>CM069860.1:202132825-202732825 GCA_036172795.1 Pelodytes ibericus
TGTCTCTGATGATGAAGAGACGGCTGGTGAAATTTTAAAATGGGACATTAAATTGTAATTGTGGCTTCTTTCCACTTCCCTCAACCTCTCGCTCCTTTTGTTGATCTTTTTTGCATCCTTTATTCATGCCCATAAACCTTTTCTCCTTTCATTTTCTCCCTCCTCGTGCTGCCTATTTAGGGATTGGGGGAGATACCTCCCCCTGTGGTCTAGGGATCTGTGTAACTGTGTGTAGCCACTATCTGGGGTGTAGTTAGAGCAATGCCAGTTTATCTTGAATCTCATGTCAGTCCTGTGTTTTATCATTTTACTCTAATGACTTGATGTATGTGATCCTTAGTGTGGAGGTTATACGCTTGGGTCAGAGCTACTTCATCAACTGGGACCTTCAGATGTATTACCCCCTGAAGGATACACCAGCCAAAGCCAGGACAACGACACTGAACGAACAGCTGGGTCAGATCCAGTACATCTTCTCGGACAAGACGGGAACGCTGACTCAGAACATCATGACCTTCAAGAAATGTACCATTAATGGGGAGACTTACGGTAAGTGATCAGCAAGGGAGAGCCAGAGCTTCACCCAAAGAAACTGTGAAACCTGTTTTTGTGTTTTTTTTTGTTTTTGTTTCTGTAATGGGTGCAACACTCGAAGATGCTCTTTTAAAAAAAAAAAATGTAAAAATGTAATAGTTTAGGGTGCAGTGCGCTGCCCACCCTTCTGTATATTTTAATCACACTGGTCTCAGAATTAATATGATTATCCCCGCCAATATTGTATTTTTTTCTTTCTTTTACACAGAACTACCTCTGTGCATAATGGCCTCCCAAGTAGTCACACCATCCACTGATCTGAAAAAAAAAAAATAGAATGTACCGGTTATTAGATTACAACCTTCTCTATAAATACTGTACATGTTTATTGTTATTATATATCCTGTTTGTTCCCTCCCCAACTTTCCTGTCTAAATATGTATGTACCTTTCTGGACTTGGGGGATTTATTTGAAATAAGAGACATCTCAGTTTATTCTTCCTGGTAAAACACTTTATAAATAAATTTAAATTAAAAAAAAAATAAAAAATGATTGAGTAAGGTGAAGCGCTAGGTGTGAAGTCATCGATAGACCTATGCCAATGATAACAAAGCTCCAATTCTTGTTTGATACATTGAGGGCAACGTATAAAATCCCTGCACAAGGGTTGGGAATCTAAAACATTTTATTTTTTTATTTTAAGTGCAAGTTACCGTTGTGCCAGAAGTGTAGAACAGAAGCAAATGGTGCTAGCTTTCGACATTTTGTCATTTGCATTATACATGCGCGCATGCGATGAAACTGCCAGTATGTGACATTTTGTTCGAAACCATCTGAACACCGGCAGTATT
Organism: Pelodytes ibericus; assembly: GCA_036172795.1. Classification (NCBI taxonomy): domain Eukaryota; kingdom Metazoa; phylum Chordata; class Amphibia; order Anura; family Pelodytidae; genus Pelodytes; species Pelodytes ibericus. Next base: position 202,134,212 of record CM069860.1, read on the forward strand.
TAGTCAAAATGAATTGGATGGGAATAATAAAAACCCTGGGACACGGCAGCACCTCAGTACAAGCCCTCTCCCCAATTGAGCAACAGTACAAATGGGTGGGGTGCGTATGTATGTGCAAGGTTAGTGCAGATAGGCATGTAAACTTGGAATGTTGGTATATACAGTACTCCGCCCACAAGGAGCCCATGTATATAAGGCTTCAATAAGTATCTTTAAGTTCCATGTGTATAGCGTCAGAATATAGGTATAAACACTTAACCAACTATTAAGCAGGAATCAACCATTCCCTGGGAGAAAGTTTACACTTTTCCCAAATTAAATCTTTGGCTACTAGCACCCACGGATTGATTTTACATTAACATTAATCTAGATAGCGCCAACAGTTTACATAGCGCTTGGTACCAAGCATAGAGGGGAACTGCATACTAAGTTAGAGGAACAGGGACAGACTGGTACATGAAGTAGAGAGCCTTGCTCGCAGAGCTTACAATCTAGCTTATACCAGTGTTCTAGTTGTCTACGAGTGGTACTAATAATGTTCTCTTTTTACTATATACACTGTACACTACTATATTCTTTAATGATGCTGATCATTTTGGCCCCCCCATTACATCCACGCCCCGTCCATTTCTACACTTTATTGAACAGATTTTGCGTATTGTCTTCTTCTTTTCTAGTTTCCCTGTTGATATGTCACATCACTGCTTTGACCTGTAGTTATTTACAGATATTGTAACTCTGTACTGATCCTCCCCAACATTGTTTGTTTCCAGGTGAGCCGAGGCAGCAGACAGAGGAGCAGATGTATATGGGCAGTGAGGTTAGTTTCTATTTCGTTCTAGATTGCAAGGGAAAAATCTCTCGCTTTGCAGGAACAATCCGTGAAAATATCTGTGCGGCTTTGTCGGCTTTTTACCGTTACAAACTGATTCATTTTTGCATATTGTGGCTGGTTTCACGTTTTTATTTGCCATACTTGTGACATATTGGCTTGCTCTGTAAAATAACATCTGGATGGTGTAGTAGAAGTTTCAGATTTGTTGGATATTTGTTCATTCTCTTACATTGTTTGTTTGTTCCCACCTGTGATGACAGAATGTAGACTTCAGCTGGAATCATTTAGCAGATCCGAAGTTTACGTTTAATGACCAATACTTGATCGAGCAGATCCGATCGGGAAAGGATCCGGTCGTGCACGAGTTCTTTAAGTTACTGGCTCTGTGTCACACTGTGATGGTGGAGAAGACGGATGGTAGGTCTCTAATTCCCCCCCCCCCCCCCCCCCCCGTGTCACGTTTGTCTACTTTGTGTACTGGTTCCTCATTCTAGTTTCTCTTGACCTTTTTGCGACAGGTGAATTAATCTACCAAGCGGCCTCTCCTGACGAAGGAGCTCTGGTCACTGCGGCCAGGAACTTTGGTTTCGTCTTTTTGTCCAGGACCCAAAGCACCATCACCATAAGCGAGTTGGGGAACGAGAGGACCTACGAGGTTCTCGCCCTTCTCGACTTTAACAGTGATCGAAAACGCATGTCTGTAATCGGTAAGAGCCTTTTTTTTTTTTTTTGTTCCAATTTAAAAGATATTCTAATTATTTTTAAAACAAACTTCTATTTAAACATTTGTATTGACAGTCGACTGAGAACTTTTTTTTTTTTTTTTAAGATTTATTATTTTACAGGCTACATTAAAGTAATACAAAAAAAATAGGGGCGCAATTTAATAAAATAGCCACTGTCCCAGTGAATGAAGTATGGATTAGTTACCAGTAAACAAATGTTGTGAATAAAAGCTGGAATGTTCCTTTAACACCCAAGATTACCAGCCCAAAGCCAATTAAACAATATTTTAAAAAATAATAATAAACAAGAAAAAATACACAAAACAAAAACTTTACACACAAGGCTCCAATGGACAACAAACCGTGATGAATGTCGGGTTTACCCAACTGTGACCATATAAGGTGGTCATTTATCCTGGGTTATAACCTGTATTTGGGGAAAGGCTTGACCCCCCCCACTTTAACTGCAAACTAAAGCCATTGAGCCATGATATTGAAAAATAATCCTCTATAGTTATGAATTCTACTAAATGCAAAACATTTTGGTGAATAGCTCCTATTGTGGTCTGTCCACTAAGACAGGGGTCTGCAGTCAGGCACTTTCCTGATGTTGCAGGACTATATTACCTTTACTCCTCTGCCAGCCTCTTAGCTGAAAAAGCATTATGGGAGATGTAGTTCATCAGCAGCTGGAGGGTCGCAGATTGCCTACCGCTGCACCAAGAGGTGAGTTACAGGTGAGATGGACGCTATCTCCCCAATTTAGCTACACATTTGTGTAGGGACAATCCTGGTGATTTTGCTTATCTGGGGAAACTAGAAAGTATAGAATTCAGGTTTTTGGTTGTTTTTTTAAAAATATAAATATAAAACCATAAATGTCCCGGTACATTTTTCAATAAATATCCATTTATAAAATGTGAGTTTTGGTGGTCCTACTTTTATATATTTTTTTTGTTGTTGTTGTTGTTGTTTTTTTTAATGTATATTAACTTCATGAGGTGTATGTGCTGGTGTGTTATTTTATATATAATATATATATTTTCCCCTTTCACTGCAGTGCGAGAGCCTGAAGGGAAGCTCAAACTTTACTGTAAGGGTGCCGATACAGTTATTTATGAACGATTGCATTCCCGAAACCCCATCCAAAAGGAGACTCAGGAAGCGTTGGATGTAAGCCTGCATGCCCCTGATCTGTTATTTGATGGGTGTTTTTAATACAGGTGTAAGATGGGGAATTTCCACCCACGTGATGCAGTAATAAGTAAACAGATTTGTCTAATCATTTCTTCCAATCTCCAAAAAACTACAAAGAGAGTGTTCATCTTTCCAAACACTCCTTATTGGATGATGCTGGATTAAGGGGTCACTGTGAAGTTATTGTCAATGCAAAACTATAGGAGAACTGTATATATTTTATTTTATTTTTTTTAAAGTAAAAATGTGTTGTTTCTTTTTGTTTTTTTTTAAAAAGCCCATCTCTCATATATTCAAAACATGTACAACGTACAGTGAAAAAAGCTATGTGTCACTGCCCCTTTAAACTGTGAAGCAAGTTAACCCCTTGATGACAATGGACGTGGGAGATGTGTCAAAGCAAACCTTTCCGTTTTGATCGCAGTATGTCTCCTGGCATACTATTTTCGGACTGTAATTGACATGGCTGAGAGGAGGCCTCCTCTGTGACATCAGATCTCCTTCTTGGGTCAGCTCAGTCTTTCATGAAAAGACTCTCTAGTTGCCTTTTTTTGCCTTCCTCATTATATGTGGTTCTATCGGAGAAATAATACTATAGCTTTTGTTTATCCTTGCTCTAGTTTACGTAGAATATTTAACAATTGGCCAGGAACTAATAAAAATATTTAGAAAATTTGGGCAGACTCGATGGGCCAAATGGTTGTTATCCGCCGATACATTCTATGTTGGAATGTTTCTATGTTTCTAATGCTTTTGTTTCTGAATGTCTGTCATTTTTTGGGGGGTCAGATTTTTGCCAATGAGACCCTGAGGACCCTCTGTCTATGCTACAAAGACATCAGCCATGAAGAATACGAGATCTGGAACAAGAAGTACATGGCAGCAAGTGTAGCTATGAGTGATCGGGACGAAGCTCTGGATAAAGTATATGAAGAGATTGAAACTGGCTTACTGGTAGGGAACAAAAGCTAATTACTAAATGTATTCATGATCAGTACGGACTTTGATCTGCATAAATAATGGTTGTGGACAAAATGTCGGCAAATAAATAAACATACGGTTTATAAAGTTATGGGACTCACTGCCAAGAGAGGTAGTGCTATCAACCACAATAGATTTAAAATTAAATAAAAAATGGTCTGGATGTTTTTTTTTAGAAAAGCAGAACATACAGGGCTATTAATAATAGAATAAACATTAATAATAGAGCTTCTTGATCCAAGGAGAAATCTGATTGCCCTTTGGAATCAAGAAGGAATTTTACCCCCTAGGAGGCAAAATTGGAAATAGCTTCCTTAGGGATTTTTGCCTTCTTTTGGATCAAAAGCTGGAATGATAGGTAGAAGGGTTGAACTTGATGGACTTGTGTCTTTTTCCAACCTAAATTACTGTTACTATGTAACAGAAAGATTGCATCAGGTGTATTGTATCAAACCCTTTTAAATAGAAATGCTTTAATGAAAGAATACTAATAAAGTGGTTCACAGAGCCCTTTTTAGCTTGATCAGGCGTGGGCAGACATATTTTCAGAATACTGGGGTCAGATCTTCGTCGCTAACCCAAGATAAAGGAAGATCTGACCCAGGATTCCAAACATGCCTTCCCCCCGATTTAGCTGTACCAATCAGAGTGAACTTAATAAAGTACTTTTATATGTATTCTTTTTATTAGCGGGTTTCTATTTCTTTTTTTAAACGTCTACACTTAATAAAGTCTTTAAGTTAAACAACTTTTGCCCCCAGTTGTCCTTTTATAAAATGACAAATAAACGAAGACCTTAGGAGCCAGACCGACCATTTCAGGAGCCAATCTACATATTTTTTGGAAATAGTTCTATGTAAAACAACCAAAAATGTTAGGAGCCAGCAGTAAGGATTTTAGGAGTCCTATTTGCAATGTAATCTATATTCTCAGACTTACCAAATAAGTAACTTAAGCTGCCATTTTTGTTGCTTAAGCCCCACCAAAAAAACAAGAAACTCTCCCAAGATTAGCCTTGAGGACATCACTTTTCAGGACATACTGGACCACAGACGGCATGGCCTGTCACATGACTCTAACTAGTTAAAGGTTCAATGACATACTGACTGCATATTAAATAATGTGACCTGGTTACTCTTCACTGAACTGGTGTTTCTGTTCTAACCAGTTATGTTAAATCTACTTTTTTTTCAGTAGAATCGTTTCACATAATAAAAGTGCAGTACGCTGAGTATCTGACCACAATGTGTGCACACATTTCAAATGTAATTACTGCCAGGCATCTACAAGCCCTTAACATACTGCTGCTCTTTACTTCTGACAGCTATTGGGAGCCACGGCTATCGAGGACAAGCTGCAGGATGATGTCCCTCACACCATATCCAAACTGGCTAAAGCTGACATCAAGATTTGGGTTCTTACGGGTGATAAGAAAGGTAGGATGCTGTGTGTCCCGTCCTTCTCCGACATCGTCTGCAAAGTATCGCCACATAATACATGTCAACAGGAGGGCAAACGGTGGTGGAATAATGGAGGCAAATTAAATGTCTGCTTAGGGTCCCCACTGATCCAACTGAGGGTTATGTAGAAGGGGCACATAGCTGACACAGGGGCCACTATCTTTTTGGCTTAGGGCTTGACAATATATGTAATATATGTCCCATACTGTCCTACTGCTCATGGGGTATTTTTCTGGTGAAAAAATCAAAAAACAAAATCCATTTAGGATTTAGCATCGCCCCAAACTGCAGGAAAGTAATGCATGTCCGCTGTACATTTGGGGGATGTTTGCATGCTAGCCTCATCCTTTTTTGAGGATTTTTATTTTATATCCAAACAGTCAGTAACTCTGTGGGGCCGGATTTGAAATAGCCAAGCAGAGATATTTTTTTCTTCTACTCTCCTGGCATCTCCACACACTATGAGGTGTTTGTGCTTATACCTCTGATAAGGGCTCTGGAAAAATGAATAAACCCTTAGCTCAGTCCTGTAATATTGCCTTATGCAATTGCAGTGACATTGTTTTTAGCAGTGGATGGCACGGTTCATGGGCAGGGCACTGCACGGTTCATGGGCAGGGCACTGCATGGTTCCTGCGCACTGCACTGCTCAAAATCGTTTTCTATTCTAATCGCAAATACTTGTTCTCATTCTAGAAACCGCAGAAAACATCGGATTTTCTTGTGAGCTTTTAACAGATGAAATGAAAATTTTTTATGGAGAAGATATTAAGTGAGTTTTGACACGGACGTTAAAGCATTTTTTGGTGACTGACATTTTAAGCCTGAATGTTTGTTTGTTTGTTTGTGTTTTGTTTTTGTTTTTTTGTTTGTTTTTTTTGGGGAGACGGGAAAAAAATAAAGTGGCTTGGTATAGAAATGATCTGGCATTCAATGGGGAATATGTAATTTGCATACCAAGCCACAGGTGGAGACTCCACACACTTTTTTTTTCCTCCTAATTTAGGCATTTGCTTACAGTTTTACTAATACAATATATAGATCATTTTCCATCCATTTTTTTATTCTCTACATTCACAGTACAATCAATGTTTGGGTGATGCTGTCCCTTGAATTTAACATCAGTGTTGCATCTTCTGTTATAATAAACTCCTTTGCCCTGGCTGTTTTCCCACAGTGCCCTTTTACACACCAGAATGGAGAATCAGAAAAACAGAGCGACCGGAAGCCTGGGGGCCACTGGCGGAAACGTGGAGCCGTATTTCCCGTCTGACCAGAAACATGCACTTATTCTAACCGGTTCCTGGCTGGTATGTCTAATCTAGGACACTATGTCCCTAACCAGACGTTCCATCAAACAATACATCAATGTCTAATGTGTCTCCCTCTCTCTGCAAAACAAACTAAGAGGGTAAGCTATTTCCAGTGGTGTCAAATTGTGGCCCTCCCAGGATTACTACCAGCAGTAGTTGACATGGTAGTGTTCCCCAGGGGATTGTACCCATAGGCGCTCTAACCTCCCCACTGCAGTATTAATGCCGGGACATTCCTGAATTTGATGGGACAGAACTCAAACAAAAAAAATATATATGAATGTGTCCCGGCAAATTCAGAACTGTTGGCAGCCATGACAAGAAACTGCTCTTGCTTTAGCAGTTGGATGCCAGGCCTTTCGGGCATGCTCCAAAATACTTTAGTGGGAGGAACTTTTCCTTCTTTGTCCCTCATTGGCCTCTTCAGTGGGTTAGGGCTCAAGCCACGGGAAAGCTAGTTACATTTGTCATAACAACTGTACGGCAACAAATTCACAGGAGTGTGCTGTATGCGAACCTGTGTTTCCTATTGGCTTCCTAGCTAAAGATGTAGCCATCTTTAAAATGGCTGCCTTTCTGCGTTAAGCCATTGTTGTCTGATAAGCAGTCAGTGGTTACCTGGAGATCTATTGTTACTTGGCATGGGAAGTTACAGGTAAGGGGGTGGGGGGAGAAAGACCTAGTGTTCAGAAAAAGACAAGTTTAGGATGGGTTTTTCTGCAGAGATTTCTGTCTGGTCCTATCCGAGTGAGATAAGTAATCTGTCACTTGGTCACCATTGGTGAAAGGCCACAAATACCAGGATGTTACTGGCCAAGAATGTCACTTGTGATATACTTGCCCTTCAGGCATCCCATAATTATTTTTTTTACCGAGTACCCTGACTACTAACCATTTGGTACAGTCTGGTAACCCTCTGCCAGCATCCTGGGACCACCAGGGGTGGAACCAATAATGGGACTGCTCTTGTGGCATCATACTCCCCAAGACTGAGCTCCAGCCTCTCTGGTTCATTTCCTGGAGCTCACATATTCCACATCTAAACTATGCATGTCTTGTAGACAGGACTGTCCTGTCAAATCTGGGACTGTTGACCATTATAGAAATTTCCCTATATAAACCCAGGATTTCTGTTCTTTGCAGTAATATCTGGTTTGATTTATTTTTTATTTTTGCAGCACAGCAAATGCAAGTTTAATTTGCTAAGGACACTGTAACAAAAATACACACAATAAACCAAATGTAAATAGAACTGTGTTTCTTTAAAAATGAATGCTTCAAAGGGTTATTGTCCTAATTGCAATATGCAGTTAGATTGCAATAAATCCAGTTGTTCTGCACCTCACCAGCTCGATGCTGCTGGGCATGGAGCATCCCCCACTATGGCTTTGCTAACCCAGGCTTTTCCGCTCACAGAACGAGATCCTCCTCGAAAAGAGGAAGAGAAAGAAGAAACGGCTGAAGCTCAAGTTCCCCAAGACGCAGGCGGAGAAAGAGCAGCACCTGCAGGAGAAGCGCAAAGCCTACGCCCTGAAAGAGCTGCGGCAGAAGAACTTTGTGGACTTGGCCTGCGAGTGCAGCTCTGTGATCTGCTGCCGGGTCACTCCCAAACAGAAGGCCATGGTAGTGGAACTGGTAAAGAAGTACAAGAAGGCGATCACTTTAGCCATAGGAGATGGTGCCAATGACGTGAACATGATTAAAAGTAAGAGAATCGGCTTGTTAAAGGGACAGCATCGTAACGGGTTATCCCGTCGCTCTTTAAGCGCAGTCTAAATTGTTTATTTATTTTTTTTAGTGATGTGCATATCAAATTTCATTAGTAAAAAAAAAAAAAAAACTCTAATTTTAAGGCCCTATTTCTTTCCATTCAAAAAAGTAACATCTCATTTTATGGCTTTCATTCTGCAGAAGTTTTAAAACGGATGTCAAGAGGATAAATCATGGTGATAAGGCTACTGTGGTCATACTTATGCCGTTAGCTAGGTTACAAAAAAGCTTCTACACAAAAAAAAAAAGTGTGGCTATTTAACAATTCTATTTCCGGGGATAAAAATAAAATTAGAACATTTTTTAAATTAACAAATTTTTTGTTTTGTGCAGATGTTCACATATCTTCAGTGTTTTAACCCTTCGCATGTCAGGGATTTGGCCTTTCCAATGTCCATGTTAATTCTGTAGTCAGTGGGTGAAGACTGTAAATAAACATGTTACCCTGCTCCATAAGTGCGCGGCTTTAACTCTCTTCACGTCTCCTGCAGCCGCCCACATCGGCGTTGGGATAAGCGGACAGGAAGGGATGCAAGCAGTCATGTCCAGCGACTACTCCTTTGCGCAGTTTAAATACCTCCAGCGGCTGATCTTGGTTCATGGGCGCTGGTCTTACATCCGCATGTGCAAGTTCCTTCGTTTTTTCTTCTACAAAAACTTTGCGTTTACGTTGGTTCACTTCTGGTACTCGTTCTTCAATGGATTCTCGGCTCAGGTAAGTACATTACCGGTGAAATGGGGACGTGTGCTTCTTATTCTTTTTCAGTATTGCTTGGGGTCCTAGGGTTTGGTGTGGCCAATAGGACTTGCCCTGGATACACCAGAGAATTCTGGGAATAGATGAGATCAGCCCAGCAAAAAAAAAAAAGGTCAGGGAAGGTGGCACAGTTTCTGAGGTGGAGCTACAGTTCAGGGTTAAGGGGAGGTTTAGGTCAGCTGAGGTCAGGTACACTAGAAGAGCTAGAAAGACTGAGTCTACAGAACGTTTTGTGCTGACACAGGTTCTTTAAATAATAGTATGGTGTATCCACAGCATCGTGTAGGCACTCAAAAACTTGGAAAGTAGACGATGCCCACACTGGGTGTAGTAGGGCGTTATGGGAAAGAAGGGCAGTAAAAGTAAAGTAGGGGTGGTCAGCATCTTTCAAAGTCTCGTGTTGTATCTTCTGTCGGGTTTTGCTTTATACATAATATGAACCTAAATTGCATTCGTTTTGGATTCTCTTCTGTTCCCAGACTGTGTATGAGAACTGGTTCATTGCTCTGTACAACGTTCTCTACTCAAGTCTGCCCGTGCTCCTTGTTGGCTTGTTGGATCAAGTGAGTAGTTTAACAAAAGACGAGGGTTAAAATTAAATGTTTTATGTTGTGTTATAGAGGGGAAGCCTCTACGGTCCAAGTCAGCCAGGACGATCCCTTCAATCTCAGCTGGAGTAACTATCAGGGCAGTACCATGAAGCCATTGTTAATACAGGTTTCTGTTGATATCACTTTTTAGTTGGGGCAGGATATCTTAACATTGGCTTCCACCCACATTCACCCTGCCCCTGGCTGAATCACTGCCCTTCTATCCTCCCATTCCATTACCTATGCTCCAATTACACCACATCTTTTCTCTATCCCTCCCAACGTCCAACCTTCTTCAAACATGCAATAACCATGCCTGCCTTTAAAAAAATCTCTCTCCGGTCCTAGTTTCTATGTCAGATTGTCATTCTATTTCATTTCCTTTTGGCCTCTGTGTCTCACAAATGGCTTGTGTACCCACGGCTGTAGACCTAGGCAGCATGTCTTTTAAAAGCAACAATACCGCATTTCAATAAACATCACATTAAAAAAAAAAAAAAAAAAAATAGGAACCATCACATGCTTCTATGAACTATCAACCCCAAAACATCACCGATTTAATGAAGTGCACAGAACACACGCAGAGACACCAAATATGGTCACAGTTGCCGGACACTTGCCGTAGTCTAGTGAACTTGTGAACTTTTTGACCACATGTTCCTTCACCTCGTTAAGCCCCCCTACCTATCTACCTCCCCAACCTGCTGATTAACTAGAAAAACTTTTAAGTGGTTTTAGCTAATCCTCTGGCCCGTCTCGTTATTTTGATTATGCCCTCTTCTAGCGTATCTCCTGATTTGAAATATATTTTCCCGCTGGATTTTGTTGAAGCCCTTTCCGTATTTTATGTTTCTATCCTCTTTATTGTCTTTCCTCAGAACTACAGTGTTTACTCTCTTAAGAATGTTTCACACTTGTTGTTATAACTTGTGTCCATCCTCTTTCCACTCTAGGATGTAAGTGATAAACTGAGTCTGCGGTTTCCTCGTTTATACATTCCTGGCCAGCAAGACTTGCTCTTCAACTACAAGAAGTTCTTCCTCAGCCTGTTTCACGGTATAATCACATCGCTCATTATTTTCTTCATACCGTACGGAGCTTTCCTGCTGACCATGGGACAGGACGGTGAAGCCCCATCGGATTATCAGTCGTTTGCGGTCACAACGGCTACTGCGCTCGTTATCACGGTCAACTTCCAGGCAAGTAGAGCTTCTGACATGGTTATTCTTGTAACGAGTACTATTATTATTATTATTATTATTATTATCAGTAGAAAGAGGGAAGTGCTATGCCCATTGTACAGAGCATTGGTGAGACCTCACTTGGAGTGTTGTACGCAGTACTGGAGACCGTATCTCCAGAAGAATATTGATACTTTGGAGAGAGTTCAGAGAAGGGCTACTAAACTGGTTCATGGGTTGAAGGATAAAACTTACCAGGAAAGGTTAAAGCATCTTAACATGTATAGCTTGGAGGGAAGACGTAACAGGGGGGATATGATAGAAACATTTAGATACGTAAAGGGAATCTACACAGTGAAGGAAGAGATTATATATAAAAGAAGAAAAACTACTGCAACTAGAGGACATAGCCTTCCAGCGGAAGTGGTAGAGGTAAACACAGTTAAGGAGTTTAAGCATGCGTGGGATAGGCGCAAGGCTATCCTAGATATAAGATAGGGAACTGGGGACTAATAAAAATATTTAGAAAATTGGGCAGACTAGATGGACCGAAAGGTTCTTATCTGCCGACACATTCTAGTTGGTATTGTTATTAATGTTACATTTAGCATAGGTTGGTGTTACATTTGTGTGGGTTACCGTGTTCTACAGCGGCCATACTGAAGGAACGCAATATCTCTTGCATGTGATGCAGTGGCATCCCGAGGGGGGGGTGGGGACTGCACCGGGTGACTCCTCCAGCAAGGGTGACATCCGTGCTGCCGGCATCCCCCCGCACCGCGCTGCCTAACTTTTTTTTTTTTCTTTTTCCTGGCAGCCGCATCTGCTGTATTTGGCCGCCGTGAAAAAAAATCACTATGACTGGATGTGATCTATTCGTATGAATGGGGACTCTATTTCGGTTTATAGAAAGCCAATAGCATGACATGTATTCTATAAACCGAAAGTCTATAAACCGAATGTCTTTCGGTTTATAGACTTTCTTTTTATAGAATAGCAATAGCATTAAATATATTCTATAAAACGAATTTCTTATGAATGGGGACTCTATTTCGGTTTATAGAAAGCCAATAGTATTACATGTATTACATCTGAGAGTCAAATAGTACCGTCAAATACTGTGCTTACAGCGCACTTTGAAAAATTCTAATAGTTTTCGGTGCTAAATAGTACAGTATTTTTAATTTGTATGTTTTTTATGTTTTTTGAAGTTATTTCCCTATCCATATTTGTTTGCAGGGCACTTGTACTACTCTTACCCACATTTTAATTCCTTTTGCAGCCCTCTAGCCCTTTCCTGGACTTTGTTAGAGGCATTTTAGTGGCCAAACGTTTGTGTCCCCATTTACTTCAATGGGGTTCGGGGTCAAGTTCGGAGTCAAGTTCGAGCATGGACCCGGACTTTTTTCCAAAGTTCGGTCAAACCTCTCGAACATCCAGGTGTCCGCTCAACTCTAATTAGGACCAAACCATTGGTTTGGAAAAAGTTCAGACCTTAGTTTCCCTAAAATCAGGGTACGTCTATTGTATTCATAACCTTCTTTATTATAAAATCTTTTCATTGTCCCGCACAGATTGGGCTCGACACGTCGTACTGGACTTTCGTCAACGCGTTTTCAGTCTTTGGAAGCATTGCCATTTACTTCGGAATAATGTTTGACCTTCACAGCGCTGGAATTCACGTTCTCTTTCCGTCCCAGTTCATATTCACAGGTATAACCCACATTAGTACAAAGTCTCCATGCAATTCTGTGTCGCAAAGTTCAGTCATTTCACTAGTGGCAATGGAGTAACCGGGATTGTGGTGATTCTGTGCTGACGGTGGTGCAGATCTTGCTCGGACTCCTTCTTGACCTCAGTCGCAATGTTAGAAGATGGCGACCGTTGATGTTTCAGCATGGTGGCCCCCAACATAAAAAAATGTATCGCTTCCATAGTGGCATCCAAACGCCAGTCCCTTAGACTAGAGTGCAGTGTTGTCCAGCTTTTATCTCTATGTACTAAACAAGTGCAGTGGCAAAAAAACAAAATAGGTAAAACATGAGTATGGAGCAATTTGCGAATATTTGTAGCGTTATTCGTTTCTGTTGCGTCTTCCTTCTTATTTTTCCAGTTGCGGTTATATTCGCGCACGCTAACTACTTTGGCAAATATATTGTGAAAAATAATAGTTGTTTTGTGTGTGAAAATTACGCTAGCAAGTGCCAATAATAAAAGCAGAATGGTTTTTATTCACTTTTTGCAAAACATTGCAAAATAAGCAAAAATTAGTTTTGCACATAAAATACAATATCACTTTTAGTACATGCCTCCATCTATTTGAAAATAATCTAACTGAATTGTCTAATTTAAAACATGTTAGTGTTCCTTTAAGTCATTCTAGACCTTGTATCATATGTATTCTACTTAGTATTTTGTTTCTCTATATGGTGCAATATATTGTGTTCACAAGATTTTTCTCTTAGCCGGGTGATATTATTTCTGCCTCCGAGCGTTTGATATGATTTTAAGGATTGTGAGCACATGTAACTGTATCTCTTGTTACTTTTGCAGGAGCTGCACCCAATGCATTGAGACAGCCGTACCTCTGGCTGACTATAATCCTGACAGTTGCCATTTGTCTACTCCCTATGGTTGCAATAAGATTCTTGGTTAAGATGATTAGGCCTACGGAGAGTGACAAAGTAAGTTCTTTCAATCACAGAGAAAAGTATATGCAGCCTTATTCACTCGCCAACAAGCTCACTTTGCCTCCTGCTTGCAAAAATGTCACCATTTAAACTGATATTTTGCAACGTGTTCATTCACCGCAATTCACTTCTTAGTGAATCAACCCCCTGTGCATGTCTGAGTAGGGAACAAGGGCTGGAATCTTTCAGACCTGGGGGGGCACATGCAAGTGACAGGCCCATTTTGCTATCACACCAGCCCTGTTTTTATTTTTAACATTTTTATTTATCATTATTTTAAACAAATTATTAATGATAAAGACAGACAAAACCTTTATCTCTCTGGCAGCACCAGTCACAAACATGGCACCCACATAACACTGGCAGCACCAGTCACAAACACGGCACCCACATAACACTGGCAGCACCAGTCACAAACACGGCACCCACATAACACTGGCAGCACCAGTCACTAACACTGCATCCAAATATAACTCTGGCAGCACCAGTCACAAACACGGCACCCATATATCACTCTGGCAGCACCAGTCACAAACACGGCACCCACGTAACACTCTGGCGGCACCAGTCACAAACATGGCACCCACATATCACTCGGGCGGCACCAGTCACAAACATGGCACCCACATAACACTCTGGCAGCACCAGTCACAAACACGGCACCCACGTAACACTCTGGCGGCACCAGTCACAAACACGGCACCCACGTAACACTCTGGCGGCACCAGTCACAAACATGGCACCCACATAACACTCTGGCAGCACCAGTCACAAACATGGCACCCACATATCCCTCTGGCGGCACCAGTCACAAACACGGCACCCACGTAACACTCTGGCGGCACCAGTCACAAACATGGCACCCACATAACACTCTGGCAGCACCAGTCACAAACATGGCACCCACATATCACTCTGGCGGCACCAGTCACAAACATGGCACCCACATATCACTCTGGCGGCACCAGTCACAAACACGGCACCCACGTAACACTCTGGCGGCACCAGTCACAAACACGGCACCCACATATCACTCTGGCAGCACCAGTCACAAACACGGCACCCACAAATCACTCTGGCAGCACCAGTCACAAACACGGCACCCACAAATCACTCTGGCAGCACCAGTCACAAACACGGCACCCACATGTATGAAACATTCATGAAGCCTGGAGATGTTCAGAAGAAGTAGAATCGAGGTGCACTACCCAAGAGCAGACGCTGCTCACGATAAGCGTAGCGCCTTAGAAGTGCAGGAGCAACGTAGCTAAATTGCACCAGCTCCTGAAAAGTGTCCTGAGAATCTCAGTATCCTTCAGAAAAATGGCACCGCCATCGTTGTGTATAAACTTTTATGCGCGGTAGATTTTAATAACCAAACTATTAAGTGTGAGCACTATATTCTATTTAGAAATTTACCTTCAGCACTTGAAACAAGTCCTTGGTATTTCTGCAGAAATCGTGAAATCCATAGCATTACAGTTTCCACCTCTTCTTCTTGGGTATTATGTATTACCCACTGTGTATAATCACTTTGTAAAGACTAATTCTTTTATATCTGATTTTCCCTGGCACTTGTTAATTTCTTTCCCTTTTTTTTTTGGTATTTCCATCTTAGATTCAGAAGAACAGGAAGAAATTCAAAGAAGAAGCCAAGTGGAAGCCGCGGGCCAGCACTATCCGTCGCGGGATGACAGCTCGTCGTTCAGCTTACGCCTTCTCCCACCAACGAGGCTACGCTGACCTCATCTCTACGGGACGCAGCATACGGAAAAGGCGAGCGCCGCTGGATGCCGTCTTGGGAAGCAACGCCTCAGAGATTGTCCAGTCGGCCAGGAATACTTGATCATAAACTTCTCAACGAGGCTTTTTTTTGGGGGGGGGATTTTTTTTTTTTTTTTACTCAAATGCTCACACATAATGTGTCTATTTTTTTAAAAGCCGTTTCTCTCAGGTCATTTTTAAAAAAAAATTTTTATAAAGCAAATTGAAAAACTGCGCTGTACAATGCAATTTGCTTTAAACAAAGACTTTTCTATATTAAAAAAACGACTTTAAATGTTAGGGTTTTTTTTTTAAATCCATTTTTCTAATGGTGTCTATTTCTTGTTGAATTGGGGGGGGGGGGGGGGGGGGAGCAAATCTCACCGGAAGATCTGTTTTTGGGGGGTGCATGTCGCTGATAATATGCACGGAGCAATCAGGGGAAAACTAAAAAAACAATGAAAATCTCTTCCAGAAAAACTATTCCAGAAACAGAACTGAATCTTTTTTTTTTTTTTTTTTTTTTTTTTTTTTTTTTACTTGGACTACAACACCTGTAAAATTGTGGTTTATGTTTTAGCCTTTAGCATATTTAATAACGATAATAAACTGTAGTAAACATGTGTTGTGTTTTTTTGGCTGTAAAATTAAAACCGTATTTCAACCCATATTAATACAATTAACTTGTTAATAAAAGTACTCAAAAAAAAAAAAAAAAAAAAAAATCGGGCAGACTAGATAACCGAATGGTTATCTGCCGACTAATTCTATGTTTCTATGTTTAAAGGGGCAGTTCCAGTTACGGTGTTCCAAAAGTCAAAAACAAGTGTCCTCTTTGTCCATTTGAAATGTTGGGAGGTATGAATACATAAAGGATCCACCCCCTTTTGCTAACTTGCCCTTGAATTTCAGCCACCTTCGCGGCTCCTTTAGTAATTGCAAATAAAGTGTAATGATTGGTGTTGCTATAGTAAGTCATTCATCTCTATAAGCTCTTCTTATTGGCTGTCACGGAATTCAGGGGAAATTATTTTCAATGTTAACCCTACAACAGAACTGTACATTGTTTTACAAAAATAAAAGTGCATATGACCCATGCAACCTATAGAAAATAAGCCAGGTGGAACTGTCTCTTTTAAACAGTAAAGCAGGTTTAGACTTGCCATTGCTGTAATATTCATTTGTTCTTATCGTAATGGTACAGGCTGGTGTCGTTTGCAAAATGGGTTTAAGCAGAGAGCCGTGTTGCTGGTGTTTTGCAATGATCCTGTATTTCAAAGCCTGTCCCCAAAAGGTTATGTTTGTAGACTGTTTACCAGAAGATACAAATGTGCCTGATGAAGATATAAGTTCTCAGACCTGCATAGTAGAATGCGGACTATATGGAGGGGGGGTCCATGACAAGTGAACTGCAAAAGCCAGGCATTAGTAGCAGAGTTGGAAGCTGTCAAGTCTGAGAAATGTTTCTGATTGCCTATTGTCTGATTCTTGCATTTCCCTTGTCAGTTCAGTTTTAGGTCTATTCCGTAAAGAGTAATTATACACTGTGCAGGGACAAAACTGGTGCGTTCCACCAGCTAGAAGAGCTCAGCTGGCCATGGATAATAGACATGTCCATTCATCCGAAAAAAACGAATAACGAAAATGCTAAACTAACGAAAGACGAATGAACGAATGGTTAATAAACGAAAATAATTCATCTATTCTTGCTATTGGCATTTTATAAACCGAAATAGTCGGTTTATAGAATACCAATAGCATTACATACATTACATAAACCGACATAATGAACGACTTTTGGTTTATGGAATGCATGTAATACTATTGGCTTTCTATAAACCGAACTAGAGTTCCCATTCATAAGAATTTCTTATGAATGGGGACTGTAGTTCGGTTTATAGAAAGCCAATAGTATTACATGTATTCTATAAACCGAACTACCTTCGGCTTATAGACTTTCGGCTTAGAATACGTGTAATACTATTGGCTTTCTATAAACCGAACGAGAGCCCCATTCATAAGAAATTCTTATGAATGGGGCTCTCGTTCGGTTTATAGAAAGCCAATAGTATTACACGTATTCTATAAAACGAAAAGAATGAATGAATTTCGTCTGAAACGAATGCAGTAATGAGCGAAATTCGTTTTAGACGAAATAACATTTTCGTCCAAATGGCCGAAAACGAAACAAAAAATTTAGTTTTGCACATGTCTAATGGATAATGCACAGTTACAAAAGTGAGCGATTTTAATGATTAAACACTGCATTAGTCATGGCCAGCTCAATCTTCCTAATACCTGAGGCTCACCATGCTTGGCCCTGCACAATGTGTCTAGGGTGCCACATGACCGGTTTGCCTGGCACAGTCTTAGTCTCCTGTGACCCAGGCAGCCTCCGTCTGGCATGGTGGACATGCTCTGGAGAGCTCTGCATGGTCACCTTTTATATTGAGGCCTTCTTCTCTACTGCGCCATGCTGGAAGCAAGGCATCTGCTCGTTTACTCATCACATTGCATACAATCACCCAGACTGATCCTCACACTCTTGGGAGCTGCAAATGAGCAGCAAGCATTGATTCCTGTACTGCAGAGAAGAGGAGCCAACACCAGAACTACATTTCCCATGGATGGTCCTCCTTGTTGGACATGCTATGGACCAATAATCCTAACCATAAGCACAAATGTGAGAGAATGGAAAAATTAGATGTCCGGACATCTAATTTAGTCAAATACTATAAGGAGTTCAGGTGCCTGGGCTGCATTACTTTCTCTCTGGGCACCATAGAGTCCTGCTTAACGAATCCCCATTAAATATATTTTTAATGATAAACCCCCAAACCATAAAAAGGTCTTGGAAATGAAGTGATACAAAAATGTTGGTTCAACGAAGAGATTATATAGAAATATATAATTTACCAAAATAAAATAAAAGTGCCCCTCAAAATGAAATGTGCAATAAAAAAAAAAAAAAGACTCCCTGCACTCAGTGAATGGTCTTATATTCCAAGATGTGACGTTTCAACTCTAAATAGAGTGCTGGGGGTCTTTTTATTGCACGGACGTTGAATGTGGCCACACTAATGTCCACCCAGGTGCTATTTTGAGGTCAGGCCAGTAAAGAGTTAGCTAGAGGCCAATCTGAAATCTATGGAAGCAGCAGCATGGCCAGTAGTGGGATTTGTTTTTTTTTAAATTAACTTTTATGTTTTAATTGAAAGGTTGCATCAAAAGTAGTCATTTTAAATAGAAATACTTTAATCACAAAGTACATTACCTTTTTGCTCTATGTAACATCAGGGGGCAGACATCTTGGGTCAGATCTTCCTTCACTGGACCCAAGATTATAAACAACATATCTATTGAGCTACACAGAGCTGAATAAGGTACTTTTTTTTTTTTTTCGCACTCAGATCCTACGAACCTCGCCGTTAGTTGGTTAGAACTAGCATGCTCTAAGATCATCCCGGTGCTCCAATTTAGTGAAATATTTATCTTCCGTAATCCCCCTTCGGACTAGCCGAAAAACTCAGACCTATATTTTGACGTTACATTCAGTATAGAGGGGAGAGAGGGGGGGAACTATGAGGTAAGTAGGAGGCGGGTTGATCAATCTTTATATAGGGGCTGTGTCTAGAAGCGAGGTTTGGTGAGGCATTCTGGGGAAGTATCGTTTTGATCTTCCATACCTCAATCCGATCCAGCTTTGTTCAAGCAGGGCACTGTCCTAATGGGTAGACAAGGGAATGGACTAACTTATGACTAACAAGGGGACGACGACTAACTAACATACAGGTACATCATACAAGTGCTCGTTCGCCATCAGTCCAAGGGAATTCATAATTTCCAAACTATACTTAGGCAAAAATACTTCGGACTCAATTTGGTTTGGTTTTTGCTTTCTTTACTGTTTTGTTCTCTTTCCCGGCACATTCCCTATCCTTCATCTTCTGGTTTCCTTTCCACTTATTTGATTTTGTCTTTTCCTTTTCTCTTTCCTTTTCTTTACCTTTCTCTCTCTCTCTCTCTCCTCCATTCCTTCCCTCTCCTTCTCTCTTTTCCTTTAATATAGGTGTATCTTTGTTTACCATTGAACCAACCGTTTAACCCATCTATCCCACATAATATATTTTTTACTGTTGAATCCTATTTGGTATGCAATGCCTCTTTCCATCTTTAGTTGGAATACCAGTTGGTGTTGAATATTTTCCCAAACCATAGGTTTTGAGGATTTCCAATTCCTCGCTACCGTCAATTTTGTTGCCGTTAGAATATGGTGTAGGAAGCATTCCTCTTCTTTTGAAATCCGGGGGAGATTCTGGTGCAGGAGAGCACTCTCCGGCAACACTTTCAGCTCTATTTTCAGGTAAAATTTTATTTTGTTAAAGACCTCTCTCCAAAGACTTTGAATTAGCGGACATTCCCACCATATGTGTTTGTAATCTCCTATGGCTGAACCGCAGCGCCAGCACAGATTTGAAATGCCCCCTCTCATTTTTGCTAGTGTAGACGGGACGTAATACCACCTATTAAAGAGCTTGTAATTACATTCTATAATATTAAGGCAGTGTATTGCTTGATTTATCTTGAATAAGGATCCGTACCACTCTGTTGGAGAAATCTTCGTTTGGAGGTCTTGTTCCCATTTTTTAATGGCTGGGGGGATGTACTCTTCCCTATTAATTTGTATAAGATTTAGACATTTTGCAATCAATTTTTTTTGGTTGCTTAGATTCAGCAATTCTGATATTTTCGATGTGATTGGGGAGCTGTTGGTCATTGCCAGATGTTTCTTCAGAAATGTTTTAATTCTGATGTAGGAATATATTTCTTTATTGTTTAATTTGTATCTCTCTTGAAGGTTTAGGAATGTGAGGATGGTATTATGGTCGATAAGGTCATCAATGGAGGTTATCCCACCGTCTATCCATGCTTCAAGTTGTATGTCCTCTATAAAGCCTTTTAGACTAGTAAGGGGAAGATGTGGTATTATTTTATTTCTCAAATCAGTCTTTGCTTTAAAGTTGTGCCAACCCTTTAGAATGTGTTTCAGGACCAGACTATCTACTTGCTTGATTGAAGGTTGTTTCCTGCCTGAGGGATTCCAGAATAGTGTATGTAGATTGACTTGTCTCTGCCGTTGTTCCAAGAGGGCCCAACTTTCTTTTTGAGAATGGCTGCTTTGAGTGATAAAGGCATGAAATAGCGTTGCTGCTTTGTATTGATCCACCACGTCTGGGACTCCCCAGCCCCCTCTTTTATTTTGTTTTGATAATAGTTGTAGACTAAGCCTTGATTTTTTCCCTAACCATATAAATTTTGTAAAGGATGTTTGAATCATTTTTAGCCAACTCGGTGGAATACTTAACGGGACCATTCTCAGGATATAGGTTAATTTGGGCATTATGTAGGATTTCACAGCATTTATTTTTCCAATCCATGAGATCTCCACCTTCTTCCAGTTTTTTAATTTGCTATTAATTTCTTTTATCAGAGGTAACAGGTTGCTCTCCATTATGTCCTCGGGTTTAGGGGTTATGAGAATGCCTAAGTATCTGAAATTTTTTGCTGTCCATTGTAAATCGTATTGAAATTGAAGATTTTTTAATTCTGTTTTATTAATATTAATGGGTAATGCAACTGTTTTTTCTATGTTTAACTTGTAATTTGAGTATTGACTGTATCTTTTTATTGTTACGAGCAATTCTTCTAGAGCTGGTCCAGGATTCTTTACCAGCATCAAGATATCATCGGCATATAGCATTATTTTTAACTCCTCCTGCTTATTCTGAAATCCTGGTATCTTAGGGTTGACTCTTAACTCTGCTGCTAGTGGTTCAAGAGTTAGTACGTACAATAATGGTGACAGGGGGCAACCCTGTCTAGTTCCATTTGAAATTTCGAACCAGTCCGATTTTATCCCTGGACCCAAAATTCTTCCGGAGGGGTTTGAACACAGTGCCATAATGGCTTCTTTTATGTTCCCTGAAAAACCATAAGCCTCTAGCGTGTGTTCCAGAAAGTTCCACCCTATCAAAAGCTTTCTCTGCATCCAGAGACAAGGCGAGGGTGGGGATCTGCCCTCTATGAGATTTTTCTAGGAGATTAATGATTCTCCGAATGTGGTTTATAGAGTAACGGCCTGGAATAAACCCTACTTGGTCCGGGTGGACCACCTCCGTTATAACCTTTTTAATTCTCTCTGCAAGAATACCCGCAAATATTTTTGAATCTGTATTAAGTAGGGAGATGGGGCGGTAGCTGGTGACTTCTTCAGGGTTTTTGCCTGGTTTTAAAATAGTGACAATGTTAGCTTTCAGAATTTCAGATGGTATTTGACTCTTAGTCATAAAATCGTTAAATAGATTTTTTAAGTCTTCCCTAATTTCTTCTCTTAGGATTTTGTAAAAGGTATTATCGTATCCACCTGGACCGGGAGCTTTATTGACCTTTAATTTTTTTATTGTTTTGTCGATTTCTTCTAGGGAAATAGGTTTGTTCAGTGTTAATAGTTGTTCCTGTGAGACAGAATAAGGTACTTTATATTATTCTCCCATTAAAACTTTTCTATTTAAAATGCCTACGCTTGATGCAATCTGTCTATTAAATATACCTTCATTTTTGCCCTCTCTTAATTTGCCTTTATTTAGACAGTCTGGAAGATTTCCAAAGCATAAAATCAAGATTTAATAAGAGTGATGAAGTGGTTAGTGGGTGAGAAGTATGTTCTTTCTGGGAGTGTTGCTGCCATCAAGTGGACAGAGCTTAACTGAAAAATAGGGCGACTGGATCCTTTCGGAAGTGATCTACCTTCCCTGAGAGACAATTTAATGCGCCTTTTAACTCTGAATATCTGTCGGATACATTTTAGAAATAATTATTGGCTCTTATTAAAGGGAAACCGGCATTTTGTGTGTATATAGTATGGCGTGGTGCATTAGGTTAGTGTATGTGAGTATCCGCAATCTAACTGGGCTGTTAAAATACCAAAAAAAAAAAAAGCGTGCCATGTTGCAACCAAATCATGATCAATATTCCTTTAAATCTTGTCAAATCTGTAGCGTGCATTGTGAAAAATACAAAGGGCGCCACCCAGTAATTAATAAAGATGATGACAGATAATAATTGGGCAGCAAACACTAAAAGCAATCCCTCACACCAGTAGCATAAAAAAACAATAAGAAAGTGATGTACACACACACACTCACACTCTCTTTCTGGCTTTTTTAACCCCTTAGTGACCGAGTGCTATGTAGCATTTGATGTGCCTAGAAGACCAGAATTCCATTATTTTTGTCATACGTTTACTGAACTGTGAATTTCTTTCTTTGTGTTCAGTCCACCCACACAAATTATATATCATTTTTTAAAGGACAGATAGGGCTTTCATTTGATACTATTATTTCCATCATATGATATCATTTACTATTAAAAAATATATAAAATATGATGAAAATATGCCATAAAAAACACTTTTTCTAACTTTGACCTAATTTTTTTTTTTTTACACAATTACAAATGGTAAAAAAGACCCCGTCTATATATTTCTAATATTTGTCCTGAGTTTAGTAATTGTTTTCTAACCATTTTCTTCTACAGTGACTTTTTAACCCCAACCCTAAATTTACCCCAACTCTAAATTTACCCTAACCCTAAATCTACCCCCACCCCTTAATCTAACCCTTGTAATCATCCGAACCTCCCTGTAACCCTAATTATGACCCTTACCCTAGATCGAGGTTAGCTTTTTCCATTTATTTATTTAATTAATTTTTTCTTTCAAACTGTAACATAATTAACTTCCTCTAGGGGCAGTCAAGTAGCGGTTTCAGAGCGACGGAAGATAATTTTTTTTTCTCTCTTCCGTCGCTCTCCTCTGGGCACGCTGTATTGGAGGAGCATGGCCCAGAAGGTGTTGCATGATGCCTCGATCGAGGCATCATTGTAACACTTTAACACACATATGCAGTGATCAGCTTTTTATGTGTGTAATCATAGCGGTGATCATATGTGTACAGGGGGGTGAGTGGGGGCTGAAGGCACTCTCAGAGGCTGCTTCGCTCTGAGAGTAGCTGCAGGCATGTAGTGCTTTGCTAAGGAGCGCAACACTACATGTAAACGGAGGAAGTATATATACGTGTTCGGACCATGCTTTTCAGGACGCATATATCCGTCCAAATGCGTTAAGGGGTTAAAGAAAAAACAAAACTTTATTTTGTTTGTTCCCCCTCCCTGCTCGTTTACCTTGTATCTGCAGGGAGGGGGATTGATCCATCTGTGGTCCGCTGTCTTCCGTCAGAGTACCGGGATGTCACTGACACCCGGTGCTCCAACAGGGTCAGAGTGCGACGGGAGAAGGCCACGTCCCCTCACCCTCTGCCCCTGTTGGAGCACCGGTAGGGTTGCCACCTGGCCGATATTTTACCGGCAGGCCGGTAAAAAATTGGCATCAGGCCAATGTTAAGTCTATAGAGACAGTACCAAGGCCGGTATTTTTCTGAAGAAAAGGTGGCAACCCTAAGCACCGGGTGTCAGTGACATCCTGGTGCACACTTTGTTGATGCGGCTACTGCTGTCACCCTGAAGTGGTCCGCACCTCTCTGGCCAGAGGGCCGCATGTTGGACACTCGTAGCTTAGATGTTCTGGATTGTGTCTTTTTACCTTCCATTTGGAGTTGTGTCTCACCCAGAGCCTTTAAACCGAGTTATAGGGGTCTGGTATATAAGAGTGCCACACAAAGGGGGGTGGTCCATATTCTCAATACTTTTCTGACAATACTACACATGTGCTTGTTTTTCTCTTTATTTTCTTTTTATCTATGCTTTGTCTGAAATACTTTGCTACACAGTTGATGATAAGTATCAGTACATATTTTTGAACACTGTTTGCAAAATTATCAGCGCATCTCTTTCTTACTATTTTATTTAAAAAAAATACAAAGTGGCATAGCCTGGGAGAGACAGATCTATGGCTCAACAAATGCAAGGTGCCCGTTTATATGAGATCCTGGTTTGTGGTGATGGAGAAACTATGGCAATACCCAAAACTCTTAGATTAGTTATTATGAACTCCAGGTTCGAATCTTCCCCAGTGAAAATTATGGGAGGCGAAATGATCAAAGCTATTTTTGAGACAAGAATTGGGCGCCAGCAGACATGTCTTATGGGGCCAGGACATGGTACCAAAATCTAGGACTGTCCCGGGACATATGGCAACAATGGTGTTGGAACTAATGTCAGTCAGTCTGACAGCGCAGTACTAGGGTTGCCACCTTTTCTTCAGAAAAATACCGGCCTTGGTACTGTCTCCATAGACTTAAAATTGGCATAATGCCAATTTTTTACCGGCCTGCCGGTAAAATACCGGCCAGGTGGCAACCCTACACAGTACGCATTCTCAGACAATAAGCTTGCTCATGTACCAGTCTGTTCTAGTTTGTCTAACTTAGTATGTAGTCCCCCTCTATGCTCGGTACATAGCGCTATGTAAATTGTTGGCTCTACATAAATAAATGGTAATGTAATGTGTCTCAGACACCATAGAAAAAGATTGGGACTGCAGGTATGCAGCACTAAAACCAGTCGGACAATACCTCTGTCTCAAAACTGAGACAGAGCCAGAGCTCCGCGAGCCACAGACTAAAATCCGGGACTGTCCTGGGTGATGGTGGGACAGGTGCATACCTCCCAAATTGGGAGGCCTGGGGGCTGTGCTTGGGAGGTCATTATTGTCACAGAAGCAGTCCCTGAGACCCTGACTAGGGTTGCCACCTGGCCGGTATTTT
Source organism: Pelodytes ibericus (assembly GCA_036172795.1). Lineage (NCBI taxonomy): Eukaryota > Metazoa > Chordata > Amphibia > Anura > Pelodytidae > Pelodytes > Pelodytes ibericus. The sequence goes on from CM069860.1 coordinate 202,159,257, forward strand.
ACCGGCAGGCCGGTAAAAAATTGGCATCAGGCCAATGTTAAGTCCTATGGAGACAGTACCAAGGCTGGTATTTTTTTTTTGAAGAAAAGGTGGCAACCCTATCCCTGACAGACACAGGAAAATGCAAACAGGATTTCGGTCCTGAATGCCAGTAAACTCCAACTAGGGTTGCCACCTGGCCGGTATTTTACTGGCAGGCCGGTAAAAAATAGGCATCAGGCCAATGTTAAGTCTATGGAGAGAGTACCAAGGCCGGTATTTTTTTGAAGAAAAGGTGGCAACCCTAACTCCAACCCTTTCCCGAAAAGCAGGACAGAGGCAGAGCTTGGAGGGTCAGGTCAGGGAGACCCCCAAATCGGGGCAGCTGGGGCTAGCAGCCATAATGTGCCAAGATGACAATCAATTATGTACCCAGTGGTTCTGTGTGTCTTGTATACACTGCAAGGCAGCATGCACAGACTATACTTGGCAGGTCAAAAATAGCCAAGGTGGCAACCCAGAGTCGGAGACAGTTGAAGTTGGCAGCGTTATCTCTAGTGCATAGAACTCTCGGGGCCCTGCCAATACCGCGATCACTGTGCGGTGACGTCAGTCTGACGCGCCCAGTCGGCGCCTGCGCAGAGACCTAGAGGAAGCAGCAATCTGATGCAACCCGGTGCCAATGTGAGAAAGCCATGACCGAGGCGATCAGTGACAGGACCGCTCAGCTCCGGCTCGGTAAGGACCAGGACGACTTCATTACCTCTTCATACAAGCCTCCATTCAGCCAGGCTGTATTAACTCTTTATTGGCAGCGCTGTGCATTGTCAAAGCCAATGAGATTGAATCCTTACCGTGCTTAGCCATCTGGCACTGAATGGGTTAACTCGTGCTGTGAAAGGGTTAAACCTATATTAATGGGCACAGTTAATAGTTTAGATAATACGCCATGCGCTGATTAGTGTGGGGAATGAATCAGTGTGTGTGTGCTATCCCTGCAGCAAGGAATGGCATGGTAAAAAGAATACTGCTGTACACTATCCATTAATATCTTTCTTGGATGGAGTAATTAGAATTGTGATTAATGCATTACATTGGTGTAAACCTGGGGATTATAAGGGATTTTTATTGTATTATGTATGGCTTTTTGTGGAAAGCCTTTGGTAGATTACATATCACCTGCCCCAAAAACCTGCTGCACTAGAAACCAAAAAAAATCCCCTCACTGGTGAGCCATGCGCTCCACCAGCTGTCACACTTCCCTCTGCAATGATACTGAAAGGCCTATACCTGTAATGACTCTGGAAGGCCTATACCTGCAATGACTCTGGAAGGCCTATACCTGCAATGACACTGGTCACAGCTGCTGCCCACTACAGTTCTCATTATGCTCAGCCATTCATTGGCAGAGCATCCAGAGAAATGTAGGCAGTAGCCGGTGTGGTGCTAAGTCTCCCATCACTGCCCCGTGATTCTCTGTCATCAATGCTGTGCCTGTATCTCAATAATGGTGTATCATGCACCTTATAGCTATGAAATATGCATTGATCTGTTGACTATATCACATGATAGTGAAGCTGTCAGTCTATAACTTCATGGTTTGGATCCGTTTTGTGCCTTTTTTTTTAAAAATAATGGGCTCCCTACATTGCAGCAGCTTTGCTTGGATGCCATATACTCATTTTATGCGTTATTGTCGTATAACAAATTTATTTTTCAAGCAGAATAGGGACCACACAAAAAGCTCACGTCCAGCCTGCTTGCCACCAATTGGACATTAATAAGCTAGACTGAGGGACAGTGATTTGGGTTAATACAGTCTCCCGGGGAAGTGCAAGAAAAAGCTGCCTTACGTAAGGCCGTTTTTTGGGGGGCGGGTTTCACATCTCCTGGGAGACTGTAGTTCTCGGATGATGAGCCGTGCATGTATTATCAGTAACAGTGTCTGATATTTTTGCTCACATATCCGTGTGTTTTCCCACACTTTACTCATAGTACCGGCAGGGTCCTGTCCCTCAGTCACTTTCAAATTCCACGTATACCTCAAGAATAAGTCTTGTTCTTCCAATGTGTGGGGGGGGTTTATACCATGCTTTTGTGTAGATAAAATACTGTTGTTTGTACTAAAAATATACGTTTTGTCCCCAACAGACGAGATGTACGTTTCAGATCGTGAGGGAAGCGATGAAACTGGAGATGGAACGAAAGAAAAACCATTTAAAACTCTTCTTAAAGTACGGAACCATTTTATCAATATAATATGAGGGTGTAATTGTTGGCATTGGTTATTATTATTCTGAAAACAAAGAAAAAAACGCATGCACTCCAAGTAGATATGGTGAAAAATAGACAAATTTATTATATATAACATACACGTAGACACTTAAGACAGAGGACCCGGTGAGAGCGATACAAGCCTATGAATAAGCGTGTTATCACGCGAAACGCGTCAGGCGGATCTCTCTCACCGGGTCCTCTGTCTTAAGTGTCTACGTGTATGTTATATTTAATACATTTTTCTATTTTTCACCATATCTACTTGGAGTGCATGCGTTTTTTTCTTTGTTTTCTGCTTACATTATACAGTGCTGTGGTCACTGCACTAACGAAGCACCCAGTATTTTATGACTATATGATGATTTGAACGAGAAGACTTCACCTACACAGCGGTGAAGCCGGCTCCATTTGTGCTATTTTTTTATTTTATTATTATTCTGGTGTGTACGTGTGTGTGTATGTACGTACAGGTTGAGTATCCCTTATCCAAACAGGCCCATATCCAAAACAATTTTTTGTGGATCTTCGGAATAAGGGATGCGCAGCCTGTATAATATATGGCATATGGCAAGAGGCTTCTGGGAAATGCAGACCCCTAATCTTCCACATCTTCTTTAACCTAAAGGGGGGCAAGCGGAAGTTCAGGTCTTTTCTTTACCTGTCCCTCTGGCCTCCAGAGATTAAAAGATCGCTCCAGTATGGAAGGAAAAAAAGCTGGAAGAATAAATTAATATCAAAGCTTAAAATAGAAATATGTACCATTTACATTTTATTATAATACAGAACGTGAAAACATACCTTTTTTGCAGGCAAATTCCTTAGTTTTGCTGACCACTGTTGCTGTGTTTTTGCTCCTGGGAGGTGCATGAGGATGCCCACTGAACTAGTGCAGGATGTTACCAGTGATACCCCACACTCTCACTGTTTAAGGGTTAATATTTCGGCAGTGCCTTGAGATTAAGTTCCTGGATGAATGAACAGTGATTCTGCTGGATATTCCATGTTAGTTGCCCTTTTCCAGCCTTATTTGTATACATATTGATCCTTGTGGGTTTTTTTTTTTTCTAGGCCATGTTGACATTTGGGAAAGAACCCTTCCCTACGTTTTACGTGGACTCACAGAAAGAGAACGAGGTAATAAGACCAAAATGGACCGTTTCAATATATCTCCCTGTTTGAGTCTCTTTTTCGATCGCTATTTACTTTCTCTGCGGTTATTGTAACCTCGGTATGCCCATAGTAACATGTCACGGCACTGGATACGTGTTTACCGTGTGCTTACGTCCTTGTAGAGATGGGACGTGATCTCCAAATCCCAGCTGAAGAGTGTTCGAAAGATCTGGAACCGGGAACAGATGAAGAACGAGGCCAAGGAAAAAAAAGAGGTTAGTGGCACTTTAATGTTTTAATACTTGAGCTGAAAATACAGGTTTCCTTGCATCATGCATGTGATAATCTATTTACCTTTTAAAGGCAGAGGACAACTTGAGGCGGGAAAAGAATTTGGAAGACGCCAAGAAAATAGTCATTGAAAATGACCCAAGTCTTCAGACGCCCACAACGGTGAGGATTTAATTCCTTAGTGACAAGACATTTTAACCTTGACTTTCCCTTGGTAACTAGGGCTGTTTTTGCATTTCTGGGGTGTTTGTGTTTAGCTGTAGTTTTTTTTTCTTCTCACATACTGTACCCACACAAATTATATGTTGTTTTTATCGTCCTAAGAAGAGCTTTCATTAGATACCATTATGTTCATCATATCTTATAATTTACTACAAAAATAATCATAAAATATGATGAACAAATTTAAAAAATGTTTTTCTAACTTTGACCTAAAATATAATTTACACAAATACAATCATTAAAAAAGACCCCGTCTAAATAGTTTCTAAACGTTGTCCCAAGTTCAGAAATATGCATGTTACCATTTTTTTCTGTGGTTCTTTGGGGCAGTTTTGGGGCAAAAACCAAAAAGTCTTTTTTGTTTCTTTCATATATTGACCTTTTGACCCGGACCCTAAATTTAACCACAACTCTAACCTTATGCTAACCCTTAATATATTGTCTCAAAGGGGTTAAAGGACCTTAGTAAAGGAAACGTTCAATAGTCTGCAGGTTACCCCGGTCTGTGACACTGTGTCCTACATATGTCTTATCCTATATTTTATCAGCTCCATAGTTACGTGTATTCCTGTCCTTTATATGTGCTTAGATCATCCTCTAGGTTAGATTAGCACTATATAGCATAAACTGAGCTGCTAACATTTTTACTTAGTTTGTTCACAAACTAAGGGTTAATATTCAATAATTCAGTGAGTTGAGGTGTAATAGATATTTCAATTCTATATATAGTGCAAGTGACTTTCTCCCGCTAGAAGAGCTCAGCTGGCCATGGATAATAAATTGTTATATATATACTTTTTTTTATTTTTTTAAATGTCTTTTTGTAATCATGCATGATTCATGGATGCTCAGTTGAGTTCTCCTAGTAGAAGAAACTCCCCAGGTTTCTCCCTATACAATGTACAGTTGAGACAATGAAGTGTACATCTCCCACCACCTGAAGATCACATTATACAAGAAGTAGACAGTGGCCTTTAAAGCTTTCTCTGTGTTGAACGGGTCATAAAACCGTTAATTCCATTTAGTTCTTGCAGCCTGTGGTTAATATAATGTTTAAAATATTTTGTTTACAGGTTAAGGTGCGAGAATTAGATGCTTATCGAGGACAGAGGGTGAAAGTTTTTGGCTGGGTCCACCGGCTACGTAGACAAGGTCTGTATTGGGTAATCTGCCCATAGAATCTCCATAAATCTACAGATACAAAAATGACTGTTTCTAAGATCAAGGACTGTTTTTCCTTGATTAGTAGGGTATTGCTGCTGGATAAGAGATTTTTGGAATATAATTGCCTTTTCTGATTGGTTATCATGAATGAATGACTTGAGGAGTCATGTAATAAACAAGTGCAGTGGGGAAATAGGTAGGTAAAACATGAGTAATGAGCAATTTGCGACTTTTCGTAACATTCTGGCCTTTTATTTCTTCCTGATTTGCGCCTATTTTTATTTAGCGCGCATTTTTCCAATTGCGATTAGATTTGCGCCACGCTAAAGAGCTTTGCGAGTATTTTGTGAAAAATAATTCTTCTTTGTGTGTTAAAATTACACCAGCTTTTAGCGAGTGCTATCAAAAGAGGTAGAAAAATATTCGCAAAATGTCCTGTTTTTATTCTCAATGATGCCCGTTTTCATTCGCAATTTGCTCGTATGTACTATTTGAGTGTTAAATGTTCAGTATACTGCAATAGGAGCAAAGCACAAAAATAGTTTTGCACATAAAATATATTTGCGTTTTTTTAGTACATGCCCCTCTTGGTATCTTACGGCAGATGTTCTCTGATGCAAATTGATTAATCTGTTAAGAGTCGCTTAAAAGAGAGCGATTATAAGAGGAATGAGATCCGCAGTTTCTGGAAATTGTGCCATATAGAGGAAAATGGAAATTTGGACGTTTTCAAACTGTGCTGTGCATTGTCTGTGTGTTAACTGGTTATTATCGGGGGTTAGCAGATCCAATGCTCGTAAAATCCCTGATGCTGGCTCCTTTTTTTTTTTGTTCTTCCAGAGAGTTCTAAGTAGAACAATTTCCCTGGCTCCTAAAAATAACAAAGCTGGCAACTTACGTGGTCTGTTTGGCTCCTAAAGTCTAAATATAAGTTCACATTATGGTATTTTTGTCAAGAATGTAAGAGTAATATTAGTATATTCAGGGGCCCAGATGTTGTCTCTATGTTCCATCCATAAGGCAGTATACAAAATACCTAATAAAGTATGATCCCTGACTCCTGGGATTTGTCAGCCATAATGTGACACTGTGGAGTAAGTGGCTCCGTGGCCTGATAACCGAATCACATCTTATATTGGTGATGATGTTGAGCAGGCCTACCTGACCACGGTACTGGTTTAATCCTATATTGTGACGTGTAAAGGAACACATCACCGCACATTCTATCGGTTGGACCTTCCCAAAGGTTTCTATACTGACGTCTAAAAGAAACTCCCACGGAGATGCATTTTTCATCCATCAGGAAGACCATGTATTGGGCCTTTGCACAGGGTTTGGGTATCTCTAAATTTAAAGGTGCAGTTCATCCTATAGTAACATCCCTGACTATGCCCCTGTTATATAATACATGCATTTCAGGTGCATTAGAAACCTGTGCAACATACTGCAAATAAACTAGATGGAGCTGCCCCTGTTAAAAGGGTAGCTCATGACCTGCCTCATTGTCCAGCCTTTCAGTTCCATATATCTCGGGCCTTGCTGCGGTTTCCATACCGACAGCCTAATAATATGTTACGAAGATTGCCAATATCATAGGACAGGAGGAGGCAACCTTCAGCACTACAGATAATTGTGGACTACGTTTCCCTTGATGTTTTGCCAGCATCACTGCTGTAAGAGCATTGTGGGAGATGTAGTCCACAGCATCTGTAGTGCCGAAGGTTGCCTCCCCCTGTCATAGGATGGCATCTCAGAAGTCAGTCTGATTTTTTTTTTCTGCATGCTGCTACCCGAGACCAGTTAGGTTTGCCTGTTCCTTTTATTAATATCCTTTTTAATATGTGTTTTTTTTTGTTTGTTTTTTCCCCTCTTCGTTCCAGGGAAGAACCTGATGTTTATTGTACTGCGAGACGGCACTGGATTCCTTCAGTGTGTCCTTAATGATCAGTTGGTTAGTATCCTGCTCTGGCTTTGTCACATTACACATTGTATAGGTGGCACATTGAGTAAGTCCCTGCTTTCTGTAATGTGGATGTTACAAACATTGACTGTATCTATTGATCTCTCTATCCCCTGCTTTAACAGTGCCAGTGTTACAATGGACTCATCCTCTCCACAGAGAGCACTGTTGCTGTATACGGCACTCTGAACTTGGTGCCAGAAGGCAAACAGGTATGTTTCCAGCAGTGTTGTACTTTCTGCTATTTGGCAGTACTGGTTAAAAGACAAAATACACTATGTGGCCCAAAGTATTGTGACATCTGACCATTACCCCCTTGTGGTACGAGGCAGCAGATGGTACATTTGATTTGCTAATATCCCACCTGTAGACTGGACAATACAGCAAAAGGTTTTATTTGAGGGGAAAAAAAATATTTTAATACCTAGGCGTCCAACTGTGGCCGTCCAGCTGCTGCTAAACTACAAACATTAAATTACCCCACTGGCTCTCTAGAATGGCAGGGAATTATAGCAGTTGTAGTCCAGAAACAGCTTGAGGGCCCCCTTTGGACAACCAGGCTTTAATATATTTATAGAAATTACTTTCAGGTTGTACATTGAACAGGGCTTACTGCTGGGACTGTTTAGGTCAATTTATTAATTTCACCAAATGTTGTCTGGTTCTTTGCAGGCCCCAGGCGGTCATGAGCTGGCCTGTGATTACTGGGAGTTGGTGGGCCTGGCTCCGGCTGGCGGTGCCGATAACCTCCTTAATGAAGAGTCCGATGTGGATGTCCAGTTGAACAACCGTCACATGATGATCCGCGGTGAGAACATGTCCAAGATCTTCAAGGTCCGCTCCTCGGTCATCAACTGCTTCAGGACTCATTTCTTTGATCGCGGCTACTATGAGGCAAGTCGCTGTTCTCCGCATGTCCTTCTCATGGTCACTGTTATCATAATGTGTCAAACATCAAAGAAACAGGGTAAGGATTAGCAGTTAAACTGCCAATACATAGCAGGAACTGTATGTGCCAACAGCCCCGGAATTTCTTTACTAGTCCTGCTGAAACATATGGAGCCATATACTTTAAGCAAAACTATTATCCCCTCAACTCTTGTGACCTACCCCTGTCGTGTAACTCTTGGGCCTGGCACTTTGGCTCACATGGTCTGCCAGGTGATAACATGATGGTACCAAGCACTGCTCTGCACGATTATCTGCCACATAATATTTCAGCTACCCATTTGCTGGCTAACTATATGGGAAATATAGTCCTCTGCAGCTTTGGTGCTGAATTCCAGTCTCTTGATGAATACATTTATTACCCTTTATGTACAGCCAATAATACTCAAGTTGAACACCAAGCTCGTGTAGCCTGTAACAGCTGGCCAGCCACAGGTAGTCATCTCTCCAACTCAAGACGGGTGAGATTTCTCACCATGCTTAGGCCCAGTGATGTTATGGCTAAGCATCATGGGTAATGTGATGGGGGACTATCGGAGACGGGTACTGTGTATGGCAGCTGCTGGTAGAGGGGGCTGATAGCGGAGTTTGGCAGATGAAGAAGAAGCAAGGAGATCTTAATTGGGAAATGAGGGAAGCGTGGGTAGGTTTTGCTCTGGACCTTATTCATGGAAGTTTAGAATTAAGGCCAAAGTAGCCAATCGGAATGCGTGAACCTCTGCTACTTTGGCCTTAAGTTTCAAATTCCCTGTAATTCTCAAGAGTAAAGACATCCGTCTTTTTATAGATGAGAAACCTTTCTCCTGTATGACCTCTCCTCCCACAGCCAAATGTAACGGGTCACTGTTTATTATTTTTAGGTGACTCCCCCAACTTTGGTCCAAACTCAAGTAGAAGGAGGATCTACTCTGTTCAAACTGGATTACTTTGGAGAAGAGGCGTATCTAACGCAGTCCTCTCAGCTGTATCTAGAAACTTGCATTCCAGCACTGGGCGACACCTTCACCATTGCGCAGTCCTACCGCGCAGAACAATCAAGAACCCGCCGCCATCTCGCTGAGTAAATATTCAATATCAAATTGCGCTTGGTAGAATAAATCTGATGATGATTTGCATTTTAATTACATTAAACACCGCCTAGGAATGCTTTTTATTTATTTATTGCTTTTTTTTTTTCTTTTTTTTTTTTTTTTAAAGTGCCAGTTCCACCTACAGTACCCCAAATAAGTACTGCTTTATGCACAGAAAAAAGGAAACTGATCTATCAATCTGATCAGATTTTTCCTCTACCCTTCTTTCTTGTCAAAATATAGTGTAACAGTTATTGCTGTTACTATAGCAACAGTCCTGCCTGTCTCTCCAAGCTCCTCCTTATTGGAATGTTGCTGAATTTAGAAGCCCCGCTGAAATTATTTTCAGTGTAAAACTACAGGAGAACAGTGCATTGTTTTAAAGTGAAAATAAAGGGAATTGTCACGTGTGTTGAACACACTCAGAAAATAATATTCTAACTCTCCCGCGCTAACCCCCTTTTTTTTTTTTTGTCTTCAGATACACGCACATAGAAGCAGAATGTCCGTTCCTGACGTTTGAGGATTTGCTCGCTCGGCTGGAAGACTTGGTGTGCGATGTGGTGGACCGAGTTTTAAAGTCCCCCGTGGCCAGCTTGGTTTACGATCTGCACCCGGTATGACCAATCTATACGGTCCACAACTTTGTCATCAAAGATGTGGCAGGGCTGATTTCGATGGTCACCATACTTCCTATTCCTTGACTTGCAGAATGGCTTTAAGGGTCTACTCAATAAAGAAAGGGCTGCCGGGAACTGAGATGGGAATTTCACACTTAAGGCCAATGTAGCCGAGTTGGAAAAAGTCTCCAATACAGCTGAATGGAAGAATTTTTCCAACTCTGCTACTTTGGCCTGAAGTTTGAAATGCATGTCTCAATTCCCTGCACTTATCTCTTTATTGAGTAGAGCCTTTTCGTGTTTGTGACCACCAAAATCTAACTCCTGATCCTTTTCACTCCAGGACTTTAAGCCCCCTAAACGTCCCTTCAAGAGGATGAACTATTCCGAAGCCATCACCTGGTTAAAGGAACACGATGTGAAGAAAGAGGATGGCACATATTATGAGTTTGGAGAGGTATGAGCCCTTTAAAACTGTCGCACTATGCTATAATGATAGAATACTAATAAAGGATGGAGGAATTCATTGCTCAAGATCCTAATCAGCATGTCTGCCCCCTGATAGAACGATACAGAACAAAGAGGCCTCAGTAATGTGCTTTATTTGGATTCTTTCATTAAAGCATTTCGATGTAAAATGCTGGCAGTTAAATGTGAACTAACATTTTTGCTGACAGTTGCCGTTTAACTATACATAGTGCAGGGGTAAATCTGAGTTGGCCCTGTGTAATGCATTGTTAAAAAAGGGAGTTTGGAAAGATGTAACCGGACTGTCTAGGCTCTGTGGCCCGTCTAGGCTCTGCTCAGGTAGCCGCATCTCCAACTGCTCACCGCACGGGGACCTGTGAAGGGGAACAAAGTTCCCTACACAGAGCGGTGCTACTTTACCCTCCTCTACAATAGTGAGTGTGTGGGGTAAGTTTATAAATGTGTGTGTGTGTGTGTGTGTATGTAAATGTGTTTGTGGGGTAAGTGTATGTGTGTGTGTATGTAAATGTGTTTGTGGTGTATGTGTATGTGTTGTAAGTGTGACTGTGTGTGTGTGTGTGTAGTTAATGTGACCGCTGCACATTAGTGTGAATTATATATAACCTACATATACACACACACACACACATGTATATATGTATATAATTATATATATTATTCTCTGAATGAATGAAACATGCATCCACGCTCACATACATTTCTCTTGAAGTGGCCCTTTGCAGAATAAACTTGGACACCCCTGCCCTAAACGTTGTTTATTGTGTGAATGTAGAGAATAAAAAATTATCAACAAATGTATAAAATAAGAGAAAAACGTGTTTTAAATGTGTCTGTAGAGTCTCCTGCTTATGACATCACGTGTGACTCCGTATGCAAATCACACATTTCGCATTGAAAAGCAGTTGATTTGTGTATCAAGCCACAGGTGATACAAACAGGAGACTCGACAGACACGTTTAAAACGGATTTTTCTATAATAAAAATTATAAACCTCATTTTTCATTCTCTACATTCACAGTACAAGCAATATTTACATTGGCAGAGTCTCTTTTAACTATAGATTGTCCATGACTAGCTGAGCTCCTTTTAGCAGGACGCACTCCCCAAGTGACATGTTTTTCACCTTTTAGTCAATAACGCCTTATGTCTATATATCTATCTATCTATATTATACACCGTGAGGTCTGATTTGTCAACCAGAAGAAAATAACATTTTATATATATATTTTTTTAGTAGAGCATAAAACTATACTATCCAGAAACCAGACAAGACTAGGAGGTTTCATTTGTAGGTAATAAAAAAAATAGGTCTATATCACGCAAGCAAATGCAATTTAAAAAAAAAATGTTTTTATTGGGAAGACTGTACAGCTGTACTGGTACAAACTGCAATACTGAGCAACTTCCAGTAGGTGGCATCATTCAGCCGGCAAAGCTACACAATTAGTTTATTAGGGCCCCAGGTTTCCAGGAAATTTTACAGTCACATGGTAGACGTTCAACTAACAACTTTTTAAAAAAAATCGCTTTTGCTTTTTTCCCGTAATTTAGTTTTCCAATGCTTTCCAAGCCATGCCTTCACAGAGTTCACCTGGAGCCGCACTGTGGGGACATTAGCCAATCCGTGAAGGGACAAGCCGCGTTTGTTTTAGCCTCTCACACTGGCTTGCAATGTCTTTTTAATGTGTCTGTGGAGTCTCTTGTTCATGACGTCACCATTGTGGCTTGATATGCAAATGACACAATTCCCATTGCAAGTAGTTCATTTGCATATCAAACCACAAGATGATGTCATAAACTAGAGACACCACAGACGCACTGAAAAAAACTTAACTTATCCATTTGTTTGCAATTCTGTTAGCACACTGCGTATATATATCATTAAAACAAATTAACTTGTCCTTTATATATATGTATATACACACATGATAAATTATCCTGGAAGGTGCTTAAATTGGAGGAAAATGAGTGTTATTGATCCTTTATTAACTGCATTTTCCATGTATGCCTAACCATTAACTCTCTTTCACCCCCAGGATATCCCAGAAGCCCCAGAGAGACTGATGACAGACGCCATCAATGAGCCAATCCTGCTGTGCCGTTTCCCTGCGGAGATTAAGTCATTCTACATGCAGCGCTGTGCAGAAGACAGGCGTCTTACTGAATCCGTGAGTTCAGCCTGTTCACGACGCAATACAGACGAAAAATGTATTCATGGAAGATGATGGAGCTACAGGGAATTGCCAACTTAAAGGGACAGCGTCACCTGGGCAATGTAGAGCATAAAAAATGATTGAAAATGATCTATACATTGTATTAGCAAAACTGCAAGTCTGTGGCGTCTCCTGCTTATGACATCACCTGTGGCACGGTATGCAAATTACACATTTCCCGGTGAAAAGCAGTTAATTTGCATACCGTGCCACAGGTGATGTCATAAGCAGCAGACTCCACAGACACGTTTAAAGCACATTTTTTCCTAATTTAGGCATTTGCTTACAGTTTTACTAACACAATGTATAGATCATTTTCAATCATTTTGTATGCTCTACATTCACGGTAAAAACAATGTTTGGTTGATAAAGTCCGTTTTTAATGAGATCACTTTTCGTGCTACTTTGGCCTTAAGTTTACAGTTGCCTTCTCAATTCCCCACAATTCCTATTTTTCCTTGAATAAAGTTCTAAATGATAGGAGGCGAGATGGAAACTTTAAATGATGTCATCGCGCTTTCACAGTTAGCACTACATATAAAGTCATTTAAAAAAAAAACGCCAGTTTCCTGTCTTCAAAGACTGGATCCAGATCCGCCGTGGATTTCTTGGTAATGCTTCGTTAAGACAACTATATGGGAAGAATAATAGTTATGATAAAGAGCATAATATTAATGAAAGTACAAATAAAGCACTGTATTGAGCCCTCTTTGCTCTGTTTAATGTTCTATCCGGGGGCTGACATGTTTTAGACTCTTTGATCAGATGAAGGAAGATCTGACACAAGATTCTAAACAACATGTCTGCTCCCTGATGGAGCTTAAATGGGGCAAAGAGGGCTCATTAAATACTTTATTTGTATTATTAAATTAAAGTGTTTGTTTAAAATGCCTACTGAAACCCAGTGCTTAAACCTTTTTGATTTGAAATTAGTCGGCCATTATAGGAAATTATTACTTGTATATAGAGGCCCACAGTGGAAAGGATACACTATAGCAGGCTATATAAACGATCCCTGCAGTAACTTGACCACTTGAAACAGCTGTTTTGTCCCAGCATCTAATCTTCACCAGCAAGGCCTTCAGTGGACTGATGACAGGATGGTAAAAGGCCATGGGGAGACTTTCTAGGATTGAATGTTTGTCTCCTGTGATTTCAGGTGGATGTACTCATGCCAAACGTTGGGGAAATCGTAGGAGGCTCTATGCGTATCTGGGATAGCGAGGAGCTGTTAGAAGGCTACAAGAGAGAAGGAATTGACCCTACGCCCTATTACTGGTACACGGACCAGGTACTGGCGTTTAATACCAATTAGGGAATTATTTATTAAATGGTCCGTCACCGTCTGGCACTATCTTCATGACTTGATTAGCCACAAGCCGCAAAATACTGACGTTTTTTTTTTTTTTCTCTCTTCTTGCTCCACAGCGTAAGTTTGGCACGTGCCCTCATGGCGGGTACGGTCTGGGACTAGAGAGATTCCTCACTTGGATCCTGAACAGACACCACATCCGGGATGTATGTCTCTACCCGCGATTTGTCCAGCGCTGCAAACCTTAACCCACACTGGAGATTCCATGTGAAACCTGTTGGTGTAGGCTTGTCTTGTCTTCAGGTCATGTAACAATCATGCTATGGAAAGAGTTCCCATCGGGCTGCTTTTTTTTTTTTTTTACCCACCATGGAGACTCTGCACTTTCCAACCTGGTATATTCGATAACTATTAATTCAGCCGGTAGCAAATCCGTATTAACCATCCTTCCAAACTGATCAAAGTCTGGAAACTCTCCCCAAAATTCCACCATTAAACCCCTGAATAGCTTCATGCGACAAACCTGTACAAGCAAAGTCTCTAAACAATCCAAATGGACCCCTTAATTGTCATTTGCCTGCTATGAGTCTTTGGTGATTAAGAGCACACAACCAATTGGCCCCAATGAGTAGATTTTAAATAACATTACAAAATCTCTGCTCTTGCTCCTTTAAAGGGACAGTATCTCCTAAATAATGTTTTATACTGTGAATGCAGAGGAAAAAAAAAGTATCTATAGTAGAATCGCAAGCCAATGCATCAATTAAAACATTTGTGGTGTGGCCTATTTATACCCTCATCTTATTGCTTGGTATTCAATTACACATCTCTCATTGAAAGGAGTTAATTTGCATATCTAGCCACAAGTGATGTCATGAAACGGAGACGCCACAGACAGTTTTCAATGTTTAGATAACTTTTTTTTTTCTTTCTGTACAGTATAAACAACACTAGGGGAAGTTCCTTTAATAATTTCTGAGGCAGCGAAGGATATGTATAGTCAACACTGGATGGTTAATAATGAAGAATTGAAATACTTTATATAATCAGAGTTCTGGCGTTTTGCTAATCTGTAAAAATTATGTGCTGAAGGTAAATATTTTTATTTTAATTGCAGTCACTCACTTTTTACTCTGAGCCCCTATTGTGACCCCTCATCTACTGCAGGCACTTGGATTTTAAAATGGTGACTGTGTGTTCCTCTGTATTTAGAGCATACATCCTCCAACACATTGTATAAGGTTAAACCTACAACGGTAAACATTACACGTCTGCTCGGAATCTGTCAATCTAGCGCACATGGGACCCAAGCACTACTGAAACCGGACTGAATTCAATTGTTATTTCTCATCAGTGTGGATTTTTTTTCCCCTAAAATATTGCATGTTGAAGGTACCAAAATTGTAACATCGGAAAATTCAAATAAAAAGTACATTTAGCTGGAAACCTGTTTTTGTGTATTTCTCGGATGCTCTTCCTCTAATTTTTTTTTTTTTTTTTTGGCATTCTGATTTTCTTCTTCGTTTTGTACATTGATTTTTAGATTGCTGCTTCACGTGTAACTAAGACAGACAATGTTCTCCGTTATTGATTTTAACTCCAGGGTGTCTGAATATAAAGTGATAACTTGGTTTGCAGTGTTCAGCCATTTTGTGTTCATACTGCTATTAGTTTTCAGGTCGGGAAACTGGATGGTGCGAGCCACTAGTACCACAAAAGGAGCGCCAATGTGGCCATTTAATCAAACGTAAATACTGTGGCCAAGATCACAATACCAAACGGTGAAACCGGTCATCTCGTGATGGGGTCAGGGGCTGACGGGCAGAGATTTAAAGAGTTCCCGTCCCCAACTCCTGTTTTCCCTACTCATGGCGGGATCGTTACTTCTGAGATGGAGAGAGGGGATTAACGACGGTCAGTGGATCTCATTGTGCATGAGATGAAAATGAGCTATCCTTAGTGGGACGTGTGTTATCTGGATATTAAGCCATAAGGTGATGTCATCAACAGGAGCCAACACAGACAGATTTTTTTTTTTTTTCTCTCTTGATCTATGCAGTTTCTTGCAATTCTGTTAGAGCAACGTAAAAATTATTTTTAATGCTCTACATTTACAATATAAACTGTTTAGGTGGCCTCTAACCATTTGGATGAAATGGTTAGAGGCCTTCCTTTCCATACTGGCCTGTTCTTATCCATAGGACAGTATAGGTATGTACCGGTAACTGAAGCATGAAGGGTTTAATAATAAATATGTATTAATTTAAAAAGGATGAGTAGACTGTGGTATTGTCTTGTTTTAAAGGCAGGGGTATCCAAACTTTTCATTACAAGGGTGACATTTTACATTTTAAACATTTCCAAAAAAAAAAGTATTATAATTCAACTTTTTACATATGTAATGGAAAAGTTACTGAAAATGAAATTGCTTTTTATTTATTTTTGATTCTTTATTTCTTTCCTCTGCACCCACATTGCACTCACAGGCTTTGTCCCAGCATCCCCATTTGCCCCTAAAACCTGGCACATCACCCTGATTTTTGCAATCAGGACCCTCTATGCATGCAGAATTTGCCCCGGCACCCTCTCTTCCCACTGGACCTCCGCTTATGCAGTGGCAGGATGTCACGTGATACACGGCACTCAGATTATGTGCTCGAGGGGCGAAGCAATCCCTTCGTGCCCAAAAAAGTGCAGGTGGCAAGGTTGGCACGCTGCCCACGCCTAACGTGCTGCCTGGGTCTACTGACCCACCTGCCTTTTCGTATACTTTTCATGCTTGTTGAATTGGCAACAGAGTGAGTGACTCTGTTGCCGAATTCAACGCAGCGTCGTCTTTCGGATATAACGTCGTCTCAGTATTTTCGAGGGCTTGTGTGCTGGCTGTTCTCCGCACACAAACCTCCGGAAATACCCAAGAGACGTAGTGCCTCCGAGTGACAGGCGTGCTCCGGGCTGGCAGCACGCCTGTCACTCAGGGGCACCATACGCCCCTGCTGCATGCTGTAGCTTGGAGACCCCTACTCTAGAGCCTAGGTGTCCAAATACCTAGCCATCCACCCTGCCACAATTCTCTGCCATTCAAGAACGCAAGTAGGGCATTAAGGGGTCTGGATGCCTAGGATCTAGTGGTAGGCAACCTTTTGGTAGTGCTGTGCCAAAGTAAAACTCTGAATTCCTTTGGTGAGCCAGAACAAAGTGGAACAAATGGTTAAGAAAATTCATATTTTATTAATGATAAAAAATACAAACAAGGTATAGGTATACTGAAAGAAGATCAATTGTCTGTATCTCTCCCCCCTCATGCCATCCATGTCTGTCTCTCTCCCTCTCTTCACCATGCCACCCATGTTTGTGTGTCTTTCTCCATGCCATCCATGTCTGTGTCACCCATCTTTTGTCTTTCATTCTCCTTCATGTCTGTCTTTTCCTCTGCCTCCCCACTCCATTTTTACATTGGGGAGCACCAGCTCTGTGTAAGACCCCGGGGGGGTGGATCAGGAAGGCGCAGTATCAAGTTGAACCTTAAAATATAAATGCAATAAACACTAATAGTGTGATACAGTATAAACCCAAAATAATCTGAATAGGTAAGTATTACACTCTCAAACAGAAGTATAGATGGAGCTTGTCCATCGTTTTTATCTGTATATTCTGGCACTTGGGAGAGTGCAATAGGGGGCTGCGTTCAAGTTGCTCAGCAATTATCATTGTAATTTGTGCACGTTTTGTTTACACACACCGTTTTTTATCTGTGTGTGACACGCAGATCTCTGTCAGCTCTACACATGCTCCCATTGCTCAGTCTCTGCATCATCACTATGCGCGATGAGCAAGATTGAGGCCTGATGTTGCCCACGCTTACCCAGTGCGGTACTGCGGCACCACACCCTCCCTCTGTATCTACCACTAGCCGACACTCCCTGAAGGAGAGGAGCTTGCTAAATGCATATTTAAAAAAGGAAAGGCTGCTCGCTTGTTTAAAACAAATATTTGCACCACCTCTCCTCTGCTCCCTCACGTGCCACTTGAATGGACTCTGTGCCACTGAATGTGCCCTGATGTAGAATATAAGTGCCAGGGCTTGGATGAGAGCTAGGGTTGCCACCTTTTCTTCAGAAAAATACTTGCTACTGTCTCCATAGACTTAACATTGGCCTGAGGCCAATTTTTTTTTTTACCAGCCTGCCGGTAAAATACCGGCCAGGTGGCAATCCTAGTGAGAGCTGCCAGCCCCCTCCTGCTTCTGGTTTTGATGTAATGGATGTTGGAGGAAATACAGCTCCTGGCTGAATAAACAATGGATCAGGAGTGTTGGAGCAATGTACACAGAACAGGAAGCATTTAACACCCTGGCAGCTTTGGTTAAAGATGAGCAGACTGCTACAGGGATGAAGCCAGTGTCTCTATCTGAGCAAATGGGGCCTTTCAATAAAAGGGGAGTGGCATGTGAGATGAGCATTTCATCTCACTAATCTAGCTATGTGTTTTTTTTAGGGACATACCTGGTTGGTTTGCTTACTGGGGGAAACTCACCCAGTTTGTCCCTGCACAATGTATAGCTAAATGGGTTCATCTCAACTCCCCTGCAATCATTCCCCCTCTGTGACTATTCTTCAAGCTTGTTTAGGACAAGGGTTCTCTTTTTGTATATACCACTTAAAGGACAACAAAACTTTTTTTTCCCCTTCTATTATTATAGGAAAGGAGTTGTCACTAGTCTGAGGATTACCTAGCATGTTCATTTCAAAGCCCCCATCAGAAATGTTGGGGCCCCCTTACAGAACAAATGGTCATAAAACCCCCTTGAAGCAACCACGGCACTTGAAACTACTTACGCATTGCACACACAGGTCTTGTCAGAGCACCCAGATTGCACACCCAGGATGTGCTCCAGCCATCACCAAGTTAGCATACCCAGGACGTGCCCCAGCCAGCACCCACAGGACATGCCCCATTGCCTACATTGTGCACCCAGGACGTGCCTAACTCCCACGTTGCTCACCCAGAACTTGCCCCAGCACCCATATTGCCTCCACAGGTACTCTCCAGCACCTAGTTTGCCTCCAGAGACATTCCCTGGTGTCTAGTGGTGGGCAGCTGGAATGCTGTGTGCTGCCCAGGCCCACAATCCTCCCATGCTGCCTCCTTCTCCCCATGCATGTCTGGAGTCTCAGCTCCGGCATGCATATCTCCGGCCATGCTACTGTCTCCACAAACTTACCATTGGCCTCAAACTCATTTTTTTTTACCAGCCTGCCGGTAAAATACCGGCCAGGTGGCCACGATAATTTCACATCAGGGGGCCGCAATGAGATGGATGTTTGAGCCCAGTATTTCACAGAACATCCTACTGGCAGGAAGGGGTTAAACAAGCTCACTTTTTTAATGTTGCATTATGCAAGGCTAACTCCTTGTTTTTTTACCAGGAGTAACTCACCAAGTTTGTCCCTGCACAATATATAAGTATTTCAGTGAGATGAATTGTGGATCTTTTAGTGAACTAGGCCCACCATTCATTCCACACTGGAATATTTATAATTCCTTATAAACCCCCAAAAATCCCTCTACTGTAATACTCTGGAGCCTCTCTCACTGGAGATTGTAATTTGTTTGTTTTTTGTTTGTTTTAAACTAGCAACACCACCTCCAATAGCAAATCTAGTGTCAAGCTTGTACTCTCGCCACAGAGAAAGCGCTGTCTCTCTTACAAGTTTCTGCACGTGGCCATCTGTGGACTTTATCTGTGGTCATGCAGAACGCACCAGCCGTGGCAGATAACCAGCAAAACTCCTCAAAAAGTATGTATTTAATTACTCTCGTAAAATGTCTTCATCTACTGCCAGATACACTAAAGATGGAATGATTGTTTGAATTAGGCAGAAGCCAATTAAAATGGCCTTTTAAGTTGATTGCTCCCCAGGAACATCACTCAAGAGCCCATGTAAGTGGTTCTGGGTAAAAGCTACTAAAGGACTTTGGCAGGGATTTTGGCTCTCTAGAAATTAGTAGACATGTGCAAAACTAAAATTTTCTTTTCGTCCATTCGGACGAAAATGTTATTTATTTCGCCCTAAACGAATTTCTTTCATTACTGCATTCGTTTCAGACGAAATTCGTTCATTATTTTCGTTTCGTTTTATTCGTTCAAACGTTGTTTGGTTTATAGACTTTCGGCTTATAGAATACATGTAATACTATTGGCTTTCTATAAACCGAACTAGAGTCCCCATTCATAAGAATTTCTTATGGATGAAAATGCTATTTTCGGACGAAAATGCATTAGTCCGAAAACAAATGCACATGTCTAGAAATGAGTGTATTCTCTATAGTGGTGCGGTTAAGGGCCACCATGTAGGAGCAAAGGTGAGAGGATTAGCCATGTGTCTTGATTAGAAGCACAGGGAAGGTATTACCAGGGCCGTCTTTAACGCGGGGCAAACGGGGCAGCTGCCCTGGGCCCATTTACTCCTGGGAGGCCCCAAGGCAGCTGTCCCGTGGGCCCCCAGCCCTGCTTGCCGCGTTCACAGCGCATTGCGCTTGTGAACGTTTTTCCGGCAAGCCGCATCCAATGGATGCGACGGCCGGAAAAAAAAAAAAAACTGACGCCGGATGTGACGTCGCGTCACATCCGGTGACTGTTTCCCTCCTCCGTGCAAGAGGGAAGACTGCACATCCGGCAGGAGACATCCGGCGGGGGACACGGAGCAGGTTCATGTAAGTACTTGGGAACGGGGGGGGGGGGGGGGGGCGGGGGGCTGACTGGCACAATATTACTGGGCATCTGGCTGGCACAATAATACTGGGCATCTGAATGGCAGAATATTACTGGGCTCTGGCTGGCAGAATATTACTGGGCATCTGAATGGCAGAATATTACTGGGCTCTGGCTGGCACAATATTACTGGGCATCTGGCTGGCACAATAATACTGGGCATCTGAATGGCAGAATATTACTGGGCTCTGGCTGGCACAATATTACTGGGCATCTGAATGGCAGAATAATATTGGGCATCTGAATGGCAGAATATTACTGGGCTCTGGCTGGCACTATATTACTGGGCATCTGAATGGCAGAATATTACTGGGCTCTGGCTGGCACAATATTACTGGGCATCTGAATGGCAGAATATTACTGGGCTCTGGCTGGCACAATATTACTGGGCATCTGAATGGCAGAATAATATTGGGAATCTGAATGGCAGAATATTACTGGGCTCTGGCTGGCACAATATTACTGGGCATCTGAATGGCAGAATAATATTGGGCATCTGAATGGCAGAATATTACCGGGCTCTGGCTGGCACTATATTACTGGGCATCTGAATGGCAGAATATTACTGGGCTCTGGCTGGCACAATATTACTGGGCATCTGAATGGCACAATATTACTGGGCATCTGGCTGGCAGGCACTATATTACTGGGCTCTGACTGGCACTATATTACTGGGCATCTGAATGGCAGAATATTACTGGGCTCTGGCTGGCTCAATAATACTGGGCATCTGGCTGGCAGGCACTATATTACTGGGCTCTGACTGGCACTATATTACTGGGCTCTGACTGGCACTATATTACTGGGCATCTGAATGGCAGAATATTACTGGGCTCTGGCTGGCACAATATTACTGGGCATCTGGCTGGCACAATATTACTGGGCTCTGACTGGCACAATAATACTGCGCTCTGAATGGCACAATATTACTGGCATCTGAATGGCACAACAATTATGGCATATGTGTGTGTGGGGGGGGGGGGGGGGTAACATTGCGATGGATGGCGGGATTGCATGCAGGGGAGGGGGCAGGGTCCAGGGGGCCCAAGCAAATGCTTGCCCAGGGTCCAATCACTATTAAAGACGGCCCTGGGTATTACAAAGTATTATAAAATAATTAAATGATATATTTTTTGGCTCTGGATTGTAAGCTCTGTGAGCAGGGCTCTACCTCATGTATCAGTCTGTTGTTAGACTAACTTAGTATACATTGTACCTAGCTCTATGTAAATTGTTGGTTCTTATAAATAAATGTTAATTTAATGTATATTACACAATATTTTTAAGGCTGAGCGAATGTTTTAATACTTTCCAGATTAAAACAGCCGATGATTAACCTAAAGACCAGACTGGAAGGAAACGAGTAAAATAAATTAGCACATTTAAGGATCTACTCAATAAAGAGAGAATTGAGATGGGGATTTAAAACTTTAGACCAAGGTAGCCGAGTTAGAAAAATTCTCCAAAGCAGGTGAATGGGACTATTTTTCCCCACTCAGTTACTTTGGCCTTAAAGGGACTGTATCACCTAAACACTATTTTTACTGTGCATGGAGACCTTAAAAATGATTAAAAAGATCTATACATTGTTTTGGCAAACTTGCAAGCAAATGCCTAAATTAGCATAAACATGTGTATGTTTGTGGAGTCCCTGCTTATGACATCACCTGTGGCATGATATTGATTTTCAATGGGAAATTAGTACTTTGCATACCGTGCCACAGGTGATGTCATAAACAAGAGACTCCAATTCCCTGCAATCCTCTACTGAGTAGACCCTCTAGTGTTAAAATTGAGACAAAAATAAAAGAATCTGTTCTGTATACAGTGGAAAGTATATACCTCTGGATGAGGTGCCTGATCCATATCTGTGGAGAGTATATACCCCTGGATGAGGTGCCTGATCCATATCTGTGGAGAGTATATACCCCTGGATGAGGTGCCTGATCCATATCTGTGGAAAGTATATACCCCTGGGTGAGGTGCCTGATCCATATCTGTGGAAAGTATATACCCCTGGATGAGGTGCCTGATCTATATCTGTGGAAAGTATATACCCCTGGAAAAGGTTCCTGATCCATATCTGTGGTAAGTATATACCCCTGGATGAGGTGCCTGATCCATATCTGTGGAAAGTATATACCCCTGGAAAAGGTTCCTGATCCATATCTGTGGTAAGTATATACCCCTGGATGAGGTGCCTGATCCATATCTGTGGAAAGTATATACCCCTGGATGAGGTGCCTGATCCATATCTGTGGAAAGTATATACCCCTGGATAAGGTGCCTGATCCATATCTGTGGAAAGTATATACCACTGGATGAGGTGCCTGATCCATATCTGTGGAAAGTATATACCCCTGGATGAGGTGCTTGATCCATATCTGTGGAAAGTATATACCCCTGGATGAGGTGCTTGATCCATATCTGTGGAAAGTATATACCTCTGGATGAGGTACCTGATCCATATCTGTGGAAAGTATATACCCCTGTATAAGGTGCCTGATCCATATCTGTGGAAAGTATATACCCCTGGAAAAGGTGCCTGATCCATATCTGTGGAAAGTATATACCCCTGGATGAGGTGCTTGATCCATATCTGTGGAAAGTATATACCACTGGATGAGGTGCTTGATCCATATCTGTGGAAAGTATATACCTCTGGATGAGGTACCTGATCCATATCTGTGGAAAGTATATACCCCTGTATAAGGTGCCTGATCCATATCTGTGGAAAGTATATACCCCTGGAAAAGGTGCCTGATCCATATCTGTGGAAAGTATATACCCCTGGATGAGGTGCTTGATCCATATCTGTGGAAAGTATATACCACTGGATGAGGTGCTTGATCCATATCTGTGGAAAGTATATACCTCTGGATGAGGTACCTGATCCATATCTGTGGAAAGTATATACCCCTAGATGAGCTGCTTGATCCATATCTGTGGAAAGTATATACCCCTGTATAAGGTGCCTGATCCATATCTGTGGAAAGTATATACCCCTGGAAAAAGTGCCTGAGCCATATCTGTGGAAAGTATATAACCCTGGATGAGGTGCCTGATCCAAATCTGTGGAAAGTATATAACCCTGGATGAGGTGCCTGATCCAAATCTGTGGAAAGTATATAACCCTGGATGAGGTGCCTGATCCATATCTGTAGAGAGTATATACCCCTGGATGAGGTGCCTGATCCATTTCTGTGGAAAGTATATACCCCTGGATGAGGTGCCTGATCCATATCTGTGGAAAGTATATACCCCTGGATAAGGTGCCTGATCCATATCTGTGGAAAGTATATACCACTGGATGAGGTGCCTGATCCATATCTGTGGAAAGTATATACCCCTGGATGAGGTGCTTGATCCATATCTGTGGAAAGTATATACCACTGGATGAGGTGCTTGATCCATATCTGTGGAAAGTATATACCTCTGGATGAGGTACCTGATCCATATCTGTGGAAAGTATATACCCCTGTATAAGGTGCCTGATCCATATCTGTGGAAAGTATATACCCCTGGAAAAGGTGCCTGATCCATATCTGTGGAAAGTATATACCCCTGGATGAGGTGCTTGATCCATATCTGTGGAAAGTATATACCACTGGATGAGGTGCTTGATCCATATCTGTGGAAAGTATATACCTCTGGATGAGGTACCTGATCCATATCTGTGGAAAGTATATACCCCTAGATGAGCTGCTTGATCCATATCTGTGGAAAGTATATACCCCTGTATAAGGTGCCTGATCCATATCTGTGGAAAGTATATACCCCTGGAAAAGGTGCCTGAGCCATATCTGTGGAAAGTATATAACCCTGGATGAGGTGCCTGATCCAAATCTGTGGAAAGTATATGGATGAGGTGCCTGATCCATATCTGTAGAGAGTATATACCCCTGGATGAGGTGCCTGATCCATTTCTGTGGAAAGTATATAACCCTGGATGAGGTGCCTGATCCATATCTGTGGAAAGTATATACCCCTGGAAAAGGTGCCTGATCCATATCTGTGGAAAGTATATACCCCTGGATGAGGTGCTTGATCCATATCTGTGGAAAGTATATACCACTGGATGAGGTGCTTGATCCATATCTGTGGAAAGTATATACCTCTGGATGAGGTACCTGATCCATATCTGTGGAAAGTATATACCCCTAGATGAGCTGCTTGATCCATATCTGTGGAAAGTATATACCCCTGTATAAGGTGCCTGATCCATATCTGTGGAAAGTATATACCCCTGGAAAAGGTGCCTGAGCCATATCTGTGGAAAGTATATAACCCTGGATGAGGTGCCTGATCCAAATCTGTGGAAAGTATATAACCCTGGATGAGGTGCCTGATCCATATCTGTAGAGAGTATATACCCCTGGATGAGGTGCCTGATCCATTTCTGTGGAAAGTATATAACCCTGGATGAGGTGCCTGATCCATATCTGTGGAAAGTATATACCCCTGGATGAGGTGCCTGATCCATATCTGTGGAAAGTATATAACCCTGGATGAGGTGACTGATCCATATCTGTGGAAAGTATATAACCCTGGATGAGGTGCCTGATCCATATCTGTGGAAAGTATATACCCCTGGATGAGGTGCCTGATCCATTTCTGTGGAAAGTATATAACCCTGGATGAGGTGCTTGATCCATATCTGTGGAAAGTATATAACCCTGGATGAGGTGCCTGATCCATTTCTGTGGAAAGTATATAACCCTGGATGAGGTGCCTGATCCAAATATGTATTGGATGGTGACAATGCCATATTTATCAAGACAAAACTGGTGCTACTTCAGGAAAAAGTGCTAAAATAGTAGTAGTAACCATGGATACCATGGATTTTGCTGCAAAAGTAGCACTTTTTTTTTTTTTTTTTTTTTTTTTTTTTAAAAGCACTTGTTTTGCCTTAATAAATCTTGCCCTATGGAGGCTATTTACTATTAGCATTACTAGCTGACCTGGAACAATTCTCCAATCTACCTGTTTTTTTTTCAGTAGACTTTTAGTGAATAGCCCCATGTAATAGACTGAAAAATAAACCTGTATGAGAACTAAGAGAAATGAAGACCTTCTAAAGTCAGAAGTCTGAGCAGGGACATTCTTTTCAAACACTGGCACTCCTAGAGTTACGTAGTCTTATTCACATTTTGCTGCCGTACATCATTTTCTTGCTCTGAAAGGGACCAGCCCAAGATAAGATGTTCCAACAATTGCAAAATATCTTAAATGGGTGGCTTTGTGATGTTGCTAACCCCCCCAGGGCTGGAGAGTAAGATACAGTATTATGGCATCAGCATTAAAGGGACCCGGTCACCTAAATAGTGTTCATACAGCAACATGCCAAAGGGGCCAAATGGCCAAAGAGGGACGTTTTTTGTTGTTGTGGGAGGGGCTGAAGATGTAGCTGTTCCTGGAACATTTTCAGTGTCTTTATGTCCAATTTGTAACTAATTATGTAATTTGAAAAATCATTTAGAATAAAAATAAAGTGTTTTATTTACACTAATTAATACAATAACACAATTACTGCAATTAAAACTATTGTGAGTTTTATTGCTCTGGATACAGTTATACCAACCAAAAATTCCCAGCTCCCAGAAAGGAGGGGGACAATACTGGAGGAAAGAGGGAAAGAGGGGATTTTGGTGGGGGATTTTGGTGCAAAATAAGTACTGCCCCACTTAACCCCTTCCCGACCTTATGACGAGTTAACTCGTCATAAGAGCCGCAGCGTTAGCGACCTTATGACGAGTTAACTCGTCATGCAGTCTAGCCGGCGGTGCGCTCCGTGGGCACCGCCAGCTAGTCTGCAACGGGTCCAGGACTAAGCCTCTCACCCAAGGCAAAGCTCCTGGACCCGATCGGTCAGTTTCCGGGATAACATGCAAATTAGATGGCAAAGTCAGTGTGTTCACACACTGACTTTGCCTCTAATTCACTCTCTGTGCTTCACATTCTTATAGTGAAGCACAGAGAGTGACCTGTAAGTAAAAATAAATTCATTACATACACATAGGTAAAAAAAAAAAAAAAAATTAACCCTTTCATTGCTGATCACAGTTTTTAACTGTGATCAGTTTCCTTCCACTTTATGGCCCTCATTTAGTTTTTTTTTTAACAGATTTTTTTATTTTTACAATTTATAAAGTTTTTTTGAATAAATAAAGGTAATTTTAATATATTTATTTAATAAAATGTAACCCCTGCATGCCTGTTGCATGATTTTTACTGATCTGACATCGCACTCTTCAGAGTTTTTTTCTGTCTTTTTTGTTATGGGGGGTTTGGGAACCAATATTTTTCTTTTTTATTAGTTAGTTAATTAGGGGGGATAAGTGGGTTAGTGTTGCACTAGTTATGTAGTTTATTATTGGGAAAATAATGGGGAAAAACTTTTTTTTCCTCAAAAATTTCCTCTTTTATATGTATTTTTTAATACAAAAATTTAAATCATTTTTATGTATAGGGTATCAAAAGAAAGCTCTAACTGTCCTCTAAAAAACAACATATAACTTGTATGGGTACGTTAAATGAGAGAGAGGAAATTTATGTTTCAAAAACCGCGTATTAAAAATTGAAAAACGCTCTGGTCCTTGGCCCAGGAAAATCCCTGGTCCTTAAAGGGTTAAATAGAGACACTTGGCAGGTATGATGCATCCATAGGCGTGCGCACGGGGTGTGCCGGGTGTGCCTGGGCACACCCTAATCCGTGCAGGGCCGTCTTTAACGCGGGGCAAACGGGGCAGCTGCCCTGGGCCCATTTACTCCTGGGGGGCCCCAAGGCAGCTGTCCCGTGGGCCCCCAGCCCCTGCTACCGCGTTCACAGCGCATTGCGCTTGTGAACGCTTTGTTCCGGCAAGCCGCATCCGATGGATGCGACGGCCGGAAAAAAAAAAAAAAAAAACTGACGCCGGATGTGACGTCGCGTCACATCCGGTTTCTGTTTCCCTCCTCCGTGCAAGAGGGAAGACTGCACGGAGGAGACATCCGGCGGGGGACACGGAGCAGTGAAGTGTAAGTAGGGGGGGGGGGGGGTGTCTGGCTGGCACAATATTCCTGGTATCTGACTGGCACTATATTACTGGGTATCTGATTGGCACAATATTACTGGGCATCTGACTGGCACTATATTACTGGGCATCTGATTGGAACTATATTACTGGGTATCTGATTGGCACAATATTACTGGGCATCTGACTGGCACTATATTACTGGGCATCTGATTGGCACTATATTACTGGGCGTCTGATTGGCACTATATTCCTGGTATATGATTGGCACAATATTACTGGGTATCTGATTGGCACAATATTCCTGGTATGATTGGCACAATATTACTGGGCATCTGATTGGCACTATATTACTGGGTATCTGATTGGCACAATATTACTGGGCATCTGATTGGCACTATATTACTGGGCATCTGATTGGCACTATATTCCTGGGCTCTGACTGGCACACTATTACAAGCATCTGACTGGCATAATATTACAGGCATCTGACTGGCATAATATTACAGGCATCTGACTGGCACAATATTACAGGCATCTGACTGGCACAATATTCCTGGCCTCTGACTGCACACTATTACAGGCATCTGACTGGCATAATATTACAGGCATCTGACTGGCACAATATTCCTGGCCTCTGACTGCACACTATTACAGGCATCTGACTGGCATAATATTACAGGCATCTGACAGGCACCATATTCCTGGGCTCTGACTGGCACAATATTCCTGGTATCTGACTGGCACAATATTATTGGTATCTGACTGGCACAATATTATTGGTATCTGACTGGCACAATATTACTGGCATCTGACTGGCACATTATTACTGGGCTCTGACTGGCACACTATTGCAGGCATCTGACTGGCACAATATTGCAGGCATCTGACTGGCACAATATTACTAGGCTCTGACTGGCACAATATTACTGGGCTCTGACTGGCACAATATTACTGGCATCCGAAAGTTACAATATTACTGGCATCTGAATGGCACAACAATTATGGCATATGTGTGTGTGTGTGTGTGTGGGGGGGGGGGGGGTAACATCGCGATGGATGGCGGGATTGCATGCAGGGGAGGGGGCAGGATCCAGGGGGCCCAAGCAAATGCTTGCCCAGGGTCCAATCACTATTAAAGACGGCCCTGCCTCCGTGCTGCACTGCCGTCTGCCGCCCGAGTTTGTCTCCTAATCCGATCCTTCACTATGCGAGCGGAAGCGCCGCATAGTGAAGGACGGACTTTCTCCTACCTCAGACCTCCCCTGTAATGTACGCGTTCGCGTACACGCGTTCCGTGACGTCACGCAGAGGCGGAGTCACGGCAACGCAAGGGTGAGGCCCAGCCGCAGTGCCAGAGGAGAGGGTGCAGAGCGGAGCACAGGCACATCGTTTTTTCCCAGGAGGGGTTCTGGGGCGGCCGGCTGGCTGGTAAACTTTAAGTAAGTGTTTTTTTAAGTTAAAAAATGTGAAATGTTTGTTTACATTGCTAAATGCTTAATTAATAAAAAAAAAGTTTTAATACAGTTTTTAAATGTTTGTTTATATTGATAATTATATGAATGCGGGTCTGTATGTAAGTATGCAGAGTGCATTTGTGTATGTGTGTGTGTGTGTGTGTGTGTGTGTATAGATATATAGATAGATATATATCTATCTATATATCTATACACACACACGTGTGCGGCGTGTGTGTTTGTGCTTTAGGGTGCACACCCTAATGCAATAGGCTGCGCACGCCTATGGATGCATCATAGAGAAAGAAAAAGTTAGCAGAGCTGCAAGCAAGTTAATGAATTATAATAAACATGTGTCAGTGGTGTCGCTCATTAATGACATCACCTTGAGACTTGATATGCAAATCAACTGCTTTTAACAGGAAAAAGTATAATGAAAAAGCAATGGACTTTGTAAAAGTGATAACCAGGTGAGAAAGTGGGCGCCAGAAAAGAAATAGAAAAATAAAAATATATATAAACCTACTAATTGGGAACAGATAAATAAAGAAAAAATGTAAAGGAATGACAGAGTATAAATAGGTAATATGCAGCAGACACTGATGTGGACCACCACACACACACACAATATAAAAAGTGAAATATAAAAACACGTTTGTGCAATAAAGTGAAATACTTATCTCACACACTGGTGGACAATATTTATCCGGCTTGTCAGTGCATACATACAATGAAAAAACCACAAAAAATACAATGTGTGACACTGTAACAATTTGCAGTGGTGAAATATGCCCCCAAAGGAGATTCACTCACATTTAAGGCTCTGGCCTTATACTGGCTCTAGTGTAGGGGCGTAGTGGGACTACAACTCCAATTATCCTCAGAAGGTGTAATACACTCTCTTCAGATGGTAATGTGTAGAGATTAAAAAACAACCAAGATCTCTAGGTCAGGAAGAGAGATGGACCATAGTGTAGTACCAAAAGTAGAAATACAATTTAGCACCCACAACTGGTTTGGCTTATAGGCAGAGGCGTAACTAGAAACCACAGGGCCCCCGTGCAAAAATTGCCCCAGGGCCCCCCGACCCCACCATGCAACTCCACCCCAGAAATGCCACTTACATGCCTCACAACTGCCCTGCTTTGTGCCTGGCCTTTTCTTAAATCTAGGATAGCCTTATACCTATCCCATGCATGCTTAAACTCCTTCCTTATATTATAAATAAATATAAAACTGGAGCGCTAGAAGTAATAAGTGTATAGAAATAAAACCAAAATATATAGAACAATACAAAATATACTTATATGCAGACGTGTTTGCTTGAAATGGAAGAGTCTTCATTTTGGGAACCGGTCTTAGGCAGGGATGTAGGAATATATGCGAAACAAAATCAGAAAAATAGTGAATTGTATTATCTATAGCATATTATTTATAGCATCTATAGTCATATGTTGCCCATTTGCCAGTGTTATTTTGTCCATTTGCCAATTATTTGCCCATTTGTCAGTTAGTGACTGTCTGCGTGTGAGACAGTCACAGGGGCAGCGGGGGCCCACGGGGCAGCAGCTTTGGGACCCTGGGCAGCTGCCCCGTTTGCCCGCACATATTTTTTTGTGTGTGCAGGGGTCGCAGGGCAGCCGGGCCCGGTCGCACCAGTGGTAGGTACATTCTGCTTCCAGGATAAAAAAGATCCCAACGTAACACAATGGCAGTGAACTCTTTACCTTCCATCTGGTGGAAGGGTTGGTGGCAGATACAGTGAATGCCTTTTACAGAAGGAGATATCTTTTTGGCAGATGAGGTTTGGTGGATGTAGTGGAAACCTTCGTATATAAGAAGCTTTCTTGGCAAATCAGGATATACAAGTAAAGGAGAGTGGAAAAGATGAGTGGCCCTAGGGTTGGTGTAGCAGCAAGTGACATAGTGGGTAGGTGCAGTGACACTGGGTTGGTGCAGCAGTAGGTGACACCGTGGGTGCAGTGACATAGTGGGATAATGCAGTGGGTAGAATGCAGAAGTGAGTGACACAGTGGGAGGGTGCAGTGACACAGTGGGAGGGTGCAGCAGTGAGTGGCACAGTGGGAGGGTGCAGTGACACAGTGGGAGGGTGCAGCAGTGTGTGACACAGTGGGAGGGTGCAGTGTCACAGTGGGAGGGTGCAGCAGTGAGTGACACAGTGGGAGGGTGCAGCAGTGAGTGACACAGATGGAGGGTGCAGCAGTGGGAGGGTGCAGTGACACAGTGGGAGGGTGCAGTAGTGTGTGACACAGTGGGAGGGTGCAGCAGTGTGTGACACAGTGGGAGGGTGCAGTGACACAGTGGGAGGGTGCAGCATTGTGTGACACAGTGGGAGGGTGCAGTGACACAGTGGGAGGGTGCAGCAGTGTGTGACACAGTGGGAGGGTGCAGTGACACAGTGGGAGGGTGCAGTGACACAGTGGGAGGGTGCAGCAGTGAGTGACACAGTGGGAGGGTGCAGCAGTGGGAGGGTGCAGCAGTGTGTGACACAGTGGGAGGGTGCAGCAGTGTGTGACACAGTGGGAGGGTGCAGTGACCCAGTGGGAGGGTGCAGCATTGTGTGACACAGTGGGAGGGTGCAGTGACACCGTGGGAGGGTGCAGCATTGTGTGACACAGTGGGAGGGTGCAGTGACCCAGTGGGAGGGTGCAGCATTGTGTGACACAGTGGGAGGGTGCAGTGACCCAGTGGGAGGGTGCAGCATTGTGTGACACAGTGGGAGGGTGCAGTGACACAGTGGGAGGGTGCAGTGACACAGTGGGAGGGTGCAGCATTGTGTGACACAGTGGGAGGGTGCAGTGACACAGTGGGAGGGTGCAGCATTGTGTGACACAGTGGGAGGGTGCAGTGACACAGTGGGAGGGTGCAGCATTGTGTGACACAGTGGGAGGGTGCAGTGACACAGTGGGAGGGTGCAGCATTGTGTGACACAGTGGGAGGGTGCAGTGACACAGTGGGAGGGTGCAGTGACACAGTGGGAGGGTGCAGCATTGTGTGACACAGTGGGAGGGTGCAGTGACACAGTGGGAGGGTGCAGCAGTGTGTGACACAGTGGGAGGGTGCAGCAGTGTAAGCCCCGCCCCCGTGCCGCTCGTGCCGTTATGAGTGGCAGCTGCTCTCGGTCACTGTGTGTCTGTCGGTGACTCTGGGAATGTTTACACTTGGTACAAACATGGCCGCCCTCACAGCCGCACGCCGGGGACTCGCTCACAGTAAGTGCTGGGTGTGTGATCAGGAGGCCGCCTGCTGGTGCCAGCCTTACCCTGCTCACATGCAAATTACATCCGTGTATATTTACTATCCTTACATGCATGGTGTGCACTGGAACTCACAGCACATACAACATATCCCCCCATACTGCACCCCTTGATACTGATCACGTTTATACTGAACTTTATCCACTCATTGAGTACTGTTCTCCCAATGGAGGATATTATAAGGTCATACATCCCTGGGCTGTGTATAAAGATTAGTATTGAGGATGGGATGTTACTGCTGATTGCACCAACACTGACTCTACAGCCCTGATACTACACTGCACACCATAATGTGCATACTACCCCAGCCCTCCTA
Organism: Pelodytes ibericus; assembly: GCA_036172795.1. Lineage (NCBI taxonomy): Eukaryota > Metazoa > Chordata > Amphibia > Anura > Pelodytidae > Pelodytes > Pelodytes ibericus. The sequence continues at coordinate 202,191,751 of CM069860.1, forward strand.
TAGGGGTACATACTACCCCAGCCTTCCTATACAGGTACATACTACCCCAGCCTTCCTATACAGCTACATACTACCCCAGCCGTCCTATACAGGTACATACATACTACCCCAGCCGTCCTATACAGGTACATACATACTACCCCAGCCGTCCTATACAGGTACATACATACTACCCCAGCCGTCCTATACAGGTACATACATACTACCCCAGCCGTCCTATACAGGTACATACATACTACCCCAGCCGTCCTATACAGGTACATACATACTACCCCAGCCGTCCTATACAGGTACATACATACTACCCCAGCCGTCCTATACAGGTACATACATACTACCCCAGCCGTCCTATACAGGTACATACATACTACCCCAGCCGTCCTATACAGGTACATACATACTACCCCAGCCGTCCTATACAGGTACATACATACTACCCCAGCCGTCCTATACAGGTACATACATACTACCCCAGCCGTCCTATACAGGTACATACATACTACCCCAGCCGTCCTATACAGGTACATACATACTACCCCAGCCTTCCTATACGGGTACATACTACCCCAGCCTTCCTGTACGGGTACATACTACCCCAGCCTTCCTGTACGGGTACATATTGTATCAGCTCTCTAATAGAACTGACTCTACAGCCCTGATACTACACTGCACACCATAGTGTGCATACTACCCCAGCCTTCCTATACAGGTACATTCTACCCCAGCCTTCCTATACAGGTACATACTACCCCAGCCTTCCTATACAGGTACATACTACCTCAGCCTTCCTATACAGGTACATACTACCTCAGCCTTCCTATACAGGTACATACTACCTCAGCCTTCCTATACAGGTACATACTACCTCAGCCTTCCTATACAGGTACATACTACCTCAGCCTTCCTATACAGGTACATACTACCTCAGCCTTCCTATACAGGTACATACTACCTCAGCCTTCCTATACAGGTACATACTACCTCAGCCTTCCTATACAGGTACATACTACCCTGCCTTCCTATACAGGTACATTCTACCCCAGCCTTCCTATACAGGTACATATTGTATCAGCTCTTTAATACCACACTGTACTCTCTCCCCAAAAAACTTTGTATCACCTCCAAACCCCAGTTCTACTCTGTATCCTGCACCCTTAGATTCACCTCCTCCTGTGCCAGTTACTAATTCATTTTCTACTGACCTAAAAATCTTCAAATGCACACTGCACCCATCCTGTAATATACTGCCCTGCTTAAACTGGCCTGTAGCACTATTATTTCCTTGTACCTCCACCTGCTGTATTAATACCACTTCTTATAAATAACTTACTAAAGACTCCTTTAGCTTCATGCTGTACCTGTGTCTAATCACATGTTATATCTTGACATGGTTAAAGTTTTTGTAATGCTGGTGGGGGTTTGATCTAGTTATGTGTATGTGCAGTTATGTAATATTCTGTATATTGGGGGTGGTGAATCTGTCTGCAGCAGACTTGGAGTAGATGGGAAGTTTTGTAATTACAGTATATGGTTTGTTACATATCTTTTAGGAAATGTTACCATAATGGCCCATCTAGGGTATTGGTGAGACCATCTGCTCCAGAATAGGAAGAGTGCTACTACTTACACAATGCACAGTCCTTGCATAATGCTGCACTGTTTACTCACTACCCCTGCTGCTGGACACTGGAACTGCATTTCAGTTAATAAGGGACAACTATAGCAAAACAAAAAGTTATGTTTAACTGAAAGAAACCCTCTTGCGTAGGAATATTAAATAATACATGTTTTCATGAAAGAATCTAAACAAAGCACCTTACTGAGCCCTCTTTGCTTGTATAGCTCTATCAGGGGGGCAGACATCTTGGGTCAGATCTTCCTTCACCGGACCCAAGATTCCGAACAGAATGTCAGCCCCCCCGTTAGCGCTCTACATGCAGATTCCATAAGGTGCTTTATTTGTATTTTTTCATTAAAGATTTCTATTTAAAAGACCTTCACTTATTCAATCTCTCAGTTAAACAGAACTTATTTTGTAGCCGACAGCTGTCCCTTAAAGGGACTTTTTGCAAAGCACAGCAGGTTAGATGCCATTTTGTTCCTGTGTTTTCAGTCTCGCGTGCGCTTCCATCACTTATTCTGACAGCTATTTTTTTATTTTTGCAGTTCTGAAAAATGAGACCGTTTTGCCGAAACCCTGGCTTGCCAGTGCTGCCGCTGCTTCCTCCCAGCCCGGTGTCCAGCCCGATAAGAGGTAGTTGTTAACAGACAAGTCCTGAGTTGGGGGGAGCGGGAATATATAAGTGAATATATAAGTGACATTGGGGGTTATGTATAAAATGGGCAGCCATGGCGCAGAAGACTTGTGCCACCCCTGCGTGCCCAAATGTACGATCTTCTGGTTGGCCCCCCGATGAAGTCCCCGCGCAATCATTGTATAAATATTTGGGCTCTTTCCTGTGCCCTAGCGTAGGAGAAGCTTTGGCAGAGGAGCAAAATCCCACACAATCGCAGGGTGCTTGGAAACTAACTTGCTGTATGAAGATGGCAGCCCCCAGCATGGGAGAGAAAAAAACTGCATTTAAAAATAACCACACAGCACTATAAAAAAAACTGCATTTAAAAATAACCACACAGCACTATAAAAAAAATGCATTTAAACCAGAGATTGCAAAAGTAACAGTCTGTCTTTAAACAATTAGTGGGTGGAAAAGGTGGACTATTCCTTTGAACTACTTGAGCCTATAGGGCACATACTTATATATAGGATATTAGAAGTCAAAATACAAGCAATTCTCAACTCACAATGATGAACATTTGCCCTAATTGTACAGCCAATAGTGTATTAGATAAAGACAGATTTAGTTTTAATTTGGATACCCTGCAGTATACTTTAGAACATCTTTATAATATTCTGCACATCATTTATACAGTGTATCATTTATTGGATTTTTGTATTTATTTTAACAAGTAAGTTGAGCATCAGATGCTCAGCCAGGAAAACCACACCAACTATTCAATAACGTTTGTATCTACGCGAGGCTTGGATTGCAGCGGGTGTAGGTGAGCTAAATAGTCAAATACAAAAATTAGATGTTAATTGCAGAGTTGGAGACATAGCCCAGGTTGGCCTGAGTTTTGCAGTTTACCACCATACTTCTTTTCGGTGACCTGCTGCAAAGTTTAAACTCAAACTCTGCTTTTCCTTGGAACAAAGCCAGATGTAAATGGGGTGAGGGGAGGTAGGGGCTCCTGTGTTTTCCAGACTGCATAGTGTTACATTTAGACATTAATATAGTGATGTAAATATTCTCATGACCTCATTGGAAACCTTGTCCCCCCCCACTGCTCCCAAGGAAACCCAAAACTGGTATCCTGATGCTGAACATGGGCGGTCCTGAGACGGTAGAAGATGTTCACGACTTTCTGCTACGTTTGTTCCTTGACAAAGATCTCATGACTCTTCCAGCACAAAGGTAGGGACATTCATGGTAACATTAAAGGCTTTGTTCATGAAAGAGGACATTGCAGGGAGTTGTATTCTTAAAGGGACACTAGCTTTTGCATAAGATGTAACTAGAGTACCTGTGCATTAAAACAAACGCATAAATAACACATAGGCCACTGTTTGTTTTTTCTCCGTGTTTGAATTAATTGCATATAAAAGTAAAAATAAAATTAGGTGTCTATTTCCTGCATCCATTTTGTGACTTTTACCCATGTTGCAACATTCTCCAAAATCTTCCAGCAGGTCTCTCTTTACAACTGTGGCCAAAGCCTGCATGATGATGTCATAAGATACTCCACTGCTCTCTTACTGGCTCCTGTGTATCATAGTGGGCTGGGTGGCTGGGTACACCTTTGTTTACCTGCCTTCCAACACAAAGAGAGGAGATTGACCTGATCAAACAGCATTGTAACCCCGCCCCCTTGTGGTGTAATAGTTCCATTACCCTCCCATTCAATGGTCAGAATTCTGACTTATAGACTACATTCTGTGTCCCCAGCCCCAAAGTGAGATACTAGTGCTGTAAAGTCACTAGGGGGGTGGCACCCAAAAACAGTATATTTCACAAAATGGCGGCGCCCAGTCACACATGTGTAGTTACATATTTTATTAACTACAGTCACATAAGGAAAACAAAAGACATATCTGAAATCAACAATACAAAATTTAAAAAAGTGTTTTTTTGGTAGGAGTGTCGCTTTAATGCAACCGTGGGCAATTCTTGGTTTGTGGGCATTCCTACCGCCACGCCTCTCCACCTGCCTTCTATGCATCTCGTAATCCACAATGTATGTAATCGGCTCCATCTTTAATGGCACGCTAAGCATTGTGGGAGTTTGAGCCTTTTTCAAATTCAGACTACCGGGAGGCAATCTGAGGCAAGAACATGATTTAAAGACCAATAAAGACAGAAAAAAAACCTAAATATTTATTCTCAAGATGAATGGCTATACTGAGCTCTGTTGAACAGTGTGATTAAACACAATTCTCTAACACCTTTTAGATATGGCTTCTCCCATTTCAATTGCGCACTTGCTGGAGTGATGGGGGTTTATTTATAAAACTCAATTATGGGGCATTAGATCTAAAAGTGGTCCAGTCACCATGGAGACAAAGGGAATGTTCCTTGTGATTAGACGACTTTTAGATCTATGCTACAGAATTGGTTTGATAATCGAGCAATAGGGCTGTTGTTGAGGGGACCCTGGAGTTTGTAGAGCGCCGGCAGCTCTTGGTCCATGGTAGAGATTACCCCTTTTCACCAAATCTACAGTAAAGAGGGCAATTTTAACTAAATTTGAATCACCCCTTTAAATGTCCATTATGCATCTGGGTGGATTGTACATAACCTGTAACCCGGTTATATTTGTTTTTAGATCCTTTCCAGTAAATAAAGCAGGCAATGTTTAAAGCAGATGTCGTTATATATTTTCAGTAAACTTGGGCCTTTCATTGCCAAACGACGCACCCCAAAAATCCAAGAACAATATAGAAAAATAGGTGGCGGATCTCCCATTAGGAAGTGGACAGCCCACCAAGGAGAAGGGATGGTGAAACTGCTGGATGAGCTGTCGCCTGCAACAGGTATGGCAGCCGTGTGACAGTCCTGTGTATAGTATGTGTGTACTACAGATTGTCTTATCTGGGATGCTCAACACTGGGGAGGTAGCTCAGTAAGTAAATACCGTATTTGCTCGATTATAAGACAAGGTTTTTTTCAGAAAACAAATTCTGAAAAATACCCCTCGATTTATAATCTGACCTCAAATTGAGGTCAGATTATAAGACATGGATCCAGGTCCCCAGCAGAGCTGCAGGGGATCTGGATCCCCCTCTCTAACAGCAGGGGAATGTCTGCGCGATGAGCGCAGACTACCCCCTGCTGCCGCCCGGCACGACCGCCGGGACTTCTGTGAAGAAGCCGGGTACTTCCGGCTTCGTCATAGAAGTCCCGGCGGTCGTGCCGGGTGGCAGCAGGGGAGGTCTGCGCTCATCGCGCAGACATCCTCTGCTGCCCCGCTAGCCACCAGGGAGAATCGGGCAGCTGGGGGATGTCTGCACGATAGTGCAGACATCCTCCATGCTGCCCGACACTTCCGTCTATTATGACGGACCGGCTGTCCGTCATAATAGACGGAGGTGTCGGGCAGCATGGAGGATGTCTGCACGATCCCCCGGCTGCCCCCACTAGCCACCAGGGAGCGAGTTACAGGTGAGGGGGAGGGAGGGGGGCAGAGAGACAGGGGGGGGGGCCAGAGAGACGGGGGGGGGGGGGGGGGGGCAGAGAGACAGGGGGAGGGAGGGGGGCAGAGCAACAAGGGGAGGGAGGGGGCAGAGAGACACGGGGGGGGGGGGACAGAGCAACAAGGGGAGGGAGGGGGGCAGAGAGAAACAAGGGGGGAGAGACAGAGGCGAGGGGGGAGTCAAAGGGACAGGGAGAGAGAGACAACACTAAGGGGGGAGAGAGACAAAGCTGGGGGCAAGGGAAAGAGAGAGGCAGCATTGGCACATAAAAGGAAATAAAACAAGAAATGCATTTTTTTTTTTTACATACTTTTTTTATTAAAAAAGCAATTTACATGTGAATATATACAAGTTGAACTTTTTTCCTATAGGGTAGTCTTATATTCAGGCTTTTAGTTTTTTTCCTAAAGGAATATCCAAAGTTTCTTATAATCGAGCAAATACGGTACTCTGACTGCTGTACCTGTTCAGAATTGAAAATGGCAACCTCTGCTCACTTATTCTTTACATTTTTGCTTCCGAATACTATAGATGTGCTTTATTATAGAAACATAGAATGTGTCGGCAGATAAGAACCATTCGGTCCATCTAGTCTTCCCAATTTTCCAAATACTTTTATTAGTCCCCAGTTCCCTCTCTTATAGCTAGGATAGCCTTGTGTCTATCCCACACATGCTTAAACTCCTTCACTGTGTTTACCTCTACCACTTCCGCTGCAAGGCTATTCCATACATCCACTACCCTCTCAGTAAAGTAATACTTCCTGAAATTACTTTTAAATCTTTCCCCCTCTCATTTAATACGGTCCTTGTTTTTATATAGTGCTTTCACCCCAATGGAAAAATAGTTTATTACTTAAAGGACAATTAAACTTTTGTTCTTTTTTTTTTTTTTAAAAATATATACCCTACCTTCCTTTTTAAGTAAAGCAAGAGTTTAAAAAAAAAAAAAAAAAAAAAAAAAAAAAAAGTGTCCATTTCCCCCAAAAGTAGCTTTTGATCGTTAAAGCTGCAGGACTAGATAACTTGGGCCGGGCTTTTGGATCCAGCCGAATATGCAGTGGAAGGGAGGGATGCATTTACCAGATATTCTGCACGGATAAGATAGGGCAACACAAGTGATGTAACCTCTGTTACATGTACATGGGAAGTTCCGTCTACAATTTTCAAAACGGAAAATGTATCTTATAAACATGTAACCTGTTGTATTATTGTGAGTGGATGGGAAGCCATTTTGTCCCTCTTTCTATTTGATTCTGATATTATGAATGGCTTGCACATTTACCAACATGGATTCCCCCTTCCATTCACAGCACCTCACAAATACTACATTGGTTTTCGGTATGTGAATCCACTTACTGAAGCTGCTATAGAAGAAATGGAGAAGGATGGCATTGAACGAGCCATTGCCTTCACACAGTACCCACAATACAGCTGCTCAACAACCGGTCAGTGACCAGAATCCTTTACAAGGAGTGGATCACAATTTTTAAAATAATAATCCTAATGTATCCTAATATTGTAATGGTTCTGTTTTTGTTCCCTAGGAAGCAGCTTAAATGCAATTTATCGGTATTATAATGCAAAAAATACACAACCAAAGATGAAATGGAGTGTTATTGATAGGTGGCCAACACATCCACTACTTATCCAGGTAAAACTGCACCGACCGGATCATGTTTTGTAATACAATGACCCGTTCCTAAACTCTATAGATTAAAGATCCATAATGTGTGGGGAAAAGAGGTGGAAAAGTGTAGCGTTTAAAAAAATAAATAAATAAATCTGCCGGCGTCCTTGAAGCTGTCAAATGTCAGAATATTTGGGGTGTTTTCGCATCAATATTGACTGCAAATGGAACTGAGTGACCATGGTAATCGATTTTGGCTTTTTAATTTTTGGGATTAGAAGAAACCAAGTTGTGATGCAATGCGGGTTCTGTATAACTAGTGGCGTTGTTTTATGTTTAATCCTGATTCAGTCCAGGTTTTTTCTTTTGCCTCTGTGTGGTATGTATAAAACTGTCTCAGAATGGGTTTTATTCATAAGAAAGAAAGAAAAAAAAAAAGTAAAAACTGTGACTTCTTTTTTTAGTCTCGGTATGCGACTTTCTTCTTTCTTATTTTTTTTTTAGTTTCGGTATGCGATTTTTCTTTTAGTCTCTCCGTGTGGGACTTTCTTTTTTAGTTTCGGTATGCGACTTTCTTTTTTTTTAGTTTCGGTATGCGATTTTCTTTTAGTCTCTCCGTGTGCGACTTTCTTTTTTAGTTTCGGTATGTGACTTTCATTTTTTTAGTCTCCGGATGTGACTTTCTTTTTTGTCTCCATATGCGACTTTTTTTTTAGTTTCGGTATGCGATTTTTCTTTCAGTCTCCGTGTGGGACTTTCTTTTTTAGTTTCGGTATGCGATTTTTCTTTTAGTCTCCGTGTGGGACTTTCTTTTTTAGTTTCGGTATGCGATTTTTCTTTTAGTCTCCGTGTGGGACTTTTCTTTTTTAGTTTCGGTATGCGATTTTTCTTTTAGTCTCTCCGTGTGGCACTTTCTTTTTTAGTTTCGGTATGCGACTTTCTTTTTTTTTTAGTTTCGGTATGCGATTTTCTTTTAGTCTCTCCGTGTGCGACTTTCTTTTTTAGTTTCGGTATGTGACTTTCATTTTTTTAGTCTCCGGATGTGACTTTCTTTTTTTTTTTTTTTGTCTCCATATGCGACTTTTTTTTTAGTTTCGGTATGCGATTTTTCTTTTAGTCTCCGTGTGGGACTTTCTTTTTTAGTTTCGGTATGCGATTTTTCTTTTAGTCTCCGTGTGGGACTTTCTTTTTTAGTTTCGGTATGCGATTTTTCTTTTAGTCTCCGTGTGGGACTTTCTTTTTTAGTTTCGGTATGCGATTTTTCTTTTAGTCTCCGTGTGGGACTTTCTTTTTTAGTTTCGGTATGCGATTTTCTTTTAGTCTCTCCGTGTGGGACTTTCTTTTTTAGTTTCGGTATGCGATTTTCTTTTAGTCTCTCCGTGTGGGACTTTCTTTTTTAGTTTCGGTATGCGATTTTCTTTTAGTCTCTCCGTGTGGGACTTTCTTTTTTAGTTTCGGTATGCGATTTTCTTTTAGTCTCTCCGTGTGGGACTTTCTTTTTTAGTTTCGGTATGCGACTTTCTTTTTTTTAGTCTCCGTATGCCACTTTCATTTTTTTAGTCTCTGTATGCCACTTTCATTTTTTTAGTCTCCGTATGCCACTTTCTTTTTTTTAGTCTCCGTATGCCACTTTCTTTTTTTTAGTCTCCGTATGCCACTTTCTTTTTTTTAGTCTCTGTATGCCACTTTCATTTTTTTAGTCTCCGTATGCCACTTTCTTTTTTTTAGTCTCCGTATGCCACTTTCTTTTTTTTAGTCTCCGTATGCCACTTTCATTTTTTTTAGTTTTGGTATGCGACTTTGTTTTTTTAGTTTCAGTTTGCGACTTTTTTTTCTTTTTTCTTCAGTATGCTTTAGTGAAAGAATACAAATAAAGCACCTTTTTTTTATTGAGCCCGCTTTGCTTGGATAGCACTTTTCGGGGGCGGCCATGTTGCTTCAGTCTTTCATTTAAGAGTGGATAGCGTGTAGCAGATTTAATATTTCATATGTGATCAAGTTTAGTACATCTGCATGAGTTCTGAGCAGAACAGGAATTCAAATAATATGTAGGTTTCAAAAATCACATTTTCCTGATTCTTTGCTACAGATTAGCCATTAATTTATATTATTATTATTATTATTATTATAAAAAAATAAATTCTCCTGGTGTTTTTTTTTTGTTTTTTTCACAGTGTTTTGCAGATCACATTCAGAAAGAACTGAACATGTTCCCGGCAGATAAGAGAGGAGATGTGGTTATTCTTTTCTCTGCACATTCATTGCCCATGTCTGTAAGTAACTATTCCTCACATGTTTGGTTTTTAAATGGATTTGCGTCTTATAAGAGAATTATAGTACATGGTGTTCTTACAATATGTTTAAGGCACTGTATCACCTAAACATTGCCCGTACTGTGAATGTAGAGAATAAAAATTGAATGAAAATGATCTGTACATTGTGTTGGCCAAACTGCAAGCAAATGGCTAAATTAGGAGAAAAAGGTGTTTTATATGTGTCTGTGGAGTCTCCTGATTATGACATCACCTGTGGCTTGATATGCAAATTAACTGCTTTGAAATGTGTAATTGGCCTATTAGGCCATAGGTGATGTAATTTACACAATGTGCAGATCATTTTCAATGATTTTTTTAATTATTATTTTTTTTTTATTCTTTACATTCACAGTAAAAATACTGATTAGGTGATTTAATAACTTGAATAAACTTTTTATTTTTTTTATTTTTTTCTTCTCTCTTCTTCTTCATACTGTGCTTCTAATCTAAACAAATACTGCCACCTTGTGGAAAATGTAAAACCTGAATCAGAAAGTGTGTATGGCAAGCTTAGGCGTTGTAACAGAAACGGACCAATCGCCTTCAATGCACTAATACGTATCAGTATAGCGGTTAGTTTGGAAAGGTTTCAAAAAGCATCCAATTACTAATCCTTATCACCATCATTTTATTTTATCTCCTTGATTATTCCTGGGCAAGCTTCAAGACGTGTTTGATTTATGACATAGTTGCCAACATCCCAGTCATATATCCTGGGGGAACATGTGTGTTTAGCATTTTGTTGAAAGAGCAGGCATGGTGCAGGCCAGCATTATAAAGGCTGCAAAGACAGAAACCAGTTCATTAATCAGCAGGCATCATAGTATCTCCCAAGATAGGATAGTGTGTGTGTGTGTCTGTGTGTGTGTGTGTGTTTCTGTGTGTGTGTGTGTGTGTGTGTATATGCGTCCTACATGCTTCCGGGCTGCATTTTGCATGTTCTTTTTGCAGCACGTTGACCATGTTTGATAAGTATAGGAATAAGGGACGGCCTGAGAGAAGAGTAGACAGTGCTTCAAAGGTTGACAACAGCACACAAACCTTTAGAGATTAAACAGACCAAAACCGAATAAATCCTACGCAAAGAACCGAGAAGCGCAGGGAAGGTGCTGGGTAAATAAAGGGCCCTTTACTCAGATGCAAAATAAAATCCCCACATTAGTGGGGCTGGATTCCATTACTTGCTACACTTGCTGTGTAAATCCGAGTAAGTGACACTTTCTTTTTTTTACGTAGACCCATTTAGGTGCGTCTTGGTTTTTGGGGTCACTTGGCGCAGGGTTTATTCTGTTTTTGTCTGAACACTCTCTTGTGGGAGGGGAAGAGAGAGACGGTCTCCGCCAACCCCAGCCAATGGGGCTGCTGTGTCCTATCCTTACATTGTGCGACGGCAATCTCTCACCAGCTAAGTCCGCACCGAGGACGGCGTCGTTAAACTGACTTATAGGTGGAATGTGGCAGGACTGTATAAATCTGACTCTTCTAAAGTCTGTAGTTTGCGCTACTTGTGCTGATCCCATACTTCCAGTTTGCTCCTACATTTCTTGCTCGATAATAATAGTCAAAATAGATATTTTCAGAGGATAAATTATCTGCCAATTCGCAAATTACTCATTTGTTTACTTTCCCGTCGCTTTAAGGGTGCTGGTTTCTATACGCCATCCAACGGTTCCTCTTCTTTAGTATAGGCCCCTGAAAATTCTAGAACAGATAAAGACTGTACCATTAGAACAGAGAGGGGTGGTCTGCTCACACAGCAAAAGCATGCCGAGGAGCTTAGAAAGGAGTTCACTCCGGAATCATGGCAAAACTAATCCTCAGATTTCTGAGACTGCTACGTGTAATAATGTGTGTAACAAATGTATATATTTTTTATTTTAATGTAACCACCTTTTTTAAATATAATCCACATTGATCATGGTGTAAGATGGGCGACGAAGAGTTTATATGATCTCCATCTACAATTCTTTCAATCCTGTACTTCCTGGGAAATATTTGCACAAATCTCCACTTGTAAATCTCTTTAAACCTCTTCAGGTTGTCAACCGCGGGGATCCTTATCCGCAAGAGGTTGGGGCCACCGTGCACAAAGTGATGGAGAGACTTGGCTTTGCAAACCCGTACAGACTAGTGTGGCAGTCCAAGGTATGTCCTACAATACAAGGAATAGCTATATCCATTACCAAAAATAATTTATAAATTAAAAATACTTACAGTGAGCGGCCATTATAACTCAGCGGCCCTTAAAACTTAGGAGTATAATATGCCACAGTTAAAACATGAGGACTTATTTATAATAGAAAATGATGGGGCAAGGTTCTAAATGTGGTCCAGTCACCATAGAAACCACGGGAATGTTCTTGCTTCTTTTTTGAACATTGCTCCAATATTAAGTTTTATATATAACTTCCATATTTATTATTATTTTTTTTAGCTGTTTTATTGTTTGTTGCGTGTTTTTTAATTGTTTATTATTCACCATAATAATGAATGAGGCAATTGCCCAGTTACATTCCCCTGGACCCGGCACTGACCTGGTAGCAGAGACGGGTGACAACACCAGCAACGGACACGTCCATGCAGTCCACTGCTCCTGTTTCTTGAATATTTGCCGGCTTGATGTCTGTCTGGTTTCATATTAGCGTATTAAAGCTTTAATACAGCCCTACACAAAAAATGATTCACCCTGGGTGATCACTATTATTTACAGAAATCTTTTCTCGTCAGGTTGGTCCAGTAGCCTGGCTTGGTCCCCAAACTAGTGATGCCATTGAAGGCTTCTGCAAGAAGGGAAAGAAGAACTTGCTTTTGGTCCCCATAGCCTTTACTAGTGATCACATCGAAACGCTCTACGAGTTGGATATTGAGTACGCACAGGTTCTAGCGAAGGAGGTAAAGTCCTATTTCATTATCTGCAATGTGTTGACAAGGTTGTAACTCTCCACTGTAGTGTTTGTTTCCAGGTCATACAATATGTTGAAAATGGTCACAAAATGGTTCATATAAGTTTGGTCTGTGTAGTCCATGAGTCCTTGCGCAGGTTTTCTTTATTTTGAATATAAAATTATTTATTTGGAACTACCATATTGCTATTACGTTAAAGAACAGAGATGCTTAAACCCAGCAGTAAAAATTTTTTACAAAAAAAAAAAAAATATATTAATATTTTTTTTATTTTTTTATTTAATTTTATTAAAGCCTTTTTTTCCCCCTGCATTAAAAAAATAAATGTAAAAAAATTAAGTAATAAAAATAAATAAATGTTAATATTTTTATATAATTAGTGTGTGTTATGGAATATTTTTTTTTCTTTCAGAATGAGGAGTAAAATGTCTCAATGTGTTTTTTTGTATATTTATATATTATATATAATATGTATGTATGTGTGTGTGTGTTTTCTAAAAACTGTTAAACCCATTATTTTTATTTTTTATTTTAAGACAATTTACAGTATAAGATGGGGGTTATATTCTCACACAATGGCAAAACCAAAGTGGTTTGTGCAATATCTGAATAAATGGTACTTATTAATATACCTGCAAATGCGATAATTTGACCTTAAAGTACATTATACATAATGCATATTAGGTTCCAAAAACAGGAAAGTGAAAATGGAGCATGTTGGTTTTTTTTTTGTTTTTTTTTATATAATTTGTATGTATGGATGTATGTATGTGTAATATATATATATATATATATATATATGTGTATTTTATGTAATTTTTTTACTAGTGTCTTCAAATTTTGTAGAATGTTTGTTTATTCTCTACTTTAAGACCATATCCCTATACACAACAAAAAGGGCAGAACGAGAAGATTAAAAAATCATCACAATTTTCTAACCAATGACCGCATAATGTTTCAAAAATGTTAACTGGTGGATTTCACAATAAACTTCCAAAAGAAATAATCAGAATTAAGTAGATATTTGAGTCTAATCTTACTGTATGATAAACCATCAAAATAAGTCCCTTTGTTTTCAGCTGTGTATATATTTATTTTTTTTCCTTTTCTTCCTCCGTTTTGTTTAGTGCGGTGTTGAGAACATCAGGAGAGCCGAATCCCTTAATGGAAATCCATTGTTCTCCAAGGTATCCGTATTGTTAAACTTGCTTTAATGCTATTGACTGCAGCCCGGTGATTATTGGTTCTCACTTCCAACCACGGCAACAGTGTGAAAATCTATTCTTTCTAAAGTGGGCAGAAGTCTAGTTTGTAGCTATGAATAAACCACGCAGGGATTTGCATGGATGCTGCCCGCACAGTGAGGAATTACACAATGCAGGGTCTGGTTTAACCCTTTTAGCTGCAAAAAGGGGGGTGGATCACCAAATGAATATACACACCTTTTTTATAAGAGAAAAGAGGGCTATACCTTTTCCCATGATGGCCAAACATACCAAAAAAAGAGAACTCCAACGTGACTAATACTACTTAAAGTAATACTTGGAAGTAAATACTTTTAATTATTAGTCCTTGTTCCCTCATTGGGAAGAGTATAGCCCTTCTTTCTCTTACTATGAATTTGCACAAAAGATGATCATTGTTAGCCATCTTTGTATGTGCCTACCCAGAATCCTTTGCAGTGCTGATGGCTATGACAATTCAGGGGTTTCTGTGGGGCAAAAATGTTCATGTTTTGGGGCCACATTCATTGTTTTATTATTATTTAAGGCTTGTAAGCTGTAGAAATAATGTTTGGTTATTTTTTGCAGTGATATAAAAACAGCCCAAAATCCATGTTAGAAAAACTTATTTCAAGTAAAACTACACCTTTTTATTAGGGCTAATGAGAATATTGGAAATGAATCAATTTGCTGTCAGATGGGCTGCCCAGTGAATACCAAAGCACTAAAACAATGTATGGGCATTTTATAAAAACATATATAATTCCAGGAGTTTTAGGCTATTTAGACTCTAAAACGCCAAAGATTACGGGAAAACCACTTCAAGGTATGCTCCGCTCTCCGGCAGGAGGAAAGATGACTTTTCAATAGTTGTACATTTTGCACATTGTTTTCTTAACCTTAACCTAGTATAATTATTATTTTAAAAGAAAAAACACAACATGTTCTGTACTAAGTAATTTTGTGTGTGTGTGTATCTCGTTCTATCCAGGCTCTAGCGGACCTAGTCATTTCCCATATCAAGTCTAAAGAGATCTGCTCTAAGCAGTTAAATCTTCGATGCCCGATGTGCGTCAATCCTGTGTGTGGAGAAGCAAAGTCCTTCTTCGCCAGCCAACAGCTGTGATCTGGCCTGGAAGAGAGAGAGAGAGAGAGAGAATGTATGTTCCTGCTGCACATTTGTACACAGGCATTGTGTGTTCTGCTTTTTTTTTTTTTTTTTTTTAATATTTGTTGGTTACATGGAGATTTAGGTAGAGTCACTGTTGTCCTATGTGCAGCAATAATGTGGATATAACCTGTTACCCTCCTGCTGCCTTCCATCCCATCCCATCTTTTTACACAGTGCCTCCAATACATATATTTTTTTTTTATTTTTTTGCACCTCCGAGTGTAAAACTATGATGATAAGGGACGAATTTATGTCCGTCATTCTTTGGTCACAAAACTACTGGTGCTGTTGCATGTTCCAAAGAAGAGGCAGGATGCTGGCAACAATATGTAGCATTAAGTTCACTATAAATGAACAGGCAAAAAGTCAAGCATTAAGAGTTGCATTGAAAAAAATGCTGCATCTTTCCAGCTCCGCTATTGATGTCTGGGTTTTGCAATGCAGTTTCAGTGAATGGGTCAAATTGTCAAATGTGGGTGGGGCTTGGTAGTGGGTGGGGCTACTGTTAGGCTCTGGGCTTGTTTGCCTTTTGCAAGTGCCTACATTATGGGAAACTTAGCCTTGCAGGACTTTTAAAATCAGGTGTATTTTTAACCCTTCTTCTTATACTGGAAAATCACTTGTCTTATCTACTTGGCAAGATTAAAAACAAAAAAAAAGTTAAACATTTTCAACACTGATTTGTTTTATTATTACTTTTCCTCCTATTAAATAATGAAGCATTGCACACTGGCTTTCATTGAGGGATGTTTTTCCTCCTTTATTCTGAAGATAACCAAAAAACCACACGGTCCATACTTAAAAAAAAATAAAAAAAGTAAATAAGTCCCATCGAAGGTCATTCTGTCGTGAAGTTCTTTTTTTTTTTTTCTAAAGATTTGTTGAAAGAGGACAGTGCCCCTGCAGGTGAAGACTGAAATTGCACAAGATGGTTCCCCTTTTCACATTCTACAGTTTGAGAAGGAAGTTTTCCAAAGTGTTGGAATTCTGTTCTGTTTTTTTTAATTTTTTTTATTATTTGGCTCTGTAATAAAATTTCATTTTTCGTTCCTTTTTTTTTATTTTACATAATGCGTTTACAATATTACTATTTCACAAAAAGTCAGGATGTTGTATAATTGTAATCATATCCATCGTCTTGAACCTTCAGGGGCGTATTCACTAGAACTGAACCGACAAGTGAACTGCAAAAAGATCAGGCATTAGAAGCCGTGTCGGAGAAGGTCTAAAAAATATGTTCTAATTATAGTAACGCTTGGTACTTGCAGCTAGGGTTGCTACCTGGCCGGTATTTTTTTTTTTTTAACAAAAGGTGGCATCCCTACTTGCAGGTCATGTTTTATTGAATAGCCCCCTAATCCATCCTATATACCCCTTGTGTTTAGATCTTCCACGTCTCATATAACTTGCTAGCATGCATCTGGCATCAACATTTTATTGCTTGTTTAAATATAGCTAATTAGCATAAAACGTCCCTCTTCCTCCAAAAAAAACGAATGAGATGCTCTACATCAAAGATAACAGATGCCAATAAATTAACCTTTGAGGCCGACTAGTTGGGGGGGGGGAAAAAACAATTGAAAACTATTAGAAATTTGAAGACGATAATAAACCTTTAATACTCAGAATCCACTGTAACTTTTTGTAATGTGTCACATAATAATATTTTCAATTTCAAAAGCAGGTGCATCCATCATTTTAATTCTATACGCACAGTTTTACACACACTTGTGCCTTCATTTTTTTTTTTCTTTTCTTTCTTTCTCTCAGTGGGAGAATTTTATCACTGCTTTCTGTCTGCGAATTTTGCAGTCCTCCATGTTGTGCTGTGCGAGTGTTGAAATCTCCAAACGGAGGCTCCCTTCCTTTTGGGAGTGTTTGCTGAGATGATGGGGTATCTCCGCTCACGCAGACATGTTACTTGCTAAAAGGAGTAGTAGAGTCTGCTATGCAGTGTTTATTATCGGTATAATCTTATACTTTTTGTCCCGATACACAAGAAGAGTTCATCTGAGCCATTACAGTCTGCGTCCCCCAATCTCGTATCATGTGGCCAACATTGTTCTTGAAAAAGTTTGAATGATGCCCTTGTTTTTATATTTCTAGGCATTAAACACCTGCATGTTGTATTGCACTATGTGTTGTATGCATCTTTTTGTTAAGTACGTGAACTTAAAGTACAAGCTGCACAGTGTTGGGATTTATCATCCTTAGCTAGCCCGGCCATTGGCCTGTTGTTGCATAGTTGCCAACAGTCCATGATTTGACAGGACCGTCCCATTCTTGACCTGTCGAAATTGGTCTGTCCTGTGCACAGGCAACGCTGCATTTAAACTTTGCTTTTTAAAGACCTTCACAGCTTAAGAAACAAGCGCCACACACACCTGGTACGTGACTTGACCTGACCCCACCACTTTCTTTGACACCTCCCTCCCTGATAAATTCTAGGAACCAGTGCTGAGATTTTGTCAGCTATGGTGTTACATTCCCCTCTTTCTAAAATAAAAACTAATTTGCTTAAATGTACATTAATTTCAGTGGAGAGTGGGACACCCCGGCCAGTGACAAAAGATCATCAGTCGTATGTTTCCTTTTTGGAAATGATGGGCCAAGCTCGTAACTTGTAGTGTCCAGGAAACCGGGGTCTATTTTACTAAACGGTAAGTTGCAGATGAGATTAGCATGTCTCATCTATTCGTTGTGTATGGCCAAACTTGATGAGTGTCGGCCTCTAGAAGAGCACAGCTGACCATGGCTGATGCATAGTAGGAGAAGCTCCCTTGGCAGGGGCAGATTTTTGCAGGAGGAATTTACCAAATTTGTCTCACAGTGAAGTCCTTGAGATAAAGGGATTGTTCTGGGGCAAAGTTCTAAAATTGGTCTAATCAGCAGGAACATTCCATTGGTTACCCTGGTGACCAGACCTCTTTTAGAACTTTGACTCCTTCCATGGCATATATCCGAGCATTCCTATGTCACCACGAAGCCGACCCACAAGCATGATAGATTATGATCATACATTCTGAAAGATTTGGTGGTGGAGCCTGCACTGGAAGCGAGTGGTTGCATCCACCATGTGCTCGGTACATAGGCGAACATATTAAAGTTTATTTGATGGAAGTATTGGACAAATCCACAGGACTTCACTTTGTGGAACCTCCATTTATCACAGCCACAAATAAAAAAAAAAGGTTGGCCAAAGCAATGTGCCGGCAGATCCAAAGCCTCTACCGACAGGTGGAAACGCTGGAATCAAGACTCCACCAGTGGAATATAAGCTTTCGAGACATCCCAGAGGCAGCTGGGCTCACTGCTCACCACTCTTAATCAGGCTAATTACTAATGGCTGGATCCTGTGGCACCTGAACAGACCATAGACAATACTTTCAGAGGTGAAAATGGCACCAGCAGATGCATTGAAGGATGTCGTAGTCTATAGCAACCTTGAGAGCACATCTGAGATCCCTGGAAATCCAATATCGACTGCCCCATTGTCTGATGGTCAATAAAAATGGCAAACCGGCATCCCTGGAAGATTTGGGCATCCCACAGCTGCAAGAGGCACCAGATCCAGGTCCGACTCAAGATGACACACTCTTAATAAGATTAAGCTTGAGGCCCTCAAATGTTCATTAACCATCAGCAACCTTTGAAATCAGAAAATCAAATACATACCTTTTAGTGATTCCACTTGTATTCCAATTTGAGTCACTAGATCTGTTAAATTCTTCTTCCTCCCCCCCTATGACACACCCTGCCAAACTTATGGTGAGACACATTTTGTATGTAATTCTTGAGACCCACTGAATTTTTATCAATTAGATCTACAAGTGCCAGATGTACTCCCCAAAAGTACATATTTTGGACCCCCCCACCATAATTTTTCATTTGTACTGTTAGACTTAGATGTGAAACTAAACATTAGGCATTATTTTATCTGTGACTGCTAAACATGTACTCATGTAAATAAAAATATTATTAAAAAAATATATATTTTAAAGAGTCTTTCAGTTTTGTAAAACATTTGACTTATTAGCTACAGAAAACTATCTGAGATACTTATAGGTCCATTCCCAACTATTTTTTTCTCTCCCATGATTTTGATACTTCAACCCTAACAGCCATTTCTCACATCTTAAACTGAGTATTATCTTAACTCCACCCTCTGTCTGTATTTAATGATTCCAACTGTACAGCTGTATGCCTGGTGGAATACACTCCCGCTGTGCGCGCTGTAAAAGCTCTTGTGCGCCTCTATGTTGGCAGCCATCTTCCTCTTTTTTTATGAGTTGCCCAGATACTGCAAATGTATTTTGTATTGACCATTGTGTAAGACGAGGTGACCAAGGCTCCTAAATAGCGGTGGTGATCAGAGTCTGGAACATTAAACCACATAGCTATGAATGGGGGCGGGGGCGGGGGGGGGAAGCAATAAAGACCCATTATAATATTTAAAGTAATACAGACCCATCCAGCAAATATAACTGGTCAACCAATCTCCTGTGGCTTCTTAGTCCCCGTAAAGTGATAATATTGATTGTGGCTGGGAAGACAATCTGTAAGAGCACTTGGGGGAACATTCCAAAAATAATGGAATTATTACGATTGTGACCGTGAGGAAAGAAGTATTGTGCGCCATCCACTCTACAACCCTGTGTTTACAAAAAAATTATTACACCTGTTTAGCTTTTAATATTCTACATTGGTTCACAACACTGTTTCATTAAATTTGTAGATTTGCTTTCCTTTTGTATTTGATAACCAAGTCCCCTTGGGTGCAACCTTAGCCCATCGATGACTTGCCCAGTCTTGTCAGCAGCGCAGTCTTAATGATCGAGTGAGCGGCACGTGGCTTAACTTACCGTCTGCATCCCTAAGCAGTGCTCTTTCAACGTCCAGCAGTATTTAATTAGCTCAGTTATGAAATGCATGGATTATCCATTGTGCAAAACAATTATACGCATTGGAGAATACTGGAGAGTATCGACCTATCCATGAAGCTGTTTTCCAGGTGATCAATTATGAATTACAAAAGATTATCTACTCCAGGAAATAAATAACGATGGGAAAGGAAGCGTGGTAAGGGAGGGGCATCTGGGAGGTGGGGGGGGGGGGGGTCTGAAATATTTCTGTCCACAATAATACCAGACAACCTAATTTTATTTCCAACCTACAGCTTTTAATTAACTTGATTAGTTATTAACAGCAGCTCAGTAAATTACCTTTTATGTTTAAAATCAAGTACATGATTGATTATTTTTCCGAGCCGGGACTGAAATATGACTTTGGCCAATCCATTAGCAAGCACTCTGGTCACATTCCATTTAACGATGTTGTATGTACTAAGGCTCACACGCCATTTTCCATCAACGCCAAATGTAACCCATCATGAGGGTCTGTACCCAAAGTACTGGTGATTTCTGTATGGCAATAACTGAAACTATGTAATGTTTAATACTTTAGTAATTAGATTTTTAAAAAATCATTTATAGGTCATTTGTGGAGTTTGGCCACTTGCTCTTGCCCCCCTAATATTTATTAGAGGACTGAGACCATAAATTGTGGAGGGGGGGGGGGCACTTGCCCTGGCACCCCATATATGGATTAGGGAGCTGGTATCCTTTGATAATGTAAAAGAACAGGGGGACCGGAAGTATGTCTCCCCCATCCTCCCTTCTCTGTACCTCCTCCATCCTCCCTATCTCTCCCCATGCTCCCTTCTCTGTACCTCCCCCTTTCTCCTTTCTCTGTATGTCTCCCCCATCCTTCCTTCTCTGTATCTCACCTCCATCATCCCTGCTCTGTATCTCTCCTCATCCTCCCTTCTCTGTATGTCTCCCCCATCCTTCCTTCTCTGTATCTCACCTCCATCATCCCTGCTCTGTATCTCTCCTCATCCTCCCTTCTCTGTATGTCTCCCCCATTCTCCCTTCTCTGTATCTCTCCCCATCCTCCCTTCTCTGTATCTCTCCCCATCCTCCCTTCTCTCTATGTCTCCCCCATCCTTCCTTCTCTGTATCTCCCCCATCATCCCATCTCTGTATCTCTCCCCATCCTCCCTTCTCTGTATCTCTCCCCATCCTCCCTTCTCTCTATGTCTCCCCCATCCTTCCTTCTCTCTATGTCTCCCCAATCCTTCCTTCTCTGTATCTCTCCCCCATCCTCCCTTCTCTGTATCTCCCCCATCCTCCCATCTCTGTATCTCACCTCCATCCTCCCTTCTCTGTATGTCTCCCCCATCCTCCCTTCTCTGTATCTCTCCCCCATCCTCCCTTCTCTGTATCTCACCTCCATCATCCCTTCTCTGTATCTCACCTCCATCCTCCCTTCTCTGTATGTCTCCCCCATCCTCCCTTCTCTGTATCTCACCTCCATCATCCCTTCTCTGTATGTCTCCCCCATCCTCCCTTCTCTGTATCTCACCTCCATCATCCCTTCTCTGTATGTCTCCCCCATCCTCCCTTCTCTGTATCTCACCTCCATCATCCCTTCTCTGTATGTCTCCCCCATCATCCCTTCTCTGTATCTCTCCCCATTCTCCCTTCTCTGTATCTCACCTCCATCATCCCTTCTCTGTATCTCTCCCCATCCTCCCTTCTCTGTATCTCACCTCCATCATCCCTTCTCTCTATGTCTCTCCAATCCTTCCTTCTCTGTATCTCTCCCCCCATCCAGGGAGTGCCCTGACCCTCCCCCACTATATAAAAAAAATGGGGCTGGGAGTTTGGTAAAGGCTCCCAGACAATATATAATACATCATGGGGCAGGGCTAGTGGCTGCCCCCTAACATGACGATAACCTCACCCATCTGGAGGCTGGGCAAATGCCCTTATATTGACGGCTCCCACACCACAGTAAAAAATAAAAGTGCCCCCCCAGGGTGAGAGTCCCATTTCCTAAGCAACCATCCTCAGCAAAGGACGAATGTTACATGAAATCCTTGCTCTGATTTGATTGTTATTTTATAACACTTTTAGCCTTTTATTTTCAGTTTGAATTGCAATGGTCCAAATGTGGCTATCATCCAGGATAGTTTTTGGGGGTGATCGTTGCATACTGGGTAGGTGAAAAACCTATGCTAAGGAGTAGCCCCATTTTGGGGTTCAGAAAATCAGGCTATTATGCCTGATCCAAGTCCAATTCCAAATGGATCAGAGCATATTGACTAGACCCTTTCACACAGTGACCTGTAGTTCTGCGAATGCACCTCTGCCGTGGCACCCAGGGCAGACATCCCCTCCATGTACGCCACTGGGTTTGTACACATATGTAAAATTTCACTTTTCCAATATATACATTGGATTCCAGCGTATCACATGGCATAATACACTAACAAAGAAATGTAGTTTGAAAAAAGACAAGTGCATCGATTTCAACCCTTGTATCTGTCATTCTTCCTGCTTCTGATCCGAAATAAGTTATTTACTCCTAATTAAGCAGTTTCAAATGTTGCCACTTAGGGGGAAATTCCTTCTTGAATCTCAAATTTCTCCTTGGATCAACAAGCTCTAAGTATTAATGTTGAGTCTCCCATTGATAGCCCAGTATGTTATGCTTTATGAAAAGCAGGACCATAACCTTTATGAATGCATCTATTTTATTTGATAGCACCACCTCTCTTGGCAGTGAATTCCATATCTTTATTGTCCTTTCCGTAAAGAATCCCTACCTTTGTTGCCTATGACAGCTTTGCTTTCCCCCGTCGCAGACGGTGATCTCATGTTACCATAGCCAATTAAAGTATCTGATAGTAACGAGTACTTGCCGAAAGCCATGTTCTTACGAATTCTGCACTTCCCTGGAGAGTCCCTAGAGGGCGCACATTTCCCAGATTTCTCATCCCTTTCCCAGAGCTAAATCTGCCAAGCTTGACAATAGAAATCTGAACCATTTCCAGATTGCATCAAATATTAAACTGAATTGCTGGAGAGCTTTCCACCGCAATATGTTAACCTCTTCTAATAACCTACCTACGGATACTTTTCCAGTCACCTGAGATGAAAAATGGAGCTCTCCTAGCGGAGAGGTTATTTTCCTGTGTCTCTCAACGCCACGCTCTTCTAGCTGGAAGCCAAATAGTTAATCATATAATATTGATACCGGCACATTGGTGTCGTATAATGGAGATTACACCAGGATGGCTCATCTCCCACAATCAAATTCACTTGCTAATGAATTTGTAACAAGTAGCGGGGAGATGACACCGCGCATGCCGCTATTATTCGGATATACTTTATTGGTTGACCTTTTCAATCAGCTTGTGTCTGTGCCAGTTGTACTTGTTTCGGCGAGGCTGCTAAATTAGGCATCTATCACTAACAAAGATTGCTGCATGGATTCCCTATTTGTGTTCCGTGCCCCTTTGACCTTTTGTGGGTCAGAGGTCAGAGCAAACACATTTTGCCTGCTGTCCATAAAAACCTTTTCACCTTCCCTGCCATGAGGATAGAAGGAATAGCTAATGTTTACAAAAGAGATTAAACAAAAAAAAAAGAAATAAAATCAAGCTCGGATCTGGAAGGAGCAAGCCAGACCTCTCAATCCCCCCCCCCCCCCCCCCCCCCACGCGCACAAAAAAATAGGAAGAAAATACAAAAAGGGATAAATCGGAAAATGATAAAAATTAATATATTTAAATTTAGAAAATAGATTATATGGGTAATGTGCGGATCAGACATGCGGGGAGTTGATATGACAATAGAAAACGAGACAGGATTCGACATTAACCCTTTGTCTTACAGTGGCTCAGTGTTCTGACACTGAAAGGTTAAAGGGACTGGATCACCTAAACCTTGCTTTTACTGTGACCGTAGGGCGCACAAAATAATTGGAAATGATCTATACATTGAATTAGCAAAACTGCAAGCAAATGTATAAATATGGAGAAACGTGTTTTAAATGTGTCTGTGGAGCCTCCTGCTTATGACATCAGCACACACACACACACACACACACACACACACACACACACACACACACACACACACACACACACACACACACACACTTGAAACCCATTTTTCTCCTGATTCAGCCCTTTGCTTGCAGTTTTGTTAACACAATGTATAGATCGTTTCTCTATATTGAAAGTAAACACAATGTGTAGGTGATCCAGTCCCTTTAAACTTTCAGCGTCAGAACAATGAACAACCATAAAGGGTTAATGTCGAATCCTGTCTCCTTTTCTATTGCTGTATTAATTCCCTGCCATTGTACAGAGCACTGGTGAGACCTCACTTGTAGTATTGTACACAGTACTGGAGACCGTATCTCCAGAAGGATATTGATACTTTGGAGAGAGTTCAGAGAAGGGCTACTAAACTGGTTCATGGGTTGAAGGATAAAACTTACCAGGAAAGGTTAAAGCATCTTAACATGTATAGCTTGGAGGAAAGACGTAACAGGGGGGATATGATAGAAACATTTAAATACATAAAGGGAATCAACACAGTAAAGGAAGAGAGTATATTTAAAAGAAGAAAAACTACCACAACTAGAGGACATCGTCTGAAATTAGAGGGGCAACGATTTAAAAGTAATATCAGGAAATATTACTTTACTGAGAGGGTAGTGGATGTATGGAATAGCCTTCCAGCAGAAGTGGTAGAGGTAAACACAGTCAAGGATTTTAAGCATGCGTGGGATAGACACAAGGCTATCCTAGCTATAAGACCGGGAATGGGGGACTAAGAAAAGTATTAAAAAAAAATTGGGCAGACTAGATGGACCGAATGGTTCTTATCTGCCGACACATTCTATGTTTCTATTCTGTGTTTCTAGGTGATTTACTAACTTGGATAAAATAATGTATTTGACAAACCAATACTATCTGAAATATTAGATTCGGGGAGCAGTGCCCTTCACATATCACACAAGGATATCCAGATTAATTAATTAGGAATAACCTGATTTCACAGTGATTTGGGCCTAAATGCCTGTGTGTGTATATGACTGTGTGTGTGTGACTGTCTCTTTCTTTGTGATTGGCTGTCTGTGTGTGACTGTGTGTGTGTGACTGTCTCTTTCTATGTGACTGTGTGTGTGTCTGACTGTCTCTTTTCTATGTGACTTTGTGTGTGAGACTTTTCCATGACAATCCGGTGGTCAATCTTATTCTTCATTGTGTCTGTGGCACTGGAGAATGCATACTGTGCATGCACAGTAGTACTGTCAGTACTGACACTAGAGCTCCCAAGCTCCGCCCCCAGCATCCAGGGGCAGAAACTGGGAGGTATGCATCTACAGCAGTATAGCATAGCACCCATGATAATATAGTAATCCAACATAGATGGTGGTACAATGAAGCTTCCACACGTTCAGAGCTAGCAAGACAAACGTGGACGGTGGAACAGTGGACTTTCTAATCAGTACATAGTAAACCAGATATAAAGATGGTAGCTGAGCATCATGGAAGACTTTTGGAAGCGGAGGATCATGGGAACTGAAGTTCACAGTTAATATATTCACCTATTGATATATATAGGGACTCACATTTGCCCCCCTCCATTGTGTTCGCCAAGCTCTACCTCTGTGCCACTTTTTGGGTACAGAGGTGGAGTTTGGCAGATCAGCGGGATTCAGGACCGCAATGTCTGGCACACAGAAGAGTAACTGCTGACACTCTGACCTCTCAAACTCAGGAGGAGTGCCAGTGTTACTGCGCATGCATGGCACCACTGTCACTTGACCTCCAAGCTTCCCCGGCATCGCCACTTGCCATGGGTCACAGGGGAGGTATGCACACATGCGCAGCTTTATTTAAACGTCCCCTCGGTGTCCCGTTTGCCCAGAGATACTTTTTGGGAGGTATTATATAGTTTAAATTACATTATCTAACAGAATGAGAAGAAGTTGATTGGTGTGACTGATTCTATTAGCTTTGTGTCTTGTCTAGAGTGTATCTGTATTAAGGTCTCAGGAGGCTGCACCACAAGACAATACAATGTATCCCCCCCCCCCCCCCCCCAGCGCCTAAAAAGCCCTCCCATGCTTGACACAGCTGAAATCTGTATTACATTATTGTAACAAGCCAAGGTCCACAACACCAAGCCTAAATATCACATTTAGGGGGGAGGAGGTTCTACCCGCTAATGTGGAAGAGAAGCAAAAGGGCCTCGTCCAGACTGAAAATACATTACTCAGAATATTGTAAAATGAAAATAAAACCTCCACAAAGGTTCTTAGAGGTCTTCTACTGATGCAAGTGAAGAGACATTTACACTCCCTGGTGGTACACAAAATGTTTTACTGCATTAAGAGTGAAACACTTCAGCTGATGTGGAAGGCTGGATCCATCTGAAAATAAATCTTAGCAGATCCATTATAAATAGCAGTCACTACTAAAATGGGAAAGCATACCAAGGCTTGTGACCCTCCATAAAAAAAAAAAGCAAAAAAAAAAGCAAAGCATGCATTATGTGTGCCGTTCGGACTTAACCCTTTCAAGCGGTCCTTTAAGTGCGGCGGACAGGTCGATGTTCATCATTTGTGAATAAACCCAGTAGCTTTTTAAATATTTGTATAAAGAAAATAGAAAGGATTTTTTTTTCCGCCCCTATTTAACTTGAATGATTTTTGGCCACTACTGCTAATTTTACATCCAAATGGCTAACTCTACCGCTCACAGCTTTTTAACCATATACTTCACATTGATAGGGATCTATTAAAGGGACAGTATCACCTAAATATTGCTTATACTGTGAATGTAGAGAATAAAAAAAAAGGATTACAAGCAGTCTATACATTGTGTGAGCAGAACTGCAATAAATGCCTATATGACATCACCCGTGGCTTGATATGCAAATTACACATTTCCCATTGAAATGCAGATCATTTGCATATGAAGTCACAGGTGATGTCATACCAAGCAAGTTAAATATAGTTAATAATAGGCAGTAGAGCCCCATAAATCATTTAGTCATAGGTAATGATTGTGTTTATTCACTGTTTTTACATTATGACCATCAACCTCACGACATCACTTAAAGGTCCACTTTAGCTTGGAGTGGGCTTTTAAAGGGTTAAGCCTTATAAAGGAGACTCCACAGACACATATAAAACACATTTTTCTCCTAATTTAGGCATTTGCTTGCAGTTTTGCTAACACAATATATAGATCATTATCAATCATTTCTCAGTCTCTACATAAACACATTGTTTAGATGATCCAGTCCCTTTAAGTTTCGTTTTTTTTCCATTACTTTATACACTTTTTTGATGTTTGAAGAAATACTTCATCCATTTTTCACCATTTCTATGTTACCATGTGTATACATATATCATTCAGAATATTATTTGCTTTCTGCTTGATCTTTGTCTGTTTAAATCTACACATGAACCCGTCTATATTTATCTACCTTTATTTTCAATATTGATTTTTGGTTTTTAAATGTACTCAGCACAGATTTAAAGATAATGTGTCTGTAGAATCATTCACCCCATCTAGTCTGCCCATAGTTTTACCTCAAATTCTCATACCTTGTTTGGTTCTTGGCCTAATCTTATATCTAGGATAGCCTTATACCTATCCCACGCATGCCTAAACTCCTTCCCTGAATTAACCGTCTACCACTTCTGCTGAAAGGCTATCCCATGCATCCACTACCCTCTCAGTAAAGTAATCCTTTCATTAGTCCCTGGCCTTGTCTTATATCTAGGACAGCCTTATATTTATCCCCTTCATGCCTAAACTCCTTCCCTGAATTAACCATTTACCACTTCTGCTGGAAGGCTATTCCATGTATCCACTACCCTCTCAGTAAAGTAATACTTTCTTTAGTCCCTGGCCTTATCTTATATCTAGGATAGCCTTATACCTATCCCACGCATGCTTAAACTCCTTCCCTGAATTAACCTCTACCACTTATACTGGAAGGCTATTCCATGCATCCACTACCCTCTCAGTAAAGTAATACTTTCATTAGTCCCTGGCCTTATCTTATATCTAGGATAGCCTTATACCTATCCCACGCATACCTAAACTCATTCACTGTATTAACCTCTACCACTTCTGCTGGAAGGCTATTCCATGTATCCACCAACCTAAAAATACTTTTTAAAACTCTGAATATCAGACTATGGCCATTTTCCAACATATTTTCCCTCCTTTAAAATATACCGTCCTCCATTACCTATTCTCTTTGTGTATTTAAATGTTTCTATCATATCTCCTTGCTCATGTTTATCCTCCAAGCTAAGCATACGAAGGTCCTTCACCCTTCCCTGATCATTTTTATCTCCGAAGTTACCGATGATTAACTGTTGGCCAGTGTATTACTTAATTTAATGGTAATCATTGTATCTACCTAAGAAAGATGAAGGGATGAGTCAACCCTGCCAGGAATTGACCCTGTGACCCCCAAAGGGTTGAACAGATTCTACAGATTGAATTAACTCACCAGCATGGAGTGGGTTCCACATTTCTATTGGACATAAGAAATGGCGACTGTGCTTTTTTTTCTTCTTATTTATAATAGTTTATTCAGGAGACGTATTAGGGTTGAGTTTGGAAATTGAAAGAGAACTAAAATGTTCATCCATTTTCAATTCCAACATGGCAGGCGTGTGCTTAGTTATTTATTGGGTGTCTGTGCCTAAATACAGTACATTATAGAACAATACACTAAAAAAAAACTAAACACTAAATTTTTTTAATAAATATAAAAAATGAATACAGTGTCATTTTTATTCCTGGTGCTATGGAGAACAACACTTTTCTGAATCCCATTTTTTGAGTTGAGACCAAGAAGGAAAAAAAAAAGACATAATCTATGTCATTTTTCGATAGTATGGCATTTAAAGTGAGACAAACATTTTATTTTGTTACCCATGCAGCAGAAGGGCTTTGTATTTGGCAATATAATAATATTTGCTCTACGTGGCAAGCATACCCCCCCCCCCCCTTCCCCCCCACCGACCGCGGTGTATAAATAGGAAATAAAAGGTGGGGAATATTTTCTGGACATGGTAGATGGTAGATGATCTGACCTCCAGCCATTGTCAGTGGAGATTGGGAGCAAATAATGGCCAGATATCGCAAGTCGAACATCTGTCAGTGGGGGAGGGAATCTCCTTCTGCCTCTACTGCTGCCTTTACCTTTTTTCTGCCTGCAAATCCGCACCCTATAAGCAAGTTAAGACGTCTTCAGTACGCAGCCAAAGCAGAATCTTGGGCGGAAGATGCTCTCCTCTTCCCTACACAGATTCAAAGCAGCATTCAAAAGAATGAGTGGATAAATTGTACTGTACAGTGTCCAACGTGCATAGATCTTTTACATGATTTTATTTTGCACATACAAGCCTCTAGCATCTCTAAATACAAATAACACAATATAGAAAAGTAGAAACATTTTTATTTTCCCTTTTTTACGACGCGCCCAATAATAATAATAAATTATTATCATTTATATGATCATACAAATATAATTCTAAATATATATTATGTTATTACCATAATAATTATGATGCTATAATGCAACTAATAATTTATTTCTAAAGCACAGTCATGTTCCAGAGTACTATATATGTTATAAAAAAAAAAAAAAAAAAAAATACAGGCAAATAGTAGGTTATTAAATAATACATTTAGATGTACAAAAATCTTTTTTTTAAAATCCCTAAAATTATTTAGAGCTGATAAATAACTGTATTTCAGAATTGCTGTGCAATAATATGTTATGCATCTGATGTAAACTTCTAACGTATATGTGCTGAATATTTAATGTAATATAAACATGTAAAATGTAACATTTGAAAGACTTTGGTCTGGAAATTTATCATAAATCACTATTCTGCACGGTATAAAAAGCAAAGCCTTTTTTTAAAAAAAATATATGTATATATTCATAATATCTGGTTGTGATCAGATCAAACAATGTATTTTTAATAGTAAAATTAAAAAATAAAAGATGAAAGATTATTTATCATAATGTATATATTGCAAGCAAATTATATCCACACACACCCATATATATGTATATATCCATAAATATTCCAATAAATAATTATTTGCATTGTTCTGTTGATTTAGACTCTTGTCTTGTCAAAGTATTGTGATGATTTTTACAGAGCCACAAAATTAGTGTCTGGCATCACAAAACCTCAAATACGAGTTTCAGTTCTATTTACTTATTTATTTATTCTTTTTAAAGTTTAACCCACTGGTAATGGACCGTTGCATGATTAGAGTAGCGCTCTAGTTTGTTTTTGTGGCACTCTACCTACTGAAAGCGAAAATCTTTCGTGCTTTTATTTTTCAGTGTAATAGTTTGCGAAATATTTCTGTTATCATTAGGAGCTAATTTACTCCTGCAAAACTCTTCTTTGTGCCTTCTCTTGATAAGAATGTACAATCACCCAATGATGTCAATAATCACACATTGCTTACTGCTGGACCCATTACTACTACTGGCTGTTTAAGGATTGTCTCCTTCATTGATGCTTAAAGTACTGGCATAGGGAGGTAAGTTTACATTTTAAAATAACTTTAATACATCCTTATTTTGCTTGACGTGTCTCTTTTACAATGAATATAGAGCAGATGTTGTCCATTGAAAATCATTTCAAAAAACAAGATTTTCTTTCTTTTTAAATTATTTTTATTTTTTCGTTTTCAATTTGATTTTGATTTTTCGCTAGTCTAAAAATGGCAATAAATGTCCCCAGACCACAATGTAAATCCAATTTAGAGCTGGCCCTGAGACTAAGTCTGAGTGACATAATCTGGGAAAGGCACCGAATCTAAGAAGAAATCGACAAACACAGAACTACAATTAAGCATAAAGATATAAAATCAGCCGTTGAATCTGGATGATTGTTGATTGCAGTATTAAATAATCCTTGGCGAATGATTGAAAGACTCTTTTTTGATTTATCAGTGTTTGTTTTTTTTCTGGAGTAGCGAGGATAATAATTCTTTGCCTGGGTTAAAAAAAAAAAAGGATAAAAAAAACAAAATAAATAAAATAAAAACACAAATAGCCAACCAGGAAAATGAATGGATTTGTGAACAGAGAAGAACATTTCTAACACAAAAGAAGGTTAAAAAAATATCTTAATGAATATTTTTGTCATTTTTCACTGAAAAACATATTGCAACATTATATTTTAGAGCTTAAGGGTCAAACTGGCGCACTTCAGCTGCTGAATGACTACAAAACCCTTTAAGAAATGTAGAAATCACAGTAGCCGGAGTTCAGAAACTTTTGAGACTATCTCTGCATGTCTTAGTACAAACTTAAGCTCTCTGCCTACTCTTGGACTAAAGGAACACAATAGCTGGACTGCAATACCCATCATCCTTATTTAATCCGAGAGGCTAACAATGGCCTCATTTGTACTTTTCATCTTCCAAAATAGATGAAGGTTTCCACTCCCTGATAGTTAATTACAAAACATTGCCCCCCCCCCCCCCCCCGGTCTCTCCTGTGTAACGGTGACGATGAGCACACAGGTGGTGTGCCAACTCTCATCGCTAGCTGATGACTTCCAACTTCCCCAAGTCCAAGGATTGGCTTTGCTGGCCACACCCTGGCTACCAAACATCTAAGACCCATAAAACCTGGGAAAGGTCAAGTAATTTTCACTCTGTAACTTACATGAACCTTAAATCGTGTGACAACTCTACACATCAAGTCATGTCCCTAAGTATCACATTACAGATACAACAGAGAGATTGGTCCATTATGATGAATATCAAATGTATCTAATTCAGCCCCTTCATCCACTCTTTATGTGCTTATAATTATATTTTGACACATATGTGAAAAATATGTCAACCCATGCGTACACGGCACACATTCTGGATACGTTCAGTTCGTCTTTCTAATTATTTCCCTTCTTCTCTGATTGATCTGAAGCGGCACTCCCCTTCACTCCACATTGTACTTTCCCCGTGTCATTTTAAGTATGATGCACAATGTGTGAATCGCACCCGCTGAAGAGGACTTATTATGTTCCTCCAGTGTGCATGGTGCATTTTTGGAGGAAGTCTTAATCGAGCACTTAAAGCTGTAATACTCTGGAGAAAAGCCCTGTGGATAGCTTTGTATCCTGAGCCGTGCTGAGCTAGTTCCACCATACTCCCATAAGCACATTTACTGCAAGCTGATTAGGCCATTATGGTCTACGATTGTCTTTTACTTCCTTAGATGCCTTTTTGTTTTCGTGCTGGAAGAAAGTGATATGTAATTTGATGATCTAAGATGCTGTTGTTTGTTTCAATCTACTGTATTAATTTGTGTTGTCCTTATTATTGCTTTACCAGGAGAGCATATAATTGTGAAGCCCGGGGCGTTGTCTTACACATTGTGATCAATATGTTTGTATTAATCTGATGGAATTTTGTTTCAGTCGTCACAGATGAGACAGAACTTACTGGGTACTGTAGGTTTAATTTTAGTGCATGTAACATATGTACTTTATTTTTGCTGGCATGCAATTGAAAGAACGGACAATAATGTTCATGTGACGGACTCCCTGGTAGCCCGGCTGGGTACCTCCGTCAAAGCTCTGCTTCCTAAGACTGACCAGGAAGACTAAGCAAATTACCCCAAGCTCCAGACAAGACCAGTATAGGAATAAAACAGATTTATTGTGAGCATGACTCACATTATCAAAATAGGCAATTAGATAATGCAGGTATCACGACTTTACACAAAGACAGTGGGTGACTCATATAAGGACAGGAAAACACTTAACACCTGGATATGCAACACCTTTCAACAGTAACACACAGTAATATTAACTTGGAAAAACTTGGCCCTGGATATGCATCCTGTCCTGGGCATCCTGTGGTGGAAGTCTTGCTGTACTGAAAACAGAGTGCAATAGGTCCCGCCAAAGTGTGTACAGGGCACTGGGTAGTGACAGGTTCTTGGGGCTGGGGAAATAGGTAAGAGGGGACAACATGGAGCAACATGAGGGGCAATCCCTAAGACTAAAAACAACATTGAGCCCTTATAAAATATTATTATATAAACCAAGATTAAAAAGTATTATTTAAACCACGATTAAAAATGTTATAATTTGGTCACTTTCAGCATCTTGTCAATTTAACAGGACTTGGGGCTTAGCTGACATTGTGGTGGGGACCTCCGGCTCTGGTGTCGGATACATTAGGAGCTTTCACTCTATCATGAACCAAACACAAACATTTTTGCCTCTGAACTTGGATGTATTTATAAAAGACGTGCAAATGTACATTAGTGAATTCTTTTAGAAATAATACTTTTTTTTGGTCACTCTCCGACACTGGTGCAATGGTTGCTCTAGGTATTTCTTTCTTTATATATATATATATATTCATCTCTATATATAATGAAATGCTAAAGCAAGGAACAGCTTTCAAGGTGGGAAAGTGTTGAATTGATTTCAGATTTCCATTGGGATTAGAACTATCTTCAGTGAGGAGAAGGTCTTGAAAGTAAAAAGGCCGGTTTGCTCTTGGAGACGAAGCAAAAAAACCACCAGACAACGACTTGCAATAGGAAGTCCTCTTTAAGGAGCATATGGCAGAAGGCTCCTTAAAGGAGCGCCTTAGAGTGGCGCTTAATCATAGGAGAAGGTCTTCCCCCATTATATTATATCAAAAACTAAGAGTCGAGATATTTTATCAAACCTTCTTCTGAGACTGCCTCTAACCTTACTGCTCGTACCAAGCGGACTTACTGAATCCTTTACCTTACATGTTTTCATTTCATTGCTTTCTAAAAGGTCTCTTTTATCATTCAGTCTCCACCATTGCTAGCTAGAAGGGCGTTTATATTCTAGATTGGTAGACTACTGGGATAGGTAAAGTGTCAGTATGAAGACACAGTGATCATCATTAACTTGTCTGTCCCAACGTCCAGTAAATGTCCACCATGAACAATGGTGGTGCCTACCCCTGCTACTACTACAGGGTAGATACTTGGTAGCGGAACCCTTCAAACACAATACACAGGCTACAGAGTCTTCTAGTAATTTAAACTATCTGTCAGTGTATTGCAGATAGAGTGCTGCTGTTATTTCTTTTTTTTCTCTCAAAATGTTAGAGAGTTTTATCCAAGAGGGATAGACCGGGATTCCCATCACACTCAGCCAACCACCCATGGATTAGTTATTTTAGTGCAGGAAAATAGCAGGAAAAAACGAAACTATGACATTTTTTTAAGGGAGTTAAATAGTCCGAATTGATTGCTGAAATATAAGTTTGCTTTCCTTGGTCTCATTTACTCCATAAAAAATAAAGAAGAAGCGATCGACGCGGGCTCCCGTGGTTATTTATAATTATCACTAGCGAGGGGGAGAATACATCCAATGATTGGAATCAATAGGGACGTACAGTTTTGGAACACACTAAGAGGGACTCGAAGGCTCCTTACCATAGGCAAAACATGGAAAGGTATAGATTGCCCTGAAATGTAATAAATGGCCTGGTTTAAGTGTCTGAAAATAGAAGAACTGATTCACTTTTACATGTGCAGTCACAGGACATAAAAGACTTTACAGCAGAGGGCCTGGTGCTCAGACTTTTTCAGGGTCTCACTGCACATATATGTTCTATATGTTGTATACTTCTTCCTAGTGAGGATTGATGGGCCTGGGGTACAGTCTTTGGGGATCTACTAAGAAGGTGGTCACGTATAAACGTGGCGCAAATGCAGATAGCACCAAATAATGATGCTACTGGCGCTAGCGTTTAGCTATAAAGCAGAGTCCCAACAAACTTCAGGAGTCTGCACTGCTTCCACCGTTGTACCAGCACTCATGGAACCGGTGCATCAACGTGTAAAAAATCATCCGCTGTATCACACCTGATTAGTGTCGGGAAATCTCCGTCAAACAGTGTGTGATGGTGTGTGAGAGAGTGTGACAGAGTGTGACAGTGTGTGTGATGTTGTGTGAGAGAGTGTGCCAGAGTGTGACAGTGTGTGACGGTGTATGAGAGAGTGTGACAGTGTGTGACGGTGTGTGAGAGAGTGTGACAGTGTGTGATGGTGTGCAATGGTGTATGACAGTGTGTGACAGTGTGTGATGGTGTGTGACAGTGTATGACGATGTGTGACAGTGTATGACGGTGTGTGACAGTGTGTGACAGTGTGTGACAGAGTGTGATGGTGTGTGACAGAGTGTGACGGTGTGTGACAGTGTGTGACGTTGTGTGACAGTGTATGATGGTGTGACTGTTTGTGACAGTGTGTGACAGTGTGCAATGGTGTATTACAGTGTGCGACGGTGTGCGACAGTGTGTGACGGTGTGTGATGGCGTGTGACGGTGTGTGACAGTGAATGACAGTGTGTGACGTTGTGTGACAGTGTATGACAGTGTACGACAGAGTGTGACAGTGTGTGATGGTGTGTGACGTTGTGTGATAGTGTGTCCTTCTCCCACACTGAAAAGTGTCAGGATTTATAGCAAGACGCAATCGCCATTAAACATAAAAAATAGTGATTCTCCCTTTTTTTTTTAACCTTTACTCACCACTTTACAGTGCGGTGTGTGACAGTGTATGACAGTGTGTGACGTTGTGTGACAGAGTGTGATGGTGTGTGACAGTGTATGACAGTGTGTGATGTTGTGTGACAGTGTATGACGGTGTGACAGTGTGTGGCAGTGTGTGACAGAGTGTGACGGTTTATGACAGTGTGTGACAGTGTGTGACAGTGTATGACAGTGTGACGGTGTGACAGTGTGTGACAGTGTATGACGGTGTGTGACGGTGTGTGACGGTATGCAACAGAGCGTGACAATGTGTGACAGTGTATGACGGTGTGTGACAGTGAATGACGATGTTTGACAGAGTGTGGCGATGTGTGACAGTGTATGATGGTGTACGACAGAGTGTGACAGTGTGTGATGGTGTGTGACAGAGTGTGATAGTGTGTCCTTCTCCCACACTGAAAAGTGTCAGGATTTATAGCAAGACGCAATCGCCGTTATACATAAAAAATTGTGATTCTCCCTTTTTTTGTTACCTCTCCCCACCACTTTACAGTGCGGGAGTTTTTATATATGGCACCCAATATATCAAACAAGTCATCTGATTCCTTAGTCTACCATAGTGTCTACCATGGAACAGTGACACCAAACTAGACGAATGAAGGGGGCAGATCTTTTGTGGAACTTTGCGGTGTATAACATTGATCTATCCTGGCCTTGTCATTGAACAACCTTGTCAACTACACAACTACCATTTGTATGATGGATTAGATGAATGTAACAGCTCTAAATAGAGGGGACATTGGCATTCAGAACAGGAGACTCCCATGAACATTTATTCGGTACATATCATCCAATCAGACAACTGGTACAACTTGTCAGATGATCTTGGTACATGTTTACCACCAAAGCATAACAACAATACATTTTATCTTAACAGAACTCCATACTCATAAGCTGTAACAACCCTTGTGTAGTACAGGTAATGACTTTGTCTTTGTTTACTTTGGCTTAAATTTAGTTTTTTGACATTTTAATTTAGCCACAGTTAGTAATTAGGACTTGGCAGTAGTGGAGGGTATTATAATGTATTAATGATCTCATCATCTCCGGGCCATAAAGTATATTTAAATCCTCCAACACATGCCAGGTGCTTATACTAGCTAGTATGTTACAAACTCCAGCTGGATACCATGATTCCTAGATCCTGCTTGGTGGAACTCCTTTTCCCCTACCTAGACGGGTTGCCTACTGCTGCCTATTGGAGGGGAGTGTATATATTTTGTGTAGAAATCGAAAGGAGTGAGCCGACTCCACCGGTGGCTGTAAGTATTTCTCCTGTGTATAGTGTACCGGATTATGGGTGCTCCGTCTGGGCTGTAGACGATAATCGTTTTTCCCTTTTTGTGTCTCGCACTAGTGTTTGTTTCGGTTTTTTCTTTCATGGATTTATACGAATAAATTTGAAGTCACATTTTTCTACCGGACCCTGGAGTGCATGCGTCTGCTTGGTCGCTTTTCTTCTATATATTTTGTGCCTTATAAACCAATTTGTGCACAATGGACTTCAGTATTCTGACAGAAGAAGACAAGGCATTCTATACAAGTGAATTAAAGCAGTTTATTTGACATTAATCGCAGATGTACAGCACTACCATTCAATGATAGGAATTAAATTTAAAGAAACCAGTTGAAGCGACATTGCAGACAAAACATTAGTGATTAACAATGATGGCATCATGTAAAAAAAAAAATTTGAAAAAAAATAGCTTCTCAACACTGAACTGAATTAAGGGGAGGAACAGGAAATGTTTAAAGTGACCCAACTCATCACTGCCTACCAAGCACATCCATCTTTATCTGACTAGCAGCATAAATGAAGATCAGCGAGAGCAGACAAGTAAAACACTGTTCTGATCACAGATACTGAAAAATTGGAGCGTAGCACAAACCATTTATTTAAATGATAATATATTATATTGGAGGACCATCTTAAAAAAAAAATAAGAAAAAAGTTTTGTTTTATATCTATAAGCAGCATGAGAGTGGGCAATGAATTGTTCAAATGTCTACGACTCAGTGGCTTAAAGTTTATAGCTATCGTTCGATGTTATGCATGGGAGGATCAATGCTATGCATGGGAGGGCCGATGTTAAGCATGGGAGGGGCAATGTTAAGCATGGGAGTGTCGATGTTATGCATGGGAGGGCCGATGATAACCATGGGAGGGCCGATGTTAAGAATGGGAGGGCCGATGTTAAGCATGGGAGAGTCAATGTTTTGCATGGGAGGGCCGATGTTATGCCAGGGAAGGCTGATGTCTCCAGTTATTTCTTAGCAATGAAACTTAATTAGGGCAGTTAGCTGGAGAAGCTACCACTGCCAGAGTGGCCAATTTATCATAGCTTAGTAGGACCTTTATGTATATTTATATATATCCTATGAAAATAATTAAGAAGAACAATGTTATTATTCAAAGGAGTTTCTATATATCCCACACAAGGTCCCAGATGTTTTAATAGTGTAATTACGATAGTAATTAGTGATATCACAATGTGATTTTTGTTGCTTGTCACCTACTTCAGTGCTATCCAAGAAAGGGGGCAGTTGTTATACCAATGTGGGTATTATTGGTCACATCCCAGTTAAAATGAATGTAATACAACCGATGTGAGTTCCTTACTAAGTTAGGGACCATGCATTAAGTCTGGCTTGTCACCTTCCAGTTGGATTGAGATGGACTTCACTACTGGGACTATAATAGGCTTGTTTGTATAATATAATAATATTATTATATTATGATATTATATGTAGCCTATTTCATATGCCACTGTATGCTTTTTATTATACATGGCTAATACTGATTTTTAGTTACAAAATGACATTTTCCGCTCAATGGTACTTATTTGTCTGAAATATATAGAATAATCTGTGTGGGTTCACCTACGTGTCTGTATTTGGCTTTTGATTTTCTGCTACATTTTATTTGTCAAATGGTTGTCATTTTTTGCTACTTAGACAGTATTATTTGGTACAGGGGAGAAATGGAATGTTATTTGCCAGATGAAAAAAAATAAAAAAAATAAAAAAGAATATTTTTGGTCAATTTATAGGCAAGTTATTTTTTTCAATCAAATTTGGCAAATAAAATGATTCAAAAGCGTAACCATAACGCAAAGGGTAAACACGAGCGTAGGCGATTCATTAAAATCCATGCTTTGCAAAGAAAAACTGACAAAAGAAATTCAATTTACTTTTTGTTTTGGCAAAATGAAATATAAAGGGTTCTTTGGCAAACAAAAAACAAACAACAACAACAAAAAAAACAATAGCGGAAGAACATATTCATGAGATCACCCACTTTGCATTTGTTTTATTTCTTTAAATACTGAAACAGAGTGAAAGTGATAAAAAAAATGTAAGTAACACAATGTATTATTTTTTTCTTTACATATATACCATGAACTTAAATATCACAAACACTAATTTTCTTTGGCAAACTTGTTTAGGTGGCTTTTTCAGTCCATACATTTACATCGTACATAGCCTTATACACACACTGATAGCATGAAGGTTTTAATTTGCAACCCATAACCAGTTAACTAGGAAGAACACAGAAGATATTTTGTATAATAAAATACAAAAGTCAATGAATAAGATCTTTGGTAATTCTTTGGCATAAAATATACACACGTATATATATATATATATATATATATATATATATATATATATATATATATATATATATATAAACATATATAAAAAAAAACACAGAAAAGTTGACATGATCGTTCCAATGCCTAATAAGCATGAACATGAATCAATACAATGTATTATTGTACCTGTGGTGTAAATGACTTGTTAATGTATAACAATGTGTAGCAAACTATTGCATTTTTTATTTTTTTTGAATCATGCATATCTTTGGTGCTTATAGCTGTAAATCTGACCAAGGGGCGGAGTTTCCACACCCACCAGGATTTGTATAAGAAGAAACACAGAATGGAATTGGGTGGGGAACACTTTACACTGGAGAAGCTAACATTAGGACTAAAAAAGACTTGAAAAAAGACATTTTTTTTTTTTTGTTACAGGGGAAGAGAAGGATTTTGGTAGGTAAGCAGGCAACAGTTGTAAGACACAGATCTATGGTGCAACGCATTCCACTTTATGGTAATAAAAAAGCAATAGGTAGGACACTGTCGCACCTCTACCCATCACTTTAAAATGATGGCACATATTTTGAGGACACTACTCTTTGGGTATCGTCCATGATGGAGTTAAGGATGGAATGAGATTGTGTACTGATGGCAAATATCTTCATAAAATGCCCATGTATCACATAGAAGTTAAAGGGACTGTATCCCCCAAACATTGTTCTTACTGTGAATGTAGAGCATTAAAAAAAAAATGATGGAAATTGATCTATACATTGTGTTAGCAAACCTGCCTAAATTAGGAGAAAATGTGTGTGTGGAGTCGCCTTCTTATGACATCACCTGTGGTATGCAAATGAACTGCTTTTCCATGGGAAATGTGTAATTTGCATAACGTGCCACAGGTGATGTCATAAGCCGGAGACTCCACACACACATTTACAACACATTTTTCTCCTAATTTAGGCATTTTATTGCAATTTTGATTACACAATGTATAGATCATTTTCAATTTTTTTTATGCTCGATGTGCACAGTAAAAACAATGTTCATTTGATACTGTCTCTTTAAAGGGAGAGTAACGCTACATAATCTAGCTTATATATAAGTACATCATATGTAAACTATGTTGTAGCCTTCCTATTTTTACATTACTATATATTATTCTTTTTATTATAATACAGCCCATGAAGAGATGTTCATCGATACACTGCGTGGCCACTTAAATAGGTACACCTGCTTATTGATTCAAACAGTGAATCCAATGGCTGAAACTCAACATATAAAGTATGTAGTCACAGAGGTGTTGTTGTTATTTGGCCAAAGCTTAGAAAGGTGAAGACCCAAGATCTAAGTTCTAGGTGCCATAAGTGATGGATCCAGCTTCCTTGAAACATCTGACTTCCTGGAATTTTCTTGGTTCTTTGGTTCTTAGCGGTTTTTGCGATCAAGAAAAGACATCCAGGGAGGATAAATGCCTTGATAAAGGGAGAAGGCCCAGGAATGGTTATACTCATTCAAGCTGGCGGTAGAGCATGACATGTCGAACCCTCGGGTTGGTAGGTCCTTCTTCTGTTAACTGCAGTGGGTAAGTGATCACCAAAACTGGATGGCTAAATTAAAAACATTGCCTGGTTTGACAAATCTCAATCTCTTCTGAAATGCGAAGATGGTAAGGTCAGAATTTGGTATAAACTTCATTAACCCATGGATCTGTCCTGGTGCAGCCACAGGTTGCTAGAATTGGAATAATGGTGATTTCTTGGCATTGATTGGGCTATTGATTTACAAGGGACCATCATCTGAATGACTCAGAGTAACTTATATTTGCTGCTGGCTATTCAAGTCTCTTGATAGTAGTAAGTCTACCCCTTTTTTAAATGGATACCTGAAGCAGGATGGTGCACAACTGTCACAAAGCAGTCATTATCTCAAACTAGTTCCACAACCATGATTGTTCTTTTTACTCCAATAGTCTGAATGGCCTCTAGGCCTCCATACAGTTGAGCAGTTGTGGGATGAGGTGGAATAGGACGACAATAAGATGAATCTTTGCTTTTCAATCTTCAGGAACTGTGTGGGGGTTTTAGCCAGAGTTAGCGATTAGGACTTGCCAGTAGTGTGGGGAGTCAGCATTGCCCAGAGGTGTACCTGATCAATTGGCCACTGAGTTCACAATCCATTCTAGTCTGCATTCTACAGCAATACTTCATTCTCATCCTTGCAATTCCTGGTCACTGACCATGATTTCCATCCTATCTATAGCCTGCTCTACTCAGATTACCAAACGCCATTAGGATGCAGCTCATAA
This sequence comes from Pelodytes ibericus, assembly GCA_036172795.1. Lineage (NCBI taxonomy): Eukaryota > Metazoa > Chordata > Amphibia > Anura > Pelodytidae > Pelodytes > Pelodytes ibericus. Next base: position 202,233,134 of record CM069860.1, read on the forward strand.
TTAGGATGTCACATAACGTTTTCCTCTGTTTAAATCTGCCACTTTAAAAAATAAAAGCAGCTCAGCCACATAACTTTGAATCACATATCTGAACATCTTCCAAGGTGTTTTTTAATATAATAAACATTTCTTTTAACTGACTCTTTAAGAATACTACCAGTGATACTTTGCTCAGGTTTTTGATTAATACATTTGGATCGGGCAGACATTCTTTGGGGGATAACCACCTTCACCCGTATGAGAATGGAAGGTGGCAAATTTAGTTATGATGACAATGTAGTGTCTTGATACATGGGCCATACACTATATTAACATAGGAGGAGCTAATGTGAGTAGCAAGGAACCTCAGTATGTGGGTAGACCTCATCTACCATGATCCTTTGCAAGGGTGCATACCTGCATGGCATTATGGTAACTGTAGTCCAAGCTGCAGATAGCTAACCACTAACCTAAAGCCCAAATAATAGAATTGAAACTTTAAAAACACAAATTCAATGTTTCAAATCCCCACAATGCTTATTTCATCCCCATAACTGTGGAATGCGTAGGTGTTCACAGTGTTCTATCAACAAAAATGGCTGCTCCCTGCGTAGAAACTAAATATATTTAAAAGAAACAGACAAACAAAGCTTTTGGTTTTGAGCAAGAGAAAAATGTTGCAAACAGGAACCACGATGCAGTACATTGTTACTAATGTCGCATTTTTTTCCCTTCGTGCAATGTATCATAGCATGGATCGGTAGTTGTTAACAAACAAAAACAACACATAAATAAGACATTTTAAAACCAAACAGCACAAATCTGGAAAATATTATTATTATTAATTCAACAATGCAAACTAACTTCTTTAAGGACAGAGTTTCGTAAGATGCTTGGCTCAGAAAAAAGCAACCTAGGTCGCTCAGAATCCTGAAGAAGTTAGTTTGGTTCAGCAAAATAGGATACTGTAAATGTTGGCCTTGAATCTGCAACCCTCCCCCAATCTATAAATAAATTTAAAAAAAGAAACCTCTCCCCCCCCCCCCCCCCAAAAAAAGGGAAACGGAACGACGGACATCATTTTATCATTAAGCGCACCTTCTCGACTATTACAAAAAATCCCAACCTAGAATGTATAAAGCTTGTTTTTTTTTCTTCATTAAATCACAGTAACTAAAAAGAAACAGTGATCCATATATTACATACGCTAGAATAACGTTACTCTAAGCACTATTATCTATGAGGTATATCTGAGAAAAGGAACTGTGCGGTCTGCGGTGCCATGCTGTCTCATTCCACGTTAAAGCTTTGGAACCGTGAAGATACAAAGAAAGAAAATATATATATATATCTATCTACACACAAAAAACGCTGGAATTAGAACATCGGATAGAAGGGCAAGTTGGGAGGACCTTTGGTATCTGTGTACATTGTGTATTTTTTTGCGGAGAAATGGACAGTAAAAGCACCACAGTGACGTTACGTTGCACCAAAGAGTTATGGGTGCACGAGGGGTCACTGGGATGTTTTGCGGGGATGGTGGGGTGGGGAACAGAATTTAGGGAAGGGCCAACTAAACTGACTGAACAGTTGCTTTGGTTCAAGCAAGGCACTTGTCCCATAGTTATGTCATAGGTTGCAAGTTAAGCACAATGCTAAAAGGGCATGCAGGGTGTGTGGAGGAAGCTAGTCCATCGGGGGGGTTCAGTATTTCAGTGGTTAACACTTAAGGACCAATCTCAATCTGTGTTTTTAAAGGCCTGGTGTCAGCATGGAATGGTCTATTTCCTTCCCTAGTGTCAGCAGCACTAAGGAGCCCTGCTGGGGCACAATAAATAGGGCATTCGATGCAGGCCTGGGCTCTTTCAAGACCCAGATTGTGATTTTTGAATAGATTGTCATCAATCCTTAAAAGGGCTTCCGGTTTAACCCCTTGAATGCCAGGGATTGGAAACAATGCCCTCCGTAATCCATCCGCTCTGGCAATCAAAAGGTTAGCCCAGTAAGGCGTTGCTAGTCGTTTTGGCACCATGAGTGATTGCTAACAGAAGGCTGGAGGTGCATGCCTCACTTAAATTATGCAAATAGACACATCTTTAGCACTTTGGGGCTTAGAAGGCAGTTGTTTTAAACACAGTATATGTTTTGTGTCAACTGGGTGGGGGAGGGGCACGGAATGTTCCAAATGATTCCGGCACTTTTAGAACGTTATTCTTGCGGCTTATTAAAATTCAAATCTTAGTAAGAATAATTTACATTAATAGTTGTAACTGTTTTTAAGGACATTTCGCTGTTTTTAAACAAATGTTACATGTCTGAAAATGTTATTCAAAATAACCCAAAGGAATGCGATCTTTATTTTAGGTTTATGTACCAGAAGATGAAAAATAATGTTTAAATATTATGTTAAAAATGTTAATTACATTTTTTTTTTCTACATATAGCTCACCCATCAGTGTTAATATTATAAATTTCATATCATATTAGTCAAAGGTAATCTGTGGTATATTTAAACCACAAAATAAATTAACTGTTAAAAATAAATAGAAGGGCTGTGTAATTCTTTGAATGTTATATTTATATATACACATATGTGATATTTGTTGGTGCACTACTTATTTATGCTTTTATAGACTGTGTGCTCTCCAAAACTGGATTCTTTGGTACTTCTTGTAAGTGTCTGGCCTTGCCTTATTCTAACGCCACTGATATCCCAGCTACCCCTCGACTCCTCCAGCCATAGGGGAAGAATAGCGCATCCCCAGCCCACCAAAGTGCCCAAGATGTGTATTTGTGTCATGTCAAATAGCAACACCTAACTTTGCAACCTGATGGTAGCTTAAATACCAAAATACAGATACTGATTTTACTGAGCTTCAGCTGTACATACATAGGAGAGTAAGATTCCTTTTCTGAAAGAGGGGCCTTCAAATCAACCAAATGTCAATCCTTGAAAGCCGGTCTTACACTAAAGGAGATTAGTGTCTGGAAAGAGCAGAAGCAAGGATCAGACCGCACATGAAACAAATCTTTGGTATCTTTGGTATCATCAACACGATTAAAATTACAAAAGGAAAAAAAGTCAGTGAGGTAGCCTATTTCTGGTTCTCACTTGGAATAGAAATTTTTTTGTTTGTTTCTTTTTATTTCTTTTTTTAATTTTTTTTTTAATTTATTTTTTTACCATTACACACACATAGTTCATTCTTGGAAGCAGCTAGTTTTAGGGTTTCTCTTTTCTCTTTTATTTATTTTTTGGTTTGGAATGTCATTCTTTTTGTGTGTTTTTATATTTATTTATTTATTTTTTTTCCCAGCTTGCGTAGGAAGCCAAAATGTTATAATGTTTTCTGGCTAAATCTTTGGTAAACAAATACAGCAGTGTTCTCCTCTCCAAAAAAAAAAAAAAAATGTACAAACTTCAGAGTCAAGATTAATTCTTGTCCACAAACCTTCGCTCTGTTGTTCTGATCAGCAAATAATATAGTGCTTCATTTGTTTTAAATAAAAAATATAAAATATACAAGCGCACCTTTTCTGCGGATGCCGAATAAATTAAATAAATAAGTTGCACAATGGAATAAAATGCTAAAAAAATAATAATGGATTTTTCCTCCCCTTTATTCCCAAAATGGGATTGGGGGATTGGAAAGGGAAATAACTTAATAATAAAAAATAATTTAATTACAGACCCTAAAAAAAAGACATTGCAAAATTGAATACAATTTTTTGGAAAATAATCGTTGTAACCTGTATCTTCCTCTGTTTGTAACAGAATTTGACTGTTTTGTAGCAAACTAAAATACAGTGGAACTAAAATATATCCAAAGCATCTCTGATACCGGAATAAAAAATGAAAAAAAAAATTCTGTTAAATAAGCAGAAGTCATTTACAATCCCAAACTAAAAATTAAATTAAATTATTATAGACATAAGCAATACATATTTTTCTAAAAAAAAGTGATTGTAATAAATTAAACATTCAAAACTAAACCCAATTGCAAAGGGGGGCACAATAAAGGAATTAAGTAAAACAAAATGCATCCTTCACTTCTAAATTATAAATAATTACACTTTATCTCAGTTGCATTAATAAATAAATATCAGCCAATGTAACTGTTTTAAAAAAAAATCTTCCTACAACCTGAAAATACTTCCATTTTGTGACAAGCAAGTGACTTGCTGCTATTTTAAAATGTGCGCATCACTGTCAATGCTTTGTACCAGTCAGTGAAATGAGATCTGTATTGCGCAAGCTGGAGTATGCTTTGCTTGTGTTCATTAAGTCTATCTTAGGTCTTTGGATTTAGCTTCAGTTAAGAGAGATTTGGAATAAAGCTATTCAACCGAAGTAGCTAAACACATTCTTTGTTCATTCATGGATGACTAAATAAAATCCAAGGTTTCTTGAAAGTTGAATTCATCTTGGGTGTGCCCATGATATAAACTCGTAGCAGATGCAGAAGGTGTTGGGATACCACATGGTGCTCGCAAGCAACCCCCCCCCCCCACTCGTATTCTAGAACCTGCTGGCCTCTATTCAAGTGAAGGGGGTTAGTGGGTTCTTTACCCCTTTCAATATGCTCTGTGATACATTTTCACTTCCAATCTAATTCCACAACAGCAATAATCCAACAGTTAGATCTGAAACATGGAGGAGCTTTGGATCGAGTTGGCCATGTTTATCAACGCAAAACCGACAGAATGCCAAGGGCAACATTAACAATTTAGCTTAGTCAACACAGAATCGAATGGATTTCTCCAAAATATTGACTGATCTAAATGTACTGTGTGGCCTTTCAACTGGTCCGGTAGTACCTTGATGAACATGAACTATATATTCATGACCGTATAGACATGCCCGAGGCCACTATGGACCAGTAGAAGAATTAATGTTTTCCAATTTTGTAGGATGCTGATTTAGTAATGTAGATTAATCAGCCGAATAAAGTAAAATGCCTCGTTAAAAGGTGCCTTATGACATACAGCCATGAATATATTTGCTCAACTATAGGTACAAATATAGATATTATCATCAACTCACATTTAAACATCAATATTAAAATTTGTATGCACTTGTAACACATTCTTTGTCAAGTCTAGATAGTATTGGGGTATTGGCATTACCAAACGAAACACGTTAGCTTTTGTCATTTTGACCCAGTGATTCAATACAAAAAAAAATCCTATTACCTTCCCTAGTGCAAACCTAACCCCCTCCCACCCCCCAAGACTCAGCAGGCAATGATAATAAAGTTTAATTTGGCCGTGGGAAGCGTGACACCTATAAAAAAAAAAGGGGAGAAAAGATAATAAATAAAATATGGGTATAGGTAGGAAAAGGTTTGAAAAATAAAAATAGGAGGTATGTCTACTGCATGAATTTTAATTCTGTCCATAAAATATAAATTGTGTTAGTGACTTGGGTTTTATTTGTTATAACATTTAAAAAATGGGTTTAGTCATCAACTCCATTCGTATTTGAATTTAAAACTATCAAGAAGGTTTAACGTTCTACTTATGCTTGATTATTTTTTGGGGCCACAGAAAGTTTTCATTTAGCCACCAACTGAAAGTCAATAGGCAAATGTCTTTTTTTTTTGCCAAAATATAATCTAGTATTCTACTCTATCAAAAAATAGGGCAGTGGTAACACGTAGAGTAGAAAGCCCTAAAAGGCCCAACGCATTTCCCAAATCATAACTCATCCTATATGTCAGCATAGAATGTCCAACCTACTTCACAGCGCCCTACTTGTGCAAAGTGAGTGGATCTTCCATGTTTGAGAAGGGTCATTGAGCACCAGATTATCATAATGGCATGGAATTTCATAAGGAGTTAAACAACATTCCAAGAGTTGTGGTTTTTAAAGAAACCAAAAGAAGGAATTGTGACATTAAAGGACCCCAATGCCTGGGATTTACATCTGAGACAATATAGACTATAGCTAGAAATCTAACTAGAACAACAAAAAGGAAACATTTTGCATGAAGATGAAATAAAACATAAAGTTTGTTAATCATTTCCAACGTTAGCAGCAGGTAGATATCAAAAATTAACACTTGAAAGCATTTTTCTTTGGTGTAAGAGGATAGTTTCCTTTTTGTGTATTTAGTAAATTGTAACTTGTACTTTCAAATAAACTAACATATAGGCAGTTGACTAGCAGTTTTGTAAAAAGTGTCTTTTTTAAAAAAGAAATGTAACAGGTTTTTTTTTTGTTTTTTTTTTTTAAATGTAAGACATATTTTGAGAAAAATTGTATCTACCCCTCAATAGGACATTGTTGGATCTACTAAAAAAAAATTGTAAATTTTGGTACAACTGTGTTCTATAAAGAAAACATTTATCGAGACGGGTTGGAGGGGGGAGACTAGACTCTTCACCTGTCTCGAATTTACAGTCTTTGGAGTTATAAGCCAGCAATAGCTATAGATGTGAACTTGAACACAGCCAGTGGTCATTCCAATATAGAGTGTCTACTCCTCAGTCCCTACTCACAACCTAGTTTGTACCCATTATATTCCCTACTATAAATTATCAATCAGCAATTCCGCACAAAAATCAGTGAGTACGTCAGATCAACCAGTGCAATTTGCTAAAAAGAACCAACGTTTTTTTTACCCAAACACAGAGCACATAAGTTTGAAATGTGGTACCCCAACACCTTAAGGCCAGAGTTAATGGTATTCTACGATACATTCCGTGAGGGGAATATACACTAAATAAAGAACCACTCTTTCTCGTTTTTATATTTGCTTTCACGGAGTTACAATTATCGTTAACGGAACTCGATGTCGATACTGTAAGTGGTTAAGCCGTGCTAGAGGAAATTGTGAATTGAAACACACACACAAAAAAAGAACTTGTGAGAAAAATTTTTCATCTTTGGTATTGTAGCTGTTGAGGTTTCAGTTGCTCTAATTCCTTGTTCTTTGAAAAAAACAAAACTGCATAGGCACAAATTAAAGACAATCTTCAACTTTAAGAGAACTGCGCGAGTTGTCAAATGAAGCAGCCACCACATACTGTAGGCTTTACTTATCTTTTTTTTTTAAACCCTTTCTTTGAGATCTGCTTCCTAAGGTGTCTGTCCAAACACTGTGTGTTAGTTTTTCTTTTATGTGTTTTTTTATTTTTTTGGTATTTTTATTTTTTTTTTGGTATTTTTTTTCCTGACGTGCTTCTTTTTTTTTTTTTTTTCTTAAATCGGAATAGTTTGTTGCAGAGAAGTAGGTGCAGAAAAAAAAAAAAGTTTCTTTGGTTTCGATTAAGTAGTACATAAAAAAAGGTCTCAAGTGTCTTTAAAGACTTATTATAGCCTTTGGCTGTAGCTTTGGTACACAGACTCGAATGTTCTATAAGGGGCTATTCACTGGTAAACAAAGTATCCACAAGCACTGTTTTTCCCATCGACGGATAGCAGCTGTATTTTCTGTGCCAATCCTCTGGCAGCGTTGAAATGTCCAAAAAAGACACTGTATAATTGTTTTCCCAGTAAACAAAATGAAAAAAAAAGGGGGAGGAGAAGTCGTAAACTATCAGGCTTTCTGAATTCTGAAGCAATCACAGTATTTCTAGGTTGTAAAGCTAGAAATTATTTACTTTCTTTGGTTTGTAGTGTTTCTTTGGTGTGCTGTGTTGTCTCAAGACTGGATGGGTGTGGGGGTGGGGGTATATATACACGTATTAAAGTCCTGTATTCTGACTCTACACCTTATGATCACTTTGCAAAACGTTACAGTTGGTTTTGGAAGAAAAAAAAAATGTATAGATCTATTTTAGTTTTTAAAAAAAAGCTATTGTTAAATGTTCTTCTGTATTTGGTATGTAGTTAAAATGGTATCCTGAGAGTGCAGCTATGTACAAACACATGAAACATGCGTGATGAATTTCAGTGTTGCAAATAACTTCCTTTGTGAATATATGAGACGTAACAGAGTTGTGTCATTTTTGGACAGCGATGATGTTTTGTGCTTACTATCTATCGTTTTATATTACTGTATCTGAGAAGTGTGGAGTCATTTTGTGAAAAAAAAAAAATATATATAAAGGCTGAAAAAGATATCTATAAATAAAAATAAAAATAATTCCGGTAAAAATGGAAAAAAAAAAAAACCCAGTTCTTTGAAATTTTGTGGGTTTTTTTTGTGGTGTAGAAGACCTTGTGCTCTGATTTGGGTCATGTAGGTAAGCAGTTGGTTGATGTCATCTTTGGTTTCTTGTGCTATGGACGTACAAGCTTTCTGACGATACACGTAAACACATAAGACAAAGACAGTGGGATCCTTCCTGTAGTTACTGATGTTCAATATAATGCCTGGTGCTGATGAGAGAGTGATGATGAGATGTTGATAAGTAGGACCGGATGGGATGCTGAAGGGCCTCAGCATCTGAAGGGTTGGAAACGAAGTCTGGTTGACCATTCCATTGAGTAAGATTTTGAAGAACCTCAACATCGCAAGTGCTTAAATTATGTAGTACTGACCCCCCTCCATTGCAAGGAATGTTGAAGAACCTTGGCATATCAAGGGCCTGAAACAATATAATATTGACCAAGTGACAAACGGTGTGCTTTGAGAAGCACAACCCTTTTCGATGAACATCCATGAATTTGAACCAGTAAAACGTAGTAAAATGAATAAATGGTGCAGGTTATCACCAGTGAATGGCCCCATCAACAAAAAAAAAATATATTTATATATATCCTTTTTCTTTTCTTTTTTTCTTTTTGGTTAGAGTTGAGTTGTGCCCCATTTAAAAGCTTTTGTTTCCCCCTCATGCTTTGGTGCAAGTGCTGGAATTCGAAGAGCTACCCCCTGTACTTAAATCGTCCTGCCATTTCTCCAGACTGCGCCTGCGGGCATTCATGAAGAAGTTACTGACGGTGGTGAGTTCTAAGCCCAGCTGCTGGGAAATGGTAATCTGCATTTCTTTGGATGGGCGCTTGTTCTCTTTGAAGATGGCAAACAGCGTTCTGCGCTGGAGGTCGGTGAAAACTAGGCGGGATTTTTTCTGGGTGTTGTTCCGGTCTTTGTTCGGTTCTTGTTCCTTGCGTTTGCATGCTTTCGGAAGAGAGGAAAGAAAACAAAGCAAAACGTTATTATTTTGTCTCACCCACACTTAACATGGTCACAAAAACACTACATTACAAGACAGTATCAAAGAAAACTACAAGAGGCTGTGACTCGTCTCTAATGGAGAAACAAAACATCCAATTGTTGCTCAACTACAATTCCCATGATGCCAAAGCAGCCTTTTGGTTTCCTCAACACTGTTTTGGTTGGCATAGCATTATGGGAGTGTTAGCCATAACTGGAGATTTTGTACAACTTATGTTTAGATAGATATGCGTCAGGGAGTAAATACATAACAGTACCAGGGGGCTAAGACAAAGAGGTGCAGAGTCATGTGATCCCACGTGACATCACCCAATGCTCCATGACCCATCAAGACAGAACCCCCCCCCCCCGGCAAAAAACAGGACTGTCCCATCAAATGCAGGACCGTTGCCAACTATAATTAAAGCTTAATTGTTATACTATGTTACTAAATTACCAGTCGAATGTTTAATATGGCTGCCACCTTTCCTGCAAAATAAAAATTAATATCGGCTATTGCCTTCATTAACTTTATGTAGGTCTGGAGCCACTGCATGGGCTGGTGTACCATTATACTATATACCCCACTGACTGCATGGGCTGGTGGGCCATTATACTATATACCCCACTGACTGCATGGGCTGGTGTGCCATTATACTATATACCCCACTGACTGCATGGGCTGGTGTGCCATTATACTATATACCCCACTGACTGCATGGGCTGGTGTGCCATTATACTATATACCCCACTGACTGCATGGGCTGGTGTGCCATTATACTATATACCCCACTGACTGCATGGGCTGGTGTGCCATTATACTATATACCCCACTGACTGCTTGGGCTGGTGTGCCATTATACTATATACCCCACTGACTGCATGGGCTGGTGTGCCATTATATTATATACCCCACTGACTGCATGGGCTGGTGTGCCATTATATTATATACCCCACTAACTGCATGGGCTGGTGTGCCATTATACTATATACCCCACTGACTGCTTGGGCTGGTGTGCCATTATACTATATACCCCACTGACTGCATGGGCTGGTGTGCCATTATACTATATACGCATGGCCTGGTGTGCCATTATACTATATACCCCACTGACTGCATGGGCTGGTGTACCATTATACTATATACCCCACTGACTGCATGGGCTGGTGGGCCATTATACTATATACCCCACTGACTGCATGGGCTGGTGTGCCATTATACTATATACCCCACTGACTGCATGGGCTGGTGTGCCATTATACTATATACCCCACTGACTGCATGGGCTGGTGTGCCATTATACTATATACCCCACTGACTGCATGGGCTGGTGTACCATTATACTATATACCCCACTGACTGCATGGGCTGGTGTGCCATTATACTATATACGCATGGGCTGGTGTACCATTATACTATATACCCCACTGACTGCATGGGCTGGTGTGCCATTATATTATATACCCCACTGACTGCATGGGCTGGTGTGCCATTATATTATATACCCCACTAACTGCATGGGCTGGTGTGCCATTATACTATATACCCCACTGACTGCTTGGGCTGGTGTGCCATTATACTATATACCCCACTGACTGCATGGGCTGGTGTACCATTATACTATATACCCCACTGACTGCATGGGCTGGTGTGCCATTATACTATATACCCCACTGACTGCATGGGCTGGTGTACCATTATACTATATACCCCACTGACTGCATGGGCTGGTGTGCCATTATACTATATACCCCACTGACTGCATGGGCTGGTGTGCCATTATACTATATACCCCACTGACTGCATGGGCTGGTGTGCCATTATACTATATACCCCACTGACTGCATGGGCTGGTGTGCCATTATACTATATACCACACTGACTGCATGGGCTGGTGTACCATTATACTATATACCCCACTGACTGCATGGGCTGGTGTGCCATTATACTATATACCCCACTGACTGCATGGGCTGGTGTGCCATTATACTATATACCCCACTGACTGCATGGGCTGGTGTGCCATTATACTATATACCCCACTGACTGCATGGGCTGGTGTGCCATTATACTATATACCACACTGACTGCATGGGCTGGTGTACCATTATACTATATACCCCACTGACTGCATGGGCTGGTGTGCCATTATACTATATACGCATGGGCTGGTGTACCATTATACTATATACCCCACTGACTGCATGGGCTGGTGTGCCATTATATTATATACCCCACTGACTGCATGGGCTGGTGTGCCATTATACTATATACCCCACTGACTGCATGGGCTGGTGTACCATTATACTATATACCCCACTGACTGCATGGGCTGGTGTGCCATTATACTATATACCCCACTGACTGCATGGGCTGGTGTGCCATTATACTATATACCCCACTGACTGCTTGGGCTGGTGTGCCATTATACTATATACCCCACTGACTGCATGGGCTGGTGTGCCATTATATTATATACCCCACTGACTGCATGGGCTGGTGTGCCATTATATTATATACCCCACTAACTGCATGGGCTGGTGTGCCATTATACTATATACCCCACTGACTGCTTGGGCTGGTGTGCCATTATACTATATACCCCACTGACTGCATGGGCTGGTGTGCCATTATACTATATACCCCACTGACTGCATGGGCTGGTGTGCCATTATATTATATACCCCACTAACTGCATGGGCTGGTGTGCCATTATGCTACTTAAAATGCTGGCACAAAAAGTATATTTTAGATTTTGTTTCTATGAAAAGTTAAAAAACTGTTCCTACTTCACAGATACATTTCTAGTTTACAATCAGCTCTGCTGGTTAGCAGAGGCCGATCTATTCTGGCAAGAGACGGATGCTGACAGGATATGTTTATTATAATGAAAAATGCAAATAATGTACATTATTAGACCCTCTTTGCTTCATATAACTCTATCAAGGGCAGACATGTTGTTTAGAATCTTGGGTCAGATATTCCTTCATCTGACCCAAGATAAGGGAAGATCTGACCCAAGGTTCTAAACAAAATGGCTGCCCCATGATAGAGCTATGCAAGCAAAACAGGCTCAATAAGGTACTTTGTTTGCATTCTTTCATTCAATTATTTTAATTTAGCATGCCTACACGTAATGCAATTTTTCATTTACACATAACTTCTAGAGCACAGCAATCATATTAAAAGACATGTTTAAATGATCTACATAGAGGAATATCATTTTAACTGAATATATGATTTTTAACTGAAAATAGAAATGTACGGACAACATTTTGGATAAAGAATACAATTTCATTTATATATTGTTCTAGCAAAGAGCCAACAAATGTATAGATTCAATGATATGCTTACCTAAATTGTGCATGCATGCTAGTGCTACTAATCTATGGGGGAAATCTATATACATTTTAAACAGACACAAAAAAATTTAACTTTGCTGTTAAAAGTAAAAAAAAAAATATATAATAAGAACACAAACTTTAAACTCTGCTTTTACCACTAAGGAATATTTTACAGTAGAACCACAGCACAGAGAATATGATGTATTGGAAGATGGATTGCTAAATAAAAAAAAAATTCCTGAAATATTGATGCAAATTATAAATATCATAAATATATAGAACCTCACAAACTAACATAATGATTTGAGCCTATTTATGAGCAATACAATGTACTTTTGTATATCAAATGGTCTTGGAACATCATGATCATTATAAAACACCATGATATTCTCCATATCATATACAGGTTATACATTTAGTTTTCCAAAATGAAGCTTTCCAGTTCAGGTCAGAAGAATATTTACATACTTTTAGGCAGGAATATATGTTTTTTTATGCTTAAGTGAGGCATTCTTAGCTTTTTCCATGAAAAATCTATATATTATTAAAATTAATTCTAAAAAAAAAAACAAATCACATTGAAGTCTTGGGGTTCATTAATTAACATACCGGTTCATTAAAGACGAAGGGATGGGAAAATTTTAAAACTAAAAAAAAAATTAACTGATACAGTTTTGTTGACTGATTCGCTTTTTAAATTATATTTCTAGCCTCTTTTTTTTTTTTAAATATCACTGTTTAAGTAGGGAAGTAGGCAAGCACTAGGACACTTATTTCCTCCAATGCCTGCTTGTATGCATGGTTTGTAGAGGTGCTCTCCTATTGGTCTATTAGTCTGACAGATAAAAGTCTGACCAAGAGAGAGTGCGCCTGCTGGCCAATAGTTTATAACCCTACGCGCAACTCCAGCAGCACATTGCCTAGTGCTCAGCTTGTAACCTGCGTAACTAGTCATATCTACTAAATGAAACAAGATAGAACAATAGTTCAAAAAGCAAATGAATCAGCAGACCAGAGTCAATTTATTAAACTTTACTCCCTTGCTAGAGAATCTACGGGTCCTTTGCAGAGCTTGGGTTCCCATAAGCTGTAATTCACTCACAATACGGTTACTTATTACACGAATGTACAATTAGACAGACAGTGAAATTAAAAAAAGCATATGCTGTGAATCATTTTGTTGAAAATATTTTTCAGTTTTCCCTACACTTTTATGCCCTTATAACACAGACTCTAGAAACAATATTCAGTAAATATATATAAAACATATATATATGTAAAGCTATTTCTGGGTATATATGGATGCATGGATGAATGGTTGGATTTATGGAAGGATAACAGTAAAAATTAAATGCTATTGTGTAATACTAGCAAATCCCCACCCTGACATATTAAATAGCCTGGTATTATAAGATCAAACACTTACAGGACTGCAAGATACCGGCGAATTCGGGTGCTGCGGGGTAACATCAAGAGTAAATATGAAAAGAAAAAAATATAGAATTAAAAAAATGAACTTCTTCCGATCTGAGGTCACATTTTACATGCTTTTCTGTCTGATAGGCACATCCTAATTATAATATATCAGAGTGTGACGAAGCCCAGATGCTAGGCAGCTATGGCTACTAAAATCGCTAGTGCTGGGCCATAACTTTTCTAGTTTACATAGAAGTCTACGGAAGTACCATTTACCTGGCTCCTAAATATAACTAGGCTGGCTGTGGAATTAGTATATCTGGCTCCTACAGTATACAAATATTTGTCGAAGAGAAGAGAGGAGCGAGAAGAGAGGAGAGAGGGGAGAGGAGACAGAAGAGAGGAGAGAGGAGATAGAAGAAAGGGGAGAGGAGAGAGGGGAGAGGGGAGAAAAGAGAGGTGAGAGAAGAGAGGAGAGAGGGGAGAGGATAGATAAGAGAGGAGAGAGGTGAGAGGGGAGAGAAGAGAGGGGAGAGGAGAAAGGAGAGAGGGGAGACGAGAGAGAAGAGTGGAGAGAGAAGAGAGTGGAGAGAGAAGAAAGGGGAGAGGAGAGAGGAGAGGAGAGAGAATCAGTCAGGAGTTTGAGTGCACTTGCTGGGTTTGTTTTGTATTGTTTAACTTTCTTGAAATATTGGAAAATGAAAATACATGTTATAATGTACAAAACAAAACAAAGCAATGTTCAGCAACATAAAAATTGTCTTTAAATTTTGGATTCCTGAAAATAGTCCTAATAACACACACACATAGGGCATTCGGTTAACAAATTTCAACAGGAAATCACTCAACTCACATTTCAAAGCTTTAACTTATTTGTCCACTTAGATTGAAATCCCATTGATTTCCATTTGAAAACTCACTGATGATTATCAGTTTATAGTACATGTATTATAACAAAAATGGTATATGTTTATACAGTTAAAGGCACAAATGTACTCAAACTCTGAGTGATGTATCTAAAGGAGAAATAGATAGCTGAATAAAAAAATATGTTGGTTTATTTTTTAAAGAAAAGGTAATATTATATAATAGTGATCTTCATACCCACTCTACTATATCCCAAGTAATGTGAGAGTCTATATTACGACTTGGTAAAGCCTGCACGCTAGGCATTGGGGGATAATGACATCATCATTTAGGGACTACAAGAAAAAAATCAATACATGACGTTAGTGGTAATAATTCAGTTATTTACAAACTCGTTTTATCTCAAAATATTTAAACTTGACAATCTATCAGGGCAACCCTCCCCAAAACAGAAAAGGAAAAATACATTTTAATAAAGGCTTGGGGGTTACTTATTTAAATATAGACAACAGATTCCCAACTGGATTCCGAGGTTAGTTTAAAACTGAAAGTCGAGAATATTATCTAACCTATTTTTCAAAGTTTTGGATTGAGTTGGTCTTAGTTTTTAAACCAAGTTGGCAATTCACTATTTAGTGAATAAACCAAATTCTATTTGTACACCTTCTATTCAAACCTTCCGACACTTGCAAACAGTACAATAAAAATGTTTTGTTGGGAAATATTAAGCTGCATTTAGTTGTATTTTCACCTTAGAATTTATATGAAGTATTTTAAGTCTTAAATCCTTTCTTCGCAATTATCTCGTTCGTGATCAATTGTGTTTAATTTCTAATTAATTCTTTCTGGTATTTTTTTTTCTCAAATTACTTTTTATTCCACCGAAGGCTATAAAACTAAAACAAATCAGTAATACCGATTTATAAAATTACATTTACCAAATGGAATAAATACAAGTAGGTCCTAGAAGAAGAGGCTTGATCGGTAATGATGATTTATTACATTTTATTTATTTATTTATAAAGTGTTCGTTGTAATTGTATCTTTAAAAGGGTCATTGTAAGTCATCAGAATTTATAATATATATTTAGGGAATGGTATTAGAATGGTAACTAAAAAAATAATAATAACAATGAAAATACCTATCAAAACATAAATAGTTACAAAGCAAATTACGGTAGGTTAAAAAACTCTTCCACACACCTATACATGTTGATCCATAAGAAATTAAAACCATGGATACCCTTCCAACTTTTTCTCAAGGGGAAAATAACCCAGGTGGATCTACTCGTGATCAACATTACGTAAGCTACATTTGTAGTTAGTGACAGCCCTGTATACATTTCATACTTATTTGACCGTACAGATGAACTCTACCAAAATAAGTGGATTCCACAATTTAACTGCCCTAACAGAACACAAACCTTTTCTTAACTGAATATATGAAAGTATTTTGTTTCTTGTTTCATTTAGATGGAAAAAAACAAACACATGGCTATGATCTTTACTAGTAGGCCTTACCAATCAAGTTGATTACAATACAGAATATATCCTACCGCAATACAGGCAGACATAGCCTAACAATATCTTGCAGCAAAAATAAAATTTAGTACAAGATTTTCTCATAAATACATGCTGTCTGACCCTTTTTTTTTTTTCTAGAGCACAATGGGCAGATTGCATCGTCACGCACATGCAGTCCCAGCTTCTGCTTATTGGGTTTTTTTTCCCCCTCAGTGACTGTGACTGACCAGGGGAACTTCATGATTTAAAAATAAAGAGGTACATTTCCAGAGTGATGTCATATACAGGTGATTCCCCCCCCCCCCCCCCCACACGTTAAAAAACATATAATACTCTTCATTTATACACATCTTTGCAATTCTGCTAACACAATGTATAGATCATTCTTGTTTATTTTTATTTTTCGACAAGCAATGTTTAGCGGATGGATTCCCTTTAACTGTAAACTGTAATAAAAAGCCAAAATCGCTGTTCCATATCAGATACGCTTTCCCCCTGGATCTTTGTACAATACAAGAAACAGTCTGAACAATGAATTATCATGTAATGTGCAAAATACTGTATCAAATCCATGCATTAATCCCGTCTGATGCTGCATGCTGATGTACTGCAAGGTTTGTGCTCTTACCCATGATGCAAAGCCACACAATCTCCTGTTCGGATTTCTGAAACCCTTTGACAAAGAATTGCTGCCTTCCTTTTGCAAATATTACCCATAAATCTGACAGGCGATGTAACACGATGTGTATATCTAGCGGGTGTGGGGAAGAATTGTGATCATGATTGCCTCGTGATAGTTCATCAGTATGTCGCGACGTGCCCCTGGTTATTACATTTAGCCTTCACGGAATATGTTTGGAATGTGCAAAGTGCATATATTACTATGGAATATACAGGAAACAAGTTAAAATGATACTATTCACTGGCTGAGAGTTTGGTTGCAAGCTTGTAATAGCCACCCCCAGTCTCCTAGTGTCCCCGCACCCCTTCCCCACCCCCACCCCCCATTCAAATAATTGTCTTCCAAATTTTAGCTGTTTTGCCCGATTCATACCCATTTCGGGCAAGATCGATGTATAGTAGGCAGGGGCGGATGCTCCATATGTGCTAGGTGTGCGCCACAAACAGAGAGCACAAAACCCCCGGAAATACATCCGGGAGACAGGAATTTGGCAACAGAGTGACTGACTCTTGCCGAATTTGTAGCTGCAGTCGGCCCCTCGTATGTATCTCGTGTATTTCCAAGGGGTGCTGGCTGTTTGCAGCACACAAACCCCCGGAAATACACCCCTTGTTCCGGACTGGAACCACGCCTGTCACTGAGGGGCACGATACGCCCCTGATACTAGGTCGACACTAAGTGTACCACAGAGTATCCAATAGGTATATCTTTGTATAAATTGCACACCAGACTCCAGTCAGTTTTGTAAAACCTACAATATAAGTATAAGAAGCACTGTAACTACTTGTTTAGTCAGGTTCTTTTTTGGTACTTTTGGTTAATTTGGTCTAAAAAATTTGATTAAGAAAAATCTATGCAAGAAAGATATCGGCCAATGAAATTCAGGTTGACATGAACTGGACCCGAATCTATTCTCTGCAACCTCCTGATTGGTAGTTGGAAATATTCACTACTGACACAGTTCTGGAAGCCCATCTCTTAAAAAGGGTTTTTTTTTTTTAAGTGTTTCCTTTGTGCAAAAATGAGGAGAAACAATAAAGTGGGCATTTCATTGTAAAACATGAACATTTCTTTATATCTACATATTATCCTTTAATTTTGATCTTTGTGGACAAATCCTGCAATATTATTTTCAGGGGTAATATAATCCTGCTTTAAAGGGGCATGTTCCATTACAGTGAATCATGTTAAAGGACAACTGTAGCAAAAATGAAGTTCTATTTAATTAAAGTATTGCGTCAAGTGTAGACATTTTATATAGAAATGCTTTAATGAAAGAATACAAATAAAGTACCTTATTGAGCCATCTTTACCCCACATAGCTCTACCAGGAGGCAGACATTTTGTTTAGAATCTTTGGTCAGATCTTTGTTCATCTGAACCAAGGTGAGTGAAGATCTGACCCAAGATTCTAAACAAAATGTCTGCCCCCTGAGAGAACTATATGGAGTAAAGAAAGCTCAATAAGATACTTATTTGTATTCTGTCATTAAAGAAGTTCTTTATATCATTTACACTTGATACAATCTTTTGATGTATTTGCTGCAACTCTGCCAACACGATGACTATATCAGTTATTATTAATAAATAGTTATAAAGCAATATATATATTTAAATGAAGCACACGTACAACAAACAGAAAATAAACTAGGTAGAACTGATAACAGGCTGACACTTTAGGTTCCTGGCTTATGGAGAGAAATCATCCAGCGATTGCTCTATCTGTGTGACGTGTTTAATGTTCCTGCAGCAGTGCTCAACGAAAAAAAAACACAGTGTGCCTTCTAAGGAACAATGATAGAATGTGCCCATAAAACCCCAGCATCTGATTTCATGGGTATTCCACTCGCTCTATGGAGGGCATTTTGTGAAAAAGAAAGTCTCGGTCAAGCGTGACATCGGAATGGGCCCGAGCAGATATCCCGCTGTGCTTCCAGATGTTCCAAGCCAAGTGAGGCAGATCTATTAATCCTGATATCGGGGGATGAAGCTGCTGTAGCACATATATTCAAGCCGCAGGAAAAGCTGCCCTTTTAGAAACATAGAATGTGTCGGCAGATAAGAACCATGCGGTCCATCTAGTCTGCCCAATTTTTCTAAATACTTTTATTATTCCCCAGTTCCCTATCTTATATCTAGGATAGCCTTGTGCCTATCCCACGCATGCTTAAACTCCTTCATTACGTTTACCTCTACCACTTCCGCTGGATGGCTATTCCATACATCCACTACCCTCTCAGTAAGGTAATACTTCCTGATATTACTTTTAAATCGTTTCCCCTCTAATTTTAGACTATGTCCTCTAGTTGTGGTCGTTTTTCTTCTTTTAAAGATACTCTCTTCCTTTACTGTGTTGATTCCCTTTATGTATTTCATGCAGAATGTTTACCCAGCACTGGACTCTCATCTAATAATATAAAGCAACATTTCTTATTGCTGTAGGATCTTGGTATGAAGAGACTTGGCTAGCTTATTGCTCCTGGGATCAACTATTATGGGCTGAGCTATGTCCATTATCCCAGGATGGTACCAGGATGGTTTTTTACAGACTGATAGAAGTAAATAGGTAACAGCCAATCGGTGCTGCCCAGAAGAAAGTTCATATTTATATTACTTATTGTTTCTTTAGGGAAAACGATGTCCACAATCCCCAAGCATTCGTTCTTTTCTAGATAGTGTTAGTCTTTACTCTATTAGACTTCACTTCTGTTAGCCTTGGCAACTCATGTTAGAGACGAGCAGGGGAAGTGATGCCCCAACTGGTCTGTAAAACTGTCAATCTGATGGAGTCCCTGCACCAGGCCACGCCCACAAGCAGACCCGGAAGAAAGTAAGTGTCCTAGTGCTTGGCTTCTTCCCTGATAAACCTGCGATATCCTCTAAATAAAACATAATAGACATATCATTTAAAAAGCATGTAAGACAACATAACAGGGCCAACAAGGTATCAATAGATGAAATGTGACATTTTACAGCCTCTTTAGCATCCCCTTGGCACTAGGAAGACTACTAGAGGTGCATTTTAGTACCAGCCTATGTCCGTTTAATGTATGATAACACTGTTATAATATTGCTGTTCTGGAGTATACCCCACTAGGGGTTTACGGGCACAATCTCTATATGGGAATCTTTCTTAACATCCACTCTGTAATCAAGAAATTTAACTAGATTCAAAGCAAATCATTTTAAGCATAGAAATCTAGAATGTGTCGGCAGATAAGAACCATTCAGCCCATCTAGTCTGTAAGCCATGTTACAGTTAAATGCCGAAAAAGCTCTTTGTTCTGCCGTAGCTAATTTCCCTCCACCCCCTGCATACATTCACGCTACATATATATATATATATATATATATATATATATATATATATATATATATATATATATAAGTCAACAGTATCTTTCAAACAGATCTGCTTTAAGCACAAAAAATAGCTTAATTGAATTGATTTCAGCAAAGAAATTACAATTAGATAGCAAGCATTGTATAAAAGTGAGAAGTAATTAAACTAATCTGATTGCTCAATTAGTGCAATGCAGGAGAAAATAACCCTTCTTTCTCTGGTCAGAGCTGCCAACCAACGTTTCAGAAAGCAAGCGCCCAATCGGAGATGGCATCTCTGCCTTTATTGTGTGCTATGGGCTACGCACTGTATCCTATATTCACGAAAATATATATATTTGGTTTTTTTTGCATTGTGTAGGTAATATAAGGTAATATAGGGATTACTACATCAATGAACAGTAAAATGATTCGTACATTAACCATTTGAGAACATAACGTTCTTCAATGCTTTGCCTTTCGGAGAGTAAAAATATGGAAACCAATGATACTTTAATAATTGGCTCTAAATTTAAATTAAAACCTGGATAAAGAAAAAAGAAACATAGAGGGACATTTATAAAAAAACTTGTGCACTGTAAAGTGTTGGATAATGAAAATGAAGAAGGTACAATCGTTGTTATGTATAATGTTGATTGTGTTTTTTTTTCTATTTAATTCATCCTGACTCTTTCAGTATAGTGATGGGGGGGGGGGGACCTTCGCCAAACTAGGTACGTAGGTTCTCCGACACTGAACCAGTGCTTTCCAACGCCTCATTCGTTATATACATGGGCTGTGACGGTGCAAGGAAGGGCGGAAAAGGCGGAGCCAATGCAGACTGCCAACTTCTGTCTGGAATCGGAATTATACATAGGTACCAATGTAAATAGAACCAGTATTTAGCGCTGTCTGCCTGGGTTTATAAATCATCCCCATTATTTCTACATGGTGCGGACTGAATTACAAGCGAAGTAAAAGAGAACAAGAGAACAATAGAATTTGTGTTTTAAATATCTTGTGCTGTCTCCTGTGTATGGCAGTGGATGGGGAAAACATGTACTACATCATCAAAATATATTGCTTTATTTTTAAGCTATCAGTGTACCGTATTTGCTCGATTATAAGACGAGGTTTTTTTCAGAAAACAAATTCTGAAAAATCCCCCTCGTCTTATAATCGAGCTCATCTTATAATCTGACCTCAAATTGAGGTCAGATTATAAGACAGCGATCCAGGTCCCCAGCAGAGCTGCAGGGGACCTGGATCCCCCTCTCTAACAGGAGGGGATGTCTGCGCGATGAGCGCAGACTCCCCTGCCTCCGCCCGGCACGACCGCCGGGGCTTCTGTGAAGAAGCCGGGTACTTCCGCTTTCGTCACAGAAGTCCCGGCAAGCGTGCCGGGCGGCAGCAGGGGAGTCTGCGCTCGTCGCGCAGACATCCTCTGCTGCCCCACCAGCCACCAGGGACAATCGGGCAGCTGGGGGATGTCTGCACGATACGTGCAGACATCCTCCATGCTGCCCAACACCTCCGTCTATTATGACGGACCAGCTGTCCGTCATCATAGACGGAGGTGTCGGGCAGCATGCAGGATGTCTGCACGTATCGTGCAGACATCCCCCGGCTGCCCCCACTAGCCACCAGGGACCAATTAAAAGGTGAGGGAGGGTGGGTGGGTTTAAAAAAAACATGGGGGACGGGGACAGAGGGAGGGGGAGAGCAACAAGGGGAGGGGGGCAGAGACAAGGGGAGGGAGGGGGTTGTTAGAGACAGAGACAAGGGGAGGGAGGGGGTTTGAAGAGACAGACAAGGGGGGTGCAGAAACAGACAAGGGGAGCGAGGGGGAGACAAATGGAGGAGGAGAGAGAGACAACACTAAGGGGAGGAGAGAGAGAAAAATGGGGGCAAGGGAAAGAGGGAGGCAGCATTGGCACATAAAAAGAAATAAAAACAAGAAATACATTCTTTTATATCATAATATTTTATTAAAAAAAGCAATTTACATGTGAATATATACAAGTTGAACTTTTTTCCTATAGGGTAGTCTTATATTCAGGCTTTAAGTTTTTTTCCTATTGGAATATCCAAAGTTTGGGGGGTCGTCTTATAATCAGGGTCGTCTTATAATCAGGGTCGTCTTATAATCGAGCAAATACGGTAATATTAAGCAGGAGGGATATATATAAATGTTAATAGCACATTTACACAATGCACTTTTTTATGGTAGAGTTGAGCAATATTATATGATATGCACCATATAAAAAGTATAAAAGTAATAATAAAATTCCTTATTACATAAGGAGTGATGCCAAGTAGTTTTCCCAAACTTGCAATAAGTAGACAGATTAAATCACTATTGAATCGTGTCTATTTAAAATGTCTACATTTGATGCAATCTTTCAATTAAACATAACTTCATTTTTTATCTTCCTATAATTAAAGTCGCGCACAAACTAAGCACTAGGAGATTTGTTCTGTGCAATCCAAAGAAGGATCCACGATGTCTTCTTTTTAAAATGCTACTTTAGCTACTGCTACAGAAAATAATGGCACTTCATAAATAAAAGATTACTATAAATAAATTCCAAACAGTAAAATAAAATTGCCAACTCAAGCTTTGCCCAACAGTAAAAAATACTTTGCAAATGCTTTTTTTGTGCATGGTTCGCAGTAATGCAAGGTATAGCAGGATTACATATCTCAAAGGGAATCTTGACTGCAAGAGATTCAGTCCAGTTCATGAAACCAGCCATATGCCAATCAATAAATTTGTGAACGAATGGTTGGAACATTGAAGTGGCCCTTAGAAGTTCAATACTGTTTCACGGAGCTGGTTCCCTTAATGAATTCATTCCCTGTTATTTGCTCGGCCTCTAACGTAGCAGCCGTGCTCGTCATTGTTTTGGTTCCCCCTGCCTAGCACAATCAGATCCTCCTAAACTAAATGAATGATTTGATAAAGGGGATGACGAATATACATCTGAGCCCGGGAGCTGGGATTTCTGTACTTTTGAATTATTTATTTCGTATTTGCCACCGTGCCAAAATCTGTAAGGTATCAAATTACGTCTGTACGAAAAAGAAATGAGAACTCGGTGGGGGGCATGTTTGGTTTTCCAGTTATATGCGCAGTGATAGGTGGTGGGCATAAATATATTTTTAAAGAAATAGAATGTTTTGAAACTATCATTCTCACAAATAATCATCTACTCTCTAACAAGACATTACCAATTTACAAATTTAATTAAAAACAGAGATTCTTTTTTGGGATGGGGGGATGCGGAAGGGATGGGGAGGTGTAAACCTGGGGGGGGGGGGGGGGGGGGACACACTCTACAATGACAATGTATTGTTTAAATACCCAAATGAAAACTGAAATAAAAAGACATAAAAAAAAACCAAAAAAAACGGAGATTATTTTTCCAAATCGGCTTCTGTATTTAACGTATGACTTTGTATATATATATGTATTAATTTATCATCAAAATATTTTCTGATATTGGCATTATATATATTTATTTTTAAATACCTATGATATGAAAGTAAACTAAAAAATGATTTTTGTAACATTGGTTTCGTATACTGTTTCATGTCTCCTTTTGTTTTATGTTACAGCTTACATTATGTCTATGTTACATAATAAATGAGCTTTCTACATTGATGTTTGACGTAAAGCATTAATGCCAATAGGGAATATTTTACAAATGTAGGGAAAGGAATGAAAGTTGCTGCAAATTAAAATAGGATGGTTGTTGGGTGCTAAAAGTAAGTAAGTAATTTTAACATTTTATTATTTTTGGAAAAACAACAAAGTTTAACAGTGTATACCTGTTTTGAAACAATTTGAAGTATGGCAAATTGTAATTAGTGATTTATTTTAATTTTAATTAATTTGAATAGCATCACACTTACAAAAAAAAGAGTTTTCCAAAATAAAATTTTTACACACTTTAGGTATTATTAATAATACGATTTTACATATACATATAACAAAGTGTGTTTATTAACTCTAGCGGGTGAAATTATTAATTTAATTATAGATAATCGATGAGAAAGTGGGTGAAAAAATCATATGTAGTGTTGCATATATATAAAATATGGGTATTCACTCCTATTACCAATAAAATAAATGTATATACTTATATATAGTTGTCCATATAGTTGTTCAGAAAACCAATATCTATCTATGCTGATCTATAGGTTCTCTGTCTCCCAGGCAGGATATGATTTTGGTGACCACTTCAACCTTTACAATTTTGTGTGTAATGATTGGGCTTTTGCAATGATGCTCTCCACATGTACTGAAGGTAGTTGCATAGTTTGCTCCTGTGAAAGAGGCCAACCAATAATGCGTATATAAAAACTATAGTATATTGCTATAAACAATATCAAGAATCAAGATAGAGCACGATCTGTAGGAATTGAGATGGGAATTTCAAACTTAAGGCCAAAGTTGAATTTTTTTACCCCCATTCATCTGCATTAGAGAATTTGTGCAACTCCTGGTACACTGGTCTAAAGTTTGAAATTCCCGTCTCACTTCCCTGCAAGTCTCTTCGTTATTAAGTAGACAATTAAAGGGTCCACTCAATATGCACTGATGATGATCATCCCTCGAACTGGAGCCTTCAGATTGTGCATGGATTCGGGACACCTGGGGGGACCAGACTGTTCGCAATTCGGAAAATGAACATAAAATAATATAGAATTGTTTTTTGGTTTTTTTTTATAAAAAATTGAAAATGCTTATATTAATGTAAATATACTATTATAATGTACAACATTAGTACAATATCCAATATAATATAATTGTACATATATATTTTTTGTGTCTGGAATATGTTTATTTTTACTTTAATTAATTCTACACTTTTCGATTCAATTCTTCAACTACTTGAAATTGAAATAGGCGACTTTTGCCTGTGTTACCCGAATTCTGAGCATGTTTGGGGTGGATCGGTGTATGTTACTTTTCATTACAAAAATGTCCTTATCTTAAAGTCTCTGATGCTTCACCTTCCAAACTGCTAATTCCGACCCCGATTCAGGGATATTGAGTGGCCGGGTCTCGGAGGTTTTTTGTGAATGTCGGCTTAACATGATCAATTCAGAACTAATCTGTGTATACTGAGTCAACCCTTTATATTTCCTCAAATGGTATACAAACCACGCTTTAGGATAATGGACAGCAAGGAACGCAATGCTTACACTGGATTCTAGTCAGTGTAACCCAGTCTCATCTTGGCAGGGAATGGGTTAAACAATTGAACATCAAGACACAGTGTTAAAAAACTTAGTAACATACTTAGACAGCTCCACAAGTCTAGATCTGCCCAGTGAATTGACAATGAATACAACTGTCCCTGTCCAAGGTGCTGAAATGCTCCATACATTGTCACAGAGATTTCACCCTCGTAGATCTGTCCATGATGCACAATAGAAGGTACCAGGAAAATGAGCAGAAGTGATACAGGTAGAAAGAAATAGAATAGTGTAACAAATTCCTACAAGACACCAAATTGGAACCTTATAAAGTGATAACAAATAACTTGTGTTTAGATCCTGCACCCTGCTAACAGAAGCCAACCAGTCTTGTGTTAGTACGTCCATTAAACAACAGCTCCTTCAGCAATATCCTTTTGATGATGCATATGGGTCGGTGGATAAACAGCAATCCTGGGGCAAACTAGATTATTCCCCACTTTCCCCCAAAAGGACCTCCCAGCGAGTGGATGAACCATCAAGCTCGCTCACCTCTGAGACACTGTGTCTGTTCCACAGGATGACAGTCACCAAAATATGTTCTTGCCACTGTTGTGATTTTTTTTTTTTTACCATGAAAGAGATGTAAGCACAAGCTCCATGGAAACCTATGAATGGTGTTTGCTCTGTGGTTTTATGAAATGGGACATCTATATGGAGGCAACAAAGTATTTTACAATCATTTGACAATCATTCAAATTGTACATAAGCAATGAACAATGTGTAGTATAGTTGTAGGTTATGATAATGTGGAAAACCAAAATGTATGAGTAATATTAGGAAGTATTACTTTACTGAGAGGATAGTGGATGTATGGAATAGCCTTCCAGTGGAAGTGGTAGAGGTAAACACAGTGAAGGAGTTTAAGCATGTGTGGGATAGGTATAAGGCTATCCTAGATATAAGACAAGGCCAGGGACTAATGAAAGTATTACTTTACTGAGAGGGTAGTGGATGTATGGAATAGTCTTCCAGTGGAAGTGGTAGAGGTAAACACAGTGAAGGAGTTTAAGCATGCGTAGGATAGGCACAAGGCTATCCTAGATACAAGATAGGGAACTGGGGACTAATAAAAGTATTTAGAAAATTGGGCAGACTAGATGGACCGAATGGTTCTTATCTGCCGACACATTCTATGTTTCTATGTATCACTAGAATACCAAAAATGACAAGAAGGACTGGGATGAGTCAGTAGATGGCGCTGTTGTCAAATGTTGCACAGCTTCATGCAGAGCTATAGGCTTCTGCTGGACATCCTGTACGTCTCTTGCACATTCCCCTTGATACATGAATGTTCTCCCCCCCCTGCAGATTAATTCCTTCCGGCAATGCACGACATAAATTATGGGACCATGCATATTCATGCCGTGAGATGTGCTTTGCTCTCCTATAACTTGGTAATGAATGGTGTTTCATGTGCTACGCAGCTTAATCAGTTCTCTCCTCCCAGTGTGAATCAGCAATGTCGAAATGTGAATAATTAATGCATTTCTTTCCGGTGGACACAACCTAAGGAGTGTGATTAGGTGTCGTGTCATTTCCCCCTCGAGCTATTATTTGTATAACCAGTAGTGGATGATCTCTGGCTGCGGCTAAGGCCAAGACTGTAAGATCTGTGATACTAGGGCCGTGGTTATAATGCAGCCTGGGCAGGCTGAGTGTGATGAGGGTGATGGTGCACGCACATTGCTCAGTCCGAGTCTAGATTTCTAAAGTAAGGACGACCGACCGACCGACCGATCATGTGGCCTGTCAGATCGTGGACTGCAACTCCTACAATTTTGGCAAACGCTCCTTTAAAATTGGTCAGCCTCCTTAAAACAGAGTGGGGCCTGTCCGTTCAAGTGAACTGCAGTGTTCTAACAAGTGAACTGCAAAGATCAGTCATTAGCAGCAGAGTTGGAAAGATGGCAAAAGTAGAGAATGTCTGCAACTCGTCTACTAAAGTCTCCAATTGGTGAGGAAACCACTGTTCACCGTTTAACGATAAGATCCCAATAAAGCTTGGCAAATTCCAGGAGCCAGGAGGGATAGTTCCTAAAATACATGGTGTCGGCTTCTAACTATTTCATCTCTTTTGCGTAGAACTCTATGGCCATTTATCTGGCTCCTAAAAAATAACTTGACTGGCTACTAAATGGGTCTGTATGGCTCTGAAAGCTTACAAGTATTTATCAAGCCTTGCACCCCACTTTATCAATTACAATTCGCTTAACCGACTGTGTCTAGCACTGGAAATTATATAGAATCAAATGTTTTAGAATAATAATATATTCATTTTCACGCATGTCACTGAGAAATTTACAAACAAGGCCTATTTTTTTTTTTCTTTTTTCATTTTTCCAACAGTCCCAGTTTCTCTAGTGTGGTATTTCTATATTTTACAACATTACAAAATCCCTAATATCTTCTGTCTTAACAAAAGGAAAATAGCCACAGGACAAACAGCCACAGGCCAAAATACAAATGCGAAACCATGTTAAAAAAAACCCTTCACGGTGTAGAAGCATTTAATGGAATACAGTTATGTGCAGGTCTGTAACACACTATCTATTATATAAATACAGATCTACACATTATGCTAGCAAAGTATTACATCAACAGTGTAGATGCAAAATAACAGAATGCTAAGGGAGATCAAAAGCTTGCCGTTCCAGTATACAAAAAAGTATTACAAAATTCCACAACATTCTGTTATTTTATATTACTGGACTAATAAGTATACTCCAAACCATCAACACTGTATTTATCTGTATAACTCAGCAATTCACAGCTTCAAGTGTATTAGAAACAATTTTTTTTTCTGTTTTCAAAGGAGGAAACTAGCCCTATTCAATAAAAAAATATCTACTTGGAACGGTAGGTTTGAACCTTTCAAACAAATGAGATGAAGCAGATTATTCCACTAGTCATTCTGATTCAGCGTAGCCCAGCTTTCACAATGCTCTTGAAGTTTTTTTTTTTTTTTTTTTTATACAAAGCACCAGCTCTGGCATTTGACACAGAGAATAGGAAGTAAAAGGTCAACTGATCTGAGGCCTAAATGGTGAATTATAGGTAGAAGAGAAATGTCTCTCCAGATACAGATTCACATGCAGTATATAGTACAAACAAAGGATGCATTTTGAAAATGTGGTATGATATAGCACACACACATATATATATATATTTTTTTTTTTTACTAGAATAGAATAAAAAAAAGCATAAATTCACTAGAATAGTATAAAAACATTATTTCACTAGAATATAATAAAAGAAACATAAATTCATTAGAATAGAAAAAAAGAAACATAATTTCACTAGAAGGGAAAAAAGATAAGTTCACTAGAATAGAATGAAAATAAGCATAAATGTACTAGAATAGAATAAAAATAAACATAAATGTACTAGAATAGAATAAAAATAAATTCACTAGAATAGAATAAAAATAAACATAAATGTACTAGAATAGAATAAAAATAAACATAAATTCACTAGAATTATAACCTATCCTTTCAAATATTGAAAATGTGTTGCAATTAGATGAAATGAATGTCATGCACACATGCAGCCATACCTAAATAAATCAGCAAAATATGCAATGATTATAGATCAGCTATAGAATATACTGATACTACTAGAAGCAAAAGTCATAATTAAAGCTACAGAATTAAGAGGACATTCATTTTTTATAGTGTTTTTTTTTTTGGAAGGATTACATTAAGAATGTAAAACTATACCAAAGATAGAATAAAATAGTTTCCAATACTAGAAACACCAATGTCATCATGAGACATCATGTCAACCAAGCTAGGAGCACATTTCAAACAAACCCAGGCTGAACCTTGCCCTTTGAACTCTGTAAAACAAACAGGCTCCTATGCTTAGCTCAGGATGAATCATATTTATATCCTACCAAAAGATTGGTGCTAATAGGGTTGAGATAAAGTAGACCATAAAGTCTACAAGCTCTAGCAATCCCAGTAAATTGCTCATATATATACAGGGTGGATTTATGGATATTTAAGGAAATTACTTGATAGCGAAAAATCTAATAAACCAAAAGATAGGAGCGACATTCTGGACTGGTAGAATTATTAAAACATATTCTTATTGCTTCCTTCGAATAAATATGATATAATAGTATTCTGCAGAGCTATACAATGTAGTCAACAGCACATACAAAGAGTGGCAAATTTAAAAAAAATCTACAGATTTGATCAAGAAGAGAGGAGGTTGTCCTGACCAAATAAGCTTACACTCTAATGGGACAATGTATTGGTGAATTTGTCTCTTCAAAAAAAAAAAAAAAAAGGAACCACTCATTACAAAAATACATGTAAATTACGAAAAATCCTGCTAAATGCTATACACTCAATTAATATTTTATTTTTTTTGTAAATTGTGTAAATATTTGAGTCCGGGGATAGTCTTTATATTGTAAAAAAAAGCATAACAGAATACAACAATGTATTCTGATTTTTGGTGTTATTAAAGTTCCATAATGCTTGCATAACTCCTCTAACTTATCAAAAAATAAGTTATGTCTATTTGTATATAAATATATATATATATATATATATATATATCCTTATTGAAATTAGAGATGTTCCCCCATAACTTCCACTTGTATCATCCAGCACAGAATATGCGCAAGAAAAAAAAAAACACAACACATACCAATTATAGTAATACAAACAAACATGTACGGTAATTTCAAACAATGGAAAGTTTATTAAAAAAGGTACAATTGTTTAAATGTTGCATTGTAATCAGATGGTCTCTATCGCTTATTTAGTGTAATGTTAAAAAACACAAGGGACCCCTAATAAACAAATATGAATGAATACTTTGGAAATCAATAGTTATTTACAGATAAATAATATTTCCTATCTGCATTATATCATTATTCATAGTTATAAGGTAGGATAACCAGATTTGCTGTTTTTAGAGGACTTTTGGGGATGTCTGCCTCTGGAATAGTTTAAAACAAAAAAGATCCTCAGTACTCCAAATCTGTGAGGTCAATGTTTATTCCATACACGCCAGTGGTAGATGGCTGTAAAACCATTTAGCCAAGCTGTCCTCTCCTTTCACGTATGTCGAATATTTTGTACTATGGCTCTTTATAAATAAAATAATATTAGTAAACTGACCCTTGACTTAACCATTATCAAACTTTTTTTTTATTATTGTTTTTTTTTATTTTTTTTTAAATATACCATAAAGTTCCTAATATTTTATGATTATGAATTTGGGAAGTATTAGTCAAATATGTGTACAAAATATGTTTGTTTTACCACCTAATTTGCCTCAATACAAATAAATCAATTCAAAATATTTTTTTTAAAAAACCAGGTCAATTTAAAAGAGGGTAAATAAACAAAATCAAGGTGTACAATGCTGTAAGCTACACTATTCCTTTATCATACAATTATAATTGGGCAGACAAGATGGGCCAAATCATTATTACCGACAAAGGTTTCTAAGATATGTATGTAATAATACACATCAATATGTCCATTGTCAGAAAAAAAAAATAGAATATTTGCCATTTTGTCTTTGCAAAATACAAATAGGTAGATGCATGATGGATTAAAATGATATATTGATTTAAAATATAATGTGTGATATGTCATAGTCTATAGAGCCAGAGAGTTTTATGTTTTTATTTCATATAAACTGAATACATATCTATGTTCTGAAATTATATTTTCATTGTTACATTGTTTATCAAAAAGAATATAATCCTTATATTTGTCCCAGCCAAGTAAACTCATTACAGTGTAATGTATTAACCTAGTTGATTACAGGCCTTGGACAAATTTTACATGTGTGTTTGTTTTGCTTCAGATGTAATATTCTGAAATGCATGTAGCACACAAAATATAATTTATAACAGTGATAAAATGGAATGATTTTATTTTTTTAAACTTGAGTCTTATATCATACCAAAAAATATTTTACACTCCATTGCTGTATTTTTTTTTTTAAATAAAAGACTAAATACATGGGCAAATTATGTAGTCTACTGACACCCTCTATCAAACCCTTTTACAATATAAATCTGTTTTTTTTACGTACTATTTAATTAAAGTTTAATTCAGATATGTAAAAATGATATTACATTTTTTTCTTAAAAAGGTGTTGTATCAGGAATAATTTTTACAAAATGTCTGATTATGTTATATTTTACATTGTATTGTGACAGTTTTATGATATATAAAGTAGAATACTGTAGATGTTTACGGTTTTAAAAATAAATACTTGAAGTAAAATGTTATTTCTTAATATATATATGTGTGTGTGTGTGTGTGTGTGTGTGTGTGTGTATCTGTATTTTCTCTTATTTAATAATAATACTTACATTTATTTTAGAAATTTAAAATGTAGTTTTCCCAAATTGTGATATCAACAATATATTTGATTTATATTTATTTTATCATTTTTTTAATTTAATTTTCTACATTAAATTGGATCTTAAATGCTATCGCGTATGTCTAAAATTAAAGGCCATTCCCTATTTTCCATAAGTACTTGGGCCGGACGTGCAGAGTAATTGTGTCTATATAACCCTTTGGTAGGAAGTTGCTTTACAACACTTAAAGTGAGAGTGTTTAGCAGGAGAGGCAAATCTATTGAACACAAAGGGTCTTTAAACTGTGCGGTTTTGTGCAGAAAACATCAATAAGATCAATAAGAAAGGTTTCCCTCGCCCTGCATAAAATGGTAACGGTTTTCTATTCACTGTTCTAACTTTCCTCCTTGACAAATGTAAATCAATGAATATGTGTTTACAACCTTCTCTAACGGTCCACCCCTCTAGTTCCTAGCACAATCCGCCTAGTGTGTTACCCCAACACCTCCTAGACTCTTTCAGCCATGCAATCGTCACGAGACTGCACCAAAGAGCTTACAATCCATCCGACGGCAGAGAAAGCGTGGAAAAAAAAAATCCCAATAACATAGTCCTCTAACATACAGAAGGCCTGAGCATGGATTAGGCCATTGGATTTTTTTAACCCTGTAATTTCCAATTTCTAAATGATGAACCTAATTCTCCGACACACAGATAACACAAAGCTATATTCTTCTTCTTCCTTTTTTTTTTTTTTTACCCACCCCCCAAGAGAAGATATCTATATTCGATTAGAAAAGGCAAAGTCCAGTTCTGATTCAATTATCTTACGGTCTTTATAGCCAACACAAAGTCTGCCTTTCTCCATGACCTTAATCAGTGTGCGTGCCAGTTCTATAGTCGAGTATATATATATATATATTTTATTTTTTCAAGATATGTGAGTACTACTGCATCCTACACCGCTAAAATCAATTTCTTTTTCAATGTGCTATAATAATGAAATAGGGGATTTACATTATATATACCTACTTTACATGTTCTCATGTTAGGGAATCAGTAATTATTTATTTACTCTAAATTTTATTTTGTATTTGTTACACCCTGTATGTGGTGTACATTTAAGAACATTTATGGACAATTTTGGGATTGGTACATTACAAAAAAATTGTGGGGTTCAGCCATCACTACCTGTCCCATATTAGATACTTGACCAAAGATTAAACACCTTAAGCTATATTGTATCATCAAAAATGTACCAGGAAGGAGCCTGGAAATCATAGTCTTACAAACAAAAAATATAAATTATTAGTAGACAAATATAGTTTCGAAAGTTTGCCGACTTGCCATTCATGTTTGTCATCCACCAAACGGCAGAATATGTAGAAATAATAATAATACAATATAAATAATAATAATAATAATACGTAACATTCTTTTAAGCTATTATTTGTAGAACTGAAATCCATAGTATTAAATAAAATGATAAAAGAAGCAGAATCCCAGCCATGTGTAAAGGGCCACAGAGTGGTGTCACTTGTAATAAGACCCCCCACTATTTTCCTAAGACTCCCACTTTGCACTAATTCCTACGAAATCCCTCCCGACAAAATGCAGTTATGCCAGATCACGATAACCTGACCCATTTTAACTGAACCGTAATTAATTTGCACCTGTGCCTGGTATGGTAAGTGTTAATTGGACCCGAAGCAGTTAACCAATCACACGACACAATACATTAGCAAGCTCTGTAGCGGCATAACATCCCCCCCCTACTGCAGCGTATGATGGATCTAGTGTCTGCACATCACACTCTGAACCTGAGCTATGTGAAGACTCTGTGCAGGAAAGTGACTCTCTTACTGTAGGGATGCAAAGGAATATTATAATGAGGACAAGGGGGGATCTGAATTTCCAAATGAGGGGCCCTTAAGTAATACAAAACAGGAAGCAGCTGGGGTTGCAGCTATACTGCAAACTATACACAGGGAAAATGAGCAGAAGGGGTGGGATGTAAGCTTATCTCACAATGGAAAGGTTCATACAAGTCTTGATATGCTTTAATCGGGTATTAAAATTAGTTAGGGGCCTACATGGGAAAATGTCCTTGCACTGCTAGGTAGATCTGAGATAGACGGATAGATCTATAGATCGATAGATAGATTGATTTGCGGGGATATTCTTGCAAGAATAGACCTAAGAGGTCTTGAAAGCTTGACCTCAAATAATCTCTGATAGCCAAAAAGATATAGCTTGACTCTTAACAGACATTATAGGAGGCTCTGCCCTAACAAGGGAGAATACTGCAAGCTTTGTTCTTCCAAATAAAGCACTACTCGATAGATGGGCAGGACAGACAGGCAGACTGATAACTAGCAAATAAATAACTCGCCTTGTGCCTATTTATCTAATTCTCTTTTAAAGGACAACTTATGTTCAGTTGAAAGTATACATTAAGTGTAAATGGTTTATATAAATGGTTAGAAATTATTTAATGGAAGAATACAAACAAAGTACCTTATTAATATATCTTGTGCTGATTAGAACATTGGGGGCAGCCATGTTGTTTAGAATCTTGGGTCAGGTAGGTCAGATCGTCCTTCATCTGACCTAAGGTGAATGAAGATTCTAAACAACATGTCAGCCACCTGATAAAGATGTAAAGAGCACTTAATAAAATACATTATTTGTATTATTCACGTAAATAATACCTATATCTTTGATTAGTTAAAGATAAAAAATATTCTTTGTTTCTCTGGGGAGTGTATCCTGGGGATTTTCTGAAGTTATTTTTTTGCTATTTTCATGGAAAGTATTGAGCTTATATAGTACATTAACAGAGTTATAATTTAATAGAAAACTTAAACAATTACCTGGCTTTACATTACAGTATGAGTATTATGCCATATATCACATAACCCAATTAACCCACATAACCTAAATTTGTTATTGCACTCTTCCTCCCAGAAAAAAAGGTTTATAGGCCTGTTGGTGGCATATAAATATATTTCTTTAGAATACAGTATAAATCACTAATAGAAGATAAATATATAGAGCATGGTATAACTTAATAATCGCATGTAAACATATTTCTGTATAAAGCTTTGTTACAAGTTCTGAACGTATTTCTCAAGGATTTGAACTAAGACTGCAGAGTCTGTACAGTATTGAGTAGAACATGGGGATACGTCTTTTAGACAAGTCCATTAGCCGAAACTGATTAATTGGTTACCTCCTCCAGTTAGGGTAGTCACCCAGCTGGTAATTTACCGGCAGGCCAGTAAAAAGTTGGCTTTAGGTCAATGTTAAGTGTTTGGAGGCGTTTGTTGGAAGAAAGGTGACAAGCTTCCTCCATCCTCTGTTCAAGTTGCTTGGCCCATTGCACAGTGCTGCACAATATGATGGTGCGTTATAAACCAATACATAATAACAATGTCATGGTGTTAGGCTAAGATATGTTGTAAAACCTGGTCCTAATCAATGGAGGTATTTCTGTCGGATTCAGTGCAAAGTTCTGAGAGTAACCGTCAGACCAAACGTGAACTTTGGATGTTGGACCTTCTAGTGTCAAGCACGATAAAAACAGAAAAAGCTAATTGTGTGGGATTCGACACGGGCTCGACTGTCTTACACAAACCTAACACCGTGTGTGAGAGGCACATGGATTGTGGAGGAAAGCGGAAATGCCACGCTGGAGATATTATTACTCCCAATCTGCTTATTCGACGGACTGAGGTCGGAAGAACTGGAGATGTCCTGGGACAGGAGGAGAAACAGAGAGCCCAGTGGGGGGGGGGGGGGGGGGAGGTTTATCAGAGGAGTTCTCATGCTGGGAAGGCATCTCGCTTTACTGGAAACAAGGCAGATCACTATCCAATCAATCAAAACTGGGTTCACACGTTTGTAATAATGCTGGTAGAATTAATGCTCTTTTAATCTTCCAAACATCACGAGGATCGATCGGCACCATATACTCAATGTGTGAAATTGGGACATGAGTCAACGGCACACACAATCTCAAAATGAGATGGGGAACAATCCCCTTACATATCAGCCTATTGTAAAAAGCATGGGGAGGGGGGGGGGGGGGCATTACACCAGCTCACATTGTATGAATGGACTTCAAGTTAAGCAATATCAGGAAAGGGTCAAATTTTCAAAGACAGAGATGTTAAATAAATATACACAACCTTCCAAAGGATACAGTAGAATAGTATTTGTGGTGGTGGTTATATAAGCAATTATATATATATATATATAATCGCACACACACATACATATGTGTATATGTATCATATATATATATATATATATATGATTTTTACAAATATAGATGAACACATATATATGTGCATATATATAAATATATATATATACATTTACATATGTAATATAAATGTAATACTATACAAATATACAGTAGATTTTTATACATACAAATATACACTGCATTGTTCCAATATAAAATACTAATGATTTCAAATCCCCAAGTAAATAAAAAAAATATAGCTAGAGAGGAACAGCATGGATTTTTTGGGGGCACATTAAGCCCCAAAGATTATATTGTGGGACACACCTGGGTAGTCTATAATTTACTGGGCCATTATGTTTGGCTTCTATATCTCTACAGAGACTTATCTTTGCAGAGCTGCTGTGCTAATGTATATTAAATAGTTTTTAGTGATTCTTGGGGGGGGGGGTCAGTTGTAAAGCCAAGTGGCAAGGTACTTAATTATTTATATATTCAGACCACCAATCAAATTATTTCGGAATCTACAAGTTTTTCTGCGTAAGAATGATAATGTGCATTTTACTATGTCTATGATAATAAGGTGCAGTATACGTTTCGCATGGATTGCTCTATTCAGTACAGTTTTTATATATTTGGAATTTAATAAATAATAATTATATTTAGGTAGCATATGTGCTATGTAAGCACCCCCTGAATTTAATACTCTATATTGTAAAAAAAAAAAAAAAGCTATTGAGTAGGGTCAGTTAGCAGCTCAATATGTACATTTTAATAATACAAATAAATATATAACATTTGCCTCCACATTACTAGACATTAATACAATATACACACATTTCTGAACTATTAAGGATATTTGAAAGCCAGAGAAATTCCAATACATTGTTCCTGAAAAAAATACTTTATAAACCATACACATAGTTTTTAAATAAAAACAAATGATCGTACAGTTTAGTTGCATGAAACAAGGTGAGATCTACTCACTAAAAAAGTGTGCGGTGGTGAATTGTCAATATAAATACAAAAATCCACATTCTGGAATTTTTAGTTAGTAATACCTGATTTTTCCAGTTCTCTTGTCGGTTCACCTCTCCATTAGTGAACAGACCCCATTAGGTCGATGATGCAGGTCCTAATCTGACTTTTGGAGGTGGTCTCACAAGCTATGGAAGGTGGAGCTCCCTGCAGGTCAATAAACTTGTTCATTGATCCCAAACTATTCTTAGTTCTGGGAATAAGGTCTAGTTGCACGCCGTGTCCACATAATAAATATATACAACAGGGAAAAGCCAAACAAGGTGCTTCATAGTACTATGACAGCCAGATCACTCGATAAATACAAAAAAATACATATTCAACAGATGCCACCAAGAAAAATCAATTATACGAAACGTCAAATATCCACTAGCAAAATACTAAATATAGCGACAGTCTCCCCTTCTGCCGCGCTCTCTGTATAGTATGTAGAAAAAACAGGGGAATTGCACGAGTCCACGCAACTATCGTGAACACGAAGCTGGTGAATTTATGATTTCATAACATGGGGTGGACTAGTAAATTTTCCCTTATGGCTACTAACTTTTTATTCCAAGATGACAAGCTTTGAGGATTTTTTTTTTTTTTCTAGGCCTATAGGGATAGAGCTAAAAGAAACAAAACAATATTAAGGTGTTCTACTGTATTATATAGAGATAATGTATGTGTATAATGCTATGTAAATAAGAGCACATAATTTATGGAATTCATAGGGCATTGGCCAAAAAAAAACATATTTCAGAGCAATAATAAATAATACAAATTTCAGATCAATAATAATCAATGTTTTTGTAAACACACACTGACCTTTTTTAGAAACATTTTAAATTGGGCATTGGGGATATCAAAGCATTGGCCTTTATGTATAAATATATATAAAGGATCTACCCACATAGAGAGTTATGTGATAGTCATTTTTATTTTATTATTAATTTAGAAGTTCAGATGATCTATGAATGACACATAGGGTATTACATGGTGGAAAGCTTGGGATATTCTTGCTGGAAGGGATACAGTCTGTAAAGAGATCAGAACAAAAGAGATGTACCAGGAGAGAGACAGTCCACTATGAAGCTCTCACCTTGCAAGAGTTGCTCAGCTTGGGGGCTTTACAGAGCCACGTCTGATCTGAAGCCCCCAGACTGCAGGATTGGACTTGTTTAACTCAAAAGCAAATGACACTGGCCTCTCCAGAGCTGAGATTTCTATCAATAATTCATAGAAATGGCTTCTACTCTCTTTTTCAATTCCCCATAGCTATACCAGTACACAATGCCTGTGCTCATAACACTGCTTACCTCCTTTTCTACGTCCATGCCTCTCCATATGACATAAACTGCTAAGTTACTACACTACAGAATGCTCCCATCTTCTCCCTTAACCTGTCCTTACCATTGCATGCAAAGGGGTCTGACCACTAACAAAGGGTTAAGATCATACAGGCAGAATCAATGACATAGGATCTGGCTATTTAACACAGATATCCCTTCTCCATCTCATTAGACACCCACTAATTGTGCAAACGTTTAGCAGCAACCCAGGACCGTTTGTAATGGGTAAAGTGCGCCTCGGAATATTGTATCGATATTAATTTGTTACAAATGATTCAAATCAGAATCTCATACCAGGTCCCTATATTGTGCTGACCTCCTCTACGTGACCGGAATTAAGTCTTGCTCATTTTTCTTCCCAGTCCAAAGGCTTCCCCTTTATCGGCCAATAATTAAGTGCAAAAAAATAAAAAAAATAAAAAAGGAAGGTATTGTGTGTTTCATATGCAAGTGCACCACTACCAAAGGCGCCTGTGGGCTCTTGATCCCAAAATTAGGCAAGTTACACGTTGCATTTTGTAAGCCTTATTAAATAAATCATTACCCTTGTGTACAAGCCCTATAACGTATAAATCATACCGATTGGATCAAAAAAAGAAAGGACTTATTAAAACAGCACTTAAGACCGCACGAATACTCGCCACTAAAAATAAACCACCGTAGCGCTGGGTGTATACCCTTGGAGTGTGCGAGAGCAGTGCGGGAAGGGTTAATTTAATCAATAACCAATAATGATTCATTTTATCACAAGGAAACAGTGGTTACTATCTCAGTGCTGTAAAAGCGACTGGGAAAATAAATCAGTAAATTAAAAAAAGCTAAACAATATTTCGCTGGTGAATCAAAAAAAAAAAAAAAAGCCATATTAAGGATTTGCTGAGCAACATGTATTGAGGCAAAAGACCTGAAATCTCTCTATTGTGTACAATTCCTTTGTTCCCAGTACAATTCGATTACACCAGGCATCGCAGTCCTTGACCACACACAGTTAATAACACATGCTATATCTGATCTATTAGACACAGAACAAAATACATGTATTTTCCTACGTAAAAAGATATTTGTGCTAGTCCACCGTATATTTTAAGCCAGCTAGTAGACTAAATATATTGCTAGAAAATGCTAACCGATATAGAACTGCTACTGTTACTAGCACACGTCTCTAATAATGAATATCACAATTATTTGATATTTTGACTCAATCTCGATTGTCACAGAACAATAGACACAAGCAATACACTTTATGACCACTAGAGGGGGGGGGACAAATAAATCCCCCCCCCACCCCCCCCCAAAAAAAAAAAACAGAACAATGTAGTGTACAGTATCCTAAAAATCGATTGTTTTCTCTGTGATTTTCAGGTGTCTGCAAACCAGTTCTGTGCTGCCAGTAGCAAACTATCATTTGTGATATTTCACTATTATGCCAGGGTATCAAACACCATTATTATTTTTTTAAAACAGTAATCCATTCTGCACTGATATCATGTAGATTTACTTTCAATTTGCTTAAAGGCTCTCTAATTGTTGCAATCATCCAGAGATCTGGAGGTAGCACAGCAATATGATCTAAAAATAGAGTCCATTGGAAGGAGTCTAGAGCAATGGCATGCTGCATATAATAGACTTGGCAAAGGACGGGGGGACGGGGGGGGGGGGGGGAAGAGATAAAGGCTTTCTCTCATTTTCTAAAAGAAAAAGAAAAGTCCATTTTGTACTTATTCATTGGTAAGTCGAGTAGATTCCCTAGATAAAGCAACACCAGCTATCAATGTGCTCAGGAACCGATTTTAAATGCAAGTAGAGGTCCCCTTGGCACCTTAAAAGCACCTTCATGTGAGATAAATGTTATTGATTGCAGTTATCTGATGTATTTCATGAAGGAGATATTTATTGCTGTGGAACTCACCTGCAAGCCTGAGAGTAGACATCCTCTGGAACTCAGGCTCCTGCAACCACTTCCACATCCTCCTGAAGGTCTCCCTCCCAGATTTCAGTTTACTCCAAGGTTTGGGGTTCCTTAGCAGGTCTGAAAGGGTACCCTGTGACCGGCACAGCACCCTTTGGGCAAAGATAGCCTGGGGGATACTGTATCTTTTCAGCTCAGCTGTGATCCTCTGAGCAACTTCTTTGGTGTTGATCTCTTCCAACTGGCCAGAGTTATTCATTTGAGATCCTGAGGAGGAGGAGGGTGGCCTGTCACGGCTGGAGGACAACACGGGCCCGTGAGATTGAGCATGACCAGGGTGACCAGGGTGATGCATCCCATTGATGTGAGACATCATGGCAGAAGGTGGTGTCCCCAAACCCCTTGAGAGGTGCTGGTCCCCTCTTGCCAGCATGGCAGTGTGGGCATCAAAATTTGGACTGAGCATCTTGTCATGGCCAGGAGGTCCATAGTTGTGGAGGCTTTGTTGCGTGTTGTGGATAGACCCCAAACCATTCCCCAGTGGGCTGCCTGTAAGAGGGGACAAGCTCTGCCCCATGCCAGGCATGTCCTTGTATGGGCTGTATAGGTTGTTCATGCCTGGGATGCCCCTCTCATCTCTCATGAGGGTGAAGCTGCCACTGACATTGCCAGAGAGCCTCTGGTGGTGGTGGTGGTGGTGATGATGATGGGGGTGATGGTGAGGGTGGTGGAACTTGTCAGACACTGTAGAGATAGGGGGCAGGGGCTGGAGTGGTGTTAAGGTGGTATAGGTGCTGCTCATGCCCATGCCAGGAGGTGAGGAGTCACAAGGCATGCTCATGGCATGGTGGAGAGGGATGGACAGCTCCGGCCGGTATTCCCCAGCCCCATCCAGGATGGATGCCATGCTGGACACCATGGCTGACCTGGAAGATGGTGATGTCAGGTCCTGGTGAAGCCTCCTTTGGTGGTGGTGGTGGTGGTGGTGAGGGCTGTGGCTGCTCATCAAATCCTGCTCATGGCTTGTCCCATGCAAACTGCCAATGCTGTCCATGGTCATCTCCTGGTTCATGGCACAGGCATCCAGATCTTTGGCCAGGCATCTAAAGGCGTTGTAGGCAGTCTTCATTCAGTCCATGGGTGGGTGTCATCAGGCTGGGGTGGGGGGTAGGGGGGGGGGATTAGGTGGTGGAGGGGATATTATTTTGGGGGGGATGAATGAAGGGGTGGGATATTTTAAGGCCTCTAAGTTTCTGGAAGGGTGAGTGTGGGTCAGGGTGAGTGTGGGTCTGAGTGAGTGTGGGTCTGGGTGAGTGTGGGTCTGGGTGAGTGAGTGAGTGCGGGTGGGAGTGAGTGCTGAGTGCAGGTTAGCAGTGAGTGCGTGTATGCTGGTCACCAGACTCTCTCAGGCGGGCCAGTGCTGCTCCTGGCCATGTCCTAGCCCCTCTCCTCCTCTCGCGTCTTCTGCTCAACCAGCCGGAGCTGTCCAGAATGGGGTTTGCTGAACGATCAACCTATCCCACTCGCGGCCAGCGGCTTAGCAGACGGGCCCGTCAGCCAATCGCGGCAGCATCTCGGGCTCCGTGTCTCAAACCCGTGCCCAATCAAAGGGGCGGGGGTGGGCGGGGCGGCGCCGTTTTCAAGGTTGGTTGCGCTTCCCATTCTGTTTCTC
Organism: Pelodytes ibericus; assembly: GCA_036172795.1. Taxonomy (NCBI): domain Eukaryota; kingdom Metazoa; phylum Chordata; class Amphibia; order Anura; family Pelodytidae; genus Pelodytes; species Pelodytes ibericus. The sequence continues at coordinate 202,275,170 of CM069860.1, forward strand.
CTCGTCTAGAGCAAGGGGTGAGATGCAGCTCAGGAAGAATGGGTTAACCCCTTCCTTGCCGGGAGGGTTGGCATCGAAAGCTTGGCACAACCCAGCGTTTATATATATCAAAAAAGACCCCCCCCCCCCCGCGATGAGTCAAAGGAAATCCAGCTTTAACCCTTTGCCTGCCATGGTTTTTGGAAGGATTCTTGATAGCTCCCTGGTATTTAAAAGGTTAAATGTACTTATCCCATGCTGTCACTGATCTAAATTGCAGAATGCTTATCCTGATTTTATCTCCTGTTCCTGTTTTGTTTTTGTTTGTTTTTTTATTTTCTTACACGTATTTTTTTTTTTAATTATCTTGCTTTTGTGTGTGAATCGTAAGATAATAGGCCAATAGGGCAATTAATCAACTTACAAGATAGTGGTGTCATCAATGCAAACCAATATTGGACATTAAATCATCAGACACATGCATTTGCTTTGTGCAGGGGCATGGTACTGATAGCATCATTAAAAGATGGTAAAAAACTATACATATACTGAAAATACACTGAATGGATGCATTGCATATCATTGCACAAAGCTTCGTGGTCATCCAGTTTCTGTATTTTGGGGGTTGCATGTTATGTACGAATATGAGAAGAAAATAAAATATATTCTCTACAGTCCCTGATTGTCTAGGATCAGTAAATATTCAAATGCTGTGCTTGATAACTTAGATCTCCTCTTTCATTGTGTTTGTTTAAACCTACAATGCAAAATTCTACATAAACACACTAAAAAAAATGTAAAAAAACCCCATTAAAGATAAAAACCATATTTGGTAGAAAACAGTCTTGTAAAATGTTAATTTCAGGTTGAAAATACATGCGTTTGCTGCGTTTTTCTAAAAGAGAAAAGATGGGGATCAGTAGAATAATAGGAAGCCCTATAGACAAGGGCTGGCTGAGCATCAAGTTAGTTGCACTCCACAACAGCTGGAGTGCCAAAGGTTAGCCATCACTGATCTAAGAGTTGAAAGTGACAGATCATGGAGGAGCAGGTTGATGTCCCTTATTTTGCTGATTTGGGCTAGCTGAGGTTGGGCAGATGTTACCTTTGTTTAAAGGCAGAGTAATTAAGCAAAGGGTGGACATGCATTTGAAAAGCCTGACCTATTTTCTTTTGATCAGCTGTCAAAAGAAGAGCAGGAGGTCTCCTTAAGACAGCCCACCCTCTGTACCCCCCCTCCCTCCCTCGACCACTTCCAGCTGGTAGAGAAAACTTAGGAAGAAAGCAAGGAAACTCCCAAATCTGCCTGATTTGAAGGAAATGGTCCCCAAATCAGTGCAAACTCTCACTGGTATCTTTGTGTTGTGTAATAGTGTGTGCAGGCAGCACAATACACAGTCACTCCCTGTATATAAACATGCCCACTAATTATGGCTTGGGAGAGAGTGTCTGCTGGGATTATTATGGTTTAGTATTTTATTATCTATGCCTGGAATACTAGATTCATCACTATATATATATACAGATTCATCACTATATATATACACAGATTCATCTATATATATAAACTCATGTATGTATTTATATGTAAATTACATGTGTGTTATATTATATATATATATATATATATATATATATATATATATATATATATGTACAATCTAAAAATACATATAACTACAAATATATTTATACACATACACACACATATATACATATATATTGTAGATAGATTGGATAGAAAGATATATGAGGTTAAAACCACTGCAGATATATAAGATGCACACAATCACACAGTCATAAATTACAAATGTTACACAGACACACACGTGTTTTAGATACACACACACACTATTAGATCTGTATATATATTTACACACATACATATATGCACACACACACATATATATATATATATATATATATATATATATATATATATACATGTGTGTGTCTGTGTATATGTGTATGGATATACTAACATTTATCATATATGGGTGCAATATATAAATACACGTATATATAATGATGAATATGATATACATATCATATATATATAGATGATACATATAATAATTGCTATACATGGATACATACATGTATTTATGTATGCACGTGGATATACATGTAAATATGCGTATAAATGCCGGTTAATACATAGATATATTACCCATACATGCACATAAACGTATGCATGGGACCCTGTGTCCTGGTATTAATGGGTGCGTGTTATTATTGTTTCTGTATCACATCACATTGTTATTCTTGTCGCTATTGTTAAAATGACTCTAATAAGAAAATAAATAAATGTACGTTTTAGGTGCATTTGGCAACATTACAAAGGGTACTTTGGAAGCCCCATGTATATTAATAAACGTTTCAGTTGCGTCAGTGGCGCAAAATCTATTTTATTTTACTAATTTATTGATTTTAAGAATGATATTTTTACAAGTATTGTCTCACTTTTTGAATAAGTAGATCACCTGCAGAATACGTAATATAAAATAGTGTATATATATATATATATATATATATATATATATATATACATACATACATACATACATACATACATACATACACACACACACACACACACACACACACACCTAATCGTAATTTAAATCCAGGACACAAATATAATGTATTAAACCTCAGGTTACATTTCTGTTAGTAGCAGCATAATAATAGAGGTATACATGTTTTGTATTCCAATCAATGTCACCTGATTTAAGATGTATTTTTTGCCAATCCCCACCCGTAATAATCTGACGATCCGAGGAACCAGGGAGTCACGTGATGTGGGGTTTAAAGGTGAATTAGAATTCGAATCAATTTCCCAATGTCTACATTATATACATTAGCCAAAGTCCAGGCACTATCCAATCCACAAGCAAACATTGCCATTCTACAATCTCCCCCCTTTTTACTGAAAATGTCCTAATTTTCCTGCCCCCTTTAAATTTGTACCCACATTTCCCCTACCGAAATATATCTGAATTCTTTGTTTTACAAGATCCCAATTAAATCTCCTTCTGTGTTCAGAAATAGACTTTAAATAATTTAATACGTCGTTAACATGCAATAGCAAATCCATATATTAATTGCATTCAGTGCGGCTGTTTTTTTTTTTTAAATATATTTTTTTAAATTATATTCTTATTTGTTTTTTTTTTTTGTCTTCCTTTGTAGTTGAGTGCGAGTGTGTATTTAATACAGAAACATTTTATATTGTATGGTTACAAATAAATAAAATAAATCAAAAATAATCCTGAATAATATACACAATAACAGGAGAGTTCTGCTAGGAAAAAAAAGTATTGATTGAGCTGCTTAATATGTAGCCAATGGCAATTTAATAGCATTAAACATAAAGTGTGTTTGTTGTAAAAACGATTTCAGAGGATCATTGCAAACCTTGTTCATTTTTTATTAAGCTTTGTGTCAATCTAACATCCAAAATATTGCATTGTGGATATTTAGAAAATATAAATAAATATAAATAAATGCTGATTTATTTATTTTTTTCTACCTGCAGACGTAGATTTTTTTTTTTCTTCCCCCACTACATAATTGATAGCTTGTACTTACATTCTGGGTTTCAATGAATGCATCTTAAATGATCTGTTGCAATATATTTGAAAAAATCTTTTTTTTTTTTAATTAATTTATAGGACACGTTGTATATTTTTTTTTTTTTTTTTTAAAAAAGGCTAATCTAACCCTAAAAAAAAATGTCAAAAAGCCTAAACAAGAGAAAAGTAGGAGTCAGTTTGAGTCAAACTATTTTATTATTTTTTTTTGTCTTTCTTTTTTTTTTTTTGCTCCAACCATCTGGCACGAGAGTGTTAAGGTATTGATCACTACTCTTGTGCTTCAGACCCCATGCTAATCTATAGCGTTGATGCCAATCAGTTTCTGCAGTAAATTACATCTGTCTCTGCAACTACCAAACCAGATCCTCAAATATATATATATCCATAGAAAAAAAAAAAAAATACACAATCTCAAAAAAAAAAAATACAATTATTTTCCAACATTGCATCCAGGTAAGTCCTTACATTTTCATTCCTACAGGATAAGGCTTTTTAAAATATATATATATATATTATAGTCAGATTCATGTATTTGTATTTACATAGTGTTTTACAGAAAGGCCTGGGGCATCATCAGCAAACTAGAAACAAATGCAGTTTCATTATGGTTTAGTATCTGTACAGATTTAGTCAGGGGAAACATACATGCACCAATTATGATGAGCAGGATTTTTAATACACGGTTGATAAAAAGAAAAGGATTTTGATTGCTTGTTATTTAACAGTAAACAGTTTAGACTGTGTCTGATTGCTGTACCTTTTAATAAGGAAGATCTAAATAAATCGGTGTGTTTACTAATACAATTAATTGGTATATAAATATACATATCGATGTTCCTAATCGAAAACGTATTCATTCATTTTTAATGTAAAATCACTGTTCTCTCTGTATAATTTAATCTCACTCACTCTGTCTATTTATTCTCTTTCGATGTATTTTTAAAGGTACAAATACTTGTTAATGTAAATAGTCTTGTTATTATTATTCTATGTGATTTTTATATTGTATATTAAAATATCCAGGAATACTGCATGCCTACATTTAATTTAAATTCGAAACAATTTGCAGTTTATAATTAGATTTGTTTTAATGCAAGCAGGGAAACACACATCCCCAATTATCTGAAAGTAAATATTTTCGTGTTTTTTTTTTTAAATATTTAAATTATCTTTTGTTTTCGAAAAGAAAACAGCGTATGAACAATTCGTTACAAATCTTCAAAAATATATAAATAAGGCCTTCCTCTAAAAAATTATATATTTTTTTTACCTTAAGCATAATATTAATTTAATCGAATATCAAGTCATAATAAACTCAATGACCTTTTTTTAAGAAGAAAAAAAATACTAAAAATGATCATTAGCAGCTAAGCCAGAGTGATGTATTTTAAGCTCATAGTAATTAATATTACTAATATTAAGTTATTTTAGATTTATTTGTAAAAAAAAATTCTAATGAGCGAGAATCTGTGTTGAAATGTAGGTTATAGATTACCAGTGTAATCATGTAGAATAATACCATTAATAATATTTCTTTAACAATAGAATTCAAATCTCTTGCAGATGATTACAATGTACCCCTAGACCCCCAGATCCCCCTTTCTCATAGTACAGGTAATGACTTAATAGAGGATATCTACCCAAGCTTTTTAATGAGTTACATATATAACAGATAACCTGGAAAAATATTGTTTCAAAGTAATCTTATCTGACTAACCACAGTTTAACTCGGTTTCCATTTACTTTACTTATACCTCTTGTCAGTTCAAGAAAGCCACATTTCCTGGCCCTTAATTATTATTGTGCAATTTCTACCGTCAGCCAAAATGACTCTCAAAATTGATTGGAAAAAAAAAAAGTGTGTTTCCTTAATTGACTTAATTAAATAAATATAGGCACGCTGTAAAATCGGAAAAAAAAAAGAAAATAACACAAGTAAAAAAAAAAAAAAAAAAAGAATTAACTGGAACTTACAATCAGTCTTACAATTCCTAAAAAAGTTACTTGTACCCTTTTCATAAACGAGTATGGCTCAACCCTTGGACAGCCAGGGAACAATGCGGCACACTTTTACGTCGCCCTCATGCAAAGTTTTTTTAAACTTTTTTTTTCTTTGTCCTTTACTTTCCTCATTTTTTTTTTTTTGTAACATCTATTTAGTCCACAGGGGACAAAGTGGCATGAGGTCTCATTGTTGAAGACAAGCAAGGCGTGAAATCTTTTTTGTGAGCCTGCTGTAGGAGCACAAAGTTCCAGTTGATGGTAAAAAGGACACATTTAACTAGCTGAATGAGGAGATGTTGTAAAGATGACCTCTCAAGTTGTTTCATTCCTTCCTCTCCTTGAAGCAACACTTTCAGCATTTCTGTTGAGTGTATTTTACCTCTTAAGTTTTGTAATGGGATTCTTCCCTGTTTGCAACATACTTTGCCCCAAGCAAAGGGATATTATTATACTTTATCCCAATCAAGTGATATTATTATACTTTATCCCAAGCTGGTGATATTATTATACTTTATCCCAATCAGGTGATATTATTAAACTTTATCCCAAGCTGGTTATATTATTATACTTTATCCCAAGCTGGTGATATTATTATACTTTATCCCAATCAGGTGATATTATTATACTTTATCCCAATCAGGTGATATTATTAAACTTTATCCCAAGCTGGTTATATTATTATACTTTATCCCAAGCTGGTTATATTATTATACTTTATCTCAAACAGGTGATATTATTATACTTTATCCCAAGCTGGTTATATTATTATACTTTATCCCAATCAAGTGATATTATTATACTTTATCCCAAGCTGGTGATATTATTATACTTTATCCCAAGCTGGTTATATTATTATACTTTATCCCAAGCTGGGGATATTATTATACTTTATCCCAATCAGGTGATATTATTATACTTTATCCCAAGCTGGTGATATTATTATACTTTATCCCAAGCTGGTTATATTATTATACTTTATCCCAAGCATGGGATATTATTATACTTTATCCCAATCAAGTGATATTATTATACTTTATCCCAAGCTGGGGATATTATTATACTTTATCCCAATCAGGTGATATTATTATACTTTATCCCAATCAAGTGATATTATTATACTTTATCCCAAGCTGGGGATATTATTATACTTTATCCCAATCAGGTGATATTATTATACTTTATCCCAAGCTGGTGATATTATTATACTTTATCCCAATCAGGTGATATTATTATACTTTATCCCAAGCTGGTTATATTATTATACTTTATCCCAAGCATGGGATATTATTATACTTTATCCCAAGCTGGTTATATTATTATACTTTATCCCAAGCTGGTTATATTATTATACTTTATCCCAAGCTGGTTATATTATTATACTTTATCTCAAACAGGTGATATTATTATACTTTATCCCAAGCTGGGGATATTATTATACTTTATCCCAAGCTGGTTATATTATTATACTTTATCTCAAACAGGTGATATTATTATACTTCATCCCAAGCTGGGGATATTATTATACTTTATCCCAATCAGGTGATATTATTATACTTTATCCCAAACAGGTGATATTATTATACTTTATCCCAAGCTGGGGACATTATTATACTTTATCCCAAGCAGGGGATGATATTATTATACTTTATCCCAAGCAGGGGATGATATTATTATACTTTATCCCAATCAGGTCCCAAGTTGGTGATATTATTATACTTTATCCCAATCAGGTGATATTATTATACTTTATCCCAATCAGGTGATTTTATTATACTTTATCCCAAGCTGGTTATATTATTATACTTTATCCCAATCAGGTGATATTATTCTACTTTATCCCAATCAGGTGATATTATTATACTTTATCCCAAGCTGGTTATATTATTATACTTTATCCCAAGCTGGCGATATTATTATACTTTATCCCAATCAGGTGATATTATTATACTTTATCCCAATCAGGTGATATTATTAAACTTTATCCCAAGCTGGTTATATTATTATACTTTATCCCAAGCTGGTTATATTATTATACTTTATCTCAAACAGGTGATATTATTATACTTTATCCCAAGCTGGTTATATTATTATACTTTATCCCAATCAGGTGATATTATTATACTTTATCCCAAGCTGGGGATATTATTATACTTTATCCCAAGCTGGGGATATTATTATACTTTATCCCAATCAGGTGATATTATTATACTTTATCCCAAACAGGTGATATTATTATACTTTATCCCAAGCTGGGGACATTATTATACTTTATCCCAAGCAAGGGATGATATTATTATACTTTATCCCAAGCAGGGGATGATATTATTATACTTTATCCCAATCAGGTCCCAAGTTGGTGATATTATTATACTTTATCGCAATCAGGTGATATTATTATACTTTATCCCAATCAGGTGATTTTATTATACTTTATCCCAAGCTGGTGATATTATTATACTTTATCCCAATCAGGTGATATTATTATACTTTATCCCAATCAGGTGATATTATTAAACTTTATCCCAAGCTGGTTATATTATTATACTTTATCCCAATCAGGTGATATTATTATACTTTATCCCAAGCTGGTTATATTATTATACTTTATCCCAAGCTGGGGATATTATTATACTTTATCCCAATCAGGTGATATTATTATACTTTATCCCAATCAGGTGATTTTATTATACTTTATCCCAATCAGGTGATATTATTATACTGTATCCCAATCAGGTGATATTATTATACTTTATCCCAAGCTGGTGATATTATTATACTTTATCCCAAGCTGGTTATATTATTATACATTATTCCAATCAGGTGATATTATTATTCTTTATCCCAAGCTGGTGATATTATTATACTTTATCCCAATCAGGTGATATTATGATACTTTATCCCAAGCTGGTGATATTATTATACTTTATCCCAAGCTGGTGATATTATGATACTTTATCCCAAGCTGGTGATATTATTATACTTTATCCCAATCAGGTGATATTATTATACTTTATCCCAAGCTGGTGATATTATTATACTTTATCCCAAGCTGGTGATATTATTATACTTTATCCCAAGCATGGGATATTATTATACTTTATCCCAATCAGGTGATATTATGATACGTTATCCCAAGCAGGTGATATTATTGCTGTTTAAAATTAATAATTGAATTGATTATAATGAGGCAAGGTGAAATATTTTTGATACTTTATGGATCAATATGTTACAGGTAGTATATACAAAGCATGAAAGCATATGTACCGGTAATTTATTTATTTATACTATATAACATGTGTTATACGATGATACATGTGGGTGTGTTAAAAAATAAAATATATATTTATATGTTTTTGTGCGTGTCTTTGTATATGTATATATACATATATAAATATGCATGTATAAACACACACACACACACATATATCTAGATATACACACACACATATAAAGCCACACAAACACACACACACACACACACACACATATATACATACACATATGTACAGTCACACACATATATATATATAGATATATGTATACACACAGCTTATGTAGCTACACACACACTTATAGATACACACAACCACACACACATATATATATATATATGCATATACGTACACACACACACACACATATATACACACACATATATATATACACACATACATATATGTGCATATACATATACACACTATATATGTGGATATACACACGCATATAAAAATAGATATACATATACATATACACACGCACGAACACAGACACATACATACACACACACACACATATATATATATATATATATATATATATATACATACACATACACACACACACACACACACAAACGAACACACACACACACACATATATACGCGAATATAATCATGCACGATCTTCCTTAGGTCCCTTTAAAGTCCTCTAACATATCAAGTATAAAATTATAATATTGGTTACATTTATTTCTCTTTTAACCACCCAAAACGTCAACGAAATCCTAACATATTCTGTCAGTGAGAAAATGGAAATAATATATATATATATATATATATATATATATATATATATATATATATATATATATATATATATATATATACTTATAGTATAGTATTTATAGTATTATATATATATATATATATATATATATATACATGTACATATTACTATAAATATAATATTATAGGTATAAATACATAACTAATGGAATGTTAAATACATACGTTTTAATCCCTGTATAGGAGAATTATATAGAATGATAGAACTGAAATAAAACAAAAACAAACAAGAAACCCCACACACAAATAGGCATTTGGTAAATAAACCACCAGAGACAAATATGTACAATATTAACTTATAGAATGCTATACTTGGTGAATTTGTAAACTTTAACATGTGATGGATTCTAACACACCAAAAAAAACATCCGATGTTATAGAATTTCGTGCAAATAAAAATACATTTTTTTAAATGTCTTGTGTGACACTTGGATATTGAACTGCTTTATTGTTTTAGAAGGCCGGGTGCTTAGATCTAAATAATAATAATATAATGAATATAATATAATCATATAATAGTATTGATAAATTAACTGCAATCGTAAGGGCGATGGGGAAATCACCATCGATTTTTAACCTTTAGTTTGCCAGTGGCAGGACAGCTCTGGGCAATTACTAATGGAGCTGCCCCAGCCGTTTAGGGGTTAATGAATAGAATGCCGAGCATTCTGAACGTTTCGGGCGATGGTTCTTCGTCTGAAAAGTTATCACTTACCACAGCGAGTCTGTGGCGTGGGCTGGGGGCAGCTTTAAAACAAGCATCAAAGTACTTAATAATAATAAAATAACAGGTCCATAATAATGGTATTTCTAAACAAAAAAAAATGTCACTAGAAAAAAAATCAAACTGTGTAGTTTCACGAAGAAGTGTCAATAGTTGGTGACATTTGGAAAGTGCAGATATTGCTCTACTGAGACCGAAATATCAAATAACAACCTCTCCAATCCCATGCAGTATATTCACAGAGGTCTGGTCACTGGTGTTAGAGTTTAGGGGGTAGATACAGTCAGCCATCCTCAAAAATCTGTGGATATTTACTAAACAGCGATAAATGTGGGTGATGTATATTCATTGAAATCTCCTATTGTCAGTTACAATGAGTAGGTGACTCCATAATATTTATATATATATATATATATATATATATATATATATATATTTTTTTTTTTTTTTTAACTGGCAGGAGATCTCGCTAGTTTATCGTAGCTTAGTAAATCTCCCCCCATACTTTGTTATGATGTTGCAGGAATGTGCTCTTTCATTCAATGCAATACATCCTCATTTCCATCTCTGTAGATCACTAAATCTGCATATCACCCCTTCTCCCCCCCCCCTGCTCACTCCAATACCATCAGTAAGATGTCAGTACAGTAGCAGAGCACTCCAACACATAGTGTGAGCAAGTCATTAATTGCCTGTACATTAACAGGACCATAACCAGATCATTTATAATGAATGTCATGAGAGATGGGGGGGGGGGGGGGGGGGGGGGGGGGTCGCTCTATGTTTGTCCTTGGTTTAAACCAATGTTAATTAATTGTCAATTAACTCTTAAAAATGTTTCAAGATATTCTGTATAGATCTAAAATGACTGGATCTTTATTTTGAGATGTAATTGTTTTAATCTAGCATCAAAACGGTAAAACCTGCTAATGGATAATTTTGTGTACGTATAGATAGCTATATGTAGATTTGTACTAGGTATATATAGCTATCTGTAGATTTGTACTAGGTATATATAGCTATATGTAGATTTGTACTAGGTATATATAGCTATCTGTAGATTTGTACTAGGTATATTTAGCTATATGTAGATTTGTACTAGGTATATATAGCTATCTGTAGATTTGTACTAGGTATATATAGCTATCTGTAGATTTGTACTAGGTATATATAGCTATCTGTAGATTTGTACTAGGTATATATAGCTATCTGTAGATTTGTACTAGGTATATATAGCTATCTGTAGATTTGTACTAGGTATATATAGCTATCTGTAGATTTGTACTAGGTATATATAGCTATCTGTAGATTTGTACTAGGTATATATAGCTATCTGTAGATTTGTACTAGGTATATATAGCTATCTGTAGATTTGTACTAGGTATATATAGCTATCTGTAGATTTGTACTAGGTATATATAGCTATATGTAAATTTGTACTAGGTATATATAGCTATATGTAGATTTGTACTAGGTATATATAGCTATATGTAGATTTGTACTAGGTATATATAGCTATATGTAGATTTGTACTAGGTATATATAGCTATATGTAGATTTGTACTAGGTATACATAGCTATATGTAGATTTGTACTAGGTATATATAGCTATATGTAGATTTGTACTAGGTATATATAGCTATATGTAGATTTGTACTAGGTATATATAGCTATATGTAGATTTGTACTAGGTATACATAGCTATATGTAGATTTGTACTAGGTATACATAGCTATATGTAGATTTGTACTAGGTATATATAGCTATCTGTAGATTTGTACTAGGTATATATAGTTATATGTAGATTTGTACTAGGTATATATAGCTATCTGTAGATTTGTACTAGGTATATATAGCTATATGTAGATTTGTACTAGGTATATATAGCTATATGTAGATTTGTACTAGGTATATATAGCTATCTGTAGATTTGTACTAGGTATATTTAGCTATATGTAGATTTGTACTAGGTATATATAGCTATCTGTAGATTTGTACTAGGTATATATAGCTATCTGTAGATTTGTACTAGGTATATATAGCTATCTGTAGATTTGTACTAGGTATATATAGCTATCTGTAGATTTGTACTAGGTATATATAGCTATCTGTAGATTTGTACTAGGTATATATAGCTATCTGTAGATTTGTACTAGGTATATATAGCTATCTGTAGATTTGTACTAGGTATATATAGCTATCTGTAGATTTGTACTAGGTATATATAGCTATCTGTAGATTTGTACTAGGTATATATAGCTATATGTAAATTTGTACTAGGTATATATAGCTATATGTAGATTTGTACTAGGTATATATAGCTATATGTAGATTTGTACTAGGTATATATAGCTATATGTAGATTTGTACTAGGTATATATAGCTATATGTAGATTTGTACTAGGTATACATAGCTATATGTAGATTTGTACTAGGTATATATAGCTATATGTAGATTTGTACTAGGTATATATAGCTATATGTAGATTTGTACTAGGTATATATAGCTATATGTAGATTTGTACTAGGTATACATAGCTATATGTAGATTTGTACTAGGTATACATAGCTATATGTAGATTTGTACTAGGTATATATAGCTATCTGTAGATTTGTACTAGGTATATATAGTTATATGTAGATTTGTACTAGGTATATATAGCTATCTGTAGATTTGTACTAGGTATATATAGCTATATGTAGATTTGTACTAGGTATATATAGCTATATGTAGATTTGTACTAGGTATATATAGCTATCTGTAGATTTGTACTAGGTATATTTAGCTATATGTAGATTTGTACTAGGTATATATAGCTATCTGTAGATTTGTACTAGGTATATATAGCTATCTGTAGATTTGTACTAGGTATATATAGCTATCTGTAGATTTGTACTAGGTATATATAGCTATCTGTAGATTTGTACTAGGTATATATAGCTATATGTAAATTTGTACTAGGTATATATAGCTATATGTAGATTTGTACTAGGTATATATAGCTATATGTAGATTTGTACTAGGTATATATAGCTATATGTAGATTTGTACTAGGTATATATAGCTATATGTAGATTTGTACTAGGTATACATAGCTATATGTAGATTTGTACTAGGTATATATAGCTATATGTAGATTTGTACTAGGTATATATAGCTATATGTAGATTTGTACTAGGTATACATAGCTATATGTAGATTTGTACTAGGTATACATAGCTATATGTAGATTTGTACTAGGTATATATAGCTATCTGTAGATTTGTACTAGGTATATATAGTTATATGTAGATTTGTACTAGGTATATATAGCTATATGTAGATTTGTACTAGGTATATATAGCTATATGTAGATTTGTACTAGGTATATATAGCTATATGTAGATTTGTACTAGGTATACATAGCTATATGTAGATTTGTACTAGGTATACATAGCTATATGTAGATTTGTACTAGGTATATATAGCTATCTGTAGATTTGTACTAGGTATATATAGTTATATGTAGATTTGTACTAGGTATATATAGCTATCTGTAGATTTGTACTAGGTATATATAGCTATATGTAGATTTGTACTAGGTATATATAGCTATATGTAGATTTGTACTAGGTATATATAGCTATCTGTAGATTTGTACTAGGTATATTTAGCTATATGTAGATTTGTACTAGGTATATATAGCTATCTGTAGATTTGTACTAGGTATATATAGCTATCTGTAGATTTGTACTAGGTATATATAGCTATCTGTAGATTTGTACTAGGTATATATAGCTATCTGTAGATTTGTACTAGGTATATATAGCTATCTGTAGATTTGTACTAGGTATATATAGCTATCTGTAGATTTGTACTAGGTATATATAGCTATCTGTAGATTTGTACTAGGTATATATAGCTATCTGTAGATTTGTACTAGGTATATATAGCTATCTGTAGATTTGTACTAGGTATATATAGCTATATGTAAATTTGTACTAGGTATATATAGCTATATGTAGATTTGTACTAGGTATATATAGCTATATGTAGATTTGTACTAGGTATATATAGCTATATGTAGATTTGTACTAGGTATATATAGCTATATGTAGATTTGTACTAGGTATACATAGCTATATGTAGATTTGTACTAGGTATATATAGCTATATGTAGATTTGTACTAGGTATATATAGCTATATGTAGATTTGTACTAGGTATATATAGCTATATGTAGATTTGTACTAGGTATACATAGCTATATGTAGATTTGTACTAGGTATACATAGCTATATGTAGATTTGTACTAGGTATATATAGCTATCTGTAGATTTGTACTAGGTATATATAGTTATATGTAGATTTGTACTAGGTATATATAGCTATCTGTAGATTTGTACTAGGTATATATAGCTATATGTAGATTTGTACTAGGTATATATAGCTATATGTAGATTTGTACTAGGTATATATAGCTATCTGTAGATTTGTACTAGGTATATTTAGCTATATGTAGATTTGTACTAGGTATATATAGCTATCTGTAGATTTGTACTAGGTATATATAGCTATCTGTAGATTTGTACTAGGTATATATAGCTATATGTAGATTTGTACTAGGTATACATAGCTATATGTAGATTTGTACTAGGTATACATAGCTATATGTAGATTTGTACTAGGTATATATAGCTATATGTAGATTTGTACTAGGTATATATAGCTATCTGTAGATTTGTACTAGGTATATTTAGCTATATGTAGATTTGTACTAGGTATATATAGCTATCTGTAGATTTGTACTAGGTATATATAGCTATATGTAGATTTGTACTAGGTATATATAGCTATATGTAGATTTGTACTAGGTATACATAGCTATATGTAGATTTGTACTAGGTATACATAGCTATATGTAGATTTGTACTAGGTATACATAGCTATATGTAGATTTGTACTAGGTATATATAGCTATATGTAGATTTGTACTAGGTATATATAGCTATATGTAGATTTGTACTAGGTATATATAGCTATATGTAGATTTGTACTAGGTATACATAGCTATATGTAGATTTGTACTAGGTATATATAGCTATATGTAGATTTGTACTAGGTATATATAGCTATATGTAGATTTGTACTAGGTATATATAACTATATGTAGATTTGTACTAGGTATATATAGCTATATGTAGATTTGTACTAGGTATATATATAGAGGGAGGGCTGTTTACTTTTAAATGCACTGTATATGCAAAAGGGTAATTCTCAGTGTATTCTTTCCACTGAACACTTTATATTTATAGATCAATCAATTGATCAATAGTCTAAATCTAGCAAATAGGATTGTATCATCCCTGGGCCCATAAAAGTTGGAGGCAGTTTTTCTAACTCGGCTACATTGGCCTAAAGATTGCATTTCCCTTCTCAATTCCCTGCAATCCCCTCTCTCACGAATGAAGCCCTTGGCTAAGAAATCGCCATGAAATATTTAAATAAAACGATGCATGCGCATGTATCTGGCCGGCCCCAGTGATGACATCACTTGCTTAGGTTGTGGGTAGCATGCAACATATGCGTTGTGAGATGGTGACCAACATTGGCGTCAGGCGGTTTATAACTCCACATCATAGGGTTGAAGCTTAAAGGATAACTGTAGCAAACAATTAAGTTCTGTTTAATTGAAAGATGGCGTCATGTGTAAGTATTTTATATAGAAATGCTTTAATGAAAGAATACAAATAAAGTACCTTACTGAGCCATCTTTACCCCTTGTCTCTGTCTCTTCCCCCTCCCTCCCCTTGTCTCTGTCTCTTTCCCCCCTCCCTCCCCTTGTCTCTGTCTCTTTCCCCCCATCCCCTTGTCTGTCTCTTCCCCCCCTCCTCTTGTCTCTGTCTCTTTCCCCCCTCCCTCCCCTTGTCTCTGTCTCTTCCCCCCATCCCCTTGTCTCTGTCTCTTCCCGCCTCCCTCCCCTTGTCACTGTTCCCTGCTCCCTCCCCTTGTCACTGTTCCCCGCTCCCTCCCCTTGTCTCTATCTCTTCCCCCTCCCTCCCCTTGTCTCTGTCTCTTTCCCCCCACCTTCCCCTTGTCTCTGTCTCTTCCCCCCATCCCCTTGTCTCTGTCTCTTCCCGCCTCCCTCCCCTTGTCTCTGTCTCTTTCCCCCCTCCCTCCCCTTGTCTCTGTCTCTTCCCCCCATCCCCTTGTCTCTGTCTCTTCTCCCCCTCCCCTTGTCTCTGTCTCTTGCCTCCTCCCCTTGTCTCTGTCTCTTTCCTCCCCCCCTCCCCTTGTCTCTGTCTCTTGCCTCCTCCCCTTGTCTCTGTCTCTTTCCCCCCCATCCCCTTGTCTGTCTCTTCCCCCCCCTCCCCTTGTCTCTGTCTCTTTCCCCCCTCCCTCCCCTTGTCTCTGTCTCTTCCCCCCCATCCCCTTGTCTCTGTCTCTTCCCGCCTCCCTCCCCTTGTCACTGTTCCCCGCTCCCTCCCCTTGTCTCTATCTCTTCCCCCTCCCTCCCCTTGTCTCTGTCTCTTTCCCCCCTCCTTCCCCTTGTCTCTGTCTCTTCCCCCCATCCCCTTGTCTCTGTCTCTTCCCGCCTCCCTCCCCTTGTCTCTGTCTCTTTCCCCCCTCCCTCCCCTTGTCTCTGTCTCTTCCCCCCATCCCCTTGTCTCTGTCTCTTCTCCCCCTCCCCTTGTCTCTGTCTCTTGCCTCCTCCCCTTGTCTCTGTCTCTTTCCTCCCCCCTCCCCTTGTCTCTGTCTCTTGCCTCCTCCCCTCCCCTTGTCTCTGTCTCTTTCCTACCTCCCTCCCCTTGTCTCTGTCTCTTTCCCACCTCCCTCCCCTTGTCTCTGTCTCTTTCCCCCCCATCCACTTGTCTCTGTCTCTTCCCCCCCTCCCCTTGTCTCTGTCTCTTGCCTCCTCCCCTTGTCTCTGTCTCTTTCCCACCTCCCTCCCTTTGTCTCTGTTCCCTGCTCCCTCCCCTTGTCTCTGTCTCTTGCCTCCTCCCCTTGTCTCTGTCTCTTTCCTCCCTCCCTCCCCTTGTCTCTGTCTCTTTCCCACCTCCCTCCCCTTGTCTCTGTTCCCACCTCCCTCCCCTTGTCGCTCAGACATCCCCTGGCTGCTTGAGAGGGGGAACCAGGTCCCCTGCAGATCTGCGGGGGACCTGGATCCCAGTCTTATAGTCTGACCTCGATTTGAGGTCAGATTATAAGACGACCTCGAATGTAAGACAAGGGGTGTTTTTCAGAGCATTTGCTCTGAAAAAAACCTTGTCTTATATTCATGCAAATACGGTAATATATTTACAAAACTGAATACATGGTGAGAAGGGAGATACACAATTACTGTACCTGAAGTACCAGATGTTGCTCAGTCAGCGAAGGGTCGGCAACTCTTGGCCTGGGTGGGAAAAGCTATTTAGTTAGTGGCACATACACATGCAAGACAGATCTGCTGACAGATAATAAACAGACATTGATAGACAGACAAGACAATAGGATAGACACTTTGGTACTCTTTTAACTGGGGCATTTAAAAGTGCAAAGTGGTGCAGCCTCAGCCCAATGACTAACAATAGAGAGCAGTCCAGGGACAATTGCCCTCCTGCTCCCCTTGCCAGCCCTCCTTTGTGCCCAGTAAATAGAGCTCATTCTGGAGCAAGGCACTGAATGTTTTAATGTACACTTTTGCATTAATACATTTTTCATTGTTATTTATTTGTTAATATCTCATATTTAATTTGTATTGATTTAAAGGGACAGTGTCCCCTGAACATTGTTTTTACTGTGTATGTAGAGCATAAAAAATGATTGTAAATGATCTATACATTGTATTAGAAAAATTGCAAGCAAATGCCTAAATTAGGAGAGAAATTAGTTTCAACTATGACAGTGGAGTCTCCTGTTTATGACATCACCTGTGGCATCATAAACAGGAGACTCCACAGACACATTTAAAGGGACACTACCACTTACATAATATGTAAGTAGATAACCTGGTCATATAAAATTAAATTAGGTGTTAATATCCTGGCTCCATTTTGTGAATATTTCCCATGATTCAACATCATACAAAATTTTCCAGCCAGTCTCACTGTGGCCAAAGCCTGCATGATGATGTCATAAGATACTCACCTGCTCTCTTACTGGCTCCTGTGTATCATAGTGGGCAGGACTAGCTGGCTTTGTGCAACTTTTTACCTGCCTTCCAACACAAAGAGAGGAGATTGACCTGATCAAACAGGATCCTAACTCCGCCCCCTTGTGATGTAATAGTTACATTACCCTCCCATTCAATGCAAGTCTATGATCAGCATTCTGACTTGTAGAATGCATTCTGTGTCCCCAGCCCCAAAGTGAAACACTAGTGCTGAAAACTCACTATATTTCACAAAATGGCGGCGCCCGGTCAAACTTATTTAGTAACATATTTTATTAAATACAGTCACATAAGAAAAACAAAAGACATATCTGAAATCAACAATACAAAATAAAAAAAGTAAAACCTTTTCATTTTTTATTAGGAGTGTCCTTTTAAAACTAATTTTCCTCCTAATTTAGGCATTTGCTGGCAGATTTGCTAACACAATGTATAGATCATTTTCAATCATTTTGTATGCTCTACATGCACGGTAAAAACAATGATCAGGTGATACTTTCCCTTGAATGACCATTTTTGCATTTCATGGCAGTTTTCAAGAAGTATTTAACACACAAACATCTCATCTTTTATTGAAAGAAACATTTTTCACAACACCATATAAAAAAACAAACAAACAAAAAAAAAACACAGAAATTCTGCTGGCAATTACTGTAACTGTTTGAGATTTAAAGACGGTTTTAGAGACCAAAACTTTAACACAAAATAACACGTTCTCTAATTGCAAACCGATGCAGAGGTTAAGAAATATGTGTCTGTGTCACCTTGTGACTTAATATGCAAATAAACAGCTAAAAGACAAACAATGTAATTATTAAAAAAAAATAAAAAAAGCCAAAATATGAATTTTAATTGAAATATTTAAAATACAATGTCGTTTTTAATCTAGGGATGTTTTTTTTTCCAGTTCTCCTAACTCAGTGTTTAAATTGTATTTTACACTCTTTGTTCCAAAATCATCTCTTTCAGGTTTGAGCAGATAAGAAAATCCAATGTCTTACATAAACACACTAGGATAGTTTGTAAAATATTACTAGATCACTTATATATTTATTGTTTCGTGTACCTATCACTAGCCCTTGACTAAGCTGGGATTGATCTGCACTTTTTTTTAATCTCTTCCATAAAAAAAGATGTTCTATATTTGTTATATTCATTTATTTTCCTTAATATTTTCTTCTTGAATTAGTAATACATAATTGTCGGTTTTGTAAAATAAATCTAATTATTTTACAGGTAAAAACATTACATTTCTCCCTATCCTAGGACAGAAAGGGTTCCTCCCCTGATAAGAGAATTAAAATAATAATACAGATGCTAAAATGCAATTATGCTGATATACTATTATTATACACTGGCTATGCTGTGCAGTCTAAAGCAATGTATAGCAACAAAATGCAAATATAATTGAACTAAACTGATACAGAAAAAGGAGGAGCCAGCATTTTACAGTAACCATCATCAAAAACCAGGCAATTGCTCTCTTCAATAGGTTTGCAGATAACTTAACACATTGAATACCAGAGAGGTAGGCAAGGCAAATGTGATCCAATGCATTCAAAATGTTAGTTATGGTGTCTCTGACTTAATGTAAGGTCAGTAATTAACACACATATTTTTCAAAAATTCAATAATATCCCTCCAAGTTGCAAATTATACATCAGATCTGCTTCAGTGAATCCAGAACCATAAGAAACACATGCACAGCACATAGAAACAGCAGTATAGTTATAATTTAAAAATAAAAATGTAATTAAACAAAATATAATCTGTAATCTAAATATTGTTTATAATCTGAATGTAGAGAAGAAAAAAAAATTTGAAATATGAACTATACATTGTATTGGCAAAATAATGCATACATTATGAACAAAGGGTGCTTTAAAAGCATCTGCATTGTCTCCTGTTTATGATGTCACCTGTGACTTGATATGCTAATAAACTGTGATGTCATAAACAGAAGACACCACAGACACATTTAAAACACATTTTCTCTTAATTAATGCACCTGTATGCAATTCTACTAACACAGTGTACGGTATAATTAATCCTTCATCTTTTTTTATGCTTCTGTACATACAAAGTATAAACAGTGTTTAGGTGACAGAGATCCTTTAATTTTAATAAATTTAGATTGCAAGCCTTGCAAACTGAGTTCTCTAGCTAATGTTGGTCTGTTCATATAATATAGTCTGTAAATCTCATTCTTGCTCTGTACCAAGCGCTGTGTACATTGTTGGTGGTATATAAATAAATAATATGTAAATAAATAAAATGTAATGTCATTTCACTTCTCAATAAACAGTGTAATTTATAGTTCTTTGAGATAAAACATTTAAAAGGTTATCAAAATATAAAATATCTTGGATAGTTATTCTTGTTATTTAGGATTTGTTAGCTGAATCTTCTCAAATGACGATGGAAAATGCTTCTTATATCAATTTGGTACCCAGAAGGTTCATGATCTTGCTTACTATACAACCCCCCACGCCCAAAACAGCTAAGACAAAGACCAAACCATGAAGACACGTGCATTGATTCTGTGGTGGTAATAAGAGCAGGAACCAATGGATGTTTTTGTTAGTGGTGGTCAGAGGTTTGATGATTAAGTGCCTATTCTTTGCACAGCGATAGTGCTAATCTGGGCTCTATTAATTGCAAAGATCCAATGACCTGAACTATCGCGGAGCCATGAATTATCCCCACAGCCGAGAGTTTTAGCCCTTCTGGAACTAAATGGGTTAAACACATTAATTGCATCAATAGAGTGACATTTCATTTTTTTCCCCTTTGACCCTTGACCTTCAGCTAGTGGCTGAACTGCAGGCGGAGGGAAGACGAAAGAGCCAAACCAAAGTGTAATGTGTTGTGTTGGTTGAAATGTACAAATTATTTAACAAGACCAGGGCATATTTATTTTTATGGACTAAAGACAATTGAGGGATGGAGAATAATCGGAGCACTTATGCTTTAATTTTTGCTGTGTGCATCTATCCTCAGTTATAAAAAATGTAGACTAACAGAGAAATTTGAAAGGTGCAGGGCACCATTCAACTTACCTCCCAAATACCCCACTGGCAGTGGAGGGCACTAGGGCATGGCTGGGCATGGGTAGTATTTGTCTGAATATCAATTGGGAGCCACAAAAATAATGGTCCAAATCGAGACAGCTAAAAGCACAACTGTCAGCAAAAAAAATGAAGATTTGTTTAACTGAAAGATTGCACCAAATGTAGACATTTTAAATGGAATTGTTTTAATGAAAGAATACAAATAAAGTACTTTATTGAGCCCTCTTTCCTTCTATAGCTCTAACAGGGGGCAGACATGTTAGAATCTTGAGTCAGATCTTCCTTCTTCAGGACTGGAGTAGTGTGACCACAGCAGCGTTTTTATTCAGAGAGACTTATAAAAAAAAAAAATAAAAAAAAAAATCTATACTCCAGGGTTGCAATCAATAAATTGTAGACCAGTAAGGAGTGTTCATTTTACCCAACACAGCCCAGAAGTGTGCCTTTTCATTAGCTTCTTTGAATAATATGACAATGTGGCTACCCTTGGCTGGAGTTAATAGTCCAGAACCAAATACGATCTATCATTAAGTCACTACACCCAGCAAGATCCTTTACAATGAATGCAATGTTATAACTGTGCCAATCATGTTCCATGTCCACTGCATCATTAGCCTCTCTCAGTCGGCAATTACAACACAAATTCAATAATTTTATACAAAAGCCAGTATAAACATTAACCCTGAAATATTAAACGCAGCCCACGAGAGCTGTAGACCCCCAGGTTTTAAAGTCACTCTTAAAATATCGTTCCATGAAGCAATATTATTAATACTGTTAATTTAAAACAATAAAAAGAATACAACTAAAGCAGTGGCCATGCTTCCGTGGGAAGTAGGCAGGCCGGTCTGGTATCTCCGATTAACCGAGAGGTTCTAATGATACATAGAAACATAGAAACATAGAAGAACCATTCTTTCCATCTAGTCTGCCCAATTCTTTTTTGAGTACTTTTATTAGTCCCCCGTTCCCGGTCTTATATCTAGGATAGCCTTGTGCCTATCCCACGCATGCTTAAAATCCTTGACTGTGTTTACCTCTACCACCTCTGCTGGAAGGCTATTCCATACATCCACTACCCTCTCAGTAAAGTAATATTTCCTGATATTACTTTTAAATCGTTGCCCCTCTAATTTAAGACTATGTCCTCTAGTTGTGGTAGTTTTTCTTCTTTTAAATATACTCTCTTCCTTTACTGTGTTGATTCCCTTTATGTATTTAAATGTTTCTATCATATCCCCCCTGTTACGTCTTTCCTCCAAGCTATACATGTTAAGATGCTTTAACCTTTCCTGGTTAGTTTTATCCTTCAACCCATGAACCAGTTTAGTAGCCCTTCTCTGAACTCTCTCCAAAGTATCAATATCCTTCTGGAGATACTTCCAGAGACAGTCTGGCAGTTGGTGAGTTGGTGATGGGCTGTATTAAAACATTGTTTTGAATAAGAAGACAATACAACAAGATCTTGGCAGGCCACAGCCCAATTCACTATTTCAGCAGCCTAAATATATATATATTATTTAGACTGTGAATGTAGAAAAAAAAATATCTATAAATTGGCTTAACAGAATTGCAAGCAAATGAAGTGTTTTAAATGTGAGATTTTTCACACTAAAAGCATTTTATTAGATTTTTCTCTTAACCTATGCATTTTCTGGCAATACAATGTATAATTTGTATTCTCTGCATTGTCACTACGAGCCATGCTTATGCAACAAAGTCTCTTTGCACTAAGTTTTGCACAGACCAAGTGTCATAGTGTCTTTCCTGAGCTACCTTGAATGTTTAGGAAGTACTACTTTACTGAGAGGGTAGTAGATGTATGGAATAGCCTTCCAGCAGAAGTGGTAGAGGTTAATACAGTGAAGGAGGTTAAGCATGCGTGGGATAGACACAAGGCTATCCTAGCTATACGATAAGAAACTGGGGACTAATATTTAGAAAATTAGGCAGACTAGATGGACCGAATGGTTCTTATCTGCCAGTGACACATTCTATGTTTCTATGTTTAAACTCTGAGTTCTATTTAACAAATAAATACACCTGCAGAGTATACCCGGTTCAATCAATTTCGCAGTGCCCTGTGAAGACATAAGGCTTGGTTTTAGCGTAACCTCATCCAGAATCCAAATACAGCACTATTTACTAACAGTCAGGGATCGGCCACCTCCGGAACACTACTTCCTGTAAACTGTAGGGATCACACTACTGCTGAAAGTCCTGATGCCACAAGCTAACAATGTATAATAGAAAGATACCACAGCTGATTTTAAGGGATGGAATATGGGTTACTTGTGTTCGTTATGCTACAAGAATATTGTGGTTGAGCCATTGAACAGTGTAATTATCCATTGCGGACCTTTACTTGCCCCCAGCCCAATCTGTGGTTCATTGTATAAACCCATATAAATAGTTTTATCTTTTAGTTTAGAATATCAGAAGGGACCTTCATCGTTTTAAATCTCTGTGTAGACTCTATTAGAACTTCTCTCTCCCATTTAGGGCGGGAGCTGGTATCTACCATCCCCTAAACATGGTCCGGAAGGATGTGATTTCAAAGAACTTCATTTATATATATATAAAAATAGAAAACTTTCTGAAGTAGACATGTGCATTCGTTTTCGGACGAATGCATTTTCGTCTGAAAATAGCATTTTCGTTCATTCGTTTGAAAAAAAGAATAACGAAAATGCTAAGCTAACGAAAGCCGAATGAACGAATGGTTAATAAACGAAAATCATTCGTTCATTCGTCCATTCGTAGTACTATTGGCATTCTATAAGCCGAAATAGAGTCGGTTTATAGAATACAATAGCATAGTACACTACATTCCATAAACCGACATAATAAACGACTTTCGGTTTATGGAATGCATGTAAGTCTATTGGCATTCTATAAACCGACTCTATTTCGGTTTATAGTAATGCCAATACTATAGCATGAATGGACGAATGATTTTCGTTTATATTAAACCATTCGTTCATTCGTTCAACTTCTTAGCTTTCTATAAACCGAAACAGAGTCCCCATTCATAAATTTTTATGAATGGGAACTCTAGTTCGTTTTATAGAAAGCCCATAGTATTATACATGTAATTCTATGTATTCTATAAACCGAAAATCTATAAACCGAACGACATTCGGTTTCTAGACTTTCGGCTTATAGAAAACTTGTAGTACTATTGCCTTTCTATGAACCGAACGAGAGCCCCATTCATAAGAATTTCTTATGAATGGGGCTCTCGTTCGGTTTATAGAAAGCCAATAGTATTACACGTATTCTATAAAACGAACGAATAAAACTAAACGAAATGAAAATAATGAATGAATTTCGTCTGAAACGAATGCAGTAATGATCGAAATTCGTTTTAGACGAAATAAATAACATTTTCGTCCGAATGGACGAAAACAAAACGAAAATGTTAGTTTTGCACATGTCTATTCTGAAGTTCAAGAATCTAATAAGTTACCAAACAGCCTATCGCTAACACATTACAAAACGGAAGTTGGCTGAGCACCTTCTTGTACAGAGAGTTCAACCTTTTATGTTTATATATAGATTTGTGTTACTTATTATTGATCTCTCTTTATGTATCCATGTCTATACTTGTGTATGTACTCCCTAAATGTGTAAATATATATACCCCCTATATGTGTTCTCCACAACTTCCTTGTATACATATACCTGTAGGGTTTTAAAGATTGACATCTGTATATTATCATACTAGTCTTTTCCCTCAGTAAATACTTATAAATACTGTAATAAGTGAGATAAATTATAATATTTCTTCTTTTTGGTACAACAGCATACAAATAAACTTTAGAAAACAATTTTTGGAATTGGATCAAGAGCCGGTATTTTACACAAAAATATCAAAAGACTCGTTAAAGGGAAAGTTTTGTAACAGTGAAGAACAATAAATTAAAGATTAAGAGTAAGTTAAACATATTATCCCCCTCTCCATCATGTACTAAACACAATTCATTGTCAAATCATGGAAACTGTTATCCCAAGTCGTGGATTTAGAAATTTGTACGATGTTCATTCTTTTAGAATAGGTTTATTTGATTACGTATGGATTCGGGACATTACTCTACAAGGCTTTTTAAATATCCTTAAATTAACCTATACTTGTGGAGCTATGTGGAGTGATCCCATGGAACCCAATCTCTGTAGAAACCAATGGGATGTTCCTACCGGATGTACCGCTTCTAGAACTTTGAGCTAGAGGAATGGTTTATCCAGAACTCTATTCAAATGATAATTTTGCAGATTAGTGTAATTGCAGGTTGATGACATATATTAATAGGCTTTTGAGTGTGTTAAACTTTTAGAAACCACTATTGTTTCTGTGGAGCTTAAAAAGTTAATCTCGCCTCATCTCACCTGTAACTCACCTTTTAATGAATAGCTCATGTCGACAGGAAATTAATATATTTATCTTTCTCATCTTCCAGAAGGTAAGCAACAAATCTGGTGCCACCAACCGACATGGAAAGCACATAATACATTCAGGGATGGTTTTACAAAGGAAGGCAAGGAGGAAGAAGCATATGCACTTTTACTGTTTCTTCTGAGGAAGGTAAGTATATTATGGTAGGGTCCCTTTAATTTCCCATATACAGTTCTGGTTTAGGCTTCCTGTTTAATAACACAAGAGAGTATGAGCAAGTTGGCTACCCTTGTGCTTATCTCTCCAGCATTGCATGGTGAAGCTCTGGGGGATATATCCTCTTGCCGGCTAGCACCACTTGATCACCGATTATTTGCCACTCGTATCGTCTATAATTTAATGAATGCCCCCCCCCCCCCCCCTCCACGCTGAATTTTAATCTTCTGAAGTTATGGAGCTGGCCTTTTAAATATCAAACGCCAAACAGTCGCCATAAAGGTAGGGCAGGCAGAAACCCAATGTGCTGAGCAAAAAATAAATAAAACAATTAATAAAGTAAACCAAAGAAATTACACTTCATTACACCAGACAGACCTGAATCTTCACAAAGATTTTATATTTCTTTTGTGGATAATAAATGTTATTTTGTTCTTATTCAGCACTCTATAAATAATTCATTTAGTATTATGATAACGTTACACTGGCATCTCGGGAGGTTGGTATTTAGAGGTCATCCCTACAAGAGAATGAGTCTCCCCCTTTCATTTTTATTATAAACTGCAATAAGTATTAATGTGTAATTGTCTCTTTTATGCATATTGTTACCAACTCTTCTTCAACTATAAATAGATACCGGCCATGCTATTTCCTGCGTACACTTAACATTGGCATCAGATCGATATTTTACTGGGATGCTGGCAAAAGGCCAGCTAGTTGGCAACTCTGTATGTATATGTATATATCTTATTTGACGTGTTTAAAGTAACTCTGTCACCTAAACATAGTTGGGACTGTGAACGTAGAAAATAAAAATCTATGGAAGCAAACGTATAAATTGAGAGAAAAATGTGTTTTAAAAGATATTGTGTCTCCGGTTTATGACATCATGTTTAACAGACGCATTATTAAACACAAGTGTACACACACACAATTATATGTTGTGTGTGCTTCTTGTACTGCTCCAAGTGTCAAGCGGAAAGCCAGTTACCATTAAAGTGGAACTAAACGTTATGTTTAACCCCTTCCCGACCTTATGACGAGTTAACTCATCATGCAGTCTAGCCGGCGGTGCGCTCCGTGGGCACTGCCAGCCAGTCTGCAACGGGTCCAGGACTAAGCCTCGCACCCGAGGCAAAGCTCCTGGACCCGATCGGTGCATTTCCGGGCAGGTGATCGTGGTGATAACGTGATCACCGCGATAACATGCAAATTAGATGGCAAAGTCAGTGTGACCTGTAAGTAAAAAGAAATTAATTACATACACAGAGGTTAAAAAAATTTTTTTAAAAAAATTAACCCTTTCATTGCTGATCACAGTTTTTAACTGTGATCAGTTTCCTTCCACTTTATGGCCTCATTTAGTTTTTTTTTAACAGATTTTTTTATTTTTACAATTTATAAAGTTTTTTTTAATAAATAAAGGTAATTTTTATACATTTATTTAATAAAATTTAACCCCTGCATGCCTGTTGCATGATTTTTACTAATCTGACATCGCACTCTTCAGAGTTTTTTTCTGTCTTTTTTGTTATGGGGGGTTTGGGAACCAATATTTTTATTTTTTATTAGTTAGTTAATTAGGGGGGATAAGTGGGTTAGTGTTGCACTAGTTATGTAGCTTATTATTGGGAAAATAATGGGGAAAACCTTTTTTTTAATCAAAAATTTCCTCTGTTATATGTATTTTTTAATACTAAAATGTAAATCATTTCTATGTATAGGGTATCAAAAGAAAGCTCTAACTGTCCTCTAAAAAACAACATATAACTTGTATGGGTGCGTGAAATGAGAGAGAGGAAAATTATGTTTCAAAAACCGCGTATTAAAAATTGAAAAACGCTCTGGTCCTTGGCCCAGGAAAATCCCTGGTCTTTAAAGGGTTAAGATAAACATATTTAACTGTTATATGTTTACTTTCACCAAATCACTATAACCCTTTTAATGTATTTTATGTCATTTCATGTTTTCTCCAGCCTTAACAGCAAGTCGGGCCGCCACCTTGAACTTCGCTGCTTCTTCTTCTCTAACAGGCGCGCTGCAAGGCGACTTTCAGTGCACTCTGTCATTACAGCTTTGCTTCTTCTGCTCTTCGCGGATCACAGTGGAAGCGCGCACTTCTTCCACCGCGGAATCGTGGGAATGTAGTTCCCATTGATCCGGCTATAGCCAGTGTTGGCTATGCTGTGTAGATAGCACAAATCGGTTCCAGTTGTGTCGGCAACACACGTGACCCTGGCTCTGCTGGAAAGGGTCAGAACAAAAAAGTAGGAGGGTCTGGGGAAACACCTGATCAAACATTTCTAGTATTTAATTACCCCACTCCAAAATAAATGAAGTTTAATTACATTAACTCATGATTCAGTCAAATAAAAAGTTTAGTTGCCCTTTAAGGATGAAACAGCTTTCCATGAGTAACTCTTTGCCCCTCTGCCCTGGGCTATGTTAAAAGACCTGTCTTGTACAGTGTTCATTTTCTCCAAAGGATCCATGAACAAAGTCAATATAGAGTCAAAAATGGGACCATTGCTAACCTTATTTGCCCATGCCCACTGCACGTTTTAGGATTTCTGTGGAATAACTGTCTGATGTATCTAGATTTGTGTTTAATAATGACTCTGCTACTCCCTTAATTCTAAGTGGAGGGGTTTTCCCATCAATTTTACCCTACCATAACTGATGTTGTGTGTGATTCTAATACTACTCCAGGCCTCATACAGAAAGACAGTAACCAACCTCATGCTGATGAGTTCCTATTAAGCCCCTTCACACCTGATGAGATGCCAAGACTGTCATTGGGCAGTTTGTTGCCCCGGGACAGACCTGTGGCATTCCAGGCTACAGAATCCAGCATGTCCGCCATTAGAGACACGATCCATTACATCAAAGACCGCCACGTTCGTGCAGCCCTGGACAGTCTTGATCAGGAGAAGGCCTTTGATAGAGTTTATTAGCAGGGTGCTGCAAAAATTTGGTCTGGCAGAGAGGTTCTGTTTTTATGTTAACCTGATAAACCTTGCAGCTTGGTGCTGGTGGATGTCTAGAACACTGACTCCTTCCCTGTTCTGTTGGGGAGCAGACAAGGCTGACCTCTCTCACCCCTTCTGTTTGTCTGTTGTACAGAGCTGTTTGCCGAGTGCATCAGACGGAATCCAAAGATCAGAGGTATCACCGCACCAGGAAGAGAAAAGAAGGATGGGACAAGTGGGACTGCTCCATTCCTTACACCTGGACTACACCGTGGTTCTGCCCATGTTCGTGAGGGAACAACACTGAAAGGGAGTTACAGCTGATCGGTGGAAGTCCAGGATCGTTTACAAGATCGTTGAAGCTCAGGACATTGTTGAATACGGCTTCCTGCTGCCACGACAGACACTGTCTGGACTAATGTGGCATTAAGCAGGCTGACCAACAGACACAAAGACTTGGCATGGATGGCCGTTCAGAAGGCCACCCCCTCAGGACATTCATGCGTTCAAGGGGGCTGTGCGGATATAGACACTGCCCACGTGTAGGAGCAGTAGAGGTAACTGGCTTCCACTATGGCAGTCCACCAGAGCACAGGCTTTGATGGATTCCCTGAAAAGGGAACTCGTTGACTGTGGTATCACTCTCTGCTGTATGAATTGTGTCCAGGAACATACACGAGGATGCTACTGAAGACACTTGGCGCCTCATCTATTGTGTAAAGGACGCTTTGTGGTTCGCCAGGAATTTCCTGGTGCCGAGGAATGAGCGGGTCCCCATTCAGGACTGTCGTAGGCTGAGTCCCAAAGGGACTATTCCATCACAGACCGTCTTCAGCAGGAAGAGGACTAGTCCAGGCCCACACTTGTTCTCTCAGCCTCTACTGCTGCTCACCCCATACTTGTACCCCTCCCCATACCACCCCTAGGTGTATCTCACTTGGTTTAAACCCACATACCACTCCCTGGAAAATGTAATTGTATTTTGAATATCGTAGTTTTTTCTTTCTTTCAACTCTGTGTAATATTGTTCTCACTGGATGAATGACGTGTATTGAGTGCAATTCCTATTCAATTATGTGAGCGGGTGTGAGTGTGTGTTGAATGAATGAGTGGTAAGTCAGACATGGTTTTTCTTGGGTTGTTCTGTGTCGTGTCGCAGATTGTAGATGATCTTTGTTTTGGGTGTTTACGCTGTCACAGATTAGACAATGTTTTTTTTTGATGCAAAATAAAATGTAATTTCGATGAGAAAAAAACAAACAAACAAAAAAACAGTCAGGGTCTTTTCCAAAGTGGCTTTTTCACTACATTCTACAGTAAATGGTATTCAGCCAAGATGGACAGAAATAAAAAAATAAATAAAAAACAGGCATTGAAGGGGAAGACTCACCTACAGTGTCTGAAAAGAATATTTGTAGATCAGTACTGCAAAAAAACGAAACAGATCTGTCTTATCAGTTATTTCTCAGAGCCGCTTATCTCCTCTGAAAAACGGCAAAATAAAGAATTGTCATGGAGGTTTGGCCGTTGCTATAGCAACAGTCCTGCCTGTCTCTCCAAGCCCCTCCTTATTGGAATGTTGCTGAATTTAGAAACCCCACGGAAATTATTTTCAATGTAAAATTACAGGAGAACTGGCAATTGTTTTTAAGTAAAAAAAAAACAAATAAAAAAAAACAAGTGCATTTCACATATATTTATAATAAGAAGTAGAAATTAAGCGGGATGCAACTGCCCCTTTAATAATGGTGTGGGGTACATTCTTTCCAGTGTAGCTGTTAATGTTTGAGGTGTCGTTTTGCTATTCCTTTGTGTGTACACCACAGTTTAGTGAATAGCCACCACAGTGTTTAAATCCCATTGTATTTTAACATATATACAACATAACAAAAACACATCTCTCTTTGGCATGGGGTTTTTCCGTTTTATATATATATCTTGGGAGCCAGAGTGTTAAATCCATGAGCATAGAGAGAAAATTATATTAGTTTAGCAAGACATTTAATTGATCCATATGACAATAATCTAAGCTGATATTTGCTTTTTTCTCCCATGATCCATCATTCCCCTTATTAGTCTAGCAGCCATAATGGCAGGCATATTAACCCTAGCTCACCCAGCCTATAATGGATCATCTTACATACTCATATCCACATCACCAAGGAATATTCTGTTTGGAATTTTTGATGATTTACCAATCATCTGTAGTGTTTATTCAAGTCAAGATGTTAATTCCATCTTCTATTGGGGGAGGGGGGGGGGGGGGGTATGGCTTTGCTATTAGGATTCTGTGGTCATCAGGATTCCCAGATGAGTAATCAAATGGACTCCACAAAACTATTCATATTTTTTTTTATAGAGTTTGAATACAGGTTAGTCTGTCTAGGTCAAACCTGGCAACCTATAGCCCCAGTCTTGTTTCCAAGACCTTTATCAATTAAAAATAATTCCTAAATACCTATAATCCTTAAATAGCTGTCTATAGGAGAATATGTGTGTGTTGGTGCAGAGAATTAAATATAGTTATATAGTAGTGTAGGCTGAAAAAAGACGTGCGTCCATCAAGTTCAACCCTTTTCCTATACCTTGTTTACTGCTGTTGATCCAAGAGAAGTTACCCTCCCCCCTCCTTTTTCAGATCTTTTTCAATGGGGGAAAAAAAGATTCCTTAACGACTCCAAATCAGATTTCTCCTTGGATCAACAAGCACTAAATAAATATTAATCCCAATACTAAACATCCATAGCCCTCTAGATCCTAGTAATAAAATCTCAATAATTCTAGGAAATGTTTAACATCCAGCTTTTATTTCATATCAATAAAATATATATTAAATTCAGCGATAAGGTGCCCAAGTGTCAGAAATTGTGAATAAAGCTGTAAAAACAAATGCCAAAAAATATAAATTCATGTGAATTTATTTCTGTCCGGACATGCAGATAGCCTTACAGAGAAACAATGAACTACAATACTTGTTTAGAAGCTTGTCTCAAGTAGGGTTGCCATCTTTTCTCCAAAAAAATACCGGCCTTGGTGCTGTCTCCATAGACTTAACATTGGCCTAATGCCAATTTTTTACCGGCCTGCCGGTAAAATACCGGCCAGGTGGCAACCCTAGTCTCAAGGTATGCAGAGAT
Source organism: Pelodytes ibericus (assembly GCA_036172795.1). Lineage (NCBI taxonomy): Eukaryota > Metazoa > Chordata > Amphibia > Anura > Pelodytidae > Pelodytes > Pelodytes ibericus. The sequence continues at coordinate 202,307,457 of CM069860.1, forward strand.
GGTGATGTATACACTCTGTGATAAAAGCCCTGACCAATGTATGCTTCAGAACACAGAGATTATTTGTTATTTATTAGGGATACAACTGGCCCCAAATACAGGCAGGACCATTCAAGAAAAACATATGTAAAACAATACATATATTCTCTGAAAATGTATTGCATAGCTTAAAAATACTTTATTTAACAATTAAAATAATGCAGCATGGTCATGTTGTTTTTACTGTGAATGTAGAGTATAAACATTTATTGAAAATGATCCATACATTGTGTTAGCAAAACTACAAGCAAACAACCTAAATTAGGAGAAAAATGTCTGTGGAGTCTCCTGCTTATGACATCACTTGTGGCACGGTATGCTAATTACACATTTCCCATTGAAAAAGTAGTTTATTTGCATACCGTGCCACAGGTGATGTCATAAGCAGCAGACTCCACAAACACCTTTTTCTCCTAATTTAGACATTTGCTTGCAGTTTTGCTAACACAATGTATAGATCATTTTCAATCATTTTTTATCCTCTACAACGTTCAGATGATTCAGTCCCTTTAACATTAACAGTATGGGAGCTTGAAATGTGGCAAATCCCATAAAATACATTTCTTATCTTGATTCACTTAAAGGATAAGGGTCATGAAAAATCTACGTTGGTTTAAACAGTGCATTAAACCATAACCTCTGAAGATAGTTTACAGTGTAGCTGCACTTGCTCCTTTAGCAAAGGCAGACACTGTACGGCTCCCCGGGTCCAACTACCTGACCCCAAGCTAACTGCACTCATGCTTCCCCGTCATGCAGTCCCGCCTCCGACTTGAGTCATCATGCGCGATTGTGCTGTGATAGCCAATCGTGTACGTCGCACAGCTTGTAAAATACAAGCTGTGTGTCACAGCGTGATCTTCCATGATGTCAGAAGCAGGGATGCGCGAGGAGGGACCCGCTAAGGGGAGGGGGAGAGTGAGTGGGACCCAGTTAGCATGGGTCGGAGAGTTGGATATCCAACCGAAGCTACAAAAAATCATCACAGTTTATAATGAGTTACTGTCCTGAAAAACTAAGCGCTTATTTAAACCGATTTAATGTACTGTTTAAACCAGTGTTAGTTGGGGCATGACAGTTGTCCTTTAATAGTAAATTAGGTATAATTACCAATATAGATAACATCTACTGAACCAAAAAGAGAACAACTAAAAGCTCATTATGTCATAAACATGTTAAATGCATTAAAGCAATGGCATTGCGGTATGGAAATAATGGAGTTTAGCATAACGCAGTTAATCCCTATTTCCCCAGTAAAAGTAAGCTAGCCCCTTAGTGTCGCCCCGATAAAATGACCACCCCTCCTATTCCTGCCCTGAGTCCAATGGCCATCCACTGGCCACATTAAATAAAAATATAGGCCCCCTGGGGTCAGGGGCCAGTATTATGCCCCAAGCCCCGATTAAAATATACAATAGGCCCCCTGGGGCAGTAGGCCGGCGTATGCCTGCAGTCCCAACTACAATAAATTAAATGCCCCTCTGTGGCTGAAGGCTGGTATATGCCTGTGGTCCCAATTAAAATCCTGAAATAGAATTAATTGAATGCTCCCCTGGGGTCGCAGGTTCGGGTATGCCTGTGGCCCCAAGTACAATAAATCAAATGCCTTTTCCGGAGCTTGGGGCCGGCAATATGTCCTCTGCCCCAATTAAATTTAAAAAATATTCCACATCCTCCCATTATGACAGGGGCTGGCCAAATCGCTTCCCACCCGCCTGGCAAACATAGGGTTCCATGTAAATAAAATATTACCTGTATCCAAGTTCCAGCTGCGATCAGTGACACCTTGGATCCTTAACTTCTGGTACAGGGAAAGAGGACACCCCAAAAATAATAATTAATCCTCTAAAAATCCACACCGGAAAAATAATAATATCCTTTGAAATACCAGCCCTCCGGTTTGGACAGGCTGAATAGAGTTAGTTCCACGCATTTTTTATTAATTTAAATTTTTTCAATTAATGTTATTTCATTTTGTTTGGGGTGGCCCCTTTCCCTGGGCCGGAACATGAGGATTCAGGGTGTCATTGGTCACCGCTGGAAAATGGACATAGGTGATATTTTGAAAAGTAATATAAATTAAAGCTTTTTTGCCCATTAGTTTTTATCGGTTGTCATAAAATATCTGTTTGTACAGCACAGAACAGTGTGTCAATGCCGTTTTTTTTACCGGCTCCATTAAACATCCATGGAAAGTATGGAGGTTTTTAGCGGGTGTTGTAATTTAAAAAAAAAACTTGAGGTAATGATATGATTGCACCCGTTATTGGTGTCAGAAGTGGGCATTAAATAAAAAATGTCCATTCATTTACCGCTAATGCCATATATTAAATAATGGATGTCACTGAATCTGGACCATTAAGTATATTAGGAGTAAAAAATAACTAAATATACATTTTACAAAGAATATTTATATTTTTCTTCATAGTTGTTACCGTTGAAAATAATGAAAAGGATATATTAGCAACAATGGTGCTGTTATAACAATTATTATAGAACTATTTTCCAAGCGTTGGAAGATTGTGGTCAAAACATAAAAAGTATGTACAGTTATCTGTATAGTCTTTTTTTTAAAGACCATTGAGATCCTTTAGCATAAAGCAAAGTAGAATAATGTAGGTTGTTTCTGGTCCTCGTTATTTAATTTTCTATTTAAAATGCATCTCTACAAACTAATAAACTCACATTTTCATAAAACCTTAGAAATAAAATATAAAATATACAATTTTTAAACATGTGTTCTTACTTCTACAAGATACTTAGACCATGTTTTTAGACCACTTGTTTTTTTTTTTTTATGAAGAAGAGATTTTTGACAATAACATAATCAACAAAAATATACTGTAGAAGGTGGTAAATCCTGATGGGATATGCATTTTGGAAACCATAGAGCTCACGGATGAGAGAAGAGGGGGCAGGGGGAGGAAAAGAAAAAAAGAGGGGAAACAAGGGGGTGATAACAAAGAGGGGGGAAGGGTGTCAGGGGAGAGATTGTCTCAGCAGTGCCTCACTGATGGGGTCCAGGTGAGACTGGATCCAGAGAGCCCATTGATGGTATACAGGAAAATACTGGATAGTGCAGGCTGAGATATGCAAACTAATCCGAGCGATAGCAGAAAGGCAAACTGAGATAGAAAATTGCAAAGGCAGCAGCTAGATAAAAATGTATATCCAGCCAGGACTTGGTTCAAAATCTTCAATTTTATTAAATCCAAGTAAAAAACATATCCAGGTACATTAGATGGAGGAGCAGATTTGAAGCAAAAAATTTGCCTAACGCGTTTCGTGCCTTAGTGTGGCCACTTAGTCATAGGCTGAGATAGAAAAGAATACAAAGTAAAGGGCTGAGGAGGAACTTTAGCAGAACTGGGACATAGGACATAGGCAAGGACCAAAAGCAGAGTACTGAAGCAAAATCAGAACTGAAACATACTTGAGCAGGGCAAAGCAGAAACCAAACCGAGGTAAAAAAATAATACAGAGCACAGGGCCAAAGACAAAGACAAATACAGTAATGTGACAGACAGGGTAAGACAAAGGGCACTGCTACAGAACTTAAATGCATACACAAACACTGATATAAACATAAAATAAACAAAGAACCAAGGTACCATAACAGAGATAGAAGCATAAATTCAGGAACTAGACTAGATCTCTGAGATATTATAGGGTTTGGATCATCTGATGGCCATAGGATGGTAAGCTTGCCAACCAACGCCAAGGTACCTTACAATCAGGCAAGTCCTAGCACTATCCCTGCCAACTGAATGTGTGTGGCAACACTTTATAGGAGCAGAGAAATAAGGTAAAAAAGGAAAACTAGGAACAGATCAGAGGAAAAAACATAACCAAGCATAGGGTAAAAGCAAGCATAAAGCATAATATTTAGGTAACTCAGTGAGCATAAGGGGATACAGCGAGCATAAAGGGACACAGCGAGCATAAGAGGACACCACAGCAAGCATAAGTGGACAGTAAGGGGACACAGCAAGCATAAGGAAAAACTGAATACAGAATAATCAGCCTGGATGAGCCTCGTATAGCATTGTGGATGTTCAAGCCTAGATGAGCCTGACAATGACACTTAGCTTCTGAGTTCATTGTTACCATGGGGCAACAAAAGGAAAGGTGACAATAACAGAGAAGGGGAAACTAAAATAAGCAGAGTCTGCAATGGAAACTCATGGGAAATGGCACTTTGAGATCTGTAACTTGGCCTCATGCAGAACAATGGGCACTCGGGCTTAAAAATGTATGGCCTCACTGCCATAGTATGAGGATGTACTTTTTAAGGTACATGCCCGTTTAACCTCTTCTCGGCAGTCCTGATGCTTCCTGAGGAAGCTTTTTACAAATGAAGGAAACTTAAAAAAAATAATACAATAACTTTAGTAAACACAAAATAAAATAATTCCATTTCAGTTAATTCCAAACAATATTTTAAAATGCCTAAATTATAACGAGACATGTGCGTAAACGCAGACAGTTAATTATCGGATACCATTTATAGGCATTTTCATTTTGAATTAGTGATGTCATCAAAGTCGCCCGATAACTGGTCGAATTGCAAGGAAATGCATTAATTAAGAGGAAATGGGCTTTAAACGTGTCTCCTGTTGATGACATCAGCAGCGCTTGATATGCACATTACACATTTTCCAGTGAATAGTAGTTCATTTGCATATCATAGCACAGGTGATGTCATATACAAGACACACCACAGACACAGTTCACACATATATTTCCTCTTTATTTATACATTTAGTTGTAACTCAGCCAACACAATGTATAGATAATATTTGAATGATTTTTCTCATTCTCTACATTCACAGTATAAATGTACCTTTCACAGGCTGAATAAATTTTCGTACAGTAGAATTTGTTCTCAAATTACCTTTTAAAAAAATAAAAAAAAAATTAAAGACAAACTTGCTTGTGATTTTAAGGGCTTATTGTAGTGCGGTGCACCAGATGCCTTGAAAAGTACAATTATAAAATCTGCTGTACCCATCTGTGAGTGAGCCAGCTGGCTAATCACTAAAACTGAGTGGAACGTATAGCACAGCAGAGGCAATGGGCTTACTTAAAAAAGGGACAAGAGAGAACAATGGAGAACACCTCGACTACAGAAATGAACAAATGTGGCAGCACAGAAGTGCCCGGAAGGAAATGTTTTTTTAAATTTTTTTTTATATCCAAATTATCCATCTTAGCCTACTAAGTCCATATCTTCATCTAAAAACAATATGTAGTGACAGTGGGGGGACACAGTTGCAGTCACAGGTGCTGTTGGACACCGTATATAAAATTAAATAAATAAAAAAAAGGCTAATAGTGTATTATCATTTGTGAAAGTATGACATAAAAAAAAACATTTATTAAAAAATCACTAGCAAGTAAATTGTATTTTACTAGCAAAAGTATAAAAGACATAATTTTTTAACCCTTTTGGCTATTGTGAGTGATGACCTTACATTAGCCCTATTTAATTTTGGTGATACATTATTAATACTGGAACGCTGTTTGGGGAGATAGAAATATTCCACTATCAAGCTTTTGAGGGGCAGAGCTACCACTGGCAAACTGTTTGGGGACAGATATACCACTGGCTAGCTGTTTGGGTCAATGACAGTGCTGGTAAGCTGTTTGGGGACAGAGATGATTCTGGTGAGCTGTTTGGGGACAGAGATAATGCTGTCAAGCTGTTTGGGGACAAATATTTGGCTGGAAATCTGTTTGGGGACTGATATTATGCTGGCAATCTGTTTGGGGACAGATGTAACACTGGCAAGCTTTTGGGAGAAAGAGGCCAGTGACAGACTGCTTGGGTAGAAAGATACCACTGGCAAGCTGTTTGGGTACAGAGATGCTAGGCAGATATGACACTGGCAAACTGTTTAAGGAGAAAGATGCCACTGACAAACTGTCTGAGGTCGAAACAGGCCACTGGAAATTAGGGGCGTATCGTGCCCCTGAGTGACAGGTGTGCTGCCAGCCCGGAGCACGCCTGTCACTCGGAGGCACGACGTCTCTCGTGTATTTCCGGGGGTATTTTGTGTTGAGAACAGTCAGCACACAAACCCCCAGAAATACCAGAGCAACATTGTTACATCCAGAAGATGACGCTGCACTGAATTTGGCATCAGAGTCTCTCACTCTGCTGCCAATTCGACAAGCACGAAAAGTATAGGAAAATTCGTAAACTTTTAGTGCTTGTTGAATTGGCAACAGAGTGAGTGACTTTGTTGCCGAATTTGTAGCAGCGTCGTCTTTCGGATGTATTTCTGGGATTTGTGTGCTCTCTGCTCGGAGCGCGGCGCACACCTAGCACATATGGAGCATCCGCCACTGCTGGAAATCTGTTTGAGGAGAAAGATGACACTGCAAGCTGTTTGGGGACATATATGATGCTGGCAATCTCTTTGGGGACAGAGATAATGCTGTCAAGCTGTTTGGGGACATATATGATGCTGGCAATCTCTTTGGGGACAGAGATATGCTGGCAATCTCTTTGGGGACAGAGATAATGCTGGCAATCTCTTTAGGGACAGAGAAAATTCGGTCAAGCTGTTTGGGGACAGATATTATGCTGGCAATCTGTTTGGTGACAGATGTAACACCGGAAGCGTGAAAAATAACAAGTGTTTTTAAAATCTGAAGGTGAAACTTAAAGGTGAACTAGTTGAGAGAGTTTAACTCATGTCACGGTGGAAGGGCCAAAAGTGGAACAAAGGCTATTTTGGTAGCTGCTGTCAACACTTGGCAAACAAACCAATGAGCCAAATTAGCTGGTTGTATTAAAATAATAATACGGCCAGTAACCTCTTAGGGGGAAAGCCCTTCTCTCAAGCTAAGAATAGTCCTCTGAGCGATAGATCTAAACAAGCATTTGGATCCTTTTTTTTTTTATATATTGTTTTACTGCACTATTATAAAAAAACACAAAAGCCACCCTAGAGAGAGAAACAAATAGAAAGACTGGAGGAACATCAAAGCATGCAAAGTATGGGGGCAGATCGCACTGCATAAATATATTGTCCAAATATGAAGCATACGAAAAAATGTACCCTACTGAACATACGTGTCCATATTCTACAAAATCTAAATTCTGTAATGTTTCTCTAACATTTTGAATGCTTGTCCCATCGTTTTGTAGTTATTACATTTGCTCTAGGTCCTGTGTTCAAGCCCCTATAGTGCCAAGTATCAAGAACCCCATACCAGGATAAAAAGACATAGTCCCCTGAAATTAGAGAGTCACAGATTTAAAAGTTATTCCAGAAAATTTTACTTCACTGAAAGGGTGGTGGATGGATGGAACAGCCGTGCAGCAAAGGTGGTAGAGGTTAATACAGTGAAAGAATTCAAGCATGCATGAAATAAATATAAGGCTATCCTGAACATAAGATAAGACCATGGACCAAATATGGGATGAAGATTTTACAGCAGGTAGAATTATGCGCAGACTAGACGGGCCAACTGGTACTTATCAGCAGACACATTTTTTGTGCAAATATCCCTGTATTAATTCTATCAAGTTGTTACATGTTTAATCAATATCATATCAATCTATCTAAAAATACAGTACACCCAGGACTCTCTACCCAGGGCCGATCCTAGGGTCACGGGCGCCTGGGTGCAGGTTTTCTTTTGGCGCCCAAAGATGGGAGTGGTTATATTATGAACTCCTCCCCTTTAGACACTTCTGTTCCAGACATGCCCATTTCATTTTGGGGAGAGGGGGAGGAGAGCACAAACTTTATTTTGATGTAAAGGACCAACACAAACTTTCATTTTAAATAAAGATATATATTTTGCCATAATACTGTGTAGTGGTTTTATTTATTTCTATGATGCTCAGCCAGCAACATGAGAGAGTTTTTGCTGGCTAGCAGAATGAGTTTTTACTTCCGTTCCCATGATGTCCATCCAGCCAAAGTCTGGCTGAGCATCACTGGAAAAGAAGTACGCAAGGAGCGATAAATAATATTACACCACTCCAGTCACTCACGTGTCTCTCTCTGCCTATGCCCTCATGTCTTTCTTTCTCTTTCCCCAAACCCTCATGTCTGTCTCTCTCTCCCGACACATACCCAATGTCTGTCTCTCTCTCTCTCCACTCATACCCAATGTCTGTCTCTCTCTCTCTCCACCGATACCCAATGTCTGTGTCTCTCTCACCACTCATACCCAATGTCTGTGTCTCTCTCACCACTCATACCCAATGTCTGTGTCTCTCTCACCACTCATACCCAATGTCTGTCTCTCTCTCCACTCATACCCAATGTCTGTCTCTCTCTCTCCACTCATACCCAATGTCTGTCTCTCTCTCTCCACTCATACCTAATGTCTGTCTCTCTCTCTCCACTCATACCTAATGTCTGTCTCTCTCTCCACTCATACCCAATGTCTGTCTCTCTCTCTCCACTCATACCCAATGTCTGTCTCTCTCTCTCCACTCATACCTAATGTCTGTCTCTCTCTCTCCACTCATACCTAATGTCTGTCTCTCTCTCTCCACTCATACCTAATGTCTGTCTCTCTCTCTCCACTCATACCTAATGTCTGTCTCTCTCTCTCCACTCATACCTAATGTCTGTCTCTCTCTCTCCACTCATACCTAATGTCTGTCTCTCTCTCTCCACTCATACCTAATGTCTGTCTGTCTCTCTCTCCACTCATACCTAATGTCTGTCTCTCTCTCTCCACTCATACCTAATATCTGTCTCTCTCTCTCCACTCATACCTAATGTCTGTCTCTCTCTCTCCACTCATACCTAATGTCTGTCTCTCTCTCTCCACTCATACCTAATGTCTGTCTCTCTCTCTCCACTCATACCTAATGTCTGTCTCTCTCTCTCCACTCATACCTAATGTCTGTCTCTCTCTCCACTCATACCTAATGTCTGTCTCTCTCTCCACTCATACCTAATGTCTGTCTCTCTCTCTCCACTCATACCTAATGTCTGTCTGTCTCTCTCTCCACTCATACCTAATGTCTGTCTCTCTCTCTCCACTCATACCTAATGTCTGTCTCTCTCTCTCCACTCATACCTAATGTCTGTCTCTCTCTCTCCACTCATACCTAATGTCTGTCTCTCTCTCTCCACTCATACCTAATGTCTGTCTCTCTCTCCACTCATACCTAATATCTGTCTCTCTCTCTCCATTCATACCTAATGTCTGTCTCTCTCTCTCCACTCATACCTAATGTCTGTCTGTCTCTCTCTCCACTCATACCTAATGTCTGTCTCTCTCTCTCCACTCATACCTAATGTCTGTCTCTCTCTCCACTCATACCTAATGTCTGTCTCTCTCTCTCCACTCATACCTAATGTCTGTCTCTCTCTCCACTCATACCTAATGTCTGTCTGTCTCTCTCTCCACTCATACCTAATGTCTGTCTCTCTCTCTCTCTCCACTCATACCCAATGTCTGTCTCTCTCTCTCCACTCATACCTAATGTCTGTCTCTCTCTCTCCACTCATACCTAATATCTGTCTCTCTCTCTCCACTCATACCTAATATCTGTCTCTCTCTCTCCACTCATACCTAATGTCTGTCTCTCTCTCTCTCTCCACTCATACCCAATGTCTGTCTCTCTCTCCACTCATACCTAATGTCTGTCTCTCTCTCTCCACTCATACCTAATGTCTGTCTCTCTCTCCACTCATACCTAATGTCTGTCTCTCTCTCTCCACTCATACCTAATGTCTGTCTCTCTCTCTCCACTCATACCCAATGTCTGTCTCTCTCTCTCCACTCATACCTAATGTCTGTCTCTCTCTCTCCACTCATACCTAATGTCTGTCTCTCTCTCTCCACTCATACCTAATGTCTGTCTCTCTCTCTCCACTCATACCTAATGTCTGTCTCTCTCTCTCCACTCATACCTAATGTCTGTCTCTCTCTCCACTCATACCTAATGTCTGTCTCTCTCTCTCCACTCATACCTAATGTCTGTCTCTCTCTCTCCACTCATACCTAATGTCTGTCTCTCTCTCTCCACTCATACCTAATGTCTGTCTCTCTCTCTCCACTCATACCTAATGTCTGTCTCTCTCTCTCCACTCATACCTAATGTCTGTCTCTCTCTCTCCACTCATACCTAATGTCTGTCTGTCTCTCTCTCCACTCATACCTAATGTCTGTCTCTCTCTCTCCACTCATACCTAATGTCTGTCTCTCTCTCTCCACTCATACCTAATGTCTGTCTCTCTCTCTCTCCACTCATACCTAATGTCTGTCTGTCTCTCTCCACTCATACCTAATGTCTGTCTCTCTCTCTCCACTCATACCTAATGTCTGTCTCTCTCTCTCCACTCATACCTAATGTCTGTCTCTCTCTCTCCACTCATACCTAATGTCTGTCTCTCTCTCTCCACTCATACCTAATGTCTGTCTCTCTCTCTCCACTCATACCTAATGTCTGTCTGTCTCTCTCTCCACTCATACCCAATGTCTGTCTCTCTCTCTCCACTCATACCTAATGTCTGTCTCTCTCTCTCCACTCATACCTAATGTCTGTCTCTCTCTCTCCACTCATACCTAATGTCTGTCTCTCTCTCTCCACTCATACATAATGTCTGTCTCTCTCTCCACTCATACCTAATGTCTGTCTCTCTCTCTCCACTCATACCCAATGTCTGTCTCTCTCTCCACTCATACCTAATGTCTGTCTCTCTCTCTCCACTCATACCTAATGTCTGTCTCTCTCTCTCTCCACTCATACCTAATGTCTCTCTCTCTCTCCACTCATACCTAATGTCTGTCTCTCTCTCCACTCATATCTAATGTCTGTCTCTCTCTCCACTCATACCTAATGTCTCTCTCTCTCTCCACTCATACCCAATGTCTGTCTCTCTCTCCACTCATACCCAATGTCTGTCTCTCTCTCCACTCATACCTAATGTCTGTCTCTCTCTCCACTCATACATAATGTCTGTCTCTCTCTCCACTCATACCTAATGTCTGTCTCTTTCTCCACTCATACCCAATGTCTGTCTCTCTCTCCACTCATACCCAATGTCTGTCTCTCTCTCCACTCATACCTAATGTCTGTCTCTCTCTCCACTCATACATAATGTCTGTCTCTCTCTCCACTCATACCTAATGTCTGTCTCTCTCTCCACTCATACCTAATGTCTGTCTCTCTCTCCACTCATACCCAATGTCTGTCTCTCTCTCCACTCATACCTAATGTCTGTCTCTCTCTCCACTCATACCTAATGTCTGTCTCTCTCTCCACTCATACCCAATGTCTGTCTCTCTCTCTCCACTCATACATAATGTCTGTCTCTCTCTCTCCACTCATACCTAATGTCTGTCTCTCTCTCTCCACTCATACCCAATGTCTGTCTCTCTCTCCACTCATACCTAATGTCTGTCTCTCTCTCCACTCATACATAATGTCTGTCTCTCTCTCCACTCATACATAATGTCTGTCTCTCTCTCCACTCATACATAATGTCTGTCTCTCTCTCCACTCATACCTAATGTCTGTCTCTCTCTCTCCACTCATACCCAATGTCTGTCTCTCTCTCCACTCATACCTAATGTCTGTCTCTCTCTCCACTCATACCCAATGTCTGTCTCTCTCTCCACTCATACATAATGTCTGTCTCTCTCTCCACTCATACCCAATGTCTGTCTCTCTCTCCACTCATACCCAATGTCTGTATCTCTCTCTCCACTCATACCCAATGTCTGTCTCTCTCTCCACTCATACATAATGTCTGTCTCTCTCTCCACTCATACCTAATGTCTGTCTCTCTCTCTCCACTCATACATAATGTCTGTCTGTCTCTCTCCACTCATACATAATGTCTGTCTCTCTCTCCACTCATACCTAATGTCTGTCTCTCTCTCCACTCATACCTAATGTCTGTCTCTCTCTCTCCACTCATACATAATGTCTGTCTGTCTCTCTCCACTCATACCCAATGTCTGTCTCTCTCTCTCCACTCATACCTAATGTCTGTCTCTCTCTCTCCACTCATACCTAATGTCTGTCTCTCTCCACTCATACCTAATGTCTCTCTCTCTCTCTCCACTCATACCCAATGTCTCTCTCTCTCTCCACTCATACCTAATGTCTGTCTCTCTCCACTCATACCTAATGTCTCTCTCTCTCTCTCCACTCATACCTAATGTCTGTCTCTCTCTCCACTCATACATAATGTCTGTCTCTCTCTCTCCACTCATATCCAATATCTGTCTCTCTCTCTCCACTCATACCTAATGTCTGTCTCTCTCTCTCCACTCATACCTAATGTCTGTCTCTCTCTCCACTCATACCTAATGTCTGTCTCTCTCTCTCCACTCATACCTAATGTCTGTCTCTCTCTCCACTCATACCTAATGTCTGTCTCTCTCTCTCTCCACTCATACCTAATGTCTGTCTCTCTCTCCACTCATACCTAATGTCTGTCTCTCTCTCCACTCATACCCAATGTCTGTCTCTCTCTCCACTCATACCTAATGTCTGTCTCTCTCTCTCCACTCATACCTAATGTCTGTCTCTCTCTCTCCACTCATACCTAATGTCTGTCTCTCTCTCTCCACTCATACCTAATGTCTGTCTCTCTCTCTCCACTCATACATAATGTCTGTCTCTCTCTCTCCACTCATACCTAATGTCTGTCTCTCTCTCTCTACTCATACCCAATGTCTGTCTCTCTCTCCACTCATACCCAATGTCTGTCTCTCTCTCCACTCATACCTAATGTCTGTCTCTCTCTCTCCACTCATACCTAATGTCTGTCTCTCTCTCTCCACTCATACCCAATGTCTGTCTCTCTCTCTCCACTCATACCTAATGTCTGTCTCTCTCTCTCCACTCATACCTAATGTCTGTCTCTCTCTCTCCACTCATACCTAATGTCTGTCTCTCTCTCTCCACTCATACCTAATGTCTGTCTCTCTCTCCACTCATACCTAATGTCTGTCTCTCTCTCTCCACTCATACCTAATGTCTGTCTCTCTCTCCACTCATACCTAATGTCTGTCTCTCTCTCTCCACTCATACCTAATGTCTGTCTCTCTCTCCACTCATACCTAATGTCTGTCTCTCTCTCTCCACTCATACCTAATGTCTGTCTCTCTCTCTCTCCACTCATACCTAATGTCTGTCTGTCTCTCTCCACTCATACCTAATGTCTGTCTCTCTCTCTCCACTCATACCTAATGTCTGTCTCTCTCTCTCCACTCATACCTAATGTCTGTCTCTCTCTCCACTCATACCTAATGTCTGTCTCTCTCTCCACTCATACCTAATGTCTGTCTCTCTCTCCACTCATACCTAATGTCTGTCTCTCTCTCTCCACTCATACCTAATGTCTGTCTCTCTCTCTCCACTCATACCTAATGTCTGTCTCTCTCTCTCCACTCATACCTAATGTCTGTCTCTCTCTCTCCACTCATACCTAATGTCTGTCTCTCTCTCTCCACTCATACCTAATGTCTGTCTCTCTCTCCACTCATACCTAATGTCTGTCTCTCTCTCTCCACTCATACCTAATGTCTGTCTCTCTCTCTCCACTCATACCTAATGTCTGTCTCTCTCTCCACTCATACCTAATGTCTGTCTCTCTCTCTCCACTCATACCCAATGTCTGTCTCTCTCTCCACTCATACCTAATGTCTGTCTCTCTCTCTCCACTCATACCTAATGTCTGTCTCTCTCTCTCCACTCATACCTAATGTCTGTCTCTCTCTCTCTCCACTCATACCTAATGTCTGTCTCTCTCTCTCCACTCATACCTAATGTCTGTCTCTCTCTCCACTCATACCTAATGTCTGTCTCTCTCTCCACTCATACCTAATGTCTGTCTCTCTCTCCACTCATACCTAATGTCTGTCTCTCTCTCCACTCATACCTAATGTCTGTCTCTCTCTCTCCACTCATACATAATGTCTGTCTCTCTCTCTCCACTCATACCTAATGTCTGTCTCTCTCTCTCCACTCATACCCAATGTCTGTCTCTCTCTCCACTCATACCTAATGTCTGTCTCTCTCTCCACTCATACCCAATGTCTGTCTCTCTCTCCACTCATACCTAATGTCTGTCTCTCTCTCCACTCATACCTAATGTCTGTCTCTCTCTCTCCACTCATACCTAATGTCTGTCTCTCTCTCTCCACTCATACATAATGTCTGTCTCTCTCTCCACTCATACCTAATATCTGTCTCTCTCTCTCCACTCATACCTAATGTCTGTCTCTCTCTCTCCACTCATACCTAATGTCTGTCTCTCTCTCCCCACTCATACCTAATGTCTGTCTCTCTCTCCACTCATACCCAATGTCTGTCTCTCTCTCCACTCATACCCAATGTCTGTCTCTCTCTCTCCACTCATATCCAATATCTGTCTCTCTCTCTCCACTCATACCTAATGTCTGTCTCTCTCTCTCCACTCATACCTAATGTCTGTCTCTCTCTCTCCACTCATACCCAATGTCTGTCTCTCTCTCTCCACTCATACCTAATGTCTGTCTCTCTCTCTCCACTCATACCTAATGTCTGTCTCTCTCTCTCCACTCATACCTAATGTCTGTCTCTCTCTCTCCACTCATACCTAATGTCTGTCTCTCTCTCTCCACTCATACCTAATGTCTGTCTCTCTCTCTCCACTCATACCTAATGTCTGTCTCTCTCTCTCCACTCATACCTAATGTCTGTCTCTCTCTCTCCACTCATACCTAATGTCTGTCTCTCTCTCCACTCATACCTAATGTCTGTCTCTCTCTCCACTCATACCTAATGTCTGTCTCTCTCTCCACTCATACCTAATGTCTGTCTCTCTCTCCACTCATACCTAATGTCTGTCTCTCTCTCTCCACTCATACCTAATGTCTGTCTCTCTCTCTCCACTCATACCTAATGTCTGTCTCTCTCTCCACTCATACCTAATGTCTGTCTCTCTCTCCACTCATACCCAATGTCTGTCTCTCTCACCACTCATACCTAATGTCTGTCTCTCTCTCCACTCATACCTAATGTCTGTCTCTCTCTCCACTCATACCTAATGTCTGTCTCTCTCTCCACTCATACCCAATGTCTGTCTCTCTCTCCACTCATACCTAATGTCTGTCTCTCTCTCCACTCATACCTAATGTCTGTCTCTCTCTCCACTCATACCTAATGTCTGTCTCTCTCTCCACTCATACCCAATGTCTGTCTCTCTCTCCACTCATACCTAATGTCTGTCTCTCTCTCCACTCATACCTAATGTCTGTCTCTCTCTCCACTCATACCCAATGTCTGTCTCTCTCTCCACTCATACCTAATGTCTGTCTCTCTCTCCACTCATACCCAATGTCTGTCTCTCTCTCCACTCATACCTAATGTCTGTCTCTCTCTCCACTCATACCCAATGTCTGTCTCTCTCTCTCCACTCATACCTAATGTCTGTCTCTCTCTCTCCACTCATTCCTAATGTCTGTCTCTCTCTCCACTCATACCTAATGTCCGTCTCTCTCTCCACTCATACCTAATGTCTGTCTCTCTCTCCACTCATACCCAATGTCTGTCTCTCTCTCCACTCATACCCAATGTCTGTCTCTCTCTCTCACTCATACCCAATGTCTGTCTCTCTCTCTCCACTCATACCTAATGTCTGTCTCTCTCCACTCATACCCAATGTCTGTCTCTCTCTCCACTCATACCTAATGTCTGTCTCTCTCTCCACTCATACCTAATGTCTGTCTCTCTCTCTCCACTCATACCTAATGTCTCTCTCTCTCTCCACTCATACCTAATGTCTGTCTCTCTCTCTCCACTCATACCCAATGTCTGTCTCTCTCTCCACTCATACCTAATGTCTGTCTCTCTCTCCACTCATACCCAATGTCTGTCTCTCTCTCTCCACTCATACCTAATGTCTGTCTCTCTCTCCACTCATACCCAATGTCTGTCTCTCTCTCCACTCATACCTAATGTCTGTCTCTCTCTCCACTCATACCTAATGTCTGTCTCTCTCTCCACTCCTGCCCCCATGTCTGTCTCTCTCTCTCCACTCATACCTAATGTCTGTCTCTCTCTCCACTCATACCCAATGTCTGTCTCTCTCTCCACTCATACCTAATGTCTGTCTCTCTCTCTCCACTCATACCCAATGTCTGTCTCTCTCTCCACTCATACCTAATGTCTGTCTCTCTCTCCACTCATACCTAATGTCTGTCTCTCTCTCTCCACTCATACCTAATGTCTGTCTCTCTCTCCACTCATACCCAATGTCTGTCTCTCTCTCCACTCATACCCAATGTCTGTCTCTCTCTCTCACTCATACCCAATGTCTGTCTCTCTCTCTCCACTCATACCTAATGTCTGTCTCTCTCTCTCCACTCATACCTAATGTCTGTCTCTCTCCACTCATACCTAATGTCTGTCTCTCTCTCCACTCATACCTAATGTCTGTCTCTCTCTCCACTCATACCTAATGTCTGTCTCTCTCTCTCCACTCATACCTAATGTCTGTCTCTCTCTCTCCACTCATACCCAATGTCCGTCTCTCTCTCTCCACTCATACCTAATGTCTCTCTCTCTCTCCACTCATACCTAATGTCTGTCTCTCTCTCTCCACTCATACCCAATGTCCGTCTCTCTCTCTCCACTCATACCTAATGTCTGTCTCTCTCCACTCATACCCAATGTCTGTCTCTCTCTCCACTCATACCTAATGTCTGTCTCTCTCTCTCCACTCATACCTAATGTCTCTCTCTCTCTCCACTCATACCTAATGTCTGTCTCTCTCTCTCCACTCATACCTAATGTCTCTCTCTCTCTCCACTCATACCTAATGTCTGTCTCTCTCTCCACTCATACCCAATGTCTGTCTCTCTCTCTCCACTCATACCCAATATCTGTCTCTCTCTCCACTCATACATAATGTCTGTCTCTCTCTCTCTCTCCACTCATACCTAATGTCTGTCTCTCTCTCCACTCATACCCAATGTCTGTCTCTCTCTCCACTCATACCCAATGTCTGTCTCTCTCTCCACTCATACCTAATGTGTGTGTGTGTCTCTCTCTCTCCACTCATACCTAATGTCCGTCTCTCTCTCCACTCATACCTAATGTCTGTCTCTCTCCACTCATACCCAATGTCTGTCTCTCTCTCCACTCATACCTAATGTCTGTCTCTCTCTCCACTCATACCTAATGTCTGTCTCTCTCTCTCCACTCATACCTAATGTCTCTCTCTCTCTCCACTCATACCTAATGTCTGTCTCTCTCTCTCCACTCATACCTAATGTCTGTCTCTCTCTCTCCACTCATACCCAATGTCTGTCTCTCTCTCCACTCATACCTAATGTCTGTCTCTCTCTCCACTCATACCTAATGTCTGTCTCTCTCTCCACTCATACCTAATGTCTGTCTCTCTCTCTCCACTCATACCTAATGTCTGTCTCTCTCTCTCCACTCATACCCAATGTCTGTCTCTCTCTCTCCACTCATACCTAATGTCTGTCTCTCTCTCCACTCATACCCAATGTCTGTCTCTCTCTCCACTCATACCTAATGTCTGTCTCTCTCTCCACTCATACCTAATGTCTGTCTCTCTCTCCACTCCTGCCCCCATGTCTGTCTCTCTCTCTCCACTCATACCTAATGTCTGTCTCTCTCTCCACTCATACCCAATGTCTGTCTCTCTCTCCACTCATACCTAATGTCTGTCTCTCTCTCTCCACTCATACCCAATGTCTGTCTCTCTCTCCACTCATACCTAATGTCTGTCTCTCTCTCCACTCATACCTAATGTCTGTCTCTCTCTCACCACTTATACCCCATGTCTGTCTTTCTCTCTACTCATACCTAATGTCTGTCTCTCTCTCCACTCATACCTAATGTCTGTCTCTCTCTCTCCACTCATACATAATGTCTGTCTCTCTCTCTCCACTCATACCTAATGTCTGTCTCTCTCTCTCCACTCATACCTAATGTCTGTCTCTCTCTCCACTCATACCCAATGTCTGTCTCTCTCTCTCCACTCATACCCAATGTCTGTCTCTCTCTCCACTCATACCTAATGTCTGTCTCTCTCTCTCCACTCATACCCAATGTCTGTCTCTCTCTCCACTCATACCTAATGTCTGTCTCTCTCTCCACTCATACCTAATGTCTGTCTCTCTCTCACCACTTATACCCCATGTCTGTCTTTCTCTCTACTCATACCTAATGTCTGTGTCTCTCTCTCCACTCATACCTAATGTCTGTCTCTCTCTCCACTCATACCTAATGTCTGTCTCTCTCTCTCCACTCATACCTAATGTCTGTCTCTCTCTCCACTCATACCTAATGTCTGTCTCTCTCTCCACTCATACCTAATGTCTGTCTCTCTCTCTCCACTCATACCTAATGTCTGTCTCTCTCTCCACTCATACCTAATGTCTGTCTCTCTCTCCACTCATACCTAATGTCTGTCTCTCTCTCCACTCATACCTAATGTCTGTCTCTCTCTCCACTCATACCTAATGGCTGTCTCTCTCTCCACTCATACCTAATGTCTGTCTCTCTCTCCACTCATACCTAATGTCTGTCTCTCTCTCTACTCATACCCAATATCCGTCTCTCTCTCTCCACTCATACCTAATGTCTGTCTCTCTCTCTCCACTCATACCCAATGTCTGTCTCTCTCTCTCCACTCATACCCAATGTCTGTCTGTCTCTCTCTCTCTCCACTCATACCTAATGTCTGTCTGTCTCTCTCTCCACTCATACCTAATGTCTGTCTCTCTCTCTCCACTCATACCTAATGTCTGTCTCTCTCTCTCCACTCATACCCAATGTCTGTCTCTCTCTCTCCACTCATACCTAATGTCTGTCTCTCTCTCTCCACTCATACCTAATGTCTGTCTCTCTCTCTCCACTCATACCCAATGTCTGTCTCTCTCTCTCCACTCATACCTAATGTCTGTCTCTCTCTCTCCACTCATACCTAATGTCTGTCTCTCTCTCTCCACTCATACCTAATGTCTGTCTCTCTCTCCACTCATACCTAATGTCTGTCTCTCTCTCTCCACTCATACCTAATGTCTGTCTCTCTCTCTCCACTCATACCTAATGTCTGTCTCTCTCTCCACTCATACCTAATGTCTGTCTCTCTCTCTCCACTCATACCTAATGTCTGTCTCTCTCTCTCCACTCATACCTAATGTCTGTCTCTCTCTCCACTCATACCTAATGTCTCTCTCTCTCTCCACTCATACCTAATGTCTGTCTCTCTCTCCACTCATACCTAATGTCTGTCTCTCTCTCTCCACTCATACCTAATGTCTGTCTCTCTCTCTCCACTCATACCCAATGTCTGTCTCTCTCTCTACTCATACCCAATGTCTGTCTGTCTCTCTCTCTCCACTCATACCTAATGTCTGTCTCTCTCTCCACTCATACCCAATGTCTGTCTCTCTCTCCACTCATACCCAATGTCTGTCTCTCTCTCCACTCATACCTAATGTCTGTCTCTCTCTCCACTCATACCCAATGTCTGTCTCTCTCTCTACTCATACCCAATGTCTGTCTGTCTCTCTCTCTCCACTCATTCCTAATGTCTGTCTCTCTCTCTCCACTCATACCCAATGTCTGTCTCTCTCTCCACTCATACCTAATGTCTGTCTCTCTCTCCACTCATACCTAATGTCTGTCTCTCTCTCTCCACTCATACCTAATGTCTGTCTCTCTCTCCACTCATACCTAATGTCTGTCTCTCTCTCTCCACTCATACCTAATGTCTGTCTCTCTCCACTCATACCTAATGTCTGTCTCTCTCTCTCCACTCATACCTAATGTCTGTCTCTCTCCACTCATACCTAATGTCTGTCTCCCTCTCCACTCATACCTAATGTCTGTCTCTCTCTCTCCACTCATACCTAATGTCTGTCTCTCTCTCCACTCATACCTAATGTCTGTCTCTCTCTCTCCACTCATACCTAATGTCTGTCTCTCTCTCTCCACTCATACCTAATGTCTGTCTCTCTCTCCACTCATACCTAATGTCCGTCTCTCTCTCTCTCCACTCATACATAATGTCTGTCTCTCTCTCTCCACTCATACCTAATGTCTGTCTCTCTCTCTCCACTCATACCCAATGTCTGTGTCTCTCTCACCACTCATACCTAATGTCTGTCTCTCTCTCCACTCATACCCAATGTCTGTCTCTCTCTCCACTCATACCTAATGTCTGTCTCTCTCTCTCCACTCATACCCAATGTCTGTGTCTCTCTCACCACTCATACCTAATGTCTGTCTCTCTCTCCACTCATACCCAATGTCTGTCTCTCTCTCCACTCATACCTAATGTCTGTCTCTCTCTCCACTCATACCCAATGTCTGTCTCTCTCTCCACTCATACCTAATGTCTGTCTCTCTCTCTCCACTCATACCTAATGTCTGTCTCTCTCTCCACTCATACCTAATGTCTGTCTCTCTCTCTCCACTCATACCCAATGTCTGTCTCTCTCTCCACTCATACCTAATGTCTGTCTCTCTCTCACCACTCATACCTAATGTCTGTCTCTCTCTCCACTCATACCCAATGTCTGTCTCTCTCTCCACTCATACCTAATGTCTGTCTCTCTCTCCACTCATACCCAATGTCTGTCTCTCTCTCCACTCATACCTAATGTCTGTCTCTCTCTCTCCACTCATACCCAATGTCTGTCTCTCTCTCCACTCATACCTAATGTCTGTCTCTCTCTCTCCACTCATACCCAATGTCTGTCTCTCTCTCCACTCATACCTAATGTCCGTCTCTCTCTCTCCACTCATACCTAATGTCTGTCTCTCTCTCCACTCATACCTAATGTCTGTCTCTCTCTCCACTCATACCTAATGTCTGTCTCTCTCTCCACTCATACCCAATGTCTGTCTCTCTCTCCACTCATACCTAATGTCTGTCTCTCTCTCTCCACTCATACCCAATGTCTGTCTCTCTCTCCACTCATACCTAATGTCCGTCTCTCTCTCTCCACTCATACCCAATGTCTGTCTCTCTCTCCACTCATACCTAATGTCTGTCTCTCTCTCTCCACTCATACCTAATGTCTGTCTCTCTCTCTCCACTCATACCTAATGTCTGTCTCTCTCTCTCCACTCATACCTAATGTCTGTCTCTCTCTCCACTCATACCTAATGTCTGTCTCTCTCTCTCCACTCATACCTAATGTCTGTCTCTCTCTCTCCACTCATACCTAATGTCTGTCTCTCTCTCCACTCATACCTAATGTCTGTCTCTCTCTCTCCACTCATACCTAATGTCCGTCTCTCTCTCCACTCATACCTAATGTCTGTCTCTCTCTCTCCACTCATACCCAATGTCTGTCTCTCTCTCCACTCATACCTAATGTCTGTCTCTCTCTCCACTCATACCTAATGTCTGTCTCTCTCTCCACTCATACCTAATGTCTGTCTCTCTCTCTCCACTCATACCTAATGTCTGTCTCTCTCTCTCCACTCATACCCAATGTCTGTCTCTCTCTCTCCACTCATACCTAATGTCTGTCTCTCTCTCCACTCATACCCAATGTCTGTCTCTCTCTCCACTCATACCTAATGTCTGTCTCTCTCTCCACTCATACCTAATGTCTGTCTCTCTCTCCACTCCTGCCCCCATGTCTGTCTCTCTCTCTCCACTCATACCTAATGTCTGTCTCTCTCTCCACTCATACCCAATGTCTGTCTCTCTCTCCACTCATACCTAATGTCTGTCTCTCTCTCTCCACTCATACCCAATGTCTGTCTCTCTCTCCACTCATACCTAATGTCTGTCTCTCTCTCCACTCATACCTAATGTCTGTCTCTCTCTCACCACTTATACCCCATGTCTGTCTTTCTCTCTACTCATACCTAATGTCTGTCTCTCTCTCCACTCATACCTAATGTCTGTCTCTCTCTCTCCACTCATACATAATGTCTGTCTCTCTCTCTCCACTCATACCTAATGTCTGTCTCTCTCTCTCCACTCATACCTAATGTCTGTCTCTCTCTCCACTCATACCCAATGTCTGTCTCTCTCTCTCCACTCATACCCAATGTCTGTCTCTCTCTCCACTCATACCTAATGTCTGTCTCTCTCTCCACTCATACCTAATGTCTGTCTCTCTCTCTCCACTCATACCAATTTCTGTCTCTCTCTCCACTCATACCTAATGTCTGTCTCTCTCTCCACTCATACCTAATGTCTGTCTCTCTCTCACCACTTATACCCCATGTCTGTCTTTCTCTCTACTCATACCTAATGTCTGTGTCTCTCTCTCCACTCATACCTAATGTCTGTCTCTCTCTCCACTCATACCTAATGTCTGTCTCTCTCTCTCCACTCATACCTAATGTCTGTCTCTCTCTCCACTCATACCTAATGTCTGTCTCTCTCTCCACTCATACCTAATGTCTGTCTCTCTCTCTCCACTCATACCTAATGTCTGTCTCTCTCTCCACTCATACCTAATGTCTGTCTCTCTCTCCACTCATACCTAATGTCTGTCTCTCTCTCCACTCATACCTAATGTCTGTCTCTCTCTCCACTCATACCTAATGGCTGTCTCTCTCTCCACTCATACCTAATGTCTGTCTCTCTCTCCACTCATACCTAATGTCTGTCTCTCTCTCTACTCATACCCAATATCCGTCTCTCTCTCTCCACTCATACCTAATGTCTGTCTCTCTCTCTCCACTCATACCCAATGTCTGTCTCTCTCTCTCCACTCATACCCAATGTCTGTCTGTCTCTCTCTCTCTACTCATACCCAATGTCTGTCTCTCTCTCCACTCATACCTAATGTCTGTCTCTCTCTCTCCACTCATACCTAATGTCTGTCTCTCTCTCTCCACTCATACCCAATGTCTGTCTCTCTCTCTCCACTCATACCTAATGTCTGTCTCTCTCTCTCCACTCATACCTAATGTCTGTCTCTCTCTCTCCACTCATACCCAATGTCTGTCTCTCTCTCTCCACTCATACCTAATGTCTGTCTCTCTCTCTCCACTCATACCTAATGTCTGTCTCTCTCTCTCCACTCATACCTAATGTCTGTCTCTCTCTCCACTCATACCTAATGTCTGTCTCTCTCTCTCCACTCATACCTAATGTCTGTCTCTCTCTCTCCACTCATACCTAATGTCTGTCTCTCTCTCCACTCATACCTAATGTCTGTCTCTCTCTCTCCACTCATACCTAATGTCTGTCTCTCTCTCTCCACTCATACCTAATGTCTGTCTCTCTCTCCACTCATACCTAATGTCTCTCTCTCTCTCCACTCATACCTAATGTCTGTCTCTCTCTCCACTCATACCTAATGTCTGTCTCTCTCTCTCCACTCATACCTAATGTCTGTCTCTCTCTCTCCACTCATACCCAATGTCTGTCTCTCTCTCTACTCATACCCAATGTCTGTCTGTCTCTCTCTCTCCACTCATACCTAATGTCTGTCTCTCTCTCCACTCATACCCAATGTCTGTCTCTCTCTCCACTCATACCCAATGTCTGTCTCTCTCTCCACTCATACCTAATGTCTGTCTCTCTCTCCACTCATACCCAATGTCTGTCTCTCTCTCTACTCATACCCAATGTCTGTCTGTCTCTCTCTCTCCACTCATACCTAATGTCTGTCTCTCTCTCTCCACTCATACCCAATGTCTGTCTCTCTCTCCACTCATACCTAATGTCTGTCTCTCTCTCCACTCATACCTAATGTCTGTCTCTCTCTCTCCACTCATACCTAATGTCTGTCTCTCTCTCCACTCATACCTAATGTCTGTCTCTCTCTCTCCACTCATACCTAATGTCTGTCTCTCTCTCTCCACTCATACCTAATGTCTGTCTCTCTCTCCACTCATACCTAATGTCTGTCTCTCTCTCTCCACTCATACCCAATGTCTGTCTCTCTCTCTACTCATACCCAATGTCTGTCTGTCTCTCTCTCTCCACTCATACCTAATGTCTGTCTCTCTCTCCACTCATACCCAATGTCTGTCTCTCTCTCCACTCATACCCAATGTCTGTCTCTCTCTCCACTCATACCTAATGTCTGTCTCTCTCTCCACTCATACCCAATGTCTGTCTCTCTCTCTACTCATACCCAATGTCTGTCTGTCTCTCTCTCTCCACTCATACCTAATGTCTGTCTCTCTCTCTCCACTCATACCCAATGTCTGTCTCTCTCTCCACTCATACCTAATGTCTGTCTCTCTCTCCACTCATACCTAATGTCTGTCTCTCTCTCTCCACTCATACCTAATGTCTGTCTCTCTCTCCACTCATACCTAATGTCTGTCTCTCTCTCTCCACTCATACCTAATGTCTGTCTCTCTCCACTCATACCTAATGTCTGTCTCTCTCTCTCCACTCATACCTAATGTCTGTCTCTCTCCACTCATACCTAATGTCTGTCTCCCTCTCCACTCATACCTAATGTCTGTCTCTCTCTCTCCACTCATACCTAATGTCTGTCTCTCTCTCCACTCATACCTAATGTCTGTCTCTCTCTCTCCACTCATACCTAATGTCTGTCTCTCTCTCTCCACTCATACCTAATGTCTGTCTCTCTCTCCACTCATACCTAATGTCCGTCTCTCTCTCTCTCCACTCATACATAATGTCTGTCTCTCTCTCTCCACTCATACCTAATGTCTGTCTCTCTCTCTCCACTCATACCCAATGTCTGTGTCTCTCTCACCACTCATACCTAATGTCTGTCTCTCTCTCCACTCATACCCAATGTCTGTCTCTCTCTCCACTCATACCTAATGTCTGTCTCTCTCTCTCCACTCATACCCAATGTCTGTGTCTCTCTCACCACTCATACCTAATGTCTGTCTCTCTCTCCACTCATACCCAATGTCTGTCTCTCTCTCCACTCATACCTAATGTCTGTCTCTCTCTCCACTCATACCCAATGTCTGTCTCTCTCTCCACTCATACCTAATGTCTGTCTCTCTCTCTCCACTCATACCTAATGTCTGTCTCTCTCTCCACTCATACCTAATGTCTGTCTCTCTCTCTCCACTCATACCCAATGTCTGTCTCTCTCTCCACTCATACCTAATGTCTGTCTCTCTCTCACCACTCATACCTAATGTCTGTCTCTCTCTCCACTCATACCCAATGTCTGTCTCTCTCTCCACTCATACCTAATGTCTGTCTCTCTCTCCACTCATACCCAATGTCTGTCTCTCTCTCCACTCATACCTAATGTCTGTCTCTCTCTCTCCACTCATACCCAATGTCTGTCTCTCTCTCCACTCATACCTAATGTCTGTCTCTCTCTCTCCACTCATACCCAATGTCTGTCTCTCTCTCCACTCATACCTAATGTCCGTCTCTCTCTCTCCACTCATACCTAATGTCTGTCTCTCTCTCCACTCATACCTAATGTCTGTCTCTCTCTCCACTCATACCTAATGTCTGTCTCTTTCTCCACTCATACCCAATGTCTGTCTCTCTCTCCACTCATACCTAATGTCTGTCTCTCTCTCTCCACTCATACCCAATGTCTGTCTCTCTCTCCACTCATACCTAATGTCCGTCTCTCTCTCTCCACTCATACCCAATGTCTGTCTCTCTCTCCACTCATACCTAATGTCTGTCTCTCTCTCTCCACTCATACCTAATGTCTGTCTCTCTCTCTCCACTCATACCTAATGTCTGTCTCTCTCTCTCCACTCATACCTAATGTCTGTCTCTCTCTCCACTCATACCTAATGTCTGTCTCTCTCTCTCCACTCATACCTAATGTCTGTCTCTCTCTCTCCACTCATACCTAATGTCTGTCTCTCTCTCTCCACTCATACCTAATGTCTGTCTCTCTCTCCACTCATACCTAATGTCTGTCTCTCTCTCTCCACTCATACCTAATGTCCGTCTCTCTCTCCACTCATACCTAATGTCTGTCTCTCTCTCCACTCATACCCAATGTCTGTCTCTCTCTCCACTCATACCTAATGTCTGTCTCTCTCTCCACTCATACCCAATGTCTGTCTCTCTCTCCACTCATACCTAATGTCCGTCTCTCTCTCTCCACTCCTGCCCCCATGTCTGTCTCTCTCTCTCCACTCATACCTAATGTCTGTCTCTCTCTCTCCACTCATACCCAATGTCTGTCTCTCTCTCCACTCATACCTAATGTCTGTCTCTCTCTCCACTCATACCCAATGTCTGTCTCTCTCTCTCCACTCATACCCAATGTCTGTCTCTCTCTCCACTCATACCTAATGTCTGTCTCTCTCTCCACTCATATCTAATGTCTGTCTCTCTCTCCACTCATACCCAATGTCTGTCTCTCTCTCCACTCATACCCAATGTCTGTCTGTCTCTCTCTCCACTCATACCCAATGTCTGTCTGTCTCTCTCTCTACTCATACCCAATGTCTGTGTCTCTCTCACCACTCATACCCAATGTCTGTCTCTCTCTCCACTCATACCCAATGTCTGTCTGTCTCTCTCTCTACTCATACCCAATGTCTGTGTCTCTCTCACCACTCATACCCAATGTCTGTCTCTCTCACCACTCATACCCAATGTCTGTCTCTCTCTCCACTCATACCCAATGTCTGTCTCTCTCTCTCCACTCATACCCAATGTCTGTCTCTCTCTCCACTCATACCCAATGTCTGTCTCTCTCTCTCCACTCATACCCAATGTCTGTCTCTCTCTCTCCACTCATACCCAATGTCTGTCTCTCTCTCTCCACTTATACCCCATGTCTGTCTTTCTCTCTACTCATACCCAATGTCTGTCTCTCTCTCTCCACTCATACCTAATGTCTGTCTCTCTCTCTCCACTCATACCTAATGTCTGTCTCTCTCTCCACTCATACCCAATGTCTGTCTCTCTCTCTCTCCACTCATACATAATGTCTGTCTCTCTCTCTCCACTCATACCTAATGTCCGTCTCTCTCTCTCTCCACTCATACATAATGTCTGTCTCTCTCTCTCCACTCATACCTAATGTCTGTCTCTCTCTCCACTCATACCCAATGTCTGTCTCTCTCTCCACTCATACCTAATGTCTGTCTCTCTCTCTCCACTCATACCCAATGTCTGTCTCTCTCTCCACTCATACCTAATGTCTGTCTCTCTCTCTCCACTCATACCTAATGTCTGTCTCTCTCTCCACTCATACCCAATGTCTGTGTCTCTCTCACCACTCATACCTAATGTCTGTCTCTCTCTCCACTCATACCCAATGTCTGTCTCTCTCTCCACTCATACCTAATGTCTGTCTCTCTCTCTCCACTCATACCTAATGTCTGTCTCTCTCTCTCCACTCATACCTAATGTCTGTCTCTCTCTCCACTCATACCTAATGTCTGTCTCTCTCTCTCCACTCATACCCAATGTCTGTCTCTCTCTCCACTCATACCTAATGTCTGTCTCTCTCTCTCCACTCATACCTAATGTCTGTCTCTCTCTCCACTCATACCTAATGTCCGTCTCTCTCTCTCCACTCATACCTAATGTCTGTCTCTCTCTCCACTCATACCTAATGTCTGTCTGTCTCTCCACTCATATCTAATGTCTGTCTCTCTCTCCACTCATACCCAATGTCTGTCTCTCTCTCCACTCATACCCAATGTCTGTCTGTCTCTCTCTCCACTCATACCCAATGTCTGTCTGTCTCTCTCTCTACTCATACCCAATGTCTGTGTCTCTCTCACCACTCATACCCAATGTCTGTCTCTCTCTCCACTCATACCCAATGTCTGTCTGTCTCTCTCTCTACTCATACCCAATGTCTGTGTCTCTCTCACCACTCATACCCAATGTCTGTCTCTCTCACCACTCATACCCAATGTCTGTCTCTCTCTCCACTCATACCCAATGTCTGTCTCTCTCTCTCCACTCATACCCAATGTCTGTCTCTCTCTCCACTCATACCCAATGTCTGTCTCTCTCTCTCCACTCATACCCAATGTCTGTCTCTCTCTCTCCACTCATACCCAATGTCTGTCTCTCTCTCTCCACTTATACCCCATGTCTGTCTTTCTCTCTACTCATACCCAATGTCTGTCTCTCTCTCTCCACTCATACCTAATGTCTGTCTCTCTCTCTCCACTCATACCTAATGTCTGTCTCTCTCTCCACTCATACCCAATGTCTGTCTCTCTCTCTCTCCACTCATACATAATGTCTGTCTCTCTCTCTCCACTCATACCTAATGTCCGTCTCTCTCTCTCTCCACTCATACATAATGTCTGTCTCTCTCTCTCCACTCATACCTAATGTCTGTCTCTCTCTCCACTCATACCCAATGTCTGTCTCTCTCTCCACTCATACCTAATGTCTGTCTCTCTCTCTCCACTCATACCCAATGTCTGTCTCTCTCTCCACTCATACCTAATGTCTGTCTCTCTCTCTCCACTCATACCTAATGTCTGTCTCTCTCTCCACTCATACCCAATGTCTGTGTCTCTCTCACCACTCATACCTAATGTCTGTCTCTCTCTCCACTCATACCCAATGTCTGTCTCTCTCTCCACTCATACCTAATGTCTGTCTCTCTCTCTCCACTCATACCTAATGTCTGTCTCTCTCTCTCCACTCATACCTAATGTCTGTCTCTCTCTCCACTCATACCTAATGTCTGTCTCTCTCTCTCCACTCATACCCAATGTCTGTCTCTCTCTCCACTCATACCTAATGTCTGTCTCTCTCTCTCCACTCATACCTAATGTCTGTCTCTCTCTCCACTCATACCTAATGTCCGTCTCTCTCTCTCCACTCATACCTAATGTCTGTCTCTCTCTCCACTCATACCTAATGTCTGTCTCTCTCTCCACTCATACCTAATGTCTGTCTCTCTCTCCACTCATACCCAATGTCTGTCTCTCTCTCCACTCATACCTAATGTCTGTCTCTCTCTCTCCACTCATACCCAATGTCTGTCTCTCTCTCCACTCATACCTAATGTCCGTCTCTCTCTCTCCACTCATACCCAATGTCTGTCTCTCTCTCCACTCATACCTAATGTCTGTCTCTCTCTCTCCACTCATACCTAATGTCTGTCTCTCTCTCTCCACTCATACCTAATGTCTGTCTCTCTCTCCACTCATACCTAATGTCCGTCTCTCTCTCTCCACTCATACCTAATGTCTGTCTCTCTCTCCACTCATACCTAATGTCTGTCTGTCTCTCCACTCATATCTAATGTCTGTCTCTCTCTCCACTCATACCCAATGTCTGTCTCTCTCTCCACTCATACCCAATGTCTGTCTGTCTCTCTCTCCACTCATACCCAATGTCTGTCTGTCTCTCTCTCTACTCATACCCAATGTCTGTGTCTCTCTCACCACTCATACCCAATGTCTGTCTCTCTCTCCACTCATACCCAATGTCTGTCTGTCTCTCTCTCTACTCATACCCAATGTCTGTGTCTCTCTCACCACTCATACCCAATTTCTGTCTCTCTCACCACTCATACCCAATGTCTGTCTCTCTCTCCACTCATACCCAATGTCTGTCTCTCTCTCTCCACTCATACCCAATGTCTGTCTCTCTCTCCACTCATACCCAATGTCTGTCTCTCTCTCTCCACTCATACCCAATGTCTGTCTCTCTCTCTCCACTCATACCCAATGTCTGTCTCTCTCTCTCCACTTATACCCCATGTCTGTCTTTCTCTCTACTCATACCCAATGTCTGTCTCTCTCTCTCCACTCATACCTAATGTCTGTCTCTCTCTCTCCACTCATACCTAATGTCTGTCTCTCTCTCCACTCATACCCAATGTCTGTCTCTCTCTCTCTCCACTCATACATAATGTCTGTCTCTCTCTCTCCACTCATACCTAATGTCCGTCTCTCTCTCTCTCCACTCATACATAATGTCTGTCTCTCTCTCTCCACTCATACCTAATGTCTGTCTCTCTCTCCACTCATACCCAATGTCTGTCTCTCTCTCCACTCATACCTAATGTCTGTCTCTCTCTCTCCACTCATACCCAATGTCTGTCTCTCTCTCCACTCATACCTAATGTCTGTCTCTCTCTCTCCACTCATACCTAATGTCTGTCTCTCTCTCCACTCATACCCAATGTCTGTGTCTCTCTCACCACTCATACCTAATGTCTGTCTCTCTCTCCACTCATACCCAATGTCTGTCTCTCTCTCCACTCATACCTAATGTCTGTCTCTCTCTCTCCACTCATACCTAATGTCTGTCTCTCTCTCTCCACTCATACCTAATGTCTGTCTCTCTCTCCACTCATACCTAATGTCTGTCTCTCTCTCTCCACTCATACCCAATGTCTGTCTCTCTCTCCACTCATACCTAATGTCTGTCTCTCTCTCTCCACTCATACCTAATGTCTGTCTCTCTCTCCACTCATACCTAATGTCCGTCTCTCTCTCTCCACTCATACCTAATGTCTGTCTCTCTCTCCACTCATACCTAATGTCTGTCTCTCTCTCCACTCATACCTAATGTCTGTCTCTCTCTCCACTCATACCCAATGTCTGTCTCTCTCTCCACTCATACCTAATGTCTGTCTCTCTCTCTCCACTCATACCCAATGTCTGTCTCTCTCTCCACTCATACCTAATGTCCGTCTCTCTCTCTCCACTCATACCCAATGTCTGTCTCTCTCTCCACTCATACCTAATGTCTGTCTCTCTCTCTCCACTCATACCTAATGTCTGTCTCTCTCTCTCCACTCATACCTAATGTCTGTCTCTCTCTCCACTCATACCTAATGTCTGTCTCTCTCTCTCCACTCATACCTAATGTCTGTCTCTCTCTCTCCACTCATACCTAATGTCTGTCTCTCTCTCTCCACTCATACATAATGTCTGTCTCTCTCTCTCCACTCATACCTAATGTCTGTCTCTCTCTCTCCACTCATACCTAATGTCTGTCTCTCTCTCCACTCATACCTAATGTCTGTCTCTCTCTCCACTCATACCTAATGTCTGTCTCTCTCTCTCCACTCATACCCAATGTCTGTGTCTCTCTCACCACTCATACCTAATGTCTGTCTCTCTCTCCACTCATACCCAATGTCTGTCTCTCTCTCCACTCATACCTAATGTCTGTCTCTCTCTCCACTCATACCCAATGTCTGTCTCTCTCTCCACTCATACCTAATGTCTGTCTCTCTCTCTCCACTCATACCTAATGTCTGTCTCTCTCTCCACTCATACCTAATGTCTGTCTCTCTCTCTCCACTCATACCCAATGTCTGTCTCTCTCTCCACTCATACCTAATGTCTGTCTCTCTCTCACCACTCATACCTAATGTCTGTCTCTCTCTCCACTCATACCCAATGTCTGTCTCTCTCTCCACTCATACCTAATGTCTGTCTCTCTCTCCACTCATACCCTATGTCTGTCTCTCTCTCCACTCATACCTAATGTCTGTCTCTCTCTCTCCACTCATACCCAATGTCTGTCTCTCTCTCCACTCATACCTAATGTCTGTCTCTCTCTCTCCACTCATACCCAATGTCTGTCTCTCTCTCCACTCATACCTAATGTCCGTCTCTCTCTCTCCACTCATACCTAATGTCTGTCTCTCTCTCCACTCATACCTAATGTCTGTCTCTCTCTCCACTCATACCTAATGTCTGTCTCTCTCTCCACTCATACCCAATGTCTGTCTCTCTCTCCACTCATACCTAATGTCTGTCTCTCTCTCTCCACTCATACCCAATGTCTGTCTCTCTCTCCACTCATACCTAATGTCCGTCTCTCTCTCTCCACTCATACCCAATGTCTGTCTCTCTCTCCACTCATACCTAATGTCTGTCTCTCTCTCTCCACTCATACCTAATGTCTGTCTCTCTCTCTCCACTCATACCTAATGTCTGTCTCTCTCTCTCCACTCATACCTAATGTCTGTCTCTCTCTCCACTCATACCTAATGTCTGTCTCTCTCTCTCCACTCATACCTAATGTCTGTCTCTCTCTCTCCACTCATACCTAATGTCTGTCTCTCTCTCTCCACTCATACCTAATGTCTGTCTCTCTCTCCACTCATACCTAATGTCTGTCTCTCTCTCTCCACTCATACCTAATGTCCGTCTCTCTCTCCACTCATACCTAATGTCTGTCTCTCTCTCTCCACTCATACCCAATGTCTGTCTCTCTCTCCACTCATACCTAATGTCTGTCTCTCTCTCCACTCATACCTAATGTCTGTCTCTCTCTCCACTCATACCTAATGTCTGTCTCTCTCTCTCCACTCATACCTAATGTCTGTCTCTCTCTCTCCACTCATACCCAATGTCTGTCTCTCTCTCTCCACTCATACCTAATGTCTGTCTCTCTCTCCACTCATACCCAATGTCTGTCTCTCTCTCCACTCATACCTAATGTCTGTCTCTCTCTCCACTCATACCTAATGTCTGTCTCTCTCTCCACTCCTGCCCCCATGTCTGTCTCTCTCTCTCCACTCATACCTAATGTCTGTCTCTCTCTCCACTCATACCCAATGTCTGTCTCTCTCTCCACTCATACCTAATGTCTGTCTCTCTCTCTCCACTCATACCCAATGTCTGTCTCTCTCTCCACTCATACCTAATGTCTGTCTCTCTCTCCACTCATACCTAATGTCTGTCTCTCTCTCACCACTTATACCCCATGTCTGTCTTTCTCTCTACTCATACCTAATGTCTGTCTCTCTCTCCACTCATACCTAATGTCTGTCTCTCTCTCTCCACTCATACATAATGTCTGTCTCTCTCTCTCCACTCATACCTAATGTCTGTCTCTCTCTCTCCACTCATACCTAATGTCTGTCTCTCTCTCCACTCATACCCAATGTCTGTCTCTCTCTCTCCACTCATACCCAATGTCTGTCTCTCTCTCCACTCATACCTAATGTCTGTCTCTCTCTCCACTCATACCTAATGTCTGTCTCTCTCTCTCCACTCATACCCAATGTCTGTCTCTCTCTCCACTCATACCTAATGTCTGTCTCTCTCTCCACTCATACCTAATGTCTGTCTCTCTCTCACCACTTATACCCCATGTCTGTCTTTCTCTCTACTCATACCTAATGTCTGTGTCTCTCTCTCCACTCATACCTAATGTCTGTCTCTCTCTCCACTCATACCTAATGTCTGTCTCTCTCTCTCCACTCATACCTAATGTCTGTCTCTCTCTCCACTCATACCTAATGTCTGTCTCTCTCTCCACTCATACCTAATGTCTGTCTCTCTCTCTCCACTCATACCTAATGTCTGTCTCTCTCTCCACTCATACCTAATGTCTGTCTCTCTCTCCACTCATACCTAATGTCTGTCTCTCTCTCCACTCATACCTAATGTCTGTCTCTCTCTCCACTCATACCTAATGGCTGTCTCTCTCTCCACTCATACCTAATGTCTGTCTCTCTCTCCACTCATACCTAATGTCTGTCTCTCTCTCTACTCATACCCAATATCCGTCTCTCTCTCTCCACTCATACCTAATGTCTGTCTCTCTCTCTCCACTCATACCCAATGTCTGTCTCTCTCTCTCCACTCATACCCAATGTCTGTCTGTCTCTCTCTCTCTACTCATACCCAATGTCTGTCTCTCTCTCCACTCATACCTAATGTCTGTCTCTCTCTCTCCACTCATACCTAATGTCTGTCTCTCTCTCTCCACTCATACCCAATGTCTGTCTCTCTCTCTCCACTCATACCTAATGTCTGTCTCTCTCTCTCCACTCATACCTAATGTCTGTCTCTCTCTCTCCACTCATACCCAATGTCTGTCTCTCTCTCTCCACTCATACCTAATGTCTGTCTCTCTCTCTCCACTCATACCTAATGTCTGTCTCTCTCTCTCCACTCATACCTAATGTCTGTCTCTCTCTCCACTCATACCTAATGTCTGTCTCTCTCTCTCCACTCATACCTAATGTCTGTCTCTCTCTCTCCACTCATACCTAATGTCTGTCTCTCTCTCCACTCATACCTAATGTCTGTCTCTCTCTCTCCACTCATACCTAATGTCTGTCTCTCTCTCTCCACTCATACCTAATGTCTGTCTCTCTCTCCACTCATACCTAATGTCTCTCTCTCTCTCCACTCATACCTAATGTCTGTCTCTCTCTCCACTCATACCTAATGTCTGTCTCTCTCTCTCCACTCATACCTAATGTCTGTCTCTCTCTCTCCACTCATACCCAATGTCTGTCTCTCTCTCTACTCATACCCAATGTCTGTCTGTCTCTCTCTCTCCACTCATACCTAATGTCTGTCTCTCTCTCCACTCATACCCAATGTCTGTCTCTCTCTCCACTCATACCCAATGTCTGTCTCTCTCTCCACTCATACCTAATGTCTGTCTCTCTCTCCACTCATACCCAATGTCTGTCTCTCTCTCTACTCATACCCAATGTCTGTCTGTCTCTCTCTCTCCACTCATACCTAATGTCTGTCTCTCTCTCTCCACTCATACCCAATGTCTGTCTCTCTCTCCACTCATACCTAATGTCTGTCTCTCTCTCCACTCATACCTAATGTCTGTCTCTCTCTCTCCACTCATACCTAATGTCTGTCTCTCTCTCCACTCATACCTAATGTCTGTCTCTCTCTCTCCACTCATACCTAATGTCTGTCTCTCTCCACTCATACCTAATGTCTGTCTCTCTCTCTCCACTCATACCTAATGTCTGTCTCTCTCCACTCATACCTAATGTCTGTCTCCCTCTCCACTCATACCTAATGTCTGTCTCTCTCTCTCCACTCATACCTAATGTCTGTCTCTCTCTCCACTCATACCTAATGTCTGTCTCTCTCTCTCCACTCATACCTAATGTCTGTCTCTCTCTCTCCACTCATACCTAATGTCTGTCTCTCTCTCCACTCATACCTAATGTCCGTCTCTCTCTCTCTCCACTCATACATAATGTCTGTCTCTCTCTCTCCACTCATACCTAATGTCTGTCTCTCTCTCTCCACTCATACCCAATGTCTGTGTCTCTCTCACCACTCATACCTAATGTCTGTCTCTCTCTCCACTCATACCCAATGTCTGTCTCTCTCTCCACTCATACCTAATGTCTGTCTCTCTCTCTCCACTCATACCCAATGTCTGTGTCTCTCTCACCACTCATACCTAATGTCTGTCTCTCTCTCTCCACTCATACCCAATGTCTGTCTCTCTCTCCACTCATACCTAATGTCTGTCTCTCTCTCCACTCATACCCAATGTCTGTCTCTCTCTCCACTCATACCTAATGTCTGTCTCTCTCTCTCCACTCATACCTAATGTCTGTCTCTCTCTCCACTCATACCTAATGTCTGTCTCTCTCTCTCCACTCATACCCAATGTCTGTCTCTCTCTCCACTCATACCTAATGTCTGTCTCTCTCTCACCACTCATACCTAATGTCTGTCTCTCTCTCCACTCATACCCAATGTCTGTCTCTCTCTCCACTCATACCTAATGTCTGTCTCTCTCTCCACTCATACCCAATGTCTGTCTCTCTCTCCACTCATACCTAATGTCTGTCTCTCTCTCTCCACTCATACCCAATGTCTGTCTCTCTCTCCACTCATACCTAATGTCTGTCTCTCTCTCTCCACTCATACCCAATGTCTGTCTCTCTCTCCACTCATACCTAATGTCCGTCTCTCTCTCTCCACTCATACCTAATGTCTGTCTCTCTCTCCACTCATACCTAATGTCTGTCTCTCTCTCCACTCATACCTAATGTCTGTCTCTCTCTCCACTCATACCCAATGTCTGTCTCTCTCTCCACTCATACCTAATGTCTGTCTCTCTCTCTCCACTCATACCCAATGTCTGTCTCTCTCTCCACTCATACCTAATGTCCGTCTCTCTCTCTCCACTCATACCCAATGTCTGTCTCTCTCTCCACTCATACCTAATGTCTGTCTCTCTCTCTCCACTCATACCTAATGTCTGTCTCTCTCTCTCCACTCATACCTAATGTCTGTCTCTCTCTCTCCACTCATACCTAATGTCTGTCTCTCTCTCCACTCATACCTAATGTCTGTCTCTCTCTCTCCACTCATACCTAATGTCTGTCTCTCTCTCTCCACTCATACCTAATGTCTGTCTCTCTCTCTCCACTCATACCTAATGTCTGTCTCTCTCTCCACTCATACCTAATGTCTGTCTCTCTCTCTCCACTCATACCTAATGTCCGTCTCTCTCTCCACTCATACCTAATGTCTGTCTCTCTCTCCACTCATACCCAATGTCTGTCTCTCTCTCCACTCATACCTAATGTCTGTCTCTCTCTCCACTCATACCCAATGTCTGTCTCTCTCTCCACTCATACCTAATGTCCGTCTCTCTCTCTCCACTCCTGCCCCCATGTCTGTCTCTCTCTCTCCACTCATACCTAATGTCTGTCTCTCTCTCTCCACTCATACCCAATGTCTGTCTCTCTCTCCACTCATACCTAATGTCTGTCTCTCTCTCCACTCATACCCAATGTCTGTCTCTCTCTCTCCACTCATACCCAATGTCTGTCTCTCTCTCCACTCATACCTAATGTCTGTCTCTCTCTCCACTCATATCTAATGTCTGTCTCTCTCTCCACTCATACCCAATGTCTGTCTCTCTCTCCACTCATACCCAATGTCTGTCTGTCTCTCTCTCCACTCATACCCAATGTCTGTCTGTCTCTCTCTCTACTCATACCCAATGTCTGTGTCTCTCTCACCACTCATACCCAATGTCTGTCTCTCTCTCCACTCATACCCAATGTCTGTCTGTCTCTCTCTCTACTCATACCCAATGTCTGTGTCTCTCTCACCACTCATACCCAATGTCTGTCTCTCTCACCACTCATACCCAATGTCTGTCTCTCTCTCCACTCATACCCAATGTCTGTCTCTCTCTCTCCACTCATACCCAATGTCTGTCTCTCTCTCCACTCATACCCAATGTCTGTCTCTCTCTCTCCACTCATACCCAATGTCTGTCTCTCTCTCTCCACTCATACCCAATGTCTGTCTCTCTCTCTCCACTTATACCCCATGTCTGTCTTTCTCTCTACTCATACCCAATGTCTGTCTCTCTCTCTCCACTCATACCTAATGTCTGTCTCTCTCTCTCCACTCATACCTAATGTCTGTCTCTCTCTCCACTCATACCCAATGTCTGTCTCTCTCTCTCTCCACTCATACATAATGTCTGTCTCTCTCTCTCCACTCATACCTAATGTCCGTCTCTCTCTCTCTCCACTCATACATAATGTCTGTCTCTCTCTCTCCACTCATACCTAATGTCTGTCTCTCTCTCCACTCATACCCAATGTCTGTCTCTCTCTCCACTCATACCTAATGTCTGTCTCTCTCTCTCCACTCATACCCAATGTCTGTCTCTCTCTCCACTCATACCTAATGTCTGTCTCTCTCTCTCCACTCATACCTAATGTCTGTCTCTCTCTCCACTCATACCCAATGTCTGTGTCTCTCTCACCACTCATACCTAATGTCTGTCTCTCTCTCCACTCATACCCAATGTCTGTCTCTCTCTCCACTCATACCTAATGTCTGTCTCTCTCTCTCCACTCATACCTAATGTCTGTCTCTCTCTCTCCACTCATACCTAATGTCTGTCTCTCTCTCCACTCATACCTAATGTCTGTCTCTCTCTCTCCACTCATACCCAATGTCTGTCTCTCTCTCCACTCATACCTAATGTCTGTCTCTCTCTCTCCACTCATACCTAATGTCTGTCTCTCTCTCCACTCATACCTAATGTCCGTCTCTCTCTCTCCACTCATACCTAATGTCTGTCTCTCTCTCCACTCATACCTAATGTCTGTCTGTCTCTCCACTCATATCTAATGTCTGTCTCTCTCTCCACTCATACCCAATGTCTGTCTCTCTCTCCACTCATACCCAATGTCTGTCTGTCTCTCTCTCCACTCATACCCAATGTCTGTCTGTCTCTCTCTCTACTCATACCCAATGTCTGTGTCTCTCTCACCACTCATACCCAATGTCTGTCTCTCTCTCCACTCATACCCAATGTCTGTCTGTCTCTCTCTCTACTCATACCCAATGTCTGTGTCTCTCTCACCACTCATACCCAATGTCTGTCTCTCTCACCACTCATACCCAATGTCTGTCTCTCTCTCCACTCATACCCAATGTCTGTCTCTCTCTCTCCACTCATACCCAATGTCTGTCTCTCTCTCCACTCATACCCAATGTCTGTCTCTCTCTCTCCACTCATACCCAATGTCTGTCTCTCTCTCTCCACTCATACCCAATGTCTGTCTCTCTCTCTCCACTTATACCCCATGTCTGTCTTTCTCTCTACTCATACCCAATGTCTGTCTCTCTCTCTCCACTCATACCTAATGTCTGTCTCTCTCTCTCCACTCATACCTAATGTCTGTCTCTCTCTCCACTCATACCCAATGTCTGTCTCTCTCTCTCTCCACTCATACATAATGTCTGTCTCTCTCTCTCCACTCATACCTAATGTCCGTCTCTCTCTCTCTCCACTCATACATAATGTCTGTCTCTCTCTCTCCACTCATACCTAATGTCTGTCTCTCTCTCCACTCATACCCAATGTCTGTCTCTCTCTCCACTCATACCTAATGTCTGTCTCTCTCTCTCCACTCATACCCAATGTCTGTCTCTCTCTCCACTCATACCTAATGTCTGTCTCTCTCTCTCCACTCATACCTAATGTCTGTCTCTCTCTCCACTCATACCCAATGTCTGTGTCTCTCTCACCACTCATACCTAATGTCTGTCTCTCTCTCCACTCATACCCAATGTCTGTCTCTCTCTCCACTCATACCTAATGTCTGTCTCTCTCTCTCCACTCATACCTAATGTCTGTCTCTCTCTCTCCACTCATACCTAATGTCTGTCTCTCTCTCCACTCATACCTAATGTCTGTCTCTCTCTCTCCACTCATACCCAATGTCTGTCTCTCTCTCCACTCATACCTAATGTCTGTCTCTCTCTCTCCACTCATACCTAATGTCTGTCTCTCTCTCCACTCATACCTAATGTCCGTCTCTCTCTCTCCACTCATACCTAATGTCTGTCTCTCTCTCCACTCATACCTAATGTCTGTCTCTCTCTCCACTCATACCTAATGTCTGTCTCTCTCTCCACTCATACCCAATGTCTGTCTCTCTCTCCACTCATACCTAATGTCTGTCTCTCTCTCTCCACTCATACCCAATGTCTGTCTCTCTCTCCACTCATACCTAATGTCCGTCTCTCTCTCTCCACTCATACCCAATGTCTGTCTCTCTCTCCACTCATACCTAATGTCTGTCTCTCTCTCTCCACTCATACCTAATGTCTGTCTCTCTCTCTCCACTCATACCTAATGTCTGTCTCTCTCTCTCCACTCATACCTAATGTCTGTCTCTCTCTCCACTCATACCTAATGTCTGTCTCTCTCTCTCCACTCATACCTAATGTCTGTCTCTCTCTCTCCACTCATACCTAATGTCTGTCTCTCTCTCTCCACTCATACATAATGTCTGTCTCTCTCTCTCCACTCATACCTAATGTCTGTCTCTCTCTCTCCACTCATACCTAATGTCTGTCTCTCTCTCCACTCATACCTAATGTCTGTCTCTCTCTCCACTCATACCTAATGTCTGTCTCTCTCTCTCCCCTCATACCTAATGTCCGTCTCTCTCTCCACTCATACCTAATGTCTGTCTCTCTCTCTCCACTCATACCTAATGTCTGTCTCTCTCTCTCTCCACTCATACCTAATGTCTGTCTCTCTCTCCACTCATACCCAATGTCTGTCTCTCTCTCCACTCATACCTAATGTCTGTCTCTCTCTCCACTCATACCCAATGTCTGTCTCTCTCTCCACTCATACCTAATGTCTGTCTCTCTCTCCACTCCTGCCCCCATGTCTGTCTCTTTCTCTCCACTCATACCTAATGTCTGTCTCTCTCTCTCCACTCATACCCAATGTCTGTCTCTCTCTCCACTCATACCTAATGTCTGTCTCTCTCTCCACTCATACCCAATGTCTGTCTCTCTCTCTCCACTCATACCCAATGTCTGTCTCTCTCTCCACTCATACCTAATGTCTGTCTCTCTCTCCACTCATATCTAATGTCTGTCTCTCTCTCCACTCATACCCAATGTCTGTCTCTCTCTCCACTCATACCCAATGTCTGTCTGTCTCTCTCTCCACTCATACCCAATGTCTGTCTGTCTCTCTCTCTACTCATACCCAATGTCTGTGTCTCTCTCACCACTCATACCCAATGTCTGTCTCTCTCTCCACTCATACCCAATGTCTGTCTGTCTCTCTCTCTACTCATACCCAATGTCTGTGTCTCTCTCACCACTCATACCCAATGTCTGTCTCTCTCTCCACTCATACCCAATGTCTGTCTCTCTCTCTCCACTCATACCCAATGTCTGTCTCTCTCTCCACTCATACCCAATGTCTGTCTCTCTCTCTCCACTCATACCCAATGTCTGTCTCTCTCTCTCCACTCATACCTAATGTCTGTCTCTCTCTCTCCACTCATACCCAATGTCTGTCTCTCTCTCCACTCATACCTAATGTCTGTCTCTCTCTCTCCACTCATACCCAATGTCTGTCTCTCTCTCTCCACTCATACCTAATGTCTGTCTCTCTCTCTCCACTCATACCCAATGTCTGTCTCTCTCTCTCCACTCATACCTAATGTCTGTCTCTCTCTCCACTCATACCCAATGTCTGTCTCTCTCTCTCCACTCATACCTAATGTCTGTCTCTCTCTCTCCACTCATACCCAATGTCTGTCTCTCTCTCTCCACTCATACCTAATGTCTGTCTCTCTCTCCACTCATACCTAATGTCTGTCTCTCTCTCCACTCATACCTAATGTCTGTCTCTCTCTCTCCACTCATACCCAATGTCTGTCTCTCTCTCCACTCATACCCAATGTCTGTCTCTCTCTCTCCACTCATACCTAATGTCTGTCTCTCTCTCCACTCATACCTAATGTCTGTCTCTCTCTCCACTCATATCCAATATCTGTCTCTCTCTCTCCACTCATACCTAATGTCTGTCTCTCTCTCTCTCCACTCATACCTAATGTCTGTCTCTCTCTCTCCACTCATACCTAATGTCTGTCTCTCTCTCTCCACTCATACCTAATGTCCGTCTCTCTCTCCACTCATACCTAATGTCTGTCTCTCTCTCTCCACTCATACCTAATGTCTGTCTCTCTCTCTCCACTCATACCTAATGTCTGTCTCTCTCTCTCCACTCATACCTAATGTCTGTCTCTCTCTCCACTCATACCCAATGTCTGTCTCTCTCTCCACTCATACCTAATGTCCGTCTCTCTCTCTCCACTCATACCTAATGTCTGTCTCTCTCTCCACTCATACCTAATGTCTGTCTCTCTCTCTCCACTCATACCTAATGTCTGTCTCTCTCTCCACTCATACCTAATGTCTGTCTCTCTCTCTCCACTCATACCTAATGTCTGTCTCTCTCTCTCCACTCATACCTAATGTCTGTCTCTCTCTCTCCACTCATACCTAATGTCTGTCTCTCTCTCTCCACTCATACCTAATGTCTGTCTCTCTCTCTCCACTCATACCCAATGTCTGTCTCTCTCTCCACTCATACCTAATGTCTGTCTCTCTCTCCACTCATACCTAATGTCTGTCTCTCTCTCTCCACTCATACCTAATGTCTGTCTCTCTCTCCACTCATACCTAATGTCTGTCTCTCTCTCTCTCCACTCATACCTAATGTCTGTCTCTCTCTCTCCACTCATACCTAATGTCTGTCTCTCTCTCTCCACTCATACCCAATGTCTGTCTCTCTCTCTCCACTCATACCTAATGTCTGTCTCTCTCTCTCCACTCATACCTAATGTCTGTCTCTCTCTCTCCACTCATACCTAATGTCTGTCTCTCTCTCCACTCATACCTAATGTCTGTCTCTCTCTCCACTCATACCCAATGTCTGTCTCTCTCTCTCCACTCATACCTAATGTCTGTCTCTCTCTCCACTCATACCTAATGTCTGTCTCTCTCTCTCCACTCATACCTAATGTCTGTCTCTCTCTCCACTCATACCTAATGTCTGTCTCTCTCTCTCCACTCATACCTAATGTCTGTCTCTCTCTCCACTCATACCTAATGTCTGTCTCTCTCTCTCCACTCATACCTAATGTCTGTCTCTCTCTCTCCACTCATACCTAATGTCTGTCTCTCTCTCTCCACTCATACCTAATGTCTGTCTCTCTCTCCACTCATACCTAATGTCTGTCTCTCTCTCTCCACTCATACCTAATGTCTGTCTCTCTCTCCACTCATACCTAATGTCTGTCTCTCTCTCTCCACTCATACCTAATGTCTGTCTCTCTCTCCACTCATACCCAATGTCTGTCTCTCTCTCCACTCATACCTAATGTCTGTCTCTCTCTCCACTCATACCCAATGTCTGTCTCTCTCTCTCCACTCATACCTAATGTCTGTCTCTCTCTCTCCACTCATACCTAATGTCTGTCTCTCTCTCTCCACTCATACCTAATGTCTGTCTCTCTCTCCACTCATACCTAATGTCTGTCTCTCTCTCTCCACTCATACCTAATGTCTGTCTCTCTCTCTCCACTCATACCTAATGTCTGTCTCTCTCTCCACTCATACCCAATGTCTGTCTCTCTCTCTCCACTCATACCTAATGTCTGTCTCTCTCTCCACTCATACCTAATGTCTGTCTCTCTCTCTCCACTCATACCTAATGTCTGTCTCTCTCTCTCCACTCATACCCAATGTCTGTCTCTCTCTCCACTCATACCTAATGTCTGTCTCTCTCTCCACTCATACATAATGTCTGTCTCTCTCTCTCTCTCCACTCATACCTAATGTCTGTCTCTCTCTCCACTCATACCTAATGTCTGTCTCTCTCTCCACTCATACATAATGTCTGTCTCTCTCTCTCTCTCCACTCATACCTAATGTCTGTCTCTCTCTCCACTCATACCTAATGTCTGTCTCTCTCTCCACTCATACCTAATGTCTGTCTCTCTCTCTCCACTCATACCTAATGTCTGTCTCTCTCTCTCCACTCATACCTAATGTCTGTCTCTCTCTCTCCACTCATACCTAATGTCTGTCTCTCTCTCTCCACTCATACCTAATGTCTGTCTCTCTCTCTCCACTCATACCTAATGTCTGTCTCTCTCTCTCCACTCATACCTAATGTCTGTCTCTCTCTCCACTCATACCTAATGTCTGTCTCTCTCTCCACTCATACCTAATGTCTGTCTCTCTCTCTCCACTCATACCTAATGTCTGTCTCTCTCTCTCCACTCATACCTAATGTCTGTCTCTCTCTCTCCACTCATACATAATGTCTGTCTCTCTCTCTCCACTCATACCCAATGTCTGTCTCTCTCTCTCCACTCATACCTAATGTCTGTCTCTCTCTCCACTCATACCCAATGTCTCTCTCTCTCTCCACTCATACCTAATGTCTGTCTCTCTCTCCACTCATACCTAATGTCTGTCTCTCTCTCTCCACTCATACCTAATGTCTGTCTCTCTCTCTCCACTCATACCTAATGTCTGTCTCTCTCTCTCCACTCATATCTAATGTCTGTCTCTCTGTCTCCACTCATACCCAATGTCTGTCTCTCTCTCTCCACTCATACCTAATGTCTGTCTCTCTGTCTCCACTCATACCCAATGTCTGTCTCTCTCTCCACTCATACCTAATGTCTGTCTCTCTCTCTCCACTCATACCTAATGTCTGTCTCTCTGTCTCCACTCATACCCAATGTCTGTCTCTCTCTCCACTCATACATAATGTCTGTCTCTCTCTCTCTCTCCACTCATACCTAATGTCTGTCTCTCTCTCCACTCATACCTAATGTCTGTCTCTCTCTCCACTCATACATAATGTCTGTCTCTCTCTCTCCACTCATACCTAATGTCTGTCTCTCTCTCCACTCATACCTAATGTCTGTCTCTCTCTCTCCACTCATACCTAATGTCTGTCTCTCTCTCTCCACTCATACCTAATGTCTGTCTCTCTCTCTCCACTCATACCTAATGTCTGTCTCTCTCTCTCCACTCATACCTAATGTCCGTCTCTCTCTCCACTCATACCTAATGTCTGTCTCTCTCTCTCCACTCATACCTAATGTCTGTCTCTCTCTCCACTCATACCTAATGTCCGTCTCTCTCTCTCCACTCATACCTAATGTCTGTCTCTCTCTCCACTCATACCTAATGTCTGTCTCTCTCTCCACTCATACCTAATGTCTGTCTCTCTCTCCACTCATACCTAATGTCTGTCTCTCTCTCTCCACTCATACCTAATGTCTGTCTCTCTCTCCACTCATACCTAATGTCTGTCTCTCTCTCCACTCATACCTAATGTCTGTCTCTCTCTCTCCACTCATACCTAATGTCTGTCTCTCTCTCTCCACTCATACCTAATGTCTGTCTCTCTCTCCACTCATACCCAATGTCTGTCTCTCTCTCTCCACTCATACCCAATGTCTGTCTCTCTCTCCACTCATACCCAATGTCTGTCTCTCTCTCTCCACTCATACCTAATGTCTGTCTCTCTCTCCACTCATACCTAATGTCTGTCTCTCTCTCTCCACTCA
This sequence comes from Pelodytes ibericus, assembly GCA_036172795.1. Taxonomy (NCBI): domain Eukaryota; kingdom Metazoa; phylum Chordata; class Amphibia; order Anura; family Pelodytidae; genus Pelodytes; species Pelodytes ibericus. The sequence continues at coordinate 202,352,028 of CM069860.1, forward strand.
TACCCAATGTCTGTCTCTCTCTCCACTCATACCTAATGTCTGTCTCTCTCTCTCCACTCATACCCAATGTCTGTCTCTCTCTCCACTCATACCTAATGTCTGTCTCTCTCTCCACTCATACCTAATGTCTGTCTCTCTCTCTCCACTCATACCCAATGTCTGTCTCTCTCTCCACTCATACCTAATGTCTGTCTCTCTCTCCACTCATACCTAATGTCTGTCTCTCTCTCTCCACTCATACCCAATGTCTGTCTCTCTCTCTCCACTCATACCTAATGTCTGTCTCTCTCTCCACTCATACCTAATGTCTGTCTCTCTCTCTCCACTCATACCTAATGTCTGTCTCTCTCTCTCCACTCATACCTAATGTCTGTCTCTCTCTCCACTCATACCTAATGTCTGTCTCTCTCTCCACTCATACCCAATGTCTGTCTCTCTCTCTCCACTCATACCTAATGTCTGTCTCTCTCTCCACTCATACCTAATGTCTGTCTCTCTCTCTCCACTCATACCTAATGTCTGTCTCTCTCTCTCCACTCATACCTAATGTCTGTCTCTCTCTCCACTCATACCTAATGTCTGTCTCTCTCTCTCCACTCATACCTAATGTCTGTCTCTCTCTCTCCACTCATACCTAATGTCTGTCTCTCTCTCCACTCATACCCAATGTCTGTCTCTCTCTCTCCACTCATACCTAATGTCTGTCTCTCTCTCCACTCATACCTAATGTCTGTCTCTCTCTCTCCACTCATACCTAATGTCTGTCTCTCTCTCTCCACTCATACCTAATGTCTGTCTCTCTCTCTCCACTCATACCCAATGTCTGTCTCTCTCTCCACTCATACCTAATGTCTGTCTCTCTCTCCACTCATACATAATGTCTGTCTCTCTCTCTCTCTCCACTCATACCTAATGTCTGTCTCTCTCTCCACTCATACCTAATGTCTGTCTCTCTCTCCACTCATACATAATGTCTGTCTCTCTCTCTCTCTCCACTCATACCTAATGTCTGTCTCTCTCTCCACTCATACCTAATGTCTGTCTCTCTCTCCACTCATACCTAATGTCTGTCTCTCTCTCTCCACTCATACCTAATGTCTGTCTCTCTCTCTCCACTCATACCTAATGTCTGTCTCTCTCTCTCCACTCATACCTAATGTCTGTCTCTCTCTCTCCACTCATACCTAATGTCTGTCTCTCTCTCTCCACTCATACCTAATGTCTGTCTCTCTCTCTCCACTCATACCTAATGTCTGTCTCTCTCTCCACTCATACCCAATGTCTCTCTCTCTCTCCACTCATACCTAATGTCTGTCTCTCTGTCTCCACTCATACCCAATGTCTGTCTCTCTCTCTCCACTCATACCTAATGTCTGTCTCTCTGTCTCCACTCATACCCAATGTCTGTCTCTCTCTCCACTCATACCTAATGTCTGTCTCTCTCTCTCCACTCATACCTAATGTCTGTCTCTCTGTCTCCACTCATACCCAATGTCTGTCTCTCTCTCCACTCATACATAATGTCTGTCTCTCTCTCTCTCTCCACTCATACCTAATGTCTGTCTCTCTCTCCACTCATACCTAATGTCTGTCTCTCTCTCCACTCATACCTAATGTCTGTCTCTCTCTCTCCACTCATACCTAATGTCTGTCTCTCTCTCCACTCATACCTAATGTCTGTCTCTCTCTCTCCACTCATACCTAATGTCTGTCTCTCTCTCTCCACTCATACCTAATGTCTGTCTCTCTCTCTCCACTCATACCTAATGTCTGTCTCTCTCTCTCCACTCATACCTAATGTCTGTCTCTCTCTCCACTCATACCTAATGTCTGTCTCTCTCTCTCCACTCATACCTAATGTCTGTCTCTCTCTCTCCACTCATACCTAATGTCTGTCTCTCTCTCTCCACTCATACCTAATGTCTGTCTCTCTCTCTCCACTCATACCTAATGTCCGTCTCTCTCTCCACTCATACCTAATGTCTGTCTCTCTCTCTCCACTCATACCTAATATCTGTCTCTCTCTCTCTCCACTCATACCTAATGTCTGTCTCTCTCTCTCCACTCATACCCAATGTCTGTCTCTCTCTCCACTCATACCTAATGTCCGTCTCTCTCTCTCCACTCATACCTAATGTCTGTCTCTCTCTCCACTCATACCTAATGTCCGTCTCTCTCTCTCCACTCATACCTAATGTCTGTCTCTCTCTCCACTCATACCTAATGTCTGTCTCTCTCTCCACTCATACCTAATGTCTGTCTCTCTCTCCACTCATACCTAATGTCTGTCTCTCTCTCCACTCATACCTAATGTCTGTCTCTCTCTCTCCACTCATACCTAATGTCTGTCTCTCTCTCCACTCATACCTAATGTCTGTCTCTCTCTCTCCACTCATACCTAATGTCTGTCTCTCTCTCTCCACTCATACCTAATGTCTGTCTCTCTCTCCACTCATACCTAATGTCTGTCTCTCTCTCCACTCATACCCAATGTCTGTCTCTCTCTCTCCACTCATACCCAATGTCTGTCTCTCTCTCCACTCATACCCAATGTCTGTCTCTCTCTCTCCACTCATACCTAATGTCTGTCTCTCTCTCCACTCATACCCAATGTCTGTCTCTCTCTCTCCACTCATACCCAATGTCTGTCTCTCTCTCCACTCATACCTAATGTCTGTCTCTCTCTCTCCACTCATACCCAATGTCTGTCTCTCTCTCCACTCATACCTAATGTCTGTCTCTCTCTCTCCACTCATACCTAATGTCTGTCTCTCTCTCCACTCATACCTAATGTCTGTCTCTCTCTCTCCACTCATACCTAATGTCTGTCTCTCTCTCTCCACTCATACCTAATGTCTGTCTCTCTCTCCACTCATACCTAATGTCTGTCTCTCTCTCCACTCATACCCAATGTCTGTCTCTCTCTCTCCACTCATACCCAATGTCTGTCTCTCTCTCCACTCATACCCAATGTCTGTCTCTCTCTCTCCACTCATACCTAATGTCTGTCTCTCTCTCCACTCATACCCAATGTCTGTCTCTCTCTCTCCACTCATACCCAATGTCTGTCTCTCTCTCCACTCATACCTAATGTCTGTCTCTCTCTCTCCACTCATACCCAATGTCTGTCTCTCTCTCCACTCATACCTAATGTCTGTCTCTCTCTCCACTCATACCTAATGTCTGTCTCTCTCTCTCCACTCATACCCAATGTCTGTCTCTCTCTCCACTCATACCTAATGTCTGTCTCTCTCTCCACTCATACCTAATGTCTGTCTCTCTCTCTCCACTCATACCCAATGTCTGTCTCTCTCTCTCCACTCATACCTAATGTCTGTCTCTCTCTCCACTCATACCTAATGTCTGTCTCTCTCTCTCCACTCATACCTAATGTCTGTCTCTCTCTCTCCACTCATACCTAATGTCTGTCTCTCTCTCCACTCATACCTAATGTCTGTCTCTCTCTCTCCACTCATACCTAATGTCTGTCTCTCTCTCTCCACTCATACCTAATGTCTGTCTCTCTCTCCACTCATACCCAATGTCTGTCTCTCTCTCTCCACTCATACCTAATGTCTGTCTCTCTCTCCACTCATACCTAATGTCTGTCTCTCTCTCTCCACTCATACCTAATGTCTGTCTCTCTCTCTCCACTCATACCTAATGTCTGTCTCTCTCTCTCCACTCATACCCAATGTCTGTCTCTCTCTCCACTCATACCTAATGTCTGTCTCTCTCTCTCCACTCATACCCAATGTCTGTCTCTCTCTCCACTCATACCTAATGTCTGTCTCTCTCTCCACTCATACATAATGTCTGTCTCTCTCTCTCTCTCCACTCATACCTAATGTCTGTCTCTCTCTCCACTCCTGCCCCCATGTCTGTCTCTCTCTCCACTCATACCTAATGTCTGTCTCTCTCTCTCCACTCATACCCAATGTCTGTCTCTCTCTCCACTCATACCTAATGTCTGTCTCTCTCTCCACTCATACATAATGTCTGTCTCTCTCTCTCTCTCCACTCATACCTAATGTCTGTCTCTCTCTCCACTCATACCTAATGTCTGTCTCTCTCTCCACTCATACATAATGTCTGTCTCTCTCTCTCTCTCCACTCATACCTAATGTCTGTCTCTCTCTCCACTCATACCTAATGTCTGTCTCTCTCTCCACTCATACCTAATGTCTGTCTCTCTCTCTCCACTCATACCTAATGTCTGTCTCTCTCTCTCCACTCATACCTAATGTCTGTCTCTCTCTCTCCACTCATACCTAATGTCTGTCTCTCTCTCTCCACTCATACCTAATGTCTGTCTCTCTCTCTCCACTCATACCTAATGTCTGTCTCTCTCTCTCCACTCATACCTAATGTCTGTCTCTCTCTCTCCACTCATACCTAATGTCTGTCTCTCTCTCTCCACTCATACCTAATGTCTGTCTCTCTCTCCACTCATACCCAATGTCTCTCTCTCTCTCCACTCATACCTAATGTCTGTCTCTCTCTCCACTCATACCTAATGTCTGTCTCTCTCTCTCCACTCATACCTAATGTCTGTCTCTCTCTCTCCACTCATACCTAATGTCTGTCTCTCTCTCCACTCATACCTAATGTCTGTCTCTCTCTCTCCACTCATACCTAATGTCTGTCTCTCTGTCTCCACTCATACCCAATGTCTGTCTCTCTCTCCACTCATACCTAATGTCTGTCTCTCTCTCTCCACTCATACCTAATGTCTCTCTCTCTCTCCACTCATACCCAATGTCTGTCTCTCTCTCCACTCATACATAATGTCTGTCTCTCTCTCTCTCTCCACTCATACCTAATGTCTGTCTCTCTCTCCACTCATACCTAATGTCTGTCTCTCTCTCCACTCATACATAATGTCTGTCTCTCTCTCTCTCTCTCCACTCATACCTAATGTCTGTCTCTCTCTCCACTCATACATAATGTCTGTCTCTCTCTCTCTCTCCACTCATACCTAATGTCTGTCTCTCTCTCCACTCATACCTAATGTCTGTCTCTCTCTCTCCACTCATACCTAATGTCTGTCTCTCTCTCCACTCATACCCAATGTCTGTCTCTCTCTCTCCACTCATACCTAATGTCTGTCTCTCTCTCCACTCATACCTAATGTCTGTCTCTCTCTCTCCACTCATACCTAATGTCTGTCTCTCTCTCTCCACTCATACCCAATGTCTGTCTCTCTCTCCACTCATACCTAATGTCTGTCTCTCTCTCCACTCATACCCAATGTCTGTCTCTCTCTCTCCACTCATACCTAATGTCTGTCTCTCTCTCCACTCATACCTAATGTCTGTCTCTCTCTCTCCACTCATACCTAATGTCTGTCTCTCTCTCCACTCATACCCAATGTCTGTCTCTCTCTCCACTCATACCTAATGTCTGTCTCTCTCTCTCCACTCATACATAATGTCTGTCTCTCTCTCTCCACTCATATCTAATGTCTGTCTCTCTCTCTCCACTCCTGCCCCATGTCTGTCTCTCTCTCTGTCTCCACTCCTGCCCCATGTCTGTCTCTCTCTCTCCACTCATACCCAATGTCTGTCTCTCTCTCCACTCATACCTAATGTCTGTCTCTCTCTCCACTCATACCTAATGTCTGTCTCTCTCTCTCCACTCATACCCAATGTCTGTCTCTCTCTCCACTCATACCTAATGTCTGTCTCTCTCTCTCCACTCATACCTAATGTCTGTCTCTCTCTCTCCACTCATACCTAATGTCTGTCTCTCTCTCTCCACTCATACCTAATGTCTGTCTCTCTCTCTCCACTCATACCTAATGTCTGTCTCTCTCTCTGTCTCCACTCCTGCCCCATCTCTGTCTCTCTCTCTCCACTCATACCTAATGTCTGTCTCTCTCTCCACTCATACCCAATGTCTGTCTCTCTCTCCACTCATACCTAATGTCTGTCTCTCTCTCTCCACTCATACCTAATGTCTGTCTCTCTCTCTCCACTCATACCTAATGTCTGTCTCTCTCTCTCCACTCATACCTAATGTCTGTCTCTCTCTCTCCACTCATACCTAATGTCTGTCTCTCTCTCTGTCTCCACTCCTGCCCCATCTCTGTCTCTCTCTCTCCACTCATACCTAATGTCTGTCTCTCTCTCCACTCATACCTAATGTCTGTCTCTCTCTCTCCACTCATACCTAATGTCTGTCTCTCTCTCCACTCATACCCAATGTCTGTCTCTCTCTCCACTCATACCTAATGTCTGTCTCTCTCTCTCCACTCATACCTAATGTCTGTCTCTCTCTCTCCACTCATACCTAATGTCTGTCTCTCTCTCTCCACTCATACCTAATGTCTGTCTCTCTCTCTCCACTCATACCTAATGTCTGTCTCTCTCTCTCTGTCTCCACTCCTGCCCCCATGTCTCTCTCTCTCTGTCTCCACTCCTGCCCCATGTCTGTCTCTCTCTCTGTCTCCACTCCTGCCCCATGTCTGTCTCTCTCTCTGTCTCCACTCCTGCCCCATGTCTGTCTCTCTCTCTGTCTCCACTCCTGCCCCATATCAGGCACTTTTCAGGGCTTTATGTTTTACACCTAGGCTGTGCCGGCACAACGAACGCGAACCAACCTAAATCTATGCATTCAGTGTAGATAACCCAGACTCCAGTGAGTCTGTTTTATACATTGACTTACACACCGATTGCACCAGTGTGCGCAGTGTTTATACATGCCCCCCAATGTGTAAATGTGATTATGTATGTATGCACTTCCATAATTAAATATACAGTCACATAATCACACAGTCATATACAAGTATGCACAGTTACATAGACACACATATATAGTCACACACACACACACACATATAGTCACACATGCAGTCAGTCACATACACACAGAAACACACACATACACAGTCACATACACACCTACACACAAATATACAGTCACACATGCAGTCAGTCACATACACATACATACACACAGAAACACACATATACAGTCACATATGCAGTCAGTCACATTCACATACATACACACAGAAACACACATACATACAGTCTCACATGCAGTCAGTCACATACATACACACACACCAGCAGTCTTTTTATTTTTAAGGGGGGGGGCGGAGTTTTCTTCAGTTCCTTCTGTTCATACAGATATAAACAGTGACACACATACAGGTACATAGGGGCACACACTGACACACATGCAGACAAACAGATATACATACAGACACACATGCAGATACATGGGTATCTGTTTGTATGTATCTGAATGTTTGTCATTAACATGTGTATCTCTTTGTCTGCATGGGTATCTGTTTGTATGTGTATCTGAATGTTTACCATTAAGATACACATGACAAACATTCAGATACACATACAAACAAATACCCATGCAGACAAAGAGATACACATGTTAATGACAAACATTCAGATACACATACAGACCCACATGCAGACACACACACACAGTCATATCACACACAGAAATTGTCCCCCTCCTACCTATTAGGTGCAGGAGGGTGACTTCCCTGGGGTCTAGTGGTTGCCCACCCGGCGGTCTCCTCCCTCACGGCGCTTTGTTAGCTGGGAGGAAGTGATGGCTTCCTCCCAGCTCTGATATCATCATTGGGGCCCGGTCGCGCACTAAAAGCGCAACAGTGCTGACCGGACCCCAGGAAATCTATTGAGTAGTGCCGGCACTGGAGGGAGAACCTTTTTTTTTTTTAAGCTAATTTGTGCAACACTGCTTCATTTTTATTTTTTTAAAACACGGCGGGCCCCCCTTCTGGCCAGGGCCCTCAAGCAGTGCTGGATGGTCAGTCCGTCTCTGGAAAGAGCACACTTACACACATAAATACACACAGTCACCCTTACACACATACATTTAAAGACACCCTTATACACAGTCACCCACACAGCCACCTTTACACACACACTGTCACACTCACATAAATACAAACACAGCCACCTTTACACACTTACACAGGATACACTTACACAGACACTCATGTCCACACACTTGCACAGACAGTAACACACACATTGACACACACATACTTATATACATTGACACACACACTTATACACACACCCTGTACACACTTACATACACTTACATATATTGACACACATATATTTCTTTTTTTATTTTTAACCCCCCCCAAAACTTATGCTGTCCCCCTCCTTGCTTAATACCTTTATGTGCAGGGAGGAGGACGTTCTCGATGGTGTCTGCAGAGGCTGACACCCGCATCTAGTTTCTTCTGCCGGATGTCACATCCGGCAGAAGAAACTAGATGCCGGTGGACCATCCTCCTTCCTGCAGCCAATTAGAGCGTGACGGGGGCGGAGCTTACACCCGTCGCGCTGTGCTTGGTGTGATAGGGAAGTGCGGTCACCTGCGGCTCTCACCTCCTTGTCACACCAATCACAGCGCGACGGGTGCAAGCTCCGCTCCCGTTGCGCTCTGTGATTGCGGCGCCTCTCCTCCCGTGCGCCTTTTCAGACAAATGCAGCTCTACTTCTCAACTGACTCACAACTGATCTGAAATGGTCATGCTGATACAGTGTTTTGGTGTATTTATTATTACTGTTGGACTTTGCATCATAAATGTTGTATACATATTTTACAACAGGGAAGAACCGTTTTCCAGCTCTTATTAAGATACATTAAAAAACGTAATCCTACTGCTGACCGTAGGCTGCACGTAATTTATTGGCTCTACGAATGTGTCGTTTATTTGATCCTTTGCATTTCTGATCGTGTGGCCACTTGGACAGCCCTGCTCTACTGTTAGTTCCTCCTTGCCATGTCAGATTTACGTATAACCCCCCCCCCCGTCTTAGGGACTTGGGATGACAGGGGATCACATCGTACCCCAATCACACATTCTGCTATTTAGATTAAAAGTTTAATTTGGTTTTCATGTTCACAAGTTGTCCTCTTTTAGGTACAGTTGGCCCAGGTACGTTCGGCTCTTTTCTAAGTGGAGAAGCCCATTCCGTATGGGGCAGCGATAGTTATTCAGCTACCTGAATCAGTCTATGATTAATCCTCACGGGTGAAACGCGTGAGATTATGTTTGGTCCTTTATTGCTTTTTCACTATTTGGAATAATCCTTGAAGATTTTTTGAGAATCCTGTCTGCTTTTGTCTTCATACCTGCATTTGGAGAGGTGCACCGTTTGCTCCACCCTCTTCCTTTTCTATGCATTCATATCACAGCAAGGAACACTCTTTGTTTGTGGCACTCACCTGTGCTGGGACTGCGGAGCTGTACTCGTTTGGTGTTTGGGCTGCCAGTTCTGGTGGTTCATTTCTAAATTATTGTTTATTTCCACTCATGTTTGTTGCACCGTGGGGAGATTATTATTACGGGGGTTAGTCGTATCTAGACATACAGGCTAGGTATCCGGTAAGTATATATGTATAGGCCGTTACAGGCATCTAGGTTTCGGTATACAGTTACCTCCACATTGGAGGCCAAGTCCCTTGAATGTTAGACATATCACAAAGCACGACACCTAGGCCTCCCATTCGTTGCACTCCTGCTCTAGCCCAGAGCCAATAAATAACGGCATGAGGGGTTTGACCACACAGCTCTAACGCAGAGCCCTGTTATTCCAGGGTTGCCTAAGACTTAACTCATGTAGGCCTAATTTTTGTATTTTTAGAATGTCTCAAGTATCAGACCAAGAGGAACTAAGTTCACTCCCCCAGTAACCTGCTCCGCCATCAGAAGTCTCGGCATCAGCATTGCTCTGAGCTTGGACAATCACAAAATTAATCACAGAACTGTTAAAAAGGGGAATTCCGTTCCTAGCCACAGCTAGGAAAGAGGAACTTTTCCGGCTATTGTTCCCCACAGCTACCCCCCATACACCTAGGAGTACCTCCGCCCAAGCTACCATGGGAGATTTTGAGTGAGTTAAAAGATATGCTCACTTCTCTGGTTTCATCAGTAGCGTCCATTCAAAATAGATTGGATAATCTAGAAGCTCGGCCTTCAGCGGCAGGATCAAACCCCAATTATGTGACTGATTGGAGTCAAATTGACACAGAACTGTTCTGCAGACATTTCACACGGCTGAAAACACCCTCTTGTCAATCTACGGCACATTCAGCTGGGTTTTGTCCATCAAGCGACTGTGTCCCCTTCACCAGTTCCGTAGGTCCGGCAACGCATACACCGCTAGGATCACTCCCGACTAGTGCCAAGACTCATGACCGGTTAGGGAGACTCATTTCTTTCCTGGGTAGATCACAGATCTGCAATCATTCCAATACCACTAAGACTCAACGCTAATCAGATGAATTTCAGTGGCTGATTTTTATTTTTTTTGTTGCAATGAGCAAGCCACAGCCAAAATGTACATTACCACCTGACACAGCGCATGTGTCAGAAGTTTGCAGGGAGTCTACTTTATACATAGGCGCACCCCAGTGCAATTATTTGGTTCTATCGGTGTGTGTGCTGTGTGTATACATGACCCCCAAAATGTACAAGACAAATTGGTCACGATTATACTGCAAAATCCCCAAATATTTTGATTCTTCTAAAATTAAAAAAAAAAAACCTGTCCCCAATAACAGAACAAGAACAGAAACAAAAAATAGTTACCCTATAACATCCTTAAGACATCACTAATCAGATATATTGGATATTTATGAATTTACTTTTTTTTAACAGTCTCATTCGGTACCAACTTCTTTATGGCCTTGATTTATTATTTGATTTTTTTTTTGGATCCTTTGTGGTAAGATCATTTCTCTTTGCACTGCTGTGATAAGTTGGTTCCTCTTAAATCTGGCACCCTGTAGTAGGGTTGCCACTTTTTCTTTAGAAAAATACCACCTTTGGTACGGTCTCCATAGACTTAACATTGGCCTGATGCCAATTTTTTTACCGGCCAGGAGGCAACCCTACCCTGTAGTGATTGTGTAAACCAATGAAAGTTGTCAATCACTGGCACTTTCCCAGAGCTGTAATATAAACAAACACCACTTGCTTGGCACTTGGGTTGTAATCCCATACAGAACTGTAGACGTGGGAGTAATATTTACTGAAGGGTTTGTGTAAGAAATTGAAGGGTCCATATTTTAACATTAATATATACTGGTTATAAAAGGTATATGTGTGTACAGGAGGTCTCAGTGTAAGGTAATTACCATACAAATACACAACAAAGGGTTTGGGATCAAAGGTTCCAGCAGACATGGGATTCTTATGTGCAACCTTTCCAGGTTATCTAACACCCATCTGTCTCCTCAGTAACTAGGTTATACAAGTTTGCTGGAACTCTCTGGATAACAGGGGTGGGTGAACCACTTCACGGGAGTAACAAGGTATCCTGGGATAACTAGTTATGAGTTGCAAGAGTCAGCCTGGGTTAGGAGAGCGCAGTGACCATACTTTTTCTGGGTCAGGAAACTCAGTAGGAGCTGTGCAAGAGTAGGGAGAATGCTGTGAGCTGATCAAGCACAATGTTCCATTGAGAACATAATTTTAATGCTTGAGTATCTCTTTTGCTATGTATTATTTCAATGGTTTTTTTTTTTTAAATATTTTTTGTAACAGTAATCTACTGTATTTCAGTATCAATATCCAATGCTCTATACCCTTGACTTTGTGTCTTGTTTTGTCACACATTCCCTAGAGAACTAGCTCTGTAGTAGGGTCATAATTTCCTACAATTGAACCAGATTCGATGACCCCAGTGTGACATAATCTCCCTGATATAACTGTGGTTTTTCAGATTTCTTTTATTGTACAATTTTAATTTGTCCAGGACCCCCAGTAAAGTTTGAATTTTGTTTGTCAAATATTCAACAAAATGTTCAACTTCACCCATCTCATTTAATTTAAAAAATGTATTAATGGTTAAATGCCAACATTGCTCTTATCTACGAATAATATATTTCGTAAATATCAAATTTTGGTATATTTTTGGATGCATATTTTTTGTTGTTGTTAATTATAAAAAAAAATGTATATACTAACATTCACGCACTCACACACTGTATTGCCCCATAATTATGAAAAAAAAAATAAAATAAATGTATTTATAAAATTAATAATTATAAAACACACATAAAAAGATGATGGACATACAAAAGAGTTATATTAGTGATAACTGGGCTTCAAATTAATTAAACCTTTAATTTACTGTTATATATGTTACATGATATTTTAAAAATGAGCACTATATTGATGCACAATTAATTTTGTTTATTAAAATCAATGCATTCATAACTGTGTTTTGGCACATAATTCAAGCTTGCAGGCACATTACAAAAAACACCCAAATACCAATCACTAAAATAAAAAATAAAATAAAAAATGAAAGTGAATCATTGCAGTTTTTATTCACATAATACTGTTACAATAAATATGTAGAATGTTTCTTAACAGAAAGAAACCCATTTTTATGACTGAATTAGATATTTACACAAGTGTTTTGCTCAAAGTAAATAATACTTTTATATTGGCTTCAAAGAGAAACATTTGCTAAAATTTAAGTTTTTCCAACAGGCAAATGTTTTTTTTTTTTTTGTTTTTTTTGACTCTTTGGAGGAATTGGCCGATTTATATCTGTAAACAGTTCCATCCTGTGACTGAACTATGATATTAGAAATTACATTCACTTAAAGCAACATGTGCCATGTTTCTGAAGACTTAGTCGACAGGAAGTGAAGAGGGAATAGGAAAATTACATCCTCTATGTCTTCCAAAAAAGAAAAAAAAAAAACCCGAAGAAAGTCCTGTCAAGATATTGGAACGTTTACATATAATACTTGGAATTAATATGAAATGTACTCAGAGGTGCGAACAACTTGTGTTTTAGCATCAGTTTCCCTTTAAATACACAGTCTTGTAGGTGGAGAATAAAAAAACCCCATTATTCTGTCAAATCACACAATAACTGTACAAGTGGACCGATTTAAGAGCAGTAAAAACGGACAGCAAGGTTTTTATGTTGTGATACTGTGCTGCACATTTTGGTTCCGGACAGGTACCTTTATTACATATTCATTACACCTCACAAACATTTTTACCAGCATTGCCATCCATTTTTTGGCGGGAATCTGCATGAAAAGAACATCCATTAAAAAAAAAAGAAATACAATCAGAATGGACCTAATTATCAAATTATTTGTTGCAGGAAACAAAATCTTCTTCAACCAACGACCTACAGGACTGTCGGCAAAAATGAAGTTATGTTTAATTGAAAGATTACATCGATTGGAGGCATTCTAAATTGAAATGTTCTCATGAAGAAGTCCAAATATAGTACTTTATTGAGCCCTCTTTGCTCCGGATAGGTCTATCAGGGGGCAGACATGTTTCAAAAATGTTGGGTCTGATGAAGGAAGATCTGACCCATCTGTTCCAAGATGTCCGCCCCTGACATGAGATACAAAGCAAAGAGGGCTTAATAAGGTACTTATATTTTTTTGTATTCTTTCAGCACTTCTATTTAAAATGCCCCCATTTCTTGCAATCTTTCAGTTAAACATAACTTAATTTTTGCAGACAGTTGTCCTTTAAGACTTTTACAAGTACCAGCTGGTGAGTAGTTTACCCATCACATAAGTAATGACAAACCCTCCAAATCATCGATTGTGTTTGCAATCACATACACACATAACCATAACTAGGAGACTAATGGAGAGAGGGGTCATACATGTAAGGTATCTATTCACCTGAAATCAGCTTCAACCAAGTGCAGCCAACGTGATAAAGTCACAATTACAAAACGCAGTTTTCAGACAATCTATGACAATCCACGCGAATCATAAGCTTACGAACCATAAAGCTGAAATTGGGATTCAGGTAGGTTCAACAGCAAGTCATTACAAATAGTTCAATACCAGAGGCTAAACCCTATGAAACTGAATGTGCAATCTGTGATTAAGACAAACGTGCTTGGTAATTAGAGAATTGGTCAACCTAAGCCTGTTTGTTTTCTTCTTATAGCCTTCCCACATTGCTAGTCATGAACACATGATCTTAAGCGGTTAAATTGTATAGAGTCCTATCTATGGTATGTCCTACTAGCAGTGCTATTTATCACTTCTCCGCCACGTATGTCCCATCAGGCCTTCTGACAGGAAAGGTAATAAAGCAATGACTGGAGAAAATTGATAGAGCTTGGTACAGTGATATTAGAAGCCAAAAGATACATCAGAAAATGGCTCTCTGCTAATTGGAAAGCACATAAAAAAAAAAATTGCTAGCCAAGCAGGACAAGATTTTTTTTCCAATCTCTGCTCTTCTAATTTCGTCTTCATTGTAAAGCATTTTGATAACTTGGCTCTGCACAATGATGTCAAAATTGGAGAGATTTTTTTTGGGATCTATTCGCCAAAATTCGACTTTGGAGGTAGACTTTCGTTTTGAGACTAAATCAAATTCGGGACCTGAGTTTGACTTTGAAAAAAAAAACAAAAAAACCCAGGTCGGAATCTTCCCCACTGAAGGTAATGGGAGGGGAAATGATTGAAGCTATTTTTGAGACTAAGTCAAATTCGACCCCCCCCCCGAATGCAAAGAAGGTTAAAGTGCATGTATCTCAAAATACTGGTCATATCCTGGATAATAGAATACTGACTTTACCATTACCATTCACAGTGTAATATTTAACCCAGTGATAGCTAACCTTGACACTTTAGATATTTGGAAACTGCATATCCCATGATGCTTCGTCTATCTTTGTACTACGGGATAGATCCCAAACATCTGCAGTGCCAAGGATAGCCCTCACTGATCTTTTTTGTTCACAACATACCATTCCTTTCCGATTGTATTTTATAACATATGGGCTCAAAACAGAATTTACTTGGTTTAGTTTATGTTCATTGATGATTTCAATTCACTCTGTACAAACAAAATAAACATTAAATCCATTCTATCATAACAAGTTTTCTAAATGTATATTTATAAGTCTACTGTCGAAGCGCTTTTATCACAGATGGTTAATACATTGTACGTATGTGAGTCTCTCAGACATATATCGATGTGCTTATATAGCTTTTCATATATTCTTTTAAAACTAAACATTTTTTTACTATTCATTTTTTTAAAAACGGTTAAACTGCTGTTCATCCTGTCCATAAAATGTATAATATCTGAAGTTGTTTTAAAATACGCTATATATTCAATATAATTAATATCTGTAATTGTCAGTATCAAATCTAATTAATGCCCTGATCTGATGACGTAAATTAAATTGTTGCTAATATCAAAGAACAGAGTATAATAAATGTATATATATATATATATATATATATATATATATATATATGTGTGTTGTTACGAATTAAATAAAACTATAGTGTTTTAGAATTGGCATGTTTGCTGTCTAAATAAGTATTGTTTTATTTAAATTTAAAAGCAAACACTGCATTTTTTGTTTACTAAATATTGAATTCTGGTGAATTGACGACCAAGTTTTAAAATGTAGGGCAAAATAGCCGAGATGGGAAAATTCTCCAACTCTGCTATTTTCACCTGAGTTCTGGAACCCGGTCTTCTACATCAAATGAAAACATTTTTTTTCCCAAACAAATACGATTAGAAAGAAAACTATACAGATCAAAAGTGCCTAAAAGGACAAGTGTAGGAAAAAAATAATAATGTTGAATTAAAAGATTGTATAGATATTTTATACAAATGCTTCAATGAAAGAATACAAATACTTCTTTGCTCCTTGTAGCTCTATCAGGGGGCAGACATGTTGTTTAGAACTTTGGGTCAGATCCTCCATCTTGGGTTGGATGAAAGAAGATTTGACAGACCAGGCCCAAGATTCCGAACATCAAGTCAACTCCCAACGAACGCTCAATAAAAGTACGTGATTTGTATTCTTCAATTAAAGCATTTCTATTTAAAAAAGATACACATGATCGAATTTTTTCAATATTTTTTCCTACAGTTCTCGTTCAATGAGTCCATTTTACAGATTGCATAAAATGATGAAATTCACTTGATTTCAATAAAACATACCAGACAAATGAACCTGCTTCCACAAATGTGCTTATACAACTGGTGAAATCACAGTTAATTAGGGTGGACACCTGAAAGGGAAATGCTCAGATACACACAAACTGTAAAATAACTTGAAAATATAGCTTTAGCAACAGGACTGTGAATGTAAACCACATCTATTTATCAAATACTTTTCCACTGCATGTTACCAATGGCTAAAAATAATAAAAACAATACAACAAAAAAAATCAACACGTTAAAACAGGGAGGTCTATACTGGACTTCAAGGACCATAAGCCTAGAATTTTAGTGATTTTATAATTTACTTTTAATAAACCAATTTATTTGTATAGCTACATAATGTGCAAGTAACCTGAAAATCTGGTTTGTCTAAGCCCCCGAGGACCTTAGTTGACCATGTCTGCCCTAACCCAAGTGTAGTGACTGTGTCTTTCCTGTTATGTTTTTTCTGTAAATCCTATCTCCCTCTGCCCCTGACTGACTGAGAATGATAGGAATTAGGGGGAGCTGGAGAGCTGCTGGTCGGCTCTGTTCTCTAGACAATAGAGTGCATAAAAGGGTTTCAGCAACTCACGGCTATCCAGTTATTCATGAACTATAGATTTTGCCCACAATCCTGCGTAATTCGGAGGTCGAGGCCCTACAATCCTCTCGATTATCAACAACTGAGATAACGTAATCTACATTCTATGTCATAAAGTATATACACTGTTCATTTCCGATGTTTATTCAATAACATGTTGGGCACTTTTTAATAGAACACTTGGCACTTTATTTTTTTGGGGGGGAGTTCTTAGGCACAATGTGACAAAGTCAACTTCGTAAGTCCTTCTCTGTGCATTTTATACAGCAATTTGAACTCGGCAGGAAGCTGGTGGGACTCCTGCCATTTTGTCGTAAATTTGGTCCCTTTCTTGTCATAATAATGATACGGTAAATCCTTCCCCGAGTTGGGATCCCATCCAAAAGGCCAAAATCCGTACAAGTGAATTTCTTCGCAGATTGAGGAAGCGAGGGTGTACATTAAAATGCCGGTGCTCAATCTTTTCGGTGATAAATGCTTGTTTTTCCAATATCTAGAAACAGAACACATTAATTAACAAACGCACTAATATGTCAAACCCTTCCAATAAATTAATTAGAACAACACGATTTAAAATGTTGCTGGCGCACTGAATAAATAATGATAATAATAATAATAATAATAAAGTACTGCCTTAGTACTAGAGAAACAATAAATAATTTAGACTCAGAAAGCAATTAAACTAGAAATGTATCTTAAAAGGAACCATCACCTAATCATTGTTTAAACTGTGTATATAGAGAAAACGATCTATAAACTTATGTTAACATAATTGTAAGCAAACCCATAGATTAGGTGAAAAATGTCTTAAAATTTTCAAAAAAATGCACACCACATACACAAAAACATTTTCTTTTCATCTATGCATTTACTTGTAATTTTGCTAATTCTAGACTGTATTTAGTATAAGTAACATCGGCGACGTATATAGGAATGCAGCAACATGCAAGGGGCCGAGACTTTGTGGAAGCTCAGCCCACATTCATCAAAACCACACCCATTTATGACCACATGATCCAGTTTTACTCAAGCTCCACCCCAAAACTTTTTTTTTTATTATTATTTAATCAGTTTTTTGTTCTTGTTGTTGCTTTAATGGTGTAGTCAGGGATACACCTACGGTTTAATTCAAGGTTTTGAAAAATATAATTTGGTGGAAAAATTAAGCTTGGCATATTAGTTATCCATACACCCAATGTATACCTCACAGTAATTAATTACAAAACTAATTACCAAACTCTAATTTGTGACATTGTAGTTCATTGCTTTTTATTGAGACATTAAAGTTAGTTTTTTATTTTTATTTACAGTACAGGCCAAGAACAGCTTGTTAGCCAAATAAATATTTTTGATTGTTAATCAGTGATACAAACACAATCAAGCAAAACTATACATTTACAGGGCTAATGAGATTATGAGAATATGATAGTTAAGTCTCTGTGGCCACCCCTAAGGGTGAGGTAATACCCCCGGGATATAGAATTAACCAAATCTACATTGCAATTAAACGTTCATTAAATTGCAGTAGATTTAGAAAATCTATTAATAAGCCCCACAACTTACTATTTTTAGGTGCTGGCCCTGTGAAAAATTACATTGGTAAGCGGTCTAAAATATAATTATTTTGTGACTTTCTATATTAGCACATATATATATATAATGTACAAAGAACAGCCTTAACAAGTTTGGGCCTCCAGGGTTTCCTTACAATCTGTGGCAAAATGTGCGCCTTCGTTTTTTCACTTTGAGTACAATTTCTCGTTTCAAGTGTTAAAAAAAGACGACAGAACGCCACGGATACTGAGACATGGAGCCAGATACGCCCGAACGTCGATTTAGTAGACAATTTATTTGCTGTCAGACTTTATGGTCCCTCGAAAAGGGAATTTCACAGAGAAAATGGACGATAGCAAACTCATAAACAAAAAATAACTCTCCATTGCAGATAGCGACACCTTCAAAACCGGATCGATGAACTTTTTTAATCAATGGAATAAATCTCTCTCAAGAAGAGTAGAGTAGAACTGGTAAACCTCTAAAAGAATCTAGTGATCCGAAAATCACCTAGAAATCAAAAATGATAAGGCTTTCACTTAAATCGCGATGAATGCCTTCTTTACGCTCTGACTATATTTTTTTCAACGACAGACTTGCTTCTGTTGAAGTACCCACTGCATCAAACCATAATTGAGATGTCCACGTTACACCCTTTTCTTCCACACCAACGCAAGATCTATCGACGATTGTCATTTCATCTTCCAAATTCTTCATTTAAAAGGAAATTTCACAACCTAACGAAGGAGACCCTGGGCTGTATCGGATTTATCCACTATAATCAGATTACAACAGTTCTTCTGGACAGGAGTTTATTGTGAAATATTGGAAATTACTTCAGCCGTACTCCAATATGTCCAAAAATAATTATATTAATATTTTGCTCTTGTGAACTAAATTTGCTGTTCCTCTGTACTGTTTGCTTTACATTAACAGTTTGCCAGGGATTTTATATCACTGTACGGGTCCCAAGAGTCACACTACACCATTAGCATAATTGATATAATGTTTCATAACCAATGTTGATGGTTATTTGGCAGTCTCCATTAGTAGGTTCTTCAGCCATAGCAACTGTGACTCAATAAAGGCCGGACAATGCAATTAAACCTGCTGGGTGAGAGCACTATCACAAAATAATAGATTGCCTGCCGTAATAAAAACTGGCAAATCAGATTGGATAGGGTTACACATCTTGATGAAATGCCAAATCGGATTTAATCACTGGAGCTAGAATGTCACAATGGCCCACACCGAACCAAGGAAATCATTGGAGATTATTAATGTGTCACATGCTGTTTGGGTTCGGAGGCTGTGACATCAGGAAAAAGCACAATCAACAACCAACAATTATTGATGCAGTGAGACAAAAAAAAAAAAAAGGAAAACCTAATTTATGGAACCTTTTCTATCGAAATCGGGTTGGCGTTTCAAGGCTATCTATTGGGTCTAAATGGCCTTAGAATGTAAAGGTTATATTTAAGGGGGGGAGCAATCCTAATTTTTTTTTAGGAATTTTATGGGCCTACTCCAGACTACGAAAGACGAAAAAAGTTGATGGAGCCTAAAGGGGGCGAAATTATGCAAAGGCGCATGACATCACATTCCCTAACCCAGGCTACCCGGTTTAGGTACCAGATAACTGGTGTCTGAAGCTCAGTATTTCTCATTTAGACTTTGTATATTTCTGAGAGATACACAACTTAAATCTTAAATATTAATATTAAAAAGGTGTGGTTTTATTTTTATAATTGCTATCATTTTTCCCTGACTTCACAGGGACATTTTGAAAACACAGATCTCATTTTACACACATATGTATTTTTAAATATAATTAATACATTCATATTAGAAGGTATAATGCTATTAGTGACTCAACATGTTGGTTCTATTTTTGCTATTGGTTATTAGACAGAGTTTATATTAATTATGGCTACAGGATAATATTAGTTTCGTGGTTCATATATCATGTTTAGTAATTTGTATGAAGCGGCTACTTTTTAAATACCCTAAGTGACAGGGATTCCCATACTCATTGTACCTAAATGGACAAGAACAGTGCCACTTAAATACAATTATTTTTTACTCTATTTTTTTTTTTTATTACACAAAACAACACATGTTTAAGCTGCTGCTCTATCAATAGAACCTTCCGCTCTGTCAACAGAACCTTCCGCTCCATCACTGAATGTGTCCTGTGCGACAGGCAAGAATTAAAATGAACAAAGTAAAAGTTTAATTGACTAAACAATTAATTCTGAATTAATTGAAATTGGAATAATGTTCCTAATATAAAAATATTGTATTCAGAGAAAACAAACTACTTTTACCATTGTTCTTAATAGAAAAAAAACTATATTACATATAGATTTATTTAAATATCATTATATCAGAGAGACTAAGTGAGTAGTTCTCATGTGTGTCCACGGTGGATGCATACAGCCACCAGGTTGGTCACTACTCTACCACATTCCAAATTACAAGCTTTGAAAAAAATACAGAATAATAATTTGGCCACATTGGTGGGTACAGAAACTAAAATGCCCATAGAATCATTGCTTTAGGCCATTTTTACCTAACTGCCCGTGCTACGGCAAAAGACGTTCAGCTACAGCAATAGACCCAGGTTGTCTTCCCCGGCCTTAACTAAAAAAAGGCTGAATATAATAATAAGAATAACAATAGATAATAATTTATCATTTAATTTGATGTTGAGAAGACATCCTTACCTGTTGACATGTTGCATGATGTTTCCAGGCCAAGCCAACTGGACTTTCAACTGTTCTCTGTGCTCCACAAAAAAGTCAACCAACGTTCTTGTAACGGTTGCAGACGTGTGAAAGAAAAAAGCCGGGATCCACAAAATGGCGCCGTCCAGCTTCTTCAAATTCAAGAAAAAATTGTTGCGGTCTTGTATGGTTAAAAGGTTGTTGTAATACTTTTCGAGAATACTGGGGTTGAACGTTGTAAGGTTGGTTTTCTTCCCCACGTCTTTTTGGAAAGCCTCGGTGGGTGCAAAGTTGCAACGAAAGACGAAGTCGGACTTGTCGATCTCCTTCCCGCATTGGGATTCCGTTAGAATTCCGCTGTTCCCGACCACAGCGCAGACATTGTAATGTTTGTTCGCTATGGGCGATGCCTCGGGAAGTAACGATCGAAAGTTATTGCTGATAGAAAACACGTACTTATGGCTAGAATAGTCATAGTGCATTAGCTGGCCAGTACGCACACTGTTTTTGGTCAGGGAGAAATTTCTGATCACATCGACATTCTGTAGAATCTCTCGCCTGGAAGAAGAATAAAAAACATTATTAGCATAGACAATTTTTTTAACGTGGACTATTCCTTTAAATTCATAGAACATTCAATATCCAATCATTTAAAAAAAAAAAAAGAGGTGTAGGCTGCACATGACTTAGATTAATAGGACTGGGTGGAGAATTACTCATCCCTTTACACCATTCACTAAGGACTAAAAAATATCCACTGACTTGTGATAGAACAATATAAGTAAATCAGATTGTTTCCAAAGATCGACATGTCATTTTTGTATAATTTCTTGTTCTACACAGATTATATTAAATAATATATAAAATAAAAATAAAATAAAAAAACAGGTCCTAAACAACATGTCTGCCCCCTGACAGAGCTATATAGAGCAAAGAGCGCTCATTTGTCTGTCATGAAAGAATTTCTATTTAATATGTCTAAACGTAATGCAGTCTGCAAATAAAACAACTTCTGGCAAAAAAATAAGTTATCCTTTAAATCATGTAAGAGGAATTCAATGGAGTTAATTTTCTAAATTAGAAGAAGATTTGTGTTGGGCTCTTTGATAACCTATATTTTTTTTATAGTCTTAATTCATTTAATGGTAAAACTCAAGATTATACAGCCATCAAACTCACCGCTGACGTGAAAATGCTGTCCGGTTAAATACCCACTTGGCAGGCTTTTCTTGCAACTCTTGGGTCAGCGAGTTTGTAATTGGTACAAAGGAGGGATCCAAAAACTTCATTGCAAACTGAGATCTGAAAAAAGAAAATCATGATATAAAGTATATAGTAAGCATATATACTTGTATCATAAAGATAGCACTATGGTTCAACTCTAATAGTCTGTAAGAGGCATAGAAGGCTCTCTCTAAAACCATTAAAATCTCCCTACTAACTCACGCAACCCCTTTCCCACATAAGACACCACTGGTCCTACCTGACACAATCTCTCCCAACGCATCCTCCACCATCAACCTATTTCCTTTCTAATAACCCAAGTGCTCCCAGCTAGATTGTTAGCTTCCAAACAGGGCTCTCCCTACCTTATGTGTCATTCTGTCTTTATAGAATGATACAGTGAAATGTTAGTTGTCCCTAGTGGGAGGATAAACTTTTGATCGTACCCGCCAGTTTATCCTCTGACCGACAGCTGCCATGTTTCCATAGGAAGCAGGCAGCCGTCTGGTCGGCGACTGGCTCTCTCTGCGCATGAGATCAGCAGGGGGGACTTTATCTACGTCCCCCTGCTGTTCCCATGCGAAAATGAGGGTCTCTCATGTGTGGTATCTATTAAGATGCACATTGGGTTTACTCCAGACTCTCAGGACATGTTTATTAACACAAGGAAGCAAGGGTTAAAAAACAGTTTAGTGGTCTTTTAAGTTATAATAGTTTTCAAGTATGCACTGGGGATGTTACATCCAATCCAATTTAATGGTCATCCTCTACCTCGGAAGGATGAAGGACTGGATGTGCACCCCTGAGAACTGAACAGATCCTAGAGTTGGAGCCTTAGCCCACTGAGTTATGTTATTCACAAGGAACGGTTTATTAAGAGATGAACAGAAGAAAAGTAAAGAAAAACAACAAAAAACATTGCAACAGGCCAGCATCAAACATTGTTCGTCAATCACCGTGTAGCTGCATGCCCTGTAACTTGCCAGCCGCAACTTTACTGTATAATTCTTAATTATTGTCCTGGAATTTTCCTTCAGTGCGATTCTCATTCAGAACGGTGATGGAACAGCAGCATGGTCAGGTTCTGAGCTGGACCTCACTCACATGGACCCCGGTGAGAGCTACGCAAATTGCATTGTTAGCATCCCAGACTTACTAAATGCAGGGGGAATCTCACAGGTGTCTATTCACCAAGAAGTGACTTGAAGTAAATTGACCATGGAATTGCAAAAAACACGTATTGATCTGGTTACTTAGGGATCTATAGTGATTACCAACTGCATAAACCCAACTAATCTGCTTGGGTTACGATACCTGAGGACTCATGGTCAATAATGTCCCAGCAGGAAAAGTTTTAGAAGCAAAGATATGATTCGGTCTGTATATTTCATAGTTGAAAACTGTAGCAATCTCAGTGTATTTTTCCTGGTGAAACACTATAAAAAAAATGGAATTAATTAAAAAACTTGGTGTGAGGAAAGCAGGTCTTTCGTAATATAAGTTCTACAGCAAAGGAGTTATGGTTCGTCTTTCTAACTTTTCATTAATACGAGACAATATTCCAAAGTTGGTCTCATGTTGGTCCAATATTTCATGCATTGAAACCTGCCTATTTTCATTGAAAACATATTTTTTCAATGAAACAGTGAGCGATTCTCCTCTCACTCAAGTGCATGTCTTTGGGGACTGTGACAAAGATCAAAATACTCAGCACACATGTCCCAGGACTTAATATCCTTTTCATATATATATATAGACAATGTAATAGAGCAGCAGGAAATGCTAGCAGAATGCTTGGTTGCAAAGGGAGAGGTATAAGCAGAATGCTTGGTTGCATAGGGAGAGGTATTTGCCGAATGCTTGGTTGCATAGGGAGAGGTATTTGCCGAATGCTTGGTTGCATAGGGAGAGGTATTTGCCGAATGCTTGGTTGCATAGGGAGAGGTATTTGCCGAATGCTTGGTGGCATAGGGAGAGGTATTTGCCGAATGCTTTGTTGCATAGGGAGAGGTATTTGCTGAATGCTTGGTTGCATAGGGAGAGGTATTTTCCAAATGCTTGGTTGCATAGGGAGAGGTCTTAGCTGAATACTTGGTTGCATAGGGAGAGGTCTTAGCAGAATGCTTGGTTGCATAGGGAGAGGTCTTAGCAGAATGCTTGGTTGCATAGGGAGAGGTATTTGCCGAATGCTTGGTTGCATAGGGAGAGGTATTGTCAGAATGCTTGGTTGCATAGGGAGAGGTATTGTCAGAATGCTTGGTTGCATGGAGAGAGGTATTATCAGAATGCTTGATTGCATAGGGAGAGGTATTAGCAGAATGCTTGGTTGCATAGGGAGAGGTATTATCAGAATGCTTGGTTGCATAGGGAGAGGTATTATCAGAATGCTTGGTTGATTAGGGAGAGGTATTATCAGAATGCTTGGTTGCATAGGGAGAGGTATTAGCAGAATGCTTGGTTGATTAGGGAGAGGTATTAGCAGAATGCTTGGTTGCATAGGGAGAGGTATTAGCAGTGGGAAGAGGGAAGTGCTCATGCCATTGTAAAACATACTGCAGACCATATCTCAACAAGGATACTGAAATTTTGGACAGAGTTCAGAGAAGAGGTATTAAGCTGGATACAACTTACCAGGAAAGGTATAGCTTGGAGGAAATGTGACAGGGGGGATATGATAGAAACATTTAAACACATAAACACAATAAAGGAGGAGATTATATTTAAAAGAAGAAAAACTACCACAATTAGAGGACATTTAAATGTCATATCATGAAGTATTACTTTACTGAAAGAGTAGTGGATGCATGGGATATCCTTTCAGTAGTACTGGTACAGGTTGATGCAGTGAAGGAGTTTAAGCATGCATGGTAAAGGCCTATGGGTATCCTAGATTTACGATAAGGCCAGGGATTAATAAATTGGGCAAACAAGTAAAAAAAAGAAGACGAAGAAGAAGCAGACTAGATGAGTCCTATGGTTCTTTTCTGCAGATACAGTCTATGTTTTTTATGATGCTGCTGGATAACTAATTATGGTCACAAACAGATGTACTCGACAGTACCTCAAATATAATAATGAACTTCTGACCACAGTTATTTGCAGAAACAAATCGCTCAGGCACCAAACCGTGCATAATGGATAACCACGAAACAACAACAAATGTGTCAACAAAACACCCACGGTTATAAACACACGGACACGAGTGGGTTAAAAAATAAAATAAAAACAAGAAATATAGGCGTGACCTCCCCACAGAATTGGAGCTATGCTCTAAAATGTAAGAGAGGGTGTCAAACTAAGGCCTTCCATTTGCTGGTGGCTTACAAATCCCATAATGCTCTGTCAGCTAAGAGGCTGGCAGGGGAGTATGGCAGATGCAGTCCTGCAACAGCTGGAGGACCGCACTTGACAACCCTGGTCTATGGTATCTGAAGGAGAAGCTATATGCCCAGGTGATCTTTCCTACTTAAATGCACTTGCTGACGCAAACTGTACAGCACAAGGTGCAGCTGTTGGTGCTAGGAAAATAAATGCTGGCAATTCCTAGATACTCCAATGCATCACCATCACCTTCTGCACTCCCATGCAGCCACCATGACATGGCCTGGGAAAATCCAAGGGCAACCCTAAACCAAAGTGCTAAGTGTTGCAACTTTAAAAGTGCAGTTGGGCCAACACTTATACAAATGGTCCTGATGATGGCTGCATAGTTAGAACTTTGACCTGGAATTTCTGACACAGCCCTTTATGCCTCTAGGTTTGTACAGTGGAGTTCAGAATCCAGTCAGTTACCTGCCTGAAATAATACAACCCCACGTGTAATTGCCTAACGTGCCGTCATCAGGTCTGAGGACTTATGACCTCATTGTAGGTGAAGATTAATGTCACGTGACTGCCGTGATCTATTCGTTGAGAAAGAAAAGACCAGCTTTTAAAATCACTAAACGTATTAAACAAGTGTATCAATTTTACAGAGCTACAGAGAAATCATTGTCTTCATAGAAATCAGACAAGTAATATAAATACTATATGTATTGACATGTCCATTCTAGCAAATCTCCCAGACTACTGCTGTAGTAACAGGTGACATTTGTTGCACTGAATAGAGTACAGGGCCACTGAACCAAATATACCCCTGTCCAGGGGTGGGGATACCTCGCCATCTGATCAGGCAGTTTTAACGAAGCCTAAATGTGTCTTAATAAGAGCCATAAACAAGGAATAGTGAAACCCCCACACCTTAATTAGCTTTGGCTTAATAATTAGTGTGTGGGGTGTTTATGTTAATAATGTGGTCACTTACATTCTATATTCTTCAGGAATGAGAACTAAGTAAGAGCTAAACCTACAGCTCCAAAAATATAGACAAACAACAGTCCCACAACAGCTGGACTGTTTGATACATGAACTGGTTTGGTTGGAATATATGCATCAACTAGTGCTGTGTCTCATGGAGCAGGTATACAATGATGCCAATGTAGAAAGAGACCTAAAAGATTGGATAAGTATGAATAAAGTTGCAATCAACACAAGACACATTGACAACATGGTTCTGACCCTAGAAACCATAAATGTTCTAGACTGACCCTAGAAACCATAAATGTTCTAGACTGACCCTAAAACCATAAAAGTTCTAGTGATCCGAGAAACCATAATTGTTCTAGACTGACCCTAGAATCCATAAATGTTCTAGACTGACCCTAGAAACACGAAATGTTCTAGACTGACCCTAGAAACCATAAAAGTTCTAGCGTGATCCGAGAAACCATAATTGTTCTAGACTGACCCTAGAATCCATAAATGTTCTAGACTGACCCGAGAAACCATAATTGTTCTAGACTGACCCTAGAATCCATAAATGTTTACTAAAATGTTAGGCACGGACAGATGAACATTTCATCTCATCGACTCAACCACGCATTGTACATAAGCTGGTGGGTTCCTCTTGCAAAAAGAGTTGGCCCGCAATTGCTAAAAAAAAAAGTGAGCGTTTGTAAAGATGTAATTCTGCATACTCCAGGACCAGCGGCACGATGCTTAGTTGAGTCGATAAGAAGAAGTGTTCAACTCACTTTTCCGTGAATAGGCCCTGCACCATCTGAGTTCGGAGACTGAGAAACATTTGTAAACTTTGGAACCAAGCAGACCAGTTCAGGAGCCAGCCAATAACTTTATCTCAATGATACTTCCACAGAGATTGAAGTGAAACAACCAACAAAGTTAGGAGGCCGCGGCAGGGATTTTAGAAGTAGTGGTGACCGGTTCCTGTGGATGATGGAAGTGCTTGTCCGCAGGTGGTCTTTGTTTTAAGTCCCAGCAAGTTTAAGGACTCCCAGTTTCTGTGTGTAGTTTGCATGATACGTTTGCCTTCCCTTGACCAAGGCAGCACCTTGGACAGCTCACTTTATTCCAGTCTCAAACCAGTTTTACCATTACACTACAGGTAATTACAATACCCAATTGCAACCAGTCTGGCTTCATTGCTAAATGTGGCATTCCCCACATAACTACACCCACATCTATGGTATTACTTGCTTTGTAGCTGCACAAACCTTTATTTACCCCCCCCTGATATTGCTTTTATTCACAAGATTGATATTGGTGCTTTTACTTTGAAGGAAGCAATAAATCTTTATGTGTGTCTTTAAAGGAGATGCATCCTCACTCTCAAATATATTTTTATTTTACTCCTCTGCCGCTGAAAGGGTTAAAGATTGCTTCTATAATGAGTTAATATATACATGAAATCTTATATTTACATTTATTCCAATCCAGCAGCAAAGATCACTAATATTTATTTGAGACCTGGAGGGCCCTTGATTCTCACTTGCTTCCTGTGAACTACATTCCCCGTGATGCTTAGCAAGCCAAAGGCTCAGTCAAGTGGCTAATTGGAGTGTCCTGGGAGATGTAGTCCATAACAGCTGGACGGCCAAAGGCTAGTTTTTATTGTACTGTATGTGTAGAAAGCATGACAGTCTCATAATAAGAGACCCAAACCCATTGGGTTATCCACTGCGCCTGCGTGAGACACATGCTCATGGAATATATAATAGGCAGATCCACAATGATGTCCAATCTCAGCAATGACAGAACCTACAGGCGTTACAATGTATCCCTCCCATGTGAATAAACATGTATCAAACCACACAGCAAACACATAGAGATATACCTAACCCTCTCCCCCACCCAATCATGTCTGCAAACTGTGATCTTTAGCAGTGATGTCTAACCTTTGGCACACCAGCTACTGATGGACCACTTCTCCCACGATGCTCAGCCACTCACCCAGCTGAGCGTCATGGGAGCTGCAGTCCTGAGAGCCAAAAGCCCAGAGATCACGGCTACAAGAGAAGAATAAATGAATTCCACAATACAAAAAAAATGGTAACACAAAGGCAGATATGATCATTTTACTTACCTAAAACCTGCATGGAACATGTACATTCTGGGCCCCCCAGGGCTGGCATATTTGGGGGTGGTGAAAATATTCTCTTTTTTCAAAGAGACATAGCTGATGAGGGATAAAATTAAAAGGGCTACACTCAGCATTACTAGACCCAATACGCTTGCCACCCTCACCATCTTGCAGATTCTCATCCCTGGAGGCAATCAGGTCAATGCAACATAGGAAATAGGTCAAAACGGGGTGTGTGTGTGTGTGTGTGTTTGGGGGGTGTGGGGGATTAGGAAAAGCAGAGAATGGAGAGGGAAAGAGAGAGATCCAATCCACATATAAAGCCAGGCAGAGGTAAAGTAAAAGAAGATTTAGGAATAAAATGGAGGTCTGAGCTGCAGTGTGAAAATGGCAGCTGGCTGCTCTGTGCTAAAATGCCCACTCATTGCTAATACTGACAAAGCAAGCCCGTCCACCGTCTCCAAGACCACTGTGATGGGAATAATGTCACAGCTCAATAGAAGCAATTTCATTAGTCCACTGACTCTAATCTGCAAAAAAAAAAAAAACAGAGTTCACAGCTGAAAATCCATCAAGCAAAGGAATTCCTCACTGACTGTCCCTTTAATAGCGGTGCTTCTCTATATCCATATGCATTAGGATGGTCCTTGCATGCATGTAGCATGAGATGCAGAGGGGGAGAGAGAGGTTTTCCTCTGCCAGGGATGCCTCTGGGAAAAGATCAGGCTCTCCTCTCAGCATTACTCCAGCTTGGAGTGCTTCTAAGGCAAACACTGGACGACTCCACCCTAATGTTTATATGTCATCAGTTCACACGAGATTACCCGAATCATTACCAGGGAATGGCAGCGAATCCGATTTGGGCATGATGACTTTATTATTACACCCCCCACATTGATGGAGTTATAGCAATGGGATATTGGATGTATTACAGTGATTTATGGTGCAAGATACATATAGGAGCAAGGGGAAGGCTGGCAACTTTTGGCCCAGCAGAAGAAGGGGGGGGGGGGGGGGGGGAGACAAAAAGTCTTAGTAGCCCCCTGGGGCAACTTCATCTCTGCCAACCTGGATATCAGAGATAATAAACAGTGACATAATAGATGAGGTACAGATAAGACACTATGATAGAGAGATAGAAAGTGCTATGCATTTAAAAGTTCAGCACCAGGCCAGTGAACATACAGAGCAGCCTGGGGGCAATTGCCGTCCTGCCCCCTTGCCAGCCCTCCCCTAAAACTGGGGCAAACATGGAGCACTGTGAGGGCTATACAATTATGGTACAATACTCCTATCTGCATATCAAACAATTATTTGCTTCAGAACTGCCCAAAAGTTTCCCAGGATAAAGTGGAAATAACCCTTCACCACCATTTATTTCCTTTTCTCTTTTGTTGTATCCAGTGTCCCTTCCTTCCCCCCTTTCTCCTACTGTCCCTCATTTTACACCCCTTTCCCCTCCCCCTCTCTCACCTTCTTCCACTCTTTCTGCCTCACTCTCCTTTATTAATTTACTTCTTTCTTTTTGTGTGACATAAGTGAGTTTGAAACATTGGGAGCTATTTACTAAAAATTGAATCCATGTGAGAGGAACATTCCATCTCCAGCTCGCTGGGCCCTGTATTATGCATATTTCAATCTTGAAATATTGGAGAAATGTTCATCCTACCTAAACCTCGCTTCTATTGAAGAGGTCCATATAAAATGGAGCCTTATAATATGAATTGTTGTATTAAGTCACTTGCTGTCACTGGTTTAATCCTTTCTTGCCCTGAACCAAACTTGTAGTAAATTTGTTAACAGTTACCTCCATCTTGGCATATAAAGAGAATTCAGATCCTCCGCTTAGTAGACATGGAGGATATCTGTTGGTCTTGTCATGGCAAAAATTCATCCAGAGTAGGCTCTTGGGTCTGTCGTTTAAGAGGGGTTCATGGTGGCAGACACTAAATCCACTACATGTTAGCCTAGTAAGGTTGGCCAGGAATTTGTCATGTAAAATGCGTTGGACTCAGCAGTCTTTAAGAACCTTTTATAGGTGATATGGGACATTCCACTCCCAAGTTCACCCCAGCCTATGGAAGTTCAGCTTGAAAGTCACCATCTCAGCAGCTTTCTGAACAAGTCTGGGATTAATAAATTAATTTGTTAATCGTCCTGTTTGGCATGTGTCCACTGTGTACCTATGTGGATGCTACTGATTCCACACGGACTCATGATAGCATAATTTCCCTTTTCCCCCTCTTATGAATGCAAATATAAGAGGTCAGGCAGTTGATTTACCCAAAGCCAGAGGTAGCAGCATGTAGGGTTGCCACCTGGCCGGTATTTTACCAGCAGGCCGGTAAAAAATTGGCATCAGGCCAATGTTAAGTCTATGGAGACAGTACCCAGGCCGGTATTTTTTTGAAGAAAAGGTGGCAACCCTAGCAGCATGAGGCATCTAATCTCTCAGCACTTCCACTGATCATCTCTTAAAGTGGGAAAACAGAAGAAGACATTTTGCCCTGCAGGGTTGAATTTGCCATAAGGCATTTGCCTATGGACACAGCTAGAGACAAGAGAGGCAGCATTGAACCATAGCTGTGCCTGCCTGGGACCCAACTTTGCACACTTTTGCTCATGTTTCAGTCTCTTTTGCAAAGCACTGTGTGTTTTAGTGGGAAAACAATAGTATATGGCAGTGATGACAAAGACTTATAAGAAAAAGTGCCCTTTTATATGCAGTAAACCAATCTCCCATTTTTATTCAGATTCTCTTGCTGATAGATTCCCCTTTTCCGTCTCATTATCTCATTTTCTTTAGTTTGTCTCCATATGATCCACATCATGCCATATATGATGATGGTGACAATGCAGTCAGATGCTAAGTGCCACCTCAGTGTCTCCTGAGTTCCGGCAGTGGCACCTGTGCCGGATGTCCGCCATCACTGGTCTAAGGGAAGGGGCGTCCGTGGGGACACTTTTTTCACCAGGGAGGACACTTTGTATAGGTTTTAGTCCCGCGTTGGAAGAACTATTGCCATAAACCAGTGATGGTGAACATTTTTGAACTTGAGTGTCCAATCCTCTTCAGCAATCCAAGATGAAGCTCTCAAAATGGCCTCTCATTTCAGGCATTTCTATGCCCATCAATATCTACCCCCCTGCTAGTTCTTGCTCTTGTTCCCTTCCTATAATTTTTCTTCCACCAATGATGTTTAAGTACAAAAATGTGCACTAAAGATCCTAATATCCCCAAATGTCAGTCTTAGATTATAACTATTTCTGGGTCCTCCATAACTGGGGGTGATACTGTAGGCACATGCAGAGTGCCACCTCCGATGTCTCTGAGTGCCACTTGTGGCACCTGTGCCGTAGGTTCACCATCACTGCTCTAGACTAACAGGTGGTATCCCGCTGCAAGTTCCTGCAGCGGGATCCGAGCACAGCTCATCGCCGGAGGCCATGATGAGGTGTTTAACACTGGACGTTCTATGCCGTCCTGGCCACATTTAGGTACTGTAAAATCAGGACAGCATAGTACGTCCTAGTGTTGGGAAGGGGCCAAAGGGGTACACTGCATTCGCAGTGAGTAGTATGTTCCCATGTATGTGTATATGTACTTATGAATATACAGTTGTGCATGTAAGATTATTATATTGTTCCAAAAGTGACTTCTAAAAATAACCCCAAAATGTCTGTTGGAGAGACGAGTGAAGTAAAGACTGTGCATGTGTGACTGTATGTGTGTGTGACTGTGCATCTGTGACTACTTCTATGTTATTGTGTGTGCGTGAATAATTGTGTGTGTGATTATATGGGGGGGGGGTGGCGGCATTTGAGTCTTTGACCCAGGCAACCCAATGTCTTGGGCTGGTCGCTGGGATAAATCCTCAGTGTATATGTAGGTGCTGGGGCAAAGTTCTGAGTGCATACCTGGGTGCTGGGGCAAAGTTCTGAGTGCATACCTGGGTGCTGGGGCAAAGTTCTGCGAGTGAAAATCTGGGTGCTAGAGTAAATTATGGGTGCAAACTAGCTGCTGGGTTAAGTCCTATGTGTAACGTGGGTGCAGAGGAGAAAATAAAAACAAGAAATTGATTACGAACCTTTTTATTACATATGTAAAAAGTTAAATTATAATAATGTTTTTCTTTGGTCTGCGAAAATGTGTAAAACGTTCCATGTGGCCCTCGTACTGAAAAGTTTGGACCCCTGATTTAGAATGTTGGGAGGTCTGCAGAGCCCAAGGTATGCCATTATTACAGATGACAGTAAGGTTTATGGTAAACAGTCTTTGAAGTGACACCTGCAGCCATGGAAAGGGAAAGATGCTGATCTATTAGCAAAACTGCCCTGCTCAGCTCCCATTCAGGGAAATTGCTGACGAAGGATATGTTTCAGATTAGTGCAGGTGTGTAACACACTGGATGTGAGACACAATGTTCTGATGGAGATATTGCATATTCATGAACCGCACAGAAAATAAACAGCAAAAATGGTTTTCTCTGAAATCTTTTGTAAAATGTAATAAAGGGGGAATGGCAGGGAAATGAGACTGGAATTTCATACTTAAGGCCAAAGTAGCCGAGTTGGAAAAATTCTCCCATTCAGCTGCACTGGACAATTTTTCCAACTCAGCTTCTTTGGTCTAAAGTCTGAAATCCCTGCAGTTCCCTCTGTACAATCTACTTTCGGAGTATTGTGATATTTCAATATATGTCACTTATAGCAGTTATATAATAGCAGGTTCCTTTTTGTTTTTGGTATTTCTAATGATGTACTTTAGCTTCTGAGCATTTTATTACACATAGACGCAATTGCACGCTGGAAATCCCTTCCTGGACAGTCTGATGTTTATTTCGTTGATGGTGATGAACCAGTCTTAGTGCCTAGTGGAAGCAGTCCTGCATGCCTGACCCTCTGGTGATGGAAAATACATGCTGACTTCTTTTTCATATCTGCATTTTGCTAATTCAGCCGCTAGGTAGTCAGAGTGTGATGCACTGCCAATCCTCTCAATGTCAACTAGGGTTGCCACCTGGCCGGTATTGTACCAGCAGGCCGGTAAAAAAAATTGGCATCAGGCCAATGTTAAGTCTATGGAGACAATAGCAAAGTCTGTATTTTTCTGAAGAAAAGGTGGCAACCCTAATGTTAACAAGGTTCCCATGAATAAGGTATTAAGCCCTCTGCGGTCAGAACACAATTAAACACAAGTGACTCAACTAAAACTAATATGTGATATCTCTATTTATTACAACATATTGGGCATAATGGTCCCTTAAAACATTAACAATGCAAAGTTACAATAAAATAAATCTATACAATTTTTAACCTGACAAGTGAACTGCAAGTCATCATGCAAATATCAGGTCTCGGAGGAACACTCCCGGCAGCAAACTAACTGATTCCCCTGTCAGTGTTTAACTTGAATCTTGTTCAAGTTTTTCTAGATATATAATATCTTACTGTTATAAAGTAATAGACTGTCATGGGTATTTCTAGAAATATTTTAAGACATGAAAGCAAACAAATGAGAGGGTTTGATTTTATGCTAGAATTAAAGATGTCATACAATGCCATGAAATGGGCAAGGTTTGCAGTGAATGGCTAAATAACTATTAATTGTGGAAAGTTATGGAAAACATTTCTGCAGGGAAAATACTGGCTGAAGGGAAGACCCTATTCTAACGTTACCCTGCAGACGCCCATAATTTCGGGGTCTGCACGGGATGTTACCATAGCTCTAAATGGGTCACATGCAGGCCCGGACTGGGACAAAAAATAGGCCCGGCAATTTAAGACTGAGCA
Organism: Pelodytes ibericus; assembly: GCA_036172795.1. Lineage (NCBI taxonomy): Eukaryota > Metazoa > Chordata > Amphibia > Anura > Pelodytidae > Pelodytes > Pelodytes ibericus. The sequence continues at coordinate 202,386,317 of CM069860.1, forward strand.
GCCCATTTTTATTTTTATATGCCAGGATATTGCCCCCAATATGCCAGGATATTGCCCCAATATGCCATGTAATATGCCAGGATATTGCCCACAATATGCCAGGATATTGCCCCCAATATGCCATGTTATATGCCAGGATATTGCCCCCAATAAACCATGTTATATGCCAGGATATTGCCCCCAATATGCCAGGATATTGCCCCCAATATGCCATGTTATATGCCAGGATATTGCCCCCAATAAACCATGTTATATGCCAGGATATTGCCCCCAATATGCCAGGATATTGCCCCCAATATGCCATGTTATATGCCAGGATATTGCCCCCAATAAACCATGTTATATGCCAGGATATTGCCCCCAATATGCCAGGATATTGCCCCCAATAAACCATGTTATATGCCAGAATATTGCCCCCAATATGCCATGTAATATGCCAAGATATTGCCCCCAATATGCCAGGATATTGCCCCCAATAAACCATGTTATATGCCAGGATATTGCCCCCAATATGCCAGGATATTGCCCCCAATATGCCATGTTATATGCCAGGATATTGCCCCCAATATGCCATGTTATATGCCAGGATATTGCCCCCAATATGCCATGTATTATGCCAGGATATTGCCCCCAATATGCCATGTATTATGCCAGGATATTGCCCCCAATATGCCAGATATTGCCCCCAATATGCCATGTATTATGCCAGGATATTGCCCCCAATATGCCAGGATATTGCCCCCAATATGCCAGGATATTGCCCCTTAGTATGCTCGTTATGCCACCCTCCTCCCCCCCTTCCCCAGACCCCAGTACTTACCTCGTTCCTGCTCTGTCCCCCGGTGCTCTGAAGCTGCGTGGCTGTGAGGGAAACGCTGTTAGCTTCCCTTCAGCCGCGCGGTCAATAAAGTTTGTTTGAAAAAAAAGTTCCAACACACTTTATTGACCGCGCGGCTGGAGGGGAGCGCACAACGCTTCCCTCGCAGCCACGCAGCTTCAGAGCACCGGGGGACAGAGCAGGAACGAGGTAAGTTTTTTTTTTTTTGCTCTGCTGGGATCTTCCCCGCCGGCCTCGGCCCATGGCCACCGCGGCCCACCGGGCATTTGCCCGGTGTGCCCGATGGCCAGTCCGGGCCTGGTCACATGGAGTGAATATCTGTGATGCTCAACCGTTGCGGCCCAATACTTATTGAATACCAAAATATCTAATTTTCTCCAAGACATTCACAGGATAATTACAGGGGAGTCCCAGACTTTCATAGAGACCCTCTGCCCCTAAATGAACACCTGTAGTAGGTAGGAGAAGGGGGTGGGCCTTCGGAAGGAGTAGAAGATTTTCTTTTTAAATATGGGAAGCAGAGAGCAAGGAGACTGGGGAGAGTAGTGTAAGGGAGAAGAGTAAATTAGGGGAAGGCAGTATAAGGCCCCCGGATCACCTCTATAAATCCAACATTAGAGAAGTGACACTGCTGTCCCACAGCCAGGTTCCTGGGTCTATGCTGAAAGGGTCTGCTTTAAAACCTGCAACTTTTGACGTAATGTCACTTTTGCACATGCCATGGGTCAAAATAAGAATGGACGTCAATGTATTTATGTACGTCAATGTATTAATGTACGTCAATGTATTAATGTACGTCAATGTATTAATGTACGTCAATAATAACTCAACTCCCGATTTGGTTATTGCACCTAGTAATTTGGCGTTAAATGTTCTCTGTGATCTTCAGTATTCTTGACCCTTGCCCGCACATGAACCTTTAACCCTCATACCTTGTTCTGGAGTTACCCATTCTCCACGGTCGTATATCACTTGCCAACGAGTGGAGCCAGCTGCCTCTTCTGGTGAAGCTTTTTGGATTGTTCTGGACTTGACTAGCCCTGAAAATGGATGGTGCTGAAGCACATCTTGGGCCTTAACCCAGCGTTTGATTTATCCTGCAGCGCCACTTCTGCTTACCCTGCGCTCTCGCTCACTGTTCTTGTTTCCATCTCAGTCTGTTGAATAGTGTCATACTATATAGGTGCGCAGTATGCTTCTGGATTCCATATAGCCATAGTGCTTTAAAACTATATATATTGAGTATTATTTTCTGTCATATATACGGGATTATTTATCTAGAACCAAATTCTGAAAGTGTTACAATCACCACGGAAACCAATTAAATGTTCCTACTCAGTGTTCTACTTTTGGAACACTGAACCACAATTAACCTTTATAAATATGGCCCCCTGTTTCTTTAAGCGTGGCGCAGACTTGGCTTGCTCTTGCAGCACTTATAGGGTTAAAGCATCATTTCCCCCCCCTACCTAGTTATCAAATAATCCACTGCTGTGACATCTGTTGTTGGCAGCCTTACTGTGCACTGAGTATGTTGTTGGAATGAACATGTTTGGCATGCTCTCACCCATCCTGATAGTAATATAATGATGTGGATGCAGCAAAATGCAATGGAAACTTTCATGAATATTTAAATATGTCAAGTAACCACTTGCTCTCCGAGATTCTCAACTGTATTTATAGTATGAAAAAAAGTCTAAGCAATCTTTAAAAAAAGGAAAGAAATTTTAAATCAGAATAGATAATAAAGTGTACAAGGAACATCACCTGATTTAAGAATGGGTGAGAAATTGATGATACGATGGATAAAGTATTATATAATATTCAGGAGTAGTTTCTGTAAAGTAAGAAGGTATGGTCTAATGTGAGCACCTCACACTGCCCTATACCTCCTCTTAAGTTTGCCTACATTTCAACCATTTTTCTACCAAAATACTTGTTATTCTTTTTTTTTTATGGTTGTAACCAGTAGTTTTGGAGCCTTCTGCATTATGTCAATTCTTGTTACACTAGGGAGCATGGAGTTGCTCTAAATCATGTGAGTGTATATGTAACAGGTCCATTTTGGTAATATTGTCTGATACCATCCACATTATATCAATATCTGATATATTCAAAATCAACATTTTGTTTTTCTTTAATTATACCTGTAGAATATTTCTGTATATACACACACCTGAATCCAAATTTGAATTTTAGAATTTTGAAGAATATATACTGAAAAATGAGCAAAGCAGAAGTTGTAAATTATAAAACATGAAATAACTATATTCAGAAAAGGAATCAATGTAACAAGGTATCAGTTAAAATGTTGAGTACACTTGCTGGAAACTATCTTTATTTCATAATAATCATAATAAACATCATATAACAAGCTTCAAATACTTGGAAACCACATGTTGCATTGCACAAAGCAGAAGTAGTATTAGAGCAATGTTCATAGACAGTATTCTAAGATAATGTCAAAACAGCCACCCTTTGCCTTAAAGGGACAACATTACTTACATAAGATGTAACTAGATTACCTGTGCATTATAACAAACACATATATATGACAAATGTCACTGTTTTTTTCTTTGTTTAAATTAATTGCATATAAAAGTAAAAATAAATTTAAGTGTTTATCTCCAGCATCCATTTTGAGAATTTTACCCATGACGCAACATTCTCCAAAATATTCCAGCAAGTGTCACTTTACAACTGTGGCCAGAGCCTGAATGATGATGTCATAAGACACACCACTGCTCTCTTACTGGCTTCTGTGTATGATTTTGGGCAGGACTAGGTAGCTGTGTACAACTTGTACAACTTTTTTTTTTTTTTTTTACCTGCCTTCCAACACAAAGAGAGGACACATGATGTAATAGTTACATTACCCTCCCATGCAATGCAAGTCTGTGGTAAAAATTCAGACTTATAGACTGCATTCTGACATTAGACTTACATTGAATGCCCCAGCCCCAAAGTGAGATACTAAGGCTGTAAAGTCACTAGGGGGGGCGGCACCCAAAAACACTATATTTCACAAAATGGCAGCGCCCGGTCACACTTGTTTGTAAAATATTTAATAAAATAAACTCACATAACAAAAACAAAAGACATATCTGAAATCAACAAAGCAAAAAAACAAAAACAAAACAACCTTTTCATTTTTTGGTAGGAGTGTCCCTTTAATAACAACCTCTCATACACAAGGGACATTAGGTTAGCATATATTAGCAGGACATTGCCTGACACGTCTTCCCATGCATATTTCAGACTTTTAGCTGACCTGAGCTTCATCCTGAAATTCTTTTGCTTTGATTGCACATTTTTATTTTAAACGTTTGACTTTTCAATACAATTCACTTATGATTGTCAGCTTACATGGGTACACACATCATATAATGAAATATTGATTGTTTATAGACACACTTATCAGTTGAGAGCATTTATAATCATGTACTCGGATTTTCGACTACTGTCGTGTACTGAAGTCCTACTTTAGTATCAGCTACCATGTTAGTAAAAAAAAAAAAAATGATTTGAACAATCTATTGAAAAGTAATTCAGCTCCACAAATAGAACCATAATTACACACCAAAGCCTAAATGATCGCAAAATCGTTTTAGACTTCTAGTTCCAAATATAAGAAGTTTTAAGGTCACTGGAATATTTGCCTTCATGTCAGAGAGAAAACAAGAAAATAGTGTGGGCTCCTACCGAGCTAAAATACCACTGCATCGGAAATACCTTTTAAAGCTGATTGCGCGAATCTTGGTTAGATGGAAGAGTCCTTTTTCCCGAGTTCAAGACACCAAGAGGAGGCGGGAATCTGCCAAATTGTTATCTCAAGGGTGTTAGCGAGAGAGTCAAAATAAAAGGCATGAATTTGCTAAATTGTATTTGAATCACAGTAGAGACATTGGCCAAATAAATAGAAATATAACTTTCTGGTCAGGCCCTTTACCGTTTTAATCTCAACACTCACTCCGTGCATATAAAACAGATTATAAATTTTTTTTAAAAAAACCCTGCAAAGTGTTGGAAAATCTTTGCCAAATCAATTTTGGCAGAAGCACTATTTCCCCGCACACAACCGTTTCAGGATGTATGCAATTACCATTTTAAATTTTGAAACATTTTGACACTGTGACGAGATACTAAAATGTCTGAATTTTTGCTACATTCACATTCCTCCAGGGTACCTTGACTATTAATCAGATAAGAGCATAAGTGATGCTCCTTCAAGTGTGAGTGCTTTTCTGCTTGTGATTTCTTAACCCCTGTTGTACATTTGAAATTCTTCTCTTTTCCCGAGATCAAGTCCTCTTCAGAAGATCAAAGGTCATATAATCCTGTATAAGTGTAATAAATAAATCACAATCATTAGCGCTCCGGACACTTATATGTTCAATTACCATTTATGCATTAGAAACGGACAATGGGCCTTTTTTTTGTTACCTTCCCAACACTTTCCCCCGATTTTTTTATAAATCACCTCCTATGTTGGAATAAAACAAAACACGATGCCCTTTATTAGAGGTAATAAGTCATTCAATCTTATCTAAGGAACTATTGCATTACTTTTTCCTGGTAGCTTTTCTGGTAGAAATCAAATAAATCCCACTTACCGTGAGAGTCATGGTGGTACATAAGCACTCACCTTGATACTTCGATCGCAAGATACACTTGAAAGGAGGTGCAGAGGTATGAAAAGAAGAAAATATAAAAAGACAGTAGTGTATCCTATTAATAATCATCCACAAAATCAAGCCTTCCTAGTAGTAATAATAACTGTTTAACCAGAAAGGGTACAGTCAGATATTTGCTGATGTTCAAGTCTGTCGTGGAGATTGTTACATTTCACCAATTTAAAGGTACTTATTTTAATTACCCCAGAAAGGTGCCTTGCTCAGAATTGAACCTGCAACCCTGAGGGTTGAATGTATTGTGCAGATTAGACCACCTAGCTATCTCAGCCGCGCTTATATATAGACTAATGGAAGCAATTCATTAAAGCCAATGAAATTGTTTACTAAGAACGAAATAAATGGAGAGGATGCAGTATATAAGGGGTAAGTCACTATAACGCACTCTGATATCACATACAGAGTCACAAGAACACTGAAACTTAGAATGTGTCGCCAGATAAGAACCATTGGGCTCATTAGTCTGCCTAATATTTTGAATACTTTCATTAGTCCTGGCTTTATCTTATAGCTAGGATAGCCTTATGCCTAGACCATGCATGCTTAAACTCCTTCACTGTATTAACCTCTACCACTTCTACTGGAAGGCTATTCCATACATCCACTACCCTCTCAGAAAAGTAAAACTTCCTGATATTATGTTTAAATCTTGATCCCTCAAATTTAAGACCATGTCATCTTGTTGTGGTAGTTTTTCTTTTAAATATACTCTCCTCCTTTACTGTGTCGATTCCCTCTATGTATTTAAATGTTTCTATCATATCCCCCCTGTTACGTCTTTCCTCCAAGCTATACATGTTAAGATGCTTTAACCTTTCCTGGTAATTTTTATCCTTCAACCCATGAACCAGTTTAGTAGCCCTTCTCTGAACTCTCTCCAAAGTATCAATATCCTTCTGGAGATACGGTCTCCAGTACTGCGTACAATACTCCAAGTGAGGTCTCACCAGTGCTCTGTACAATGGCATGAGCACTTCCCTCTTTCTACTGAAAATACCTATAAAACCTGAAAGAATACCCTATAAAACCTAGCATTTTTCTAGCACTTCTTTCTGCTCATTACATTGTACTACCATTAAGTACTTTGAAATAATTTCCTCTAAATCCCTTTCTTCAGATGCTGACTTTAGGACTGTGAAGTTATAGAACAACCGTGCTATATCCAGGACAGATAGTAGGGGAGGAAAGGGCAATATAATAGCGAAAAATACTTTAAATAAGTAAAAAGCAGGTAAGTAAGTATGTTTAATAAAAAATATGGGATAAATAGTACAATATGCAAATTTAATATAAAACAGTAAAATGACAAAAACGAAAACTAGTGATGTCGAGAAGAAAATTGATGGTCAAATGGAAGAAGAGGTACTGGAGTCAAATCTCAATGTCCTTTCATCTGTCAGTACTCCACAATGCATTTCACTGGGTTACATACATACAACTTCCACAGGAGAAGGAAAGAGACCAGTCGTAATATTACCTACAGCCTGAAATCTTAGACAGTGATTATGTTCCTCCCCTGACATTGTATATTGGTAAATGATCATTAGAATTGACCGGGCGAGTATGTCTACATGTCTTCCACGGTATCTAATTGTGATATTGTACCTGTACAGAACCCTACCCATTCTGAAATGAAGGAACAGCGTGCCACCCGAAAGCCAACAAATGACAACATTTGGGATTGTTTTTGGAGTTCACTGTTTCTTTAAGTTTGATTGAACATTTTCAAAGAATGATAAATAGCCTGCCTCCAATATTACAGAGATGAATAAAATGGTTAGGTTTACGCAAAATCAATATTATAGACTGGCCAATGCAGCACCAAACCTCAATCCAATAGGACATTTGTGGTTTGAACTCTGTACGGCAGCGAGCAAATCAAAACCAAACCATCTAGACTAGCGGATAACAATTATTTCATATCCATATTCGCAGGGAGCTGCTCAATGTTCGTCCTCAACTTACTCCTACAAAAGGAACAATCTCAGGCTCTCCAAACATGAACAAAGACAGCTCTGTCTATATCTTACCGAACATTACGGTTTTTGGACTCCGGACCCGAACACGGACATTTCACTGTATGTTGGGGTTGGAGTTCAGGGTTCGGCGATTACATTGTATGTAATGCTATGGGCTTTCTATAAACTGAAATAGAGTCACCATTCATAAGAAAAGGTCAATTGACCTATTCGTATGAATGGGGACACTCTTACCCACATTTTACTTCATTTTGCAGCCCTCTAGCCCTTTCCAGGACTTTTTTTAGAGGCATTTTAGTGGGCAAAAGTTTGTGTCTCCATTGACTTCAATGGGGTTCGGGGTCAAGCACGGACCCGGACATTTTTTCGAAGTTCGGCCGAACCTGCCGAACCCGAACATCCAGGTGTCCGCTCAACTATAATCATAGCTAATTCTCTAAGGACATGTGTTCTGTGAGGCATCTCATGTACTAACACAAATAAACTGTATCACCTAAACATTCTTTTTATCGTGAATGTAAAGAATAAAAAAACTATTGAAAATGATCTATACCTTGTGTTAGTCAAACTGCAAGTAAATGCCTAAGTTATGAATACAATGTGTTTCAAATGTGTCTGTGGAGTCTGCTGCTTATGACATCACCTGTGGCTAGATATGCAAATTGCACATTTCCATGGAACCGTTGAGATCTTCTTGAAATGTAAAAATGGTGGTGCTAGAGCAGGAGGGAGTTTACTAAGGAATGCATTTGTATACAAAATAATAATAATCTGCATGCTGTACAGGTAAGACACTACCAGATACAGCACACTTGATTTCTGGAATGTGCCTCTAAATAGACGATGCGTAGCTGAAATGGAACAAGTATATGGAAAACTATGTAACGCAGAGCTCTAGCAAAAGGTGTAAAATTGTGTTAAAACCCCCCCAGCAAAAAAAAAAATTTCGGATCTGAGAATGGCACTTTGTAAACTTTTGTTTCTATTTGTTATTTTTTTAAGGGAGATATAAAGCCTAATGTTTCACCCTCTGATCGCAGTGCTGCTGTCATGATGTGATCAATATATCAATTCATTGATTGATGTGGCTGGTATACATGTGCAACCACAGAGCTTGTTATCTTTGCTGTTAATTTAGATTTAGGGTCTACTCAATAGAGAGAGAACTGCAGGGAATTGAGATAGGAATTTCAAACTTAAAGGGACTGTCTGGTGCTCAGAATCCATCTTCCAAATGTTGATGCATATTAATGTGCTTCAAAATGCATTTTGCATTGCTTAAAATATAAAATACTTACAGCTAGATGAAATTGTGAAATTACAGCAGTTTGCAAGGTCAGTCAGAGGCCACACAATAGATTCAATTTGAGGAGAAAAGGAAGTGGCTAAATGAAACAAAACTTTATATCCTCAGTGTCTATAGAATCAGTGCTGCCGCACCTGCAGTAAACATTCATAGTAATCACTGCGGGAAGGCTTGAGTCAAATATTAAAAATGTGGTTTATACAAAATGCCTGCATCAAATCACACAGGGATACAGGCCTGTGCACTATACAAGCAGTGATCTTCATCTTGCACCAAAGTGAGTTTGGGGACTAGACTGTCCCTTTAAGGCCAAAGTAGTAGGTGTAGCAATTCTCCTATGCAGATAGATGGGAAATTTTCCAACTTCAGTTTGAAATTCCTGTCATCATTCGCTGCAATTCTCTCTTTACTGAGTAGAACCTTTAAGCTGTATCACTGTAGTTCCACATTCCTCTTAAAAACATAGCCATTAAAGGAACACTAACATTTGCTTTTTACTTGTGCTACTAATATAGAGGCACAAGTGAATAAGTAGTTGTCCCCAGTTTATCTTCTGACCGGCAGCGGCCATGCTTCCATCTGGTCAGCTACCGGCTCTCGCTGCTAGCGCCGATAAAAGACCCTCATTTTTGCATGGGACACTCCAGGGCCGCCACCAGGAATTTCAGGGCCCCTTACTGAACAAATTTTCTGGGCCCCCTACCCCCCAACAATATCTCACACTCGCCCCACCTACCCTCACAAGCATGTTTTCCAGGTCTAGTGTAAAATGGAGGGTGGTTGGGAGCAGTTGATCAATTTGCCAGTATTTTGCCACTCAATATGCTAGTATTTTGCCACTCAATAAGGCAGTATTTTGACATTCAATAAGCCAGTATTTTGCCACTCAATAAGCCAGTAATTTGCTACTCAGTATGCCAGTATTTTGCCATTCAATAAATCAGTATTTTGCCATTTAATAAGTCAGTATTTTGTCACTCAATATGCCAGTATTTAGCCATTTAATATGGCAGTATTTAGCCATTAAAAATGCCAGTATTTAGCCATTCTATATGCCAGTTTTTTGCTCGTTAGATGACACCCTCCCCCCCCTTCCCCCCCCTTCCTTGTTGCTCTGTGTCTCCGGTCATCTCCTCCGTGTAGTCTTCCCTCCTGCACTGAGGAGGGAAACACAGCCACCGAATATGACATAAGGTATGACATATCCGGTCGCATATTTAAAAAAACTTTTTTGAAGCCACGCGGCTGGAGGGGAGCGCAGAATGCTTCCCTCACCGCACGCGGCCAGGCTAAACAGAGACTGTTGCTGACACTGCCAGTGAGCGACAACCAGGAACTGCTGTCTCTCAGATGTGAGACACAGCAGAGAGTAAACTTGCGTGTATCTATTAATATACATGTCGGGTTTACTCCAGACTCCCAGGACATGTTTTTTTAACCCTTCAAGGAAGCAGGAAGAGCAACAAAAAAATCAAACTAAATTTATTCTAAAAAAAACAAAAACATTTTTTTTCCAATGATGATGAAAGAAATAAAATTATTTCAGTTGATGAGAAGCAATACTTAATGGAACGTCATCACCAAAATATTTTCTTTACTGTGAATGAAGAGAATGAAAAACAAATATCTGCATTGTCATAAAAGTATGTTTTAAATGTGTATGTTGTATTTTCCTGCCTAAGACCTGTGTCTAGACATACAAATAAAGAACTTTAAATGGGTAATGGCAAGCCACAAGGGGATGTCATAAACAGCACCTTTAAATCAATGTATTATTTTAATTTATGCATTTATTGCTAATTCCCCAGACCCAATGTATAGATCACATTCAGAGTATAGACAAGGTTTAGGTGATAGGTTCATTCATTTGTAACCCATTATTTACCAGGCTGGTGTGGAATGGGACTTTTTCTTTTAATTCTCAAATTCAGCTATACTTTAAACTCGGCTACTTTGGTCTTACATTTTCAATTCCCTTGCCAATACCTCTTTCAGGAATAAAACCCAAAGGACATGTGTTAGCATCTTCAGGATAACGCGGAAAGTTTGATGCAAATTGTTCTAAGGAGCTTTCTATGTATTGACTATCGTGCTCATTGACTGCCTTTATTCCCACAACTGAAGGATTTGTGTTGCTGGATAACATCTCAAACACTGGTTGTACTTTATAGCTAAAAATCTTTAATTTGTTAATCAATAATTCCATGTTATCCACCTTCTGAACTAGTATCTGGTTATTTTTCTTTCCCCCATTCATTCTTGCGTAGGAATAAAAGATAAAGGATCTTGGACTTTCCAAGAATTTCAATTTTTTTATTTTTTTTTAAAGATTGGGAGGTTTTTTTTACATTTTTATAACCCGAGGAATAGATAATTATCTGAAATGTTCTTCAAGTTGCATCTGATAAATGTGGAAAAACCCTGTTTTATATTTTTAAAGGGTGCCTTTACCCCTTTTCAACATTTCTGTATATAAATGAGTACATATTGTCTGTTTGCCACATCTGAGGTCATCCATACTATCGCTGAACTAATGTCCTATCTTCTTTCTACCCTCTTTATGCCCCAGTTGCTGGAGAGGATTGTGCTCTCACGGCTAACTAACGACCTCCTTGAAAAATGTAATTCTTGCCAAATCTAAATGTCACTTTTCTCTGCCTTTGACAATGGCGACCACCGCTTGTTGCTTAACATATTAATAGGCTAGCCTTGATGTGCATAGGTGGCATGGCTCTCTCTCTTGGACTGTGTTATGTTAATCTGAGCACTCCATCTCCGTGGAGTTTGCTGGTGAGACGTCTTTGCCCGTTCCACTCTCTGTTAGAGTTCCACGAGGTTTGCTGGTTTCTCCGTACACCAACTCTCTAGCAAAACATATTAATTATTTTGGATTCCAATACCACCTGTATGTAGATGACACTCCCATCAACCTCTCCTCCCTGTATCGCTCTCATTCCATCATATAGTGCCAGGGACTGTCTGTCAGCCATCTCTACCTGGATGTTTGATTGATACTTAATACTTAAAGGGACACCAAAAAATTAAAAGGGTTTTATTTTTTTCATTTTGCATTGTTGATTTCAGATATGTCTTTTGTTTTTGTTATGTGACTGTATGTAATAAAATATGACTGGGTGCCACCATTTTGTGAAATATAGTGATTTTGGGTGCCACTCCCTAGTGACCTTACAGCACTAGTATCTCACTTTGGGGCTGGGGACACAGAATGCAGTCTATAAGTCAGAATTCTGACCATAGACTTGCATTGAATAGGAGGGTAATGTAACTATTACATCACAAGGGGGCGGAGTTATGATCCTGTTTGATCAGGTCACTCTCCTCTCTTTGTGTTGGAAGGGAGGTAAAAAGGTTGTACAAAGCCACCTAGTCCTACCCACTATGATACACAGGAGCCAGTAAGAGAGCAGGGGAGTATCTTATGACATCATCATGCAGGCTTTGGCCACAGTTGTAAAGTGAGACGGGCTGAAAGAGTGGCATATGATATATATATATGTTCTTTTTTTTATATGACCAGGTAAAGTCTACTTCTTCTCTACCTAAAACTCCAGCTTGATCTTATTTTAGTGCTTTCAGAATTACTAAATGCATATGACCATGTTTGTTAGGTGCAATGGAATTCGTTCTTGGTCAATATGGGCATCTAATCACAAAAATGAATAGTGATGATTAGAATCTGGAGTCTGTTTATATCAGTGCAGTTAAATGAGGTTTAAATGGCTTTTATTAGCAGAATGAAAGAGTTTTAACCCCTTCCCGACGTTGGGACTTACTATGCCGTCCTGACTTTAAGTGCCTTAAAGTCGTTAGGACGGCATAGTATGTCCTGTATTAAACAGCTCATCGTGGCTCCCCGCGATGAGCTGTTTTCGGATCCCGCTGCAGGCACTTACATCGGGATCCCACCTGTCAGATGAGGCCACTTTGAGTGGCCTCAGTCTGACAGGGAAAATGTAGCCGGTGCTCAAAGCGAGCACCGGCTACATTTCTTTAAATCGCGCTGTGCCCGAACTTCCGGGTTCGAGCACGCCTCCATGACGTCACACGTGACGTCCGGAGGTCTTGCGATTTTTTGGCAGGGACCCACAGGGTCTATTAAGACCCTGATCGGGTCTCTGCCACAGTGTTCCTGGCTACCGATCACCTTGTGATCAGTGGCCAGGAACAAATCGTGACGTTTTGGTGCTTGCGTCGTTTGGGACACAAGCACCATGCGTCACGAAGGGGTTAAAATAAAACGAAACAATCAATTTGTAAATAAATAACATTCAAAAAGTTACAATGAAGTTTAACATTGGTCTACACTACAGCATAATTTAAAATACATATTTTAATCCCTGTTTAAATAATTCAATTTAATTAAGAGTTAAGAATAAATGTTAGACAATTACAGGGAAAATCCACCCAAAATTAAAGTTAAAAAATATATGCTGGATTATTTCTTTACTGTAAGCAGCCATTCTTCTCAATTAGAATTTCTACCGATTATTTGCTAGTAACCTGCATAGATCGGATCTAACCTTTTTCTGTATGTATAAGTATGTATGCTTTTCCATGTATAAGTATGTATGCTTGCTCATTTTTTCTTAAAGAAAACCTATAAATTTACATGCTGCACCAATGAGTGTATAATTCTTATGTGTTTAGGGGAAATTAGTTTATTAATCAAGGTAGTTCCCATGGCAGGGATAGCGGAACACATCTGGCACCATCTGACTTCAGGATAATATCATCATCATATATTGAAGGACGTGCATCACTTAGATGGAGCAGTAGAAGGAAAATAAATGAAACAGGCAAAAGTAAAAACCAAAATAAAGTTTTTTTTTTTTTTATTTGTTAAAGACTAAAAGAGTCTGCAATGAATATGGTAGAGGGGGTCTAGAATGTGGGGTCATTTGAGATTATTAACTTGATTTCCTGGGGAATAATGGGCACTTGGGATCAGAAAATCAATTTAAAACGTGATCAATTAACCCCTTCAGGACCAGGGATTTTCTGGGCCAGTGACCAGAGCGATTTTAAAATTTTTAATATGTGTTTTTTGAAACGTAATTTTTCTCTCTGTCATTTAACGCACCCATACAAGTTATATGCTGTTTTTTAAAGGACAGTTAGAGCTTTCTTTTAATACCCTATACAGAAAAATAATCTATAATTTAGTATTCAAAAATACAAATAAAAGGGGAACATTTTTTCCCCATTATTTTCCCAATAATAATCTACATAACTAGTACAACAACAACACACTTTTCCCAACTCATTAAATCACTAATAACAAAAATAAAAATATAGGTTCCCAAACCCCCCCCCAACAACAAAACCTCAGAAAAAAACCTCTGACCAGTGCGATGTCAGAGCCATAAGAATCACATGAACCGGGCATGCAGGGGTTAACTGTAATTAAATGAATATTTTGCAATACAATTTATTTATTTAAAAAAAAAACTTTAAAAATGAAAAAAAAAAAAAAAAGTAAAAAAAAAACAAACAAAATGAGGGCCATAAAGTAAGAAGGAAACTGTAAGCAGGTTTACATTTTTTTTTTTGTACAGGATGTTCTTTCTTTCTTTCATTATTTTTACTTGCAGGTCACTCTCTGTGCGTCACTATAAGTACATGAAGCACAGGGAGTTAATTAGAGGCCGTGTGTGAACACACTGACGTTGCCATCTAATTTGCATGTTATCGCGGTGATCGAGTGATCACATGGTCGGAAACCCGCTGATTGGGCTAATGCACCTCCTGTAGAATCTACTCATTCAACATTCTCAGGGCATACTTGAAAGCACGAGAATATCTCACTGGGTGTCCCTAAAAGTGAGTTGCAGGTGAGTTGAGGTGAAATGAACACTCTTAACTAGGCAAGTTATCTTCTGTTTACGCACTGTGATTGGCTGCCTACCAAAGTGATCCTCCTTAGTGATTGGTTATTTCCAATCCCTTGAATGTGCTGACGAAGGTTTTTCTTACGTACTTTGCTTTCTAGGCCCTTTGGTCAGGAAATTTCAGGGCCCCTTACTGAAAAAAATGTGTCAATTAATAGCGAAATGATAATATGTCCATTAATAGCCAAATGATAATATGTCCATTAATATCCCACTGATAATATCGCCATTAATAGCCCATTGATAATATGTCCATTAATAGCCCATTGATAATATCTCCATTAATAGCCCATTGATAATATGTCCATTAATAGCCCATTGATAATTTGTCATTAATAGCCCATTGATAATATTTCCATTAATAGCCCATTGATAATTTGTCATTAATAGCCCATTGATAATTTGTCATTAATAGCCCATTCATAATATGTCCATTAATAGCCCACTGATAATATGTCCATTAATAGCCACTGACCAATTCTCCCTCCTCCCCCCTTCCCCAGTACTTACCTGGATGCTGCACGTCTCCTCCGCAGGGTCTCTCGTGCGTGCAGGAAATACAGCAACCGGATATGACATGACGTCATTTCCGGCAGCTGGGACAGAAAGCCGGGTCCGCATCTGCTGGAGACAGTCACATGGGCAGCGGGGCCCACGGGGCAGCGGCTTTGGGCCCCCAGGAATGAATGGGCCCTGGGCAGCTGCCCCGTTTGCCTATTTTTTTTTTTTTAAAGGTGTATCGCCCGTTCCCCTTCTATGGCGGCCCTGCCCTTGGTAGGAAATATTGGTCAGTACGCATGATGTTTTAGGTCACCTGTGATGGAGTCTGTACGTCATATGATAATCTGGTCACTGATATCTTATGGATCACACTAGTCAGTTCTTCATACATGAGGTTTTTTTTTTGACAGTAACAGACAATGAATGTATCTCACTGTCCAACGAACCTATCGACATCAATCCTCAGGAGCGGAGAAAAAGCGCTAAGACATCGATTTGGAACAAACCCAGCACAACCTGCCCGTCAGGATCAGTTTAACATCGTTTTGATTGTTTCTCATTCATGTCCCTGCAGACCGTAAAGTTCTCCATTCATTCTACGCGCGGTGTTCGTAACTCTGGCTATGTTAAATAATGCATTGCAAATCTCCCAGGCACTCTGCATTTGTCAGTGAGGTCGAGTGAGGCATGCAAAGAAAGCCAATGTATGTAGATACGCAGAATATCTCTATCCTGAGAATTTATATAAAATGTGTACATAACAGGAAGAGTAATAAAGAACAAACAACAAGGTGTGTAATAAGTATGTCTGTACAGGATGAGTATCTCTTATCCAGAAATCCGTTATCCAAAATGATCAGTTATCCCCAAAAATTAGAATTTTGGATAAGATGCACATTCCACACACACCAGTCAGAATGTAAGCGCACAACAGTGTATTCAGCGTGCAGCCCCCTTAATCTGTGATATAGCCTTTCCATGCATGCTCAGATTCCCCCACGCCCACAAAGGGTCATACAATGACACGTGTGCAGACCTGACACGCCAACGGCAGGTTCCCAACTCTACCTCACATAACAGCTACATCACATTAATAGGGATGTATTTGCTCTATAACAGTATTTGTATTTATATTACTGTATTTCATGAGTGCTGTGAGGCTTTAATATATCTTATTGAGGAAAATTATCCATTATCAGAAAATACTTTTGGATAAGGCATACTCAACCTGTATGACCCTATTTCAGCACATAACAGGTCAGGTGACTTATTAGTGCTGTTATGAGTGTGTTATGGGAAATGTAGTCTGCGCCAGTTGGGTGTAGCTATCAGTCCCCCCCCCGGTTGGATGGCACCTGGTTGGCAGAACATCATGGGAAGTATAGACTTGCCACTTAAAAAAAAAATAAAAAAAATACTAGTGATGCTATTGCCTCCATACAATTAACTTTGGTCTCAAGCCAATTTGTTAAAATCCAGTACCATATCGCCCGTGTGGCACCTCGAAACGTAAAATAGCAATTTATAAAAGATGCAGCATAAAGGACAATGATTGCAGGCCGTGTATATTTTTATTATTTAAAGGGACAAAAGCTATCATAGGAAAGAATACGTCCCCAAGGGTATAGGAGGTATCATGATGGAAAGACAACTGATTAGGCTGATTTTGCTTTTTAAGTACTTGGCCTCAACAAATCTCAATGGAGGCCTTACCTGGGAGAGTCAAAACCCCCTGTACTCTCCACTACCGGCTTGAAAACGCCTCTCAATAATACAGTGTATTTTAGAATAGGTTCTGTTAGTTCCCCCAAGGCCGAGCCACACACATTACCGGCTATTCGCTCTTTCTAGAGAACTGTAAATAAAAAAACAGAGGTCAATGGCTCTCTGGCAGGGTGGGCTTTTGTTTTAGCTGGGGCTACAGACAAATGGCCCAGAGAGCCATCTTGCATGATTCGAGCACCCTGCTGTGTATCCGATACCACGAAAAATGTCTATTTTGTACTGATACTGCCTTCCCTTCAAGACCAATAATGGAGGAATAAAAGGCTGAAAGGTTGTGCTTAGTGCTGTGTGCTGTCTGAAAGTGGGCAGTAAATGAGACCGCCAAACTATGGACAGAGGACCTGACCCCTCCAGCTAAGGGTATTGTTGCTTAGCAACCAATCAGCTAGAGATTCTGCTGCAGCATCACTTCTTCTCTGTCTTTATGTAGCCTGCAGACTGCTTCAATCAATTCTGTCTTTTCAATACATGCCTAGCTATGGGTTGCTTAACCCTTTAAGGGTGAGAGGGGGTGCTTTGCAATGTGTTGCTCACGTCTCTGACCCCCCTAAACGGTTCCCCCAGCTTACAAGTGTTATTTGTTACCATAATATCAACAAGGACAAAGAAAAAAAAACAACAAAAAAGAACAAATGGAATCTTCAGTAAAAATGGGTAAATCATGAAGGGGTACTGTGTATTGGTTTGGGCTATGTCACACATCCTTTTTTTGGGCCTACTCTGGGATTTGCTAGTCTGCTTTATTGTTCACATTTAAAAAAAAATAGGGTGTTCTTCTAATACCATCAAAAGTCCTGAGTTTGCACTAAATGCGCCAGTCCCGTAGTTCAAAATTAAAAGTTGAAAAGTAAGGACCCTAAATGTGCATTTAATTTCCAAAAGTCTGATTCAACAAGACTGATGTATTTTACCAGCTAGTTGCACCTGAAAAACTAACTTTATTTGTTTCATTCACAACATAACACTATGAACATTCACTTATATCTTGCACTTAAACCCTTTTAACCTGTAAGCCTTTGGGCCTCTGTACCAAGGGTTGCCAGAGCCATTGAGTGGGCTCTCTGTAATCCAAATATATCCCCCAAAAATTATGCAGGTTTGGTGGCCATCGTGGTATCCTAAAAAAAATGTGCACGTTTTCTCTCAGCTCTTAAAAGAACATTCTGCAGGGTTTCTATATGTTTTGGAAAATGTAGAATAGCTTGCAAAATTAGTTCAGTTAGCCTCTTGATCTGCCCAATTTTCTGAATACTTTCATTAGATGTTGGCCTTATCTCATATCTAGGATAGCCTTATGCCTATCCCATGCATACTTAAACTCCTTTCATTGTATTAACCTCTACCACTTTTTCTGGAAGCCTATTCCATGCATCCACTACCCTCTCAGTAAAGTAATACTTCCTTATATTAATTTAAAACTTTTGCCCCTCTAATTTAAGACTATGTCCTCTATAGAATATATTCTCCTAATTTACTGTGTTGATTCCCTTTATGTATTTAAATGTTTCTATCATATCCCCCCTGTTACGTCTTTCCAAGCTACACGTGTTAAGATGCTTTAACCTTTCCAACACTTTTTCAGGCACTGTATCGTGGCTGTGCTGTGTGTCAATGCACAGACCACTGGATGAACCCAAAGCTCAGGACTGATGCACATAGTGCGAGCTGAATGTCTTTGAGTAAGCTTATGCGAAATGCGTCAGATGGTTTCTCTTCCCAAGCAATGGATAACTTGTCATTTCGGAGAACAGATTATTTTCACCAATAAGATATGTTAAACCCTCTCAGCACTCAGCTTAAGGGGGCTGGACACAGAATAAACCGCTGTGCGTTTGCATTCTAACAGGACCATGTGGAATATGAAACTTGGTGCGAAATACGAATTTTGGGGGAATAATGGATCATGTTGGAAAACGGATTTCTAGATAATGGATACTAAACCTATCCAAAGCAGATGTAGGGATCAGCATTGTTCATGGGGGACATTTAATGGACTTTTAAATGATGTTCATTACGGAACCATTTAATGATGTTCTCTAGAACTTCACAAACCTTGCCACAGACACCGGGGTCCTTGTACAGACCCTTTACCTATGTCTGTGCACACAGTGCTTTGTCATCCCATATTTCCTAACCCATTGCAGCATATTAGGCTTTTTGACGGCATCGCATTCCCCCTGAAGGGGGCCATTAGTCAATTTTTTTCAGGTTGGTTGGCTACAGGGTCAATTAGAAATAAAAGCTGCACACTGGAATATAGATGAACTTTTTGCCTATACATTTGCTAGCAATGGGGCTAGCAGAATGCATGGATCAGGTCATGTTATTTTATTTTTTTTTTGCTTTATAGATGCACTTTGACCTATTTGGTAAAAATGTCACCTTACCAGATATTGCAAAGATATATCTTTTTTATTAGGTATTATCCTACAGGACAGAGTATTGCAGTACTGTTTGTTCTCGGGCATTGTAACACCCACCCCCCTTTTTTGTCGCCATAAGTATCAGGGTATGCCTACGGCCGTGGGTCCCTGGCCTGCTTGCACCTAGAGGATCATCAGCCATACCAGACTGACGAGGCCATTGTAGGCCGAAACGTACGTCTGTGGTTTGCTGTGTTCCTCGTGTAGAGGGTACTAGCCATGCATTTCGGGTCTGGACTGCCCTTTTGGGTGGGATCAGTCTGATATGCTAATGGGGTGGTTCCTTTGCAATGGTGTAAGCAGGCAAAAAATGGAGTTGCTCTCCCGAGTAGGTATTATATAAGCTGCACACTGGAATATAGATGAACTTTTTACCTATACATTTTTTGCTTTACAGATGCACTTTGACCTATTTGGTAAAAATGTCACCTTACCAGATATTTCAAAGATATATATTTTTTGACATCCATTACGTGTCTCCTTCAAATGGGGGGGGGGGGGGGGGGGGGGAAATATCAGTGCAGGTTAGAGTCAGGCATGATATCACAATTTGTGCTCCAACATGGTCTTTCACTCATTTTTTCAATTAAAAACAGGACTGATGCTCTATTAACCTTTTGCCTCTCCCTCCATTTCTCATATCACTAGAAGACAGTGATAGTAAACTGTGTATTAAAAAAGGCATTTATTACTGTGAAACATCTTCAGGTTTTTATGTCATCTTCAGATAAAGTGGTCATTTTTCTCTTAAATAGGCTTCTATGGTTTATCAGGCCTGTGACCCATGAAACATCCTGCAATGTCTTTCTTACCAGGTTTCCAATACTAGTTCAGGTTTAGCAATGTATTGATATCTGCTTTAGATAAGAGCCATTCAGCCCATCTTTCATTAGTACCTGGCCTTATGCTATATCTAGTATAGCCTTGTGCTTTTCCCACGCAGGCTTAGAACCCTTTACTGTGTTTACCTCTACCACTTCTGCTGGAAGGCTATTCCATACATCCACTACCCTCTCAGTAAAGTAATACTTCCTGATATTACTTTTAAATCGTTGCCCCTCTAATTTAAGACTCTGTCCTCTAGATGTGGTAGTTTATCGGGGAATTAACAGTGGAAAAAAGGGCTGAGGCAGTGTTTTGTTTTTTTAGCTTTCCATAAAGTGATTAGGGCATCGCCAACAATGTTGTTACCAAGTCTGAGTTCATTAGAGAAATCAGGTTCTGTCCAGAATAACAGAAGGGGGTTCTTCAATTTACTAACTTTAGTTTCCAATTTAAACCATCCTGAACTAGAACTTCTCTCCAGATTCCATGACAAACAGTTGGATAACATGCCATGCTTCATGCAGCCCAAAGAGATCAGGCAATCCCAGGCCGTCCCGGTATAGTTTCCTTTATAATATAGAACTTTGAATCGTAGGTTTCCTAAAGTCCCAGGTATAGTTGCTAATTAATCGGGACAGTTGTTTAAGTTCAATGTTAGATGCTCGAAGAGGAATGCTTCTAAATGGTTCCAAGCAATACATGTTAAGATGCTTTAACCTTTGCTGGTAAGTTTTATCCTTCAACCCATGAACCAGTTTAGTAGCCCTTCTCTGAACTCTCTCCAAAGGATCAATATCCTTCTGAAGATACAGTCTCCAGTACTGCGTACAATACTCCAAGTGAGGTCTCACCAGTGCTCTGTACAATGACATGAGCACTTCCCTCTTCCTACTGCTAATACCTCTCCCTATGCAACCAAGCATTCTGATAATACCTCTCCCTATGCAACCAAGCATTCTGCTAATACCTCTCCCTATGTAACCAAGCATTCTGCTAATACCTCTCCCTATGTAACCAAGCATTCTCCTAATACCTCTCCCTATGCAACCAAGCATTCTGCTAATACCTCTCCCTATGTAACCAAGCATTCTGCTAATACCTCTCCCTATGTAACCAAGCATTCTGCTAATACCTCTCCCTATGCAACCAAGCATTCTGCTAATACCTCTCCCTATGCAACCAAGCATTCTGCTAATACCTCTCACTATACAACCAAGCATTCTGCTAATACCTCTCCCTATGTAACCAAGCATTCTGCTAATACCTCTCCCTATGTAACCAAGCATTCTGCTAATACCTCTCCCTATGCAACCAAGCATTCTGCTAATACCTCTCACTATACAACCAAGCATTCTGCTAATACCTCTCCCTATACATCCAAGCATTCTGCTAATACCTCTCCCTATGCAACCAAGCATTCTGCCAATACCTCTCCCTATACATCCAAGCATTCTGCTAATACCTCTCCCTATGCAACCAAGCATTCTGCTAATACCTCTCCCTATACAACCAAGCATTCTGCTAATACCTCTCCCTATACATCCAAGCATTCTGCTAATACCTCTCACTATGCAACCAAGCATTCTGCCAATACCTCTCCCTATGCAACCAAGCATTCTGCCAATACCTCTCCCTATTCTATATTCTGCCCTTGTGTTTTTATGCCCAAGGTGCAGTATCTTGCACTTACTTGCATTGGACATCAGTTGCCACATGTTGGACCATTTTTCTAGTTTACAAAGTAATTTTTAATTTGGCTTATCCCTCCATGAACATCAACCCTATTATTATCACTAATACAAATACTACAGATAATAGATCCACGTACAGATCCCTGAGGTACCCCACTGATAACAAGACCATGCTCTGACTATACCTCATGGACTACAACCCTCTATTGTCCGTCACTCAGCCACTGTCTAATCCATGCAACAATATTGAAATCCAAACTCAAAGATTGCAGTTTATTGATAAGTCTTCTATATGTGGCAAAAAGCCTTACTGAAATCTACATAATCAGTGTCTACTGCACCACCCTGATCTATTATTTTAGTCCCCCAGCCCAAAAAATCTATAAGCTCCCTGAAATAAAACCATGTTGTTTCTGATCCACCTTGCAATCCATGTGATTTTAAATGTAGTTGTTTAATAATCCTATCCTTTATCATGGTTTCCTTTAATTCCCACATTACCTTGTCCATTGTAAACTCACATGTATCAAATGTCTTGTTCGATTTTTTTTTCTTAACTTTGGTCCCTCTACCTTTCCTTTCTTCTGTAAAAACAGAACACAAATATTAATTGAGGCAGTCCGCTAGACCTTTATCCTCTTCAAATATCATCCATTTTTTGTTTGTAACTTAACTAATCCTTGTTTTACTTTCTATTTTCATTTATGTGTCTAAAAATAGTTGTATTCCCATTTTTTACCTACTGGGCTATTTTCTCTTCTGCGTGTACTTTGGAAGATCTTAAAACTTGCTTTGCCTCCTCCTGGCTAATTTAATAGATCTGCAAATCTTCCTCGCTTGTATTTAGTTTCACGTGAATTTGTGGCACCTCTCTATTTTTTTTATGAATGTTTTGGTGATGGTATAATCTATAATTACCTATTTTTAATGTATTTTTTATTTCACAATGAAGGGAATTTACAGGCCAGCCCTATGATCGCCCATAACACTGATTCTCAAACCTGTCCTTAAGTATCCAGGATTTAGAGATTACCCAGTTGTTTTTAAATAAGAATATGTACACTGCATGGTGTGGTTCCTTACCTGGTGTGGTTCCCTGGTTTCACATATTTTTGTTTAAACACAACTGGGTAATGTCTGAATCCTGGACTATCTGGGGTACTTGAGGACATGTTTGACAAACACTCACCTATAGCATCTCACATGATTATATAGCAATACTATAGCTATCCTACTCCCATAACCTATACTATTTGATTTTGAAGAATGCAAAAAAAAAAAAACTGGTGACCACTACAATAAATCTGTACTATTTATATTGTTTAAAGCTACATTGTTTCAGACTTTGTTTAAGAAAATAGCATTGCCGTATATAAAACAATATTACATTGGGACACCAAGATAAATTTGTGGAGAAAGGATTTGATGTTTATTGATTTCTCAAAGCTAGTGATAAAAGTGGGGTAGGATATTCCTAGATTGAACGGTGAGTGAACTTCAAGTGGTCAGTTAAAGTCATTTAGAAGATGATTAGGTGTCCGCCGAGATATCTACGGCCATTTGGTCGGACCCCTGGTTGCTGATTGCAAGAAGACTAATGACTATTTTCATAGGATGCAGTAGAGAAGGGAAGGCTGTGACACTTTCCAATTTTGTAGAGTTATGATCACCGATTATTACCCATTTCACCCATTTGCATCATTGTGCTATTAGTTGATGTTCCGAGCAAAGGTCAAAGGGCAGCTGAAGCCAGACCGCGATCAGATTTATTCAACAGAGGGCCTTAAATGAGATATTTTTTTTTTTAATCAACGTTGTTGCGTCACAGCCAAGAATTCAGTTTGGATATCTGCGATGGGCTCGGTATAAATCTAAAATACATCCGACGATAAGTGTGCTTTCTTTTTTTTTTTTCAAAATGTCCTCCCTCTGTGTCCTGCACATTAAAGCCGATAGAAATTTGCACATTTTGTGCCGTACTCACATCAAAACAAAGCAGAAGTCATCTATTTTTCATTCACACACAAATCAATACTTCATCAGGCTGGTTTCTTTCTTTTTTTTTTTTTTTGGTTCCCCGAGGAATCCGCTCGTATGGAAAGGTTCATATCATAAAAGGGTGTTTCTAATAGAATCCAGGAGACCCGACGAAACAAAGATTCATAGTCGCTCTATAATAAATTACATGAAGGAAAGAGACAGGGAAGGGCACTCCCTGCTTATAAAGAAAGCCTGGATAAGAACGCACCCCAAATGTCTATCATTTAATGCTGAGCTCTACAAATCAAGGTTTTTGGTTAATTTGGGGCACTCACACCAGCACAAATCAGACTTAAAATGACAAAATTATCTCTTTCTCTACTGGCCCAAGGCATTATTTCAATACAGAGATATCGGCTTAATACAGTCATTTTAAAACAATAGTCTTGTGCTTGGGGTCTGCTAACTCATCCTCTAGAGAATTTATATGGCAGTGAAATAGAGGATGATAAAAAAAACTAAAAAAAAAACTAATTGACTGGGTTAATTGCCCAGGGCAAAATCAAACAATAGGGGGCTCAAGCAAGGAAGAGAGGAGGTAGGAACGGAGAACTCGTCCTCGCGTATTGATTAATTGTTAAGATCAGTGGTTGAGGTTAGGGATGGGGGATGCTGAAAGGACAGTCAACATATAAGTATGCTATTAATAATAATGGTATGCGGGGCACTTAAAGGATCCAATATATCAATAGTTTAAAAAAAGAAAGTTTTGAGTGTAATGTTGCCTTAAACAGCAGACTAGACAGTACAGTTAATGAAGAGGAAAACAAAGAACAAAAAAAGAGTTACATGCAATGTAAAAATAGATTTCCCGCGTCAAGATTAGACACCTGTAAATAATATGCACCTCAAAAAGAGAATAAAGCTTTAGAAGTGTGGCCATGAGACACAGACAGACGGCACAGACTATAAACTGGCTCGTTTGATGCTGCATCAATGGAGACTGTTCAGGTCACATTGCTCAGTGAGTCTGTGATTACTAGCTAAAATGTTTGCTAATAGTTGGTTTTTCTTGCCACCATTTTTTGTCTGAGTGTACTGGGATTTCACCTGTTAAATGCTGATGAGGTCAGTGAAGGCTGACATGTACACTCCCTTGTGCAGAGTTTACACTCCCTTGTGCAGAGGACACTCCCTTGTGCAGAGTGTACACTCCCTTGTGCAGAGGACACTCCCTTGTGCAGAAGACACTCCCTTGCGCAGAGGACACTCCCTTGTGCAGAGGACACTCCCTTGTGCAGAGTGTACACTCCCTTGTGCAGAGTGTACACTCCCTTGTGCAGAGTGTACACTCCCTTGTGCAGAGTGTACACTCCCTTGTGCAGAGTATACTTCCTTGTGCAGAGGACACTCCCTTGTGCAGAGGACACTACCTTGTGCAGAGTACACTCCCTTGTGCAGAGGACACTCCCTTGTGCAGAGTGTACACTCCCTTGCGCAGAGGACACTCCCTTGTGCAGAGGACACTCCCTTGTGCAGAGTGTACACTCCCTTGTGCAGAGTGTACACTCCCTTGTGCAGAGGACACTCCCTTGTGCAGAGTGAACACTCCCTTGTGCAGAGTATACTTCCTTGTGCAGAGGACACTCCCTTGTGCAGAGTGTACACTCCCTTGTGCAGAGGACACTACCTTGTGCAGAGGACACTCCCTTGTGCAGAGGACACTCCCTTGTGCAGAGGACACTCCCTTGTGCAGAGTGTACACTCCCTTGTGCAGAGGACACTCCCTTGTGCAGAGGATACTCCCTTGTGCAGAGGACACTCCCTTGTGCAGAGGACACTCCCTTGTGCAGAGTGTACACTCCCTTGTGCAGAGGACACTCCCTTGTGCCGAGTACACTCCCTTGTGCCGAGGACACTCCCTTGTGCAGAGTGTACACTCCCTTGTGCAGAGGACACTTGCTTAGAATTTTGGGTAGTTGGATGGTCGTCCTCCCACAGGGCAGGCTATGTTTGCTCTGTTTATCTTTGGTGGGCCAAGTCTCACAAAACCTTATTTGTTTATTCTCAAATCGATTGTAAGCAGGGAGTTTTTTTTGTGGCCCCTGTTTAACTCCATTTGTCAACATTCTCCTCCCATCATTTGCTTTGGGAATCCCATAATTCTAAGGAATAAGAAAGTGAAGTCTAACACACCAAGGGGAGGGGAATAAGAAAAAAAGTTCTTCAAAAAATTAAATATATGAAATGATTTAACCGGATATAGCAGGATACAAAATAATGTTAATCAGCTATTCCTGAAATGATTTGACCTTCTATATTTAATTGTTCAAGATCAGTAATTTGAGACATGGATTTGCATCTAGAGTTCTTTCAGGATTTAGTAAGTTGGTTTGGCAAATGTTTGAACTATTCACTAACAGCCAAATTCATTAATCAGCTTTCGCAGTCACTATGGACTGTGAGTTCAATGCAGAATTGGATGCTGATGCTAAGACAACCCGGGAGTTTGCTAGCTACTCCTAAATATTTTGGAAAGAGGAAACATCATTTCACAAAGTAGTGCTCTAGAAATATCAATATGTATATCCAGCAGACGCAATTGGAGGGCAACATTCCAAAAATGGAACTATCAGCAGGCACATTCTACTTTTGGCAAATTACTTCCTAACAGTGGACATCAAAGCATACTGCTGAAGATGTCATAATCCTCCTAGCTGATGTGCATACAATATACACCGATTAGTCTCAAACTGGATTCAGGTGGGGCACTTCACAAATCTTTGAAAAGCGGCCACTCAGTATCACTGGATTCGGGTGCGAATCAGCAGTGTGGGCCATTTAGAAATAGAAGAATCAGTGACATTCAGATCGGCACATTTTTGCAAGGAAAAAACATAGATTTCAGGCTACCCAATATCTGCTGATCACCCATGAACATGCTCTAAATTTGGGTAACATAAGCAGAATTCGCCCATTTCAATTTTCCTGATCTGAGCTGGAGAATTGGATAAAAAAGTGCAGAAGAATTAAAGTACACATGTTTTAAACATAAAAATATTTATATATGATTACAATATACTATTGTTATATATTATAATAGTACATTTACATTAATATAAGCATTTTTAAATTTTAATAAAAAATATTTTATATGATTTTGTTCATTTTGTTTATTTTGATGTATTAAATTATTGTATCATGTTTTATTTTAATTGTTGCTGATTTTTATTTTATTACATACTGGCCCGTTTCAGGAGGATTTTGGCTATAGCCGCAGCCCTCCTATTGACTTCTACAGGAGGACTATATTCATAATAGTCAAGGTCCTCCCTTAATGGCCCTGAAATAAGTCAAAGTCCTCCCCATAGAACTCTATCGGGAGGCAGGGCCGGTGCAGGCGAAGGTGCATTTTGGTGCCTCCCTACTCTGATCCGCCATGCCTCCCACACCATTAAGCCTCCTTACATTATTTATATAATAAGTTTAATGTATAGTGTAGAAAATAAATACATCTAAATATTCAACTCGCATGCTCTAAATGTGTCACACATTGAAACCCTTAAACACAAAGACACCCTTGCAGTCACACACACACCCTTACACAGACACAGTGACAAACTTACACACACCCTTAAACACACAGTGAAACAATTACACACACCCTTACACAGACACAGTGACACACTTACACACACACAAACCCTTACACAGACACAGTGACATACTTACACACACCCTTAAACACACAGTGAAACAATTACACACACCCTTACACAGACACAGTGACACACTTACACACACACAAACCCTTACACAGACACAGTGACATACTTACACACACCCTTACACAGATACAGTGACACACACACACACACCCTTACACAGATACAGTGACACACACACACATCCTTACACATGCACAGTGACACACTTACACACACACCCTTACACAGAAAGTGACACACTTAAACACACCCTTACCACTTACACACACACAGTTACACCAATTCACACATAACCTGAGACACACTATTTTGCAACTCAATATGCCAGTATTTAGCCACTCAATATGCGATTTAATATGCCAGTATTTTACACTCAATATGCCATTCTTTTGCCATTTAATATGCCAATATATTACCCCTCAATATGCCAGAATTTTGCCCCTCAATATGCCAGGATTTTGCCCCTCCAATATGCCAGGATTTTAACCCTCAATATGCGAGGATTTTGCCCCTCCAATATGCCAGGAGTGTGCCACTCAATATGCCCGGATTTTGCCCCTCCAATATGCCAGGATTGTGCCACTCAGTATCCCAGGATTGTGCCCCTCAATATGCTAGGATTTTCCCACCCTCCTCCCCCCTTCCCCAGACCCCAGTACTTACCTCCTTGCTGCCGTCCCCCGGTGCAGGTCCGTGGCTGAGAGGGAAGCGTTGTGCACTCCCCTCCAGCCGCGCGGATCAATAAAGTGTGTTGGGAAAAAAAAAGTTTCAACACACTTTATTGATCCGCGCGACTGGAGGGGAGCGCACAACGCTTCCCTCTCAGCCACGGACCTGAACAGCAGCATGGAGGTAAGTAAACGGGCCTGGGGGAGGGGGCGATTTTCCCGCCCCCCCCCTTGGGGCGCCCTAAGGCAGCCGCCTGTTCTGCCTTACGGTAGCGCCGGCCCTGTTGGGAGGACCGAGGCTACCACTTGGTTTTGGTGTTTATCTAGGTGGTTACATTGTTTGTGCACATAATAAAAAACAAAAACTGTCTTCTCACCCTAATAAAGTTGGCAACAAATATATAAACATAATATAAATGAGAGGTTTTGGTTATATGAATTGGCCAAAGCATAATTAAGCTCACCCGCCATGTCAAGGCACAATCTTAATAGGGTGAGAACCTAACCTCACCTCCTATCTATTGGGCACACAAAGCAGAGTATAGTGCTACCAAAAACTATACTGATGATCGCTACAGAATTAGACTGATAATCGCCACAGAACGGATGCCCTCTCATGCACTGGCGCTGCGTCTCTCCGCCTCCAAATGGCCTCTTCCCAGTCATATTTAATGCAGGACTCATTAGACCAGAGCGTGGGATTTGAAATCCTAGTTCGCACCCCAGCTCAGCATGAGGTAGTCCTACAGCTCCCTTAACAGCACTGACCATCATCATAGTTTTACTGTAAAATTATCAAGCGGTGGGTAACCTTCTGTCCTTTCCGTGGGCGCAGAAAGAGCTAGCTATGCCTCTGTTTGTGACAACCATACCCCAGGATTTTTCAAGGTGCTATTTTCAATCACAGACCCATGAAGCACCTGAACTGTAACATAAAGTAACCTTGTGTAGTCTTCTGTAGCGTATTTATCAAATGATGGTTGGGCACCACTAAGCACTGTGTCAACATATTGTCTTACAACTTTTCCTTTATTTTTGTACCAAACAAATTTGGAACACAGGGTAGTATTAATCTCTTTTTTTCCCAGAGCCTTAAGTGTTTAATAAAGTGTGTGAATTATTCCGAACTTTTATCTACAAAAAATCTTTTCTTTTGAATTTCTTGTTAAAGTCTCACTAATGCTACTGGTTTCAAGCTATTAAGGGGAAACTTAAAATTTTGTAATCATTGCTTCAACAGAAGAAACACTCCCTAAAAAATTAGTGGCCCCTTTTAAGAGCAAACCCAATGTGTATTTCTTTAAGATACATGCGCATTTATTCCTAGCTTTGCTTCGGAGATGAGATGGGGAGATTGGAAGGCACGCACACACAGGGGAGGTAATGAATACATACATTTGTCTTGTAATTGCTGAATTGACCCGTTAATAGTTTACAATTTCCTCCCCTGATTTAACTTCTTAAATTAGGGGTGTGGCCTATAACCGGGATTTACCTTTTCAGAATGGCCTATCGGGGAGAAAAAATATTCTCCAAGTTCCCAACTCAGTCTGTTCGCGCTACCAATGCGTTAACAGACTGAATAGAACACTCGGAGCTCCAGTGCTAAGGCGGTCCATCTTATAATGCTTCCTCCCCGGGAATGAAAGTGCTGCACTTTTGTTCCTGGGAGGATCGCATTAGAAGACAGACCGCGTTACCACTGGAGCTCCAAGTGCTCTATTTAATCTGCTCAGTCTGTTCATTCATTGGTAGCGTGTACAGACTGACCTGGGCACTCCATACTAAATGTATTGTCTAGATTAACGGCTGCGGCCTGTAATTGGGCATGGCCTATAATGAGGACAATATGGCATACCTCCAAACTGTGTCGCTTTGCCCTGAGCAGTCCTGATTTGGGGGGGGGGGGGGGGTCTGTCCCGCTGAGCTTGACCTATGTCGACACTCTGAGCTACAAATTCGCGAGGTATGATACAATATTGAGCTTTAATATGCATTATCTGCACATATCGGTTTCATTGCTTGTCCTAAACAAATAAATTTAATATATCGCTGAAAAATATCATCGAGAACCAGAAATACCTGCAGCATGGAGTGCCCTACAGTCCTGCGAACCTAGTAAACACATAATAATCCAAAGTGGAAACTGTATCAAGCTAGGCATGGCGTTTTCGAAGATAAATAAAAGCACTTATTGAAACAGAACCTTACTGGAGTGAGACATAAAAGCAAAATGACAAGTTCACAGCTTGAAAAAAAAAGTTGACTCTGTTTGTGATGAGGAACAGTCATTTGCCCCTGGATATGAATGGCTAAAAATTCCCATGAGGCCTGTTGGGCCGTGCTGAGAGGCAGATGACTCATTGTTCATTTTAAGTGCTGACCTGCAAAGAACCATTTCCTTTATTTTTATATGAACGCTACCTGTTACAATGTAGACCTGGTTTTCTTTACAGCAGATACAACAAATACAACCTCAGCAAGTGACAAAATGGTTTATAGAGACCCGCAACATAAATGTATAAATACCTGAATACACATATGTACGTGTTTCACACCTTTTCATTTCAATGTAGGTTGTGTGATTAGTGAGAAAAGCACAACTAAGATATTTTCAATTTGTTTTCCAAAATATTTAAACTTACATTTGTCTACATTAAACCTCATTTGCCACTTGCTTGACTCCGAACTAGTCTAAATTTTGCTGTAGAGGAGAAACATCGAGATAGATTGTATTAACCCACCAAATTTTCTGTCATTGGCACTGGGGCATCACCCCATCCAACCTGTAACCCTCAATATTAAACACTGTATACAGCTTATGTGTTAGCCCTCTGAGCTATCGCACCAGCCAGTATTGATAATGGCCAACATCTATCATCATTGCTAGTCGGGTGTCATCGATAGTAATACTAATAAGATCCTAGCCAACAAGGGTAATGCAATAAATGAAGTTAAAGAACTCTCCCACCTATCACCGTAGAGGCAAAAACAATGCAGGAGTACCTGGCTCCACTGGTTAGCTCTTACAGAGAACTCATCCCTACGAACGCTCCTCAACCCCCAAAATAGTCTCTCCCCTGATCCCAATGCACACTGGCTAATCTCATCATACTCCCCCAGACCCTTCCTCCCTCTTTTTTTATTGTTTCCCTCGTCTTTTCCTTAACCCCCACATCCTCCCATCCCTCCACTATACAAACTTGGAGTTGTTGCCCTGATGTCAAACAAGATAACTCTATGTTAAATGGCTTCTGTCAACTCTGTATACATGACTGATTTTGTCCCAACATACCAGACACACTTTCTGTACTTGATAAACCACCGTATAAAAAAAAAAGCATTTCCGAAAAAACAAGAGAATACATCAACCGTCCAGTTAACTTCAAAGGCTCCCTATTGGACCTCCAGCCTTCTCATCCTCCATGCCATTTCCTGTCATGCCATGTTAAATTTGTTATTCATACATATATATCATGCAGTGAAGTAATCAATAAGTAAGGCCCTTCCAGTGCCAAGGAAGGAGAGTCATACTATATTGGATTCATTATAAAATCTGGATTCTGTTGTAAAGCCATTTTATATTGTTCATTAACTGTGGCAGAGATCTGCAATGCTCTGGGGGGGGGGGGGGGGTCTGGGGTTATATAGCATATTGGGGGTTATTCATAAAGGCTAATGTTCTAAAAGTGGAGCAGTCACCATAGAAACCAATGGAATGTTACTGCAGATAGCTCAACTTATACAGACCCCCCCCGACCATGTATCAATGCTCCTCACCTATTACCAGGGCACTTTGAAAAATCCTGATGCCCAGTGACTGTTCAGTGACGAGTATATACACAGAAACGCAGGAGAATATAAACTAGGCTCTCCAAAGATATCGACTTGAGTGGTCTGTACCTTTTGCACTGACGAAAACTTTTCAGCCCTAACGGGGTCCCACGCACCTGGATGTCACATGCCACACAATGCTCTGACTATCACAGAAGAATAGGAGAGTGAGGGGGGCAGAGAGGTACAAGCCTATGGGGATATCTCACCAGCATTTAAACCAACATGGAGATCTGAAGAATTGAGCTGAACTCATACAAACATAGAATGTATGGGCAGATAAGAACCATTTGGCCCATCTAGTCTTTGTAAATACTTTTTATTAGTCCCTGGCCTTATCCTACATGCTTTAACTCCTTCACTGTGTTACCCTCTACCACTTCTACTGGAAGACTGTTCCATGCATTCACTCACCTTTCAGTAAAGTAATATTTCCTGACATTATGTCCTCTTGTTGTGGTAGTTTTTCTTCTTTTAAATATACTTTCCTCCTTGCTGTGTTAATTCCCTTTATGTATTTAAATGTTTCAATTTTGTCTGCCTCTGTTTATGTCCAGAGCATCATAGTCTGGTTACGGCTTTTATTTCTTTTGTAATTAGGTCCAAATCTATTATTTGTTTACTGTATGGAGCCAACCCCTCACCAGAGGATACTGCCAGAGATCTGGCCCAGGCAGTTCAGTGGTCTTCACAAGTGCTCTGGAGGATTGGCATCACCAGCGGCAAAGCCAGACAAACTATCTCAGAGGGTTCGTAACCGCCAGGAGCTCTGGATGGAGGTTCTCAAACTAAAGAAGGACTACCGGGAAAAGTCTCTCCCAACCCACAAGGAGCGGTACTGGCACCATGTACAGATCATTTTCTATCATTTTTTTATGCTCTACATGCACAGTAAAAACAAAGTTTGGGTGATACAGTCCATTTAAGGCCAAACTAGCCAAGTTGGAAAGATGCTATTTGATATTTATTTTTTTGCTGTGATATGTATTTTTATTTAGCTTCATTGGAGAATTTTTCCAACTTGACTACATTGGCCTAAAGTTTAAAATTCCCATCTCAAATCCCTGCAATTCTTTTTTCATTGGGTAGAGCGTATAGCATCTTGCAAACGTATTATGAGATTGCATAGTGAATACTTCAGAGTACTGAAAAAATAATTCTCAATAAAGTTTTGGTACTTAGCGATCAGACTAATTTGTAACACTACAGCACTTTGCAATTGACTTTACAATTCACTAACATACTCATGCGGAGGTGTGATTCCATTCACACTAAACACACAAGGTGTTAAAAAAGGTAAAATACTAAAATATGGAAAACATTGCCACATCCTACTAAAAGGCAATTTGTGAGGAAATGGGGGAATTCACATTCCCTTATTGTCAGTGTGACTGCTTAAAGGTGCAAGATGAGATTTTCTATGTTTTCTTAAAGTTATACTGCAGTTTCCTAAAAATAGGAAAGTTGGTTAATGCAAGTTAAAGAACTGTTTTTTATGGGGTTTTTTTTCCAATTGTGCATTAGATATTTTCCTAACTATGACTGCAAATCTTATCAATACAACTTACCTTTTGCCGGTTTTATTCTGGGATTGGATTTTCTCAATCTGTTTACAGGCATCTGAATCTCATTCAGGAATCTTCCTGTCAGTTTACAGGCATTTGACTCTCATTTGGAATCTTCTTGTTGGTTTACAGGCATCTGAATCTCATTCGGAACCTTCTCATCTGTTTACAGGTATCTGGATCTCATTCGGAATCTTCTCATCTGTTTACAGGCATCTGGATCTCATTCTGAATCTTCTCATTTGTTTACAGGCATCTGAATCTCATTCGGAATCTTCTCGTCTGTTTACAGGCATCTGGATCTCATTCGGAATCTTCTCATCTGTTTACAGGCATCTGGATCTCATTCGGAATCTTCTCATTTGTTTACAGGCATCTGAATCTCATTCGGAATCTTCTCGTCTGTTTACAGGCATCTGGATCTCATTCTGAATCTTCTTGTCTGTTTACAGGCATCTGATTCTCATTCGGAATCTTCTGATTGGTTTACAGGCATATGAATCTCATTTGGAATCTTCCGGTCGGTTTACAGGCATCTGAATCCCATTCGGAATCTTCTCGTCTGTTTACAGGTATCTGAATCTCATTCGGAATATTCCCATTGGTTTACAGGAATCTGACTCTCATTCGGAATCTTCTCATCTGTTTATAGGCATCTGAATCTCATTCAGAATCTTCTCGTGTTTTTACAGGTATCTGAATCTCATTTGGAATATTCCCATTGGTTTACAGGAATCTGGCTCTCATTCGGAATCTTCTCGTCTGTTTACAGGCATCTGAATCTCATTTGGAATATTCCGTTTGGTTTACAGGCATCTGAATCTCATTCGGAATCTTCTTGTCTGTTTACAGGTATCTGAATCTCATTCAGGCATCTGAATCTCATTCAGGAATATTCCTGTCATTTACAGGCATCTAAATCTCATTCGGACTCTCCTCATTGGTTGACAGCATCTGGATCTCATTCTGAATCGTCCTGTCAGTTTACAGGCATCTGAATCCCATTCTGAACTTATCAAAAGAATCTTGTGGAAATGCATTCATGAAACGTCCCCATGCAGCTCTATGCATGGTGCAAATATATACGTGCCAAACTCATACATAATGTGTATGTAAAATGCAGTTTATATTTCAATGTGTGCAGCAATCAGTGTGTGCATTGAGCATACTACTGTATGCCTAGCATATTCAAAACTAGAAAGTGGGTGGAGTAAAGGAACACATTTCTATTTTTTGCATGCTCAAATCTATAGAAAAAGATACAAGGGCCTACTCAATATAGACCAATCTGGCATGAAATGGCATGAAAAAAGTAGTTGAATTTTCTGAAATTTGGCTTCTCAATATAGCTGATTTCAGACCCAAATTGACAATTTTCACCCGATTTCAGGACAATTTCCAGCCATTTTTGTTTCGGGGATATTGGCCCTGTGAATTCTGTGTATTCGCCCTAATCAATATGGGCTAAAATCCTCCACGAAGAAACCAAAATCGGATAAAACAGGCGATTGTTGGGCTGTAATAATAATATTAAAATCAGGATTAACGGATTAAAAAAGTATCCCCCCACAGGGATCGGGGGCTGGCCCAATGCCCCGACTCCTTTGTGTATAAATAATACCACTACCCTGGGTCTGGGGGATGGCCAAAAGCCAACCAACTTTGATACAATTAATTTAAATAAAATCAAACCCTACCTACTCCCTCACCACTACCGTTCCCAGAAAGGGAGGGACAATTTTATCAAATTACCCTTTGAGTAATCACTGCCCACCAATCCAGCACCTAATGGATGCCTGTAATTTTTTTTTTTTAGACCTTTTAAAAATGTCCACCACCGTCCATGGTACCCTCAATCCTCATCTTTGGCCCAGCAAAACGGGCCATCGAAAAATAAAAAAAATCCACCTCAAAATTTGCACCAGAAAAGAAAAAGCGTAGGGCTGATGTAGAATAAAACCCCCGCCTGGTAGAGCAAGACTTTCCTCTGATTGGCTGGCATACGTCAGAAAGACTAAATGTAACCAACCTTACAGGTTCTGTGATTGGCGCCAGGATCAAAAAGTCATTATTCTAGTCCAAAAAAAAGGACCAAAGCACCATTCAGCGTGAAGAGGATAACCAGGAAAGGTATGTTTAGATCTTATCAATTTAATGGTACTCGTTTTATCTACCTGGGAAGGCTGAAGAGCCCATCTTATGGCCTATATCACAGACCATAACAAATATTTGTAAACAATAGTATTAGACCTTTTAAAGCCTATTGTTTGTGTTTAACCCATGTTGCCCTAATTGTGTCCCATGCCCCAATCCCATGATGTAAATATAAATCTGCAATTGTTAAGTAATGGATTGACACAGTGATCCTATTTATTAATACTAGTCAGCCGTTCCATATACTGACATGTCCTTTCTTCATTAATATAATGAGGGCATCATTCCAGCTCCAATACTTTGGTTTAAAGTTTGAAGTTCCTATCTCAATCCCCCGTAGTTCTCTCTTTATTGAGTAGACCGTTTAAAAAAAAAAAAATCTGCCCATGCTATTGCCTCCACAGACAATTTTGACTGTCCTGCTGGGAATTTCCTGCGTGGGCAGCAACCCAATCAGGGAGGCAGATTTTGATTTGCTCTACCAATCCCAGAAACACAAAAAGGTGTTTGCTTTTTATAAACAGCATATTATATACAGTTTTAGCTAAAAAAAAAAAAACAAAAACAAAACAAAACACAGGATCGAAAGCAACATATTTTTGAGATCTATTTAAAGGACAAGCAATACAACAATGATTATGTTTGATCCATCCAACGACACGCGCCCATATTAAATAATCCAGGGACAATACCACCCTCAGACTGCTTTCTATCTGCATTGGCTATGAGCAGAGACCCTAAATCTGCTCATTCTGGTTAAGATGTGATAAGTGTATTATGGAGATCATATCAGCACTTAGTATTCTCAGGGATGCTATCTGCTAATCTCACCCCATGATAAATATATGGAAATTAGAGCAGGGGGTGTGGAGTGAGCCTTGGGCTATCAGGCAAAGGGTGATCCTTAGTAAACCTGCCTATGGAAAGGAAGTGCACATTTAGAGAAAGGGATGGGCAGATAACAGAGGTGATGAGATGCTGCCCGTTTCTATATGATTTCAATTGACCTCTTCTAGAACCTTATGAGACTGACGTTATCAGTGAATATTCTGGCCTTGTAGGAAATTCAGACAGCGAATCATTGTCTCGACCTAAATATTGTCCTCTTTCTATCGATGAACCTTCCAGCTATTTCTAAACTGGAGATTTAAAAAAACTGAGCATCCTCTATTTTAAAAGGCATCTTTTTTTGTATCCGAGTACCTGTGCATCGGGGTAAAGGGTCAGTATGCTATACTGGGTATGTAAAGTGTAATATGCTGGATATAAAAAGTAAACACCTTTTTGTGTTTCTGGGATTGGTGGAGCAAATCGAAATCTGCCTCCCCCTGATAGGGTTAGTGCGGGGCAGGTAATTTACCGGCAGGACAGTCAAAAATGTAGAAAATAAAAAACGACTGAAAATTATCTATACATTGTGCTGGCAAAATTGCAAGTCAATGCCTAAAATAGGAGAAAAATGTGTTTTAAATGTCTGTGAAGTCTCGTACTTATGACATCACCTGTGGCTTGATATGCAAATCAACTGGTTGCCAATAGGAAATGTGTAATTTGCATTTCAAGTCACAGATGTCATAAGTAGGAGAAACCACAGACACATTTAAAACTCATTTTTCTCCTTATTTAGGCATTTGCTTGCAGTTTTGATAACACAACGTATAGATCATTTTCTACCATTTTTTTAACCTCTAATGTACAGTATAAGCAATGTTTAGGTGATACGAGCCCCTTTAAGAAAAGGTGACACGCTTACTAACAATAGAAAAATGGAACCAGCACAAAAACAGTGCTAAGATATCACGAACATATGTCCATACATACAATCTCTTCCTGTTCGAAAAATATAATCCCCTCCTACTCTCCCCACAATTTGTCCTTCCTTTAAGTATACATTATGTTATATATTAGAGTCACTGTGGTCCCTTCCTGGATTTCCCATCTGATCTGGTCAGTGAGCAGACAGTCTGCTCAGCCGAAAGTGAGTTGTATGTATAATATATATGATATCCATTATTATTACATTATGTATGTTTTGAATCACTTTTTCATGTTGCGGATACTATACCTAAAAGAAAACAAAAGACAAGCTGTGTGAAATATAAGTATTTTAATATTTTTATTCATTGCACAAAGTTGGTTATATATATATTTTTTTTAGCACAACACTCTGTTCCCTATAGATAAAAATAACATGCACATCAGTGGGTGGCGTGTTGGGGGTGGGTTGTATATTTGGTTGAAGCAACTTCTTTTGATTCAATGCAACCAAGAGCTCTCTGGTGACACAGCTAAAGGTACCTAAGGCTGATATGTGGGTAGAGGGAAGAAATAAGATAAGGGTGTAGGATAGGAAAGGTTTCGGGTGCGAGAATTAAGGCTAGAGGAAGGCAAAGTAAAATAGAGGAAGGTGAGGAGATTCATAGAGGGGGGAAAGGAAATGATTAAAATTAGGTGGAGGTAAAAATGAATTAGAAGGTCATCACTAATGGAGAGAAATACAGAGCAAAGGGAGGTGCATTGTTACGTTAGAAAATAAGGAGGGGGGTAAAGGAAAAATATGACTGGAGAGGAAGGGGTGAGAGGTACTTGTGGGAAATATAAGGCAAGGTTGAGAGCAGTAGTGAATCTTCTGCAAGGCAAACAAGGCACTGGCCTAGGGCGGCACTTTGCCAGAGGGCGGCACTTTGCCAGAGGGTGTTAAAGCGACACTTCTGGTGCTTCAAACATTTTCGTTCTCTCCACCACCATTCAGCAAGCTTTAGCTCCTTAAAATTAATCGGGGTGATGGGGGCATGTAAGGGATGTGGTGGGGGTATGAAATGGGAGTGATGGTGGCATGTAATGGGGGTGATGGGGCGTTTAGTGTGTATGCAATGTGGGTAATGGGGGTATATAATGGGGTGATTGGGGATTTAATGTGTGTGCAATGTAGGAGACGGGGCATGTAATGGGGGGATGGGGCATGTCGCCGGTTGTGCAAAGTGGGTGAATGGGCATGTCATAGGTGTGCAACCTGGGTGGGGGTGCCTGAATTTTGTTTGGCTAGGGCAGCACAAAGCCAAGATACACCAATGGTAGAGAGGTATTGATGGAGAGTGTGTGTGGGCGGGGGGGGGGGGGGGGGATAGCTGCTAACCTATGTTTACCCCCACTAGAAGGCATCTCGCTAACTTCTTTGTTTTGGATTCAAAGCTACGAACACAGACCTAAAGGTACGCAACAAACACCCCAGCAGATATTCGTCAGGTTAACATCTTGCAAACACGCTCCTGTTAATTAGTCATGGAAGCCCAGGCTCTGACCTTCAGAGAGTTTGGTGGACACCCCAGGAACCCATGCATCTGTCTGTTCTACCAAAACCTGCGTTCCTCATTACAAGCGCGTTGTTTGAAAAAGGTCAACAGTGTGTGGAAGAAACTGAACACAGCATGCCCCTTCAGATCACATAATAAAAATTCCTTTAAAGCAATTACGTCCATTGATTTTTATTAAATGTGAAACTGCGTTAGATATCACATTTACTGGTGCCAGCCTGCTGGTTAATTAATAATTTAACTATCACTAAACGCACTCGTATATCACGTTAATTTTTTAAATTTTTTTTTTTTTACAAGTTCAAATGATCTATTCTCAGGAAATCACTTATATTCTCCAAAATGAACATTGTGGGTGCCAATCAAACAAGGTCACAAATCTATCATACATTCCATTAATTAGCGCTAGTCCCCAAAAAATCAGCCTGAGCTGACCAACATAGCCGAGGCGAACAACACAAAAGGAAGTCACAACAGTTAACTTTTATATATCCCTTGAATGTCTTCATAATTAATAAATGAAACGTGATATTGCAGCAAATCAATAAAGTTGTTAGAGAGGATTGATCTAATGGGTAACACTTTTGTGGGTACATTTTTTTTTTTTTTTCCCCTTTACAAAACAAATAGCTCCCAGGAGTACTGTCTAACTGATAGACACTTACAATGTCTGACCGAACTAGAGAGAAAGAAAAAAAATAAAATTGAAAGACAATTAATTAAAATCTCCTGCAGTGACATTTACATCCCTTTAAATCAATTGTAGGAATATGCAACAGCCTCCCTGGTGCAGATGTTGCTCCCAGCATTGCTTATAAAGCAGGAATCAAACTGCTAACAGATCAGTGTGGGCACACAAGGATTCTGGATACTTCTCTGGTCCAGCTGTTAATCCTTTGGGTGGGAAGGTTCCCTTAACGCAAAAGGACATATACATATATATATATATGTATCTGAAACAGAATGGTCCTTGGTTTATATACACCCTTCAAACAAAAAAGAAAACGCCTTGACGCGTTTCGCGCTACACTGTGTAGTCTGAAACGCGTCAAGTATTTTTCTTTTTCCCTTGTGTCTGTTGTTTTCCCCCCTCTGTTATGTTGTTGCAAGAAATGTTTTACTTTGTGGCACAATCAAGCATCACGGATATTTGTACACTGGAAGTCTTGAGTTACACCCTCCTCCACAGCTCGGGTCGGCATTTTGATTTTGTTTTATGATCATGGGCTGCATTTTAATCTTTTGCTTCTATCAGTGGAGCAAAAATGTTAAATATCTTTTCGCTCCACTTTAAAAAAAAATGAAGGATCCTGTTAGTACATAGAGCCCAGGGATGGCAGCAGCCCTCCAATATAGTTTTTAGAAGCTCTGGTCCCCCCCCCCCCCCCCCCATTTTAGTAGATGCCATATTATTTAATTGATTCACAATAATTTTGGAAAATGTTATGGCCTAAATGCTAAAATGTAATGTCTTATGCTGTAAAGATTAATTTCCCAGCAGACTAAAAAGAAATTGCTTGTCTTTCCCAAGTCAAAAGATTATTGGGTTGTACAATTATATTTTCCTATATCGTTAAAGCTTTCAGGCTTTTTATCATTTTTGTGCTTAAAAAAATGAAAAGATTTGAAACCTGCTTTTTAAAAAAAAAAAACAAAAAAAAAAAAAACATTTTCATTCAGTTTACGGGACAAAAGAGATGCATTTAGACTTAACATACCCATTGTACCAAACAAGGTTATTCTTCTAATATAATGCCATTATGTTTCTTTTTTTTCAAAGCGGGGATGTCTTCAGAATATAAATAATTAAAACCAATTGTAAAAAATGCCATGGTATCATATTTATATATATATATTTTTTTTTTTATAAAACTTTTTTTTCTTAAGGGTAACAGATATAACTTAATTTTCCACGGAAGATTTTAAACGGTTTGACGGAACGAAAGAACATTTTAAAATGTTATTTCTGCCTAAAGAGCCTTCGAGTGTCGCCAGTCCATCATAGAACAAAAAAAATAATGTTTTTCCACCAAAGACGGTTCCGATCAGAGATTTATTATTTGTCTCCATTACATGAAACGTTTAACTGAAGTCATTGTGGCCGTTTCGCTAAAAAAAGTTAATTAACAACTAGACTGCAAAATTCTTTCGCTGATGGGGCTCTGTCAGCTTAATCATTATTTATACTGGGAATTTAGAGTATAACATGATCAGATTTGATTCATACTGTTAAAAGTAATTGCATACAAGAGAAAATGCCTTTTAAACGTGTCGGTGTCGTCTCCCAATTATGACATCACCTGATTGAAAAAGCCAGAGGGGCTATTATGTCAAACATTGTCTTATTTTAGGCATTTGGTTGCAATTCTGATAACACAATGCATAGCCTGTTTTTTTTTTTTTTTTTCTTAGATTCTCTTTATTTTAGATTTACAGTATAAATAATAATTATCTGAAGGAGTTTGAAGGACGATTGTCGACCAAAAAAATTAGGTGAATGCAATTTAAATAGAAATGTTTCGTTAATTTTAGTATTAGGGTTAGGGGGTTAATTTTAGCATTAGGGTTCGGGGGTTAATTTTAGCATTAGGGTTCGGGGGTTAAATTAAGTATTATGGTTGGGGGGGTAACTTTTGGAGGGGTTTCATTTATTGGGGGGGTAATTTATTTGGGGGTGTATGTTTGTAAGCGCTGACAGTTCAGAGCTGAACTGTCAGTGCTTACGTTGCCGCGATGAAGTGGCCGCGTTCATCTTCACCGCTGACAGTTCAGCGTTCAAACTGCCGCGCTGAACTGTCAGCGATGAATCAGCCGCGCTGAACTGTCCTAGATGAGCTTTTTGGCTCCTAGCCCCACTATAAAGAATGGGCCAGGGACTTGACCAGGGTCCCTGGCCTGTTTACAATAATATGTCTCCACAGTGATGGGGGGGATTATGATTAACCCCCCATGCACTGGGGAAATAATAACCCACCTTGTCCAAATAAAATATATTGTTTCCCCCTACCCGCTCCCCTTTCCTGGGCTAGCACAAGGCACCAGATGACATAATAAATTATATAAAATTATATTAGATAAAATTTTCCCGTTATTCGGGGCCTGACCTAAAGCCCCCAGATTACATTCAAATGAATTCAAATTAAATTAAATAACCTTACCTACCCTCCCCAGCTCTACCTTGACCAGGTAGGGGGAAACGATCTAAAACAGACCCCAAAACCTGCAGAAAACACCCTTGACTGCCATCCATACAAAAATAAATTAGTTTCCTCTTAGCGGAGAGTAAACAAGAATGAAAGCTCAGTAAAATAGAATCCTCCCTGTGCCTAGTCCTAAGTGGTGGCATTTTCAAACCAGCTATTGCAGTTTAATATTATTAATTTATGGGTGGTGGGTCCATCCATTGAGGCTGCTCATAGGCGCTCGCTCATCTTTTGTTTTTTTCTGCCGCAATTTTTTTTTATTTTTTAGAGCTAGGTGGATTCATTTTTATTTTTTGGATGCTCCCTTTCCCTGGGTCGAAGATGAGGAATCAATCGAAACTGAACATCTGGAACAGGTAATTATTTTATTCACATTTTTTTTTTCAGATGACTCCTCCCCTCCCCTCCAACCTGGGCAAGGTAGGGGGTGGTAGCTGGGTGTTTATTTTTTATTGGGTCAGGAGGTGGGAGTTCTTAAAAAGAATTAATAAAATGTTAAAGGTTTTCATTTCAATTCTCCTTCAAACAATAGGAGAACTGAAATGCCCTGAATGTGGAATTCCTCGATCCAAAATATATTTGATGGTGATCTTCGCATATTGTTGTAGCCGAAAACCTATTTTTATATTGCAAAATTGTCCCAATCTGTAGGCCTCCCTTCCGAACGGCCCAAACACCTGATTCGGAGGTACATTAAGTAACCATATTTCGTGGATTCCTTTAATTTGGCTACTATGCCAAATCCGTACCCGGTTCGGGACAGATCAGTCCATATTTAGTAGACTCTCATTTTTTTTTTTTTTTTTTATCCTTTCCGACACTTTCATGCACGGGAGTTTTTATAATTCCCATTGTCTTCATCACTTGTGGTTAATCAGCTGCAATCACATTCACTAATCTGAAACCACTTTCTCGAGATTCTCACTTGATTGATCTTGCTCTCCAATGTTCCGTGGTCACTTTGTGTCATTGTCTACATTTACTTAACAAAGTCTTCTATTGTTGTTCTTTCTTTTTTTTTTTCGTCTTCTGTTCCTATTAAAAAAAAGTCTCCCGCGTTATCATAATAACACAGGATGAGTCATCCCACGGTTACTGATTTTCATAAGGTATTATTTGAGACCTCCGCAGGGTTTGCTCGGCAGAGAGCTTCCCTTGAACCACGAAGATAAGGAGACCTCACACAACAAACATTCTCCGGAACGAGAGTTTGTTTTCGTGTTTGAGATGGGAATTTCAAACTGTAGGCCA
Organism: Pelodytes ibericus; assembly: GCA_036172795.1. Taxonomy (NCBI): domain Eukaryota; kingdom Metazoa; phylum Chordata; class Amphibia; order Anura; family Pelodytidae; genus Pelodytes; species Pelodytes ibericus. Next base: position 202,429,962 of record CM069860.1, read on the forward strand.
AAGTTGCCAAGTTGGAAAAATGCAGCTGAATGGAATCATTTGTCCAACGCGGCTCCTTTGGTCATAAGTTTGAAATCCCTGTCTCAGTTCCCTGAAATTCTCTCTTTATTGTTTATTTATTTATTTGTCGTTTGCATGTTTTAAAGCAGTGCACGTGAACATGTAAAGTGCTACTGAGCTAAAAATTCAATAAAATAAAATAAAAACAACTATTGAAACACGTGAGACTAAATAGAACTTATGGGAGAGCTGGAGAGGATTTTTGTCCCCGAGTCGGAGATGATGATGGAAAAAGTAACTCTGAGGTTGTGTTCAATGTCCATTCTGTCCCTATACTTTGTGTTCAGCTGGGCCAGAGTTGAGAAGCCCCTCTCACAAAGATAGATACATTGCACAATCACTGCCGTGTATCTGCCCCATCAAGCCCAAACTTCACTTGACCCATCTTTTGAAATTGTATCCCCAAAGCAAACAGTGAAGCCTCGGGCTGTTTTCTAATCCTAGATGGGTTATTGACATCCATTCCTAGATGGGCTTCTCAGCTTAATGAGCAGTGTGCATCGCTCCCCCCTCCCCCCCATCAAAAGTTAGACTTTTCGACAAAGCCGAAGCATGTGTCTGAGACCCACCCGAAATCAGCTCATGACCCACTTTGGGGATAGGACTCACCAGTTGATAAACACGGATTTAGACAATATATATATATATATATATATATATAGTGGTGTCCAGACCTATAAATTGCAGGAGTGTCTCTGTATTATACAATAGGAAGGCCTTTTGGTCCCTGGTAAGTAATACATCTAAAGAGATTAAGCCCCATAAGCAACAGTATTTAGTGTTAGGACCCACCAATATTGGAGTACTTTGACGTAGTGGTGGGCTTAGCATCATATGGCCATACAGGGAGTGCAGAATTATTAGGCAAATGAGTATTTTGACCACATCATCCTCTTTATGCATGTTGTCTTACTCCAAGCTGTAGAGGCTCGAAAGCCTACTACCAATTAAGCATATTAGGTGATGTGCATCTCTGTAATGAGAAGGGGTGTGGTCTAATGACATCAACACCCTATATCAGGTGTGTATAATTATTAGGCAACTTCCTTTCCTTTGGCAAAATGGGTCAAAAGAAGGACTTGACAGGCTCAGAAAAGTCAAAAATAGTGAGATATCTTGCAGAGGGATGCAGCACTCTTAAAATTGCAAAGCTTCTGAAGCGTGATCATCGAACAATCAAGCGTTTCATTCAAAATAGTCAACCGGGGCGCAAGAAGCGTGTGGAAAACCAAGGCGCAAAATAACTGCCCATGAACTGAGAAAAGTCAAGCGTGCAGCTGCCACGATGCCACTTGCCACCAGTTTGGCCATATTTCAGAGCTGCAACATCACTGGAGTGCCCAAAAGCACAAGGTGTGCAATACTCAGAGACATGGCCAAGGTAAGAAAGGCTGAAAGACGACCACCACTGAACAAGACACACAAGCTGAAACGTCAAGACTGGGCCAAGAAATATCTCAAGACTGATTTTTCTAAGGTTTTATGGACTGATGAAATGAGAGTGAGTCTTGATGGGCCAGATGGATGGGCCCGTGGCTGGATTGGTAAAGGGCAGAGAGCTCCAGTCCGACTCAGACGCCAGCAAGGTGGAGTACTGGTTTGGGCTGGTATCATCAAAGATGAGCTTGTGGGGCCTTTTCGGGTTGAGGATGGAGTCAAGCTCAACTCCCAGTCCTACTGCCAGTTCCTGGAAGACACCTTCTTCAAGCAGTGGTACAGGAAGAAGTCTGCATCCTTCAAGAAAAACATGATTTTCATGCAGGACAATGCTCCATCACACGCGTCCAAGTACTCCACAGCGTGGCTGGCAAGAAAGGGTATAAAAGAAGAAAATCTAATGACATGGCCTCCTTGTTCACCTGATCTGAACCCCATTGAGAACCTGTGGTCCATCATCAAATGTGAGATTTACAAGGAGGGAAAACAGTACACCTCTCTGAACAGTGTCTGGGAGGCTGTGGTTGCTGCTGCACGCAATGTTGATGGTGAACAGATCAAAACACTGACAGAATCCATGGATGGCAGGCTTTTGAGTGTCCTTGCAAAGAAAGGTGGCTATATTGGTCACTGATTTGTTTTTGTTTTGTTTATGAATGTCAGAAATATATATTTGTGAATGTTGAGATGTTATATTGGTTTCACTGGTAAAAATAAATAATTGAAATGGGTATATATTTGTTTTTTGTTAAGTTGCCTAATAATTATGCACAGTAATAGTCACCTGCACACACAGATATCCCCCTAAAATAGCTAAAACTAAAAACAAACTAAAAACTACTTCCAAAAATATTCAGCTTTGATATTAATGAGTTTTTTGGGTTCATTGAGAACATGGTTGTTGTTCAATAATAAAATTAATCCTCAAAAATACAACTTGCCTAATAATTCTGCACTCCCTGTATATGTGACTAAATCTCCAATTTTGTTATCTTAGTAATACAGGTGTTTTTAAGTAGCTTTATTGTAACCTATAGCTTTAAGAGTTTTTCTCCTACCTGCTTTGAGGTGAGTGCGCTGATCTTTGGATTTTGTATAAATATTTGGTCTCAGCAGCACCCCTTATAATATATGCTAGTTTAGGTGAGTGCATTCCCTTTTGGATTTGTATATATATATATATATATATATATATATATATATATATATATATATATATATATATATATATATAGCAAGATAGAGACAAAATAATATAATATTAATTATGAAATTGTATAATAAACATCCAAATGAGTAAATTATAAAACAATAGACTCAATATGTGACTATAATAACTACTATTAAATATGTAAAAAAAAAAACACTTTACCAAAAAATGAAATATCTGTGCTTGGCCAGGCGAGCACCAGCAAGACGCATGTCAATCAACATTTTTTTTTAGCTGTAAAATTCGTTTTTTCTATATATTGCTTATATACATATATATGTTGTCTATAAATATTTTTTCTGTATATTGTGTTTCCTTTATCTAGTGATAGTACTTATTCAATTTATATACTTTGGTATAATAAGCACATTTTTATAATTATTTCATTTTAATATACATGGGAAAAAAATTCAAGTAAATTTTCAAGTCAGTGTGGTCCTTAAACATGTAGTTGTTACACATTGTTACTTTTAAATGTGTTTTGTTGGAGTTGAACATTTGCTTGCTGGAAGATTTCATGTATAAAGCAAGTTATCCTTCCCTGGATCAATAAATATTCATGTATCGTTTAACATTAAAACTATACCAAAACATTACATTTATTTGGTCTCTAGAAATAATAGCGTAATTCAGAATACTACAAAATAAAATATACATCCACTAGTAACTTTGTAAATCTTTCCTTTGTTTCCCCATGTCTCCATGACAAGTAGATTATTAGTGACGGCAATCAGTAGTGTGTACTCCAAACTCCTAATCTAACCAGCAAGTGTTGATTTAGACTAAAGTCAACATGTTATCACTTTCAAAGGACAATGAGGCAGTGCAGCGTACTGACACTCATTCTTTCTAAACTGATAGCAGCTTAAGTAAGTCATTCTTTGCAATTAACTTTATCAAACAAATGAGACTTGTAAATCCATCAACCTTGGCTAATAAATATAAATGCAGTGAGCTACTATCTTTGCAGGAGAGAAAGGAAATCTCTTCACTTGCTTTGCTTGTAATGCAGGGGCCATTTGCTAAGTCCCCAGGCCTTGATGGGCCACTGACGGTATTCTACAGATTACATGATCCATATATTTGATACAATCTTTAGATGGGCTCTGTCACCTAAACATTGTTTGTGTTGTCTATATGGAGAATAAAATATGATCTGTATTTAGCGGGATTACGAGTTAATACATAATTTTCTCCGTAGTCCTAACCAGTTCGGTAATCCGAATGAACCTATTAATTCGGCTACTCAGGAAATCTCCGAGGTGATTCTGGACTGGCATGAAAACTGGCCATTATATGGGGAGGCTGTTTTGCTTATTTGTGGAGGACCTCGGCTATTGCAGAAATAAGTCCTCGGAAATAAAAAAAATACATCTTCTTTAAATGTATTTATTTTAGCTACATTTGGGTAAATGTAAATACTTATTGAGTATTAGGTATCCTGTGGCCATTGGGTAGCCGACTGCGGATTTATCTGGAATATGGGTACAAACCCTAATCTGGCGCCATTTTGAGCCAGATCTGGGTATACTAAGTAGACCCTTAAGAGTTCATGTATGTTCTAAATGTGTATGTCTTGTCTCTCGTTTATGACATCACCTTGTGATGATGAAAGTAATGAATTTTCAAATCAAGCCACAGGGTGACGTCTTAAACAGCAGACACCACAGGCACATTGTCTTCTTAATGTATGAGTCACGCTGGCCGGCAATCTGTTCCCACCACAATAGAAGGCTTTCCCCTTGGGATTGAGCCCAGGGGTTTAGCTGACCTGGACTTAGAGGATCCATGTTGGTGTCGGCCAGTTGCTGGCCTGTAAAGCAAATTGGGAAAACTTGAATAGTTAAGTCTTTAGCAGACTAAATCTTAATTAACTCAGTTTAGAGTCAGGAACAATCAGCACACAGAACAATAGTTTCTTTGGATAGATGGATAAATGGCACCTTGTACAGACTTTCTAACAGATGTCCTTTTTATGGTTTGGCATGGCACTGCCTGAATTATTGCTAATATAGAAAGGATTCCTATAATCTTGGGACAATAGTCAGGTACCTTTTTTTTCTACCTAGTCTTACATAGAAACACAGAATGTGGCGGCAGATAAGAACCATTCTGCCCATCTAGTTCGCCCAATTTTCTAAATAATTTTATTAGTCCCCAGTTCCCTATCTTATATCTAGGATAGCCTTGTGTCTATCCCACGCATGCTTAAACACCTTCACTGTGTTTACCTCTACCACTTCCACTGGAAGGCTATTCTATACATCCACTACCCTCTCAGTAAAGTAATACTTCCTGATATTACTTTTAAATCGTTGCCCCTCTAATTTAAGACTATGTCCTCTAGTTGTGGTAGTTTCTCTTCTTTTAAATATACTCTCTTCCTTTACTGTGTTGATTCCCTTGATGTATCTAAATGTTTCTATCATATCCCCCCTGTTACGTCTTTCCTCCAAGCTATACCCATTAAGCTTGTTTGGCAGGGTTTACAGTTCCCAATAGGTAGTTGAACGCTGGAACACAGATACAGTCTGTCGCAGAGCTTGCACTCTAGAGAAGGTGTCAGTAAGCTATAACTGTTTTGCAGTCGGCAGCAGGGCTTACACTCTTCAACACATGGCAGCTGTTTGTAACGCACCTTATTATTCCCAGATGTTTGCAGCAGATATAAACCAGACTGTTGCAGAGCTTGCACTTCACAGAAGCAGAGAGCAGATGAACACTGAGATCCAGGATGCAGCAAAGCTTACACTTCATAGAAGTTGGCTGTTGATATGGTGCAAACTGTTGCAGAGCTTGCACTTCCAGCAGGAGTACCAAGATGAGTGGTCAGGAGAGCCATAGTTGGAAAGAAAAAAGAAAGAGATTATCAGAGAAGCCGGTACACTGAGGTGGACAAGCAAGGAGTCAGTATAGAGATATCACTTGAAACGACCAACACTAATTAAGACCAGGTAAGGCTAGCAGGTCAGGTCACCGCTGGTCATTCTCACATTTGTGCTCTCGACAACCCGACTTTTTAACGAGTGGGACTCTGCAATCTCGAGCTAAGTTGAGTAGACACGGACTTCAAGAAGCGCTTATCTCTACAGCTGGACCCGACAAGAACCTGGAAAAATCAAGTTCACAATAAGTCCCTCCATAGTCCAGCTTACGAAGGCTAAAACAAGAGGTCTTTCAAATGATTTTGTCTCCTTACTGGTTGCCAATAAAAAAAGGTTGAACCAAAGTTGAAGCTTTAAGGGTTTACTTAAAAAAAAAAAAAGAGAGAGAATTACAGAGAATTGAGATGGGAATATCAAACTTTAGGCCAATGTAGACAAATTGGAAAAATCCTCCAATACAGCTGAATGAGAGATGTTTTGCCCCCGCTCAGCTACTTTGGCTTTACATTTGAAATTCCTCTCTCAATTCTCTAGAATTTCCCCTTTAGTGATTAGCCAAGATGATAATTCTAGTGGTACCAAAGAATTAAAAAAAAAAAAAAAAAGCGACTGCACTGGTCATTATTATTATTATAATTGGCATTAAGTTATAGAATCAAAAATAAGAGGATCTGGTTATAAGATTTCACCAAGGAATCATGGAACAATCCACCCTAAAAAGGAAATGTTTGTATGAATTACAGTATTTAACTTTTTCACTTGGCTGGGATGGAGGGTTCTCCCATTCAGCTGTATTTGGGACGCTTTTCCAACCTGGATACTTTGGCCTCGGTGTGGGTTTCCCATGTCAGTTCCCTCTCTGTTGGGTGTACCTTCATATGTTCTCTATTTCTTCTCCTTAACTTACTTCACTTTCCTCTTGTTATTAGGTTTGCACAGCCTCTATGCTCTGGTTACATTGTATGGTTTTTCATATAACATGCTATTCAACTTATTACGGCTAATTATCCTGGCTGATGACACTCAGTATATTACAAAAAATTAGATTAATATATATAAAACAAAACTAAAAATAAATAGAAATGAGACACAGAGAGCACTAAACACAGGGGAAATATTATTTTTCTTCTCTACCTTTTTGTTCAGGCATCACAATCTGGAATAATAATTGTAAAATTGACACATCATTGTTAGTAAATTGAAGCTTTCATTAAAATAATTTCTCAATATCTGGATATCCATTATCCATGCTTGGATAGTATTTGGAATAAGACACCTGTTTTACAACTGGTGTAGAATTTAAAAATAGGGTGAATTGATTAGAGATCATCACCCACATTGCACACCCAGGACATGCCCCATCACCCACATTGCACACATATGACTTACTCCAGCACATGCCCCATCACTCACAAGTTACCCCATAACCACACTCCCAAGACAGACCCCAGCACCCCAGAACATGCCCATCACCCACACTGCACACCCTGGATATAGTTCAGCACCCCAGGACATGCCCCATCACTCACATTGCACGAATATGACTTACTCCAGCACATGCTCATCACTCACATTGCACACATATGACTTACTCCAGAACATGCCCCATCACTCACAACTTACCCCAGTACAGTAGGACATCCCCATAACCACACTCCCCAGCACCCCAGAACATGCCCCATCATGACACTGCAACTTCCAGGACTTACCCCAGCAAGCAGCCACAGCTCTATGGTGTGTGGTGGCAGGCAGCATGTTATCTCTGCACTGCCCAGGCACACAGACTTCCTACCATGCTGTCTCCCCTTGCCTGCAGTCTGAGTCACATGACCCCGGCTCTGGGATGTCAGACACACACAGGGAGCGGGGGAGTGGTAGCACAGGAACATGTCTGTGCACCTGGGCAGCGCACTGACACCATACTGCCTGCTCACGGGCTGAAGACTGGTGACTACGCTCGCAAGTTTTTTTTTAATAAGGGGGCCCACTCGGCCCCCCAAGGCCTGCCAGGCCTGTGACTGGTGTCTCTCCTGTTACCCCCTGATAGCAGCTCTGCCCCTTCCACCCAGGGCCGGCCCAAGACATGAAATGCTCCTGTGTGAAGGAGGGACTGAGCCAATCACGAGAGGCTTCTGAACTCTCAGCCAATCAGGAGAGTTGAGAGGTCTGATTTGATTGGCTGAGACCTCCTATCAGAGCTCCCCCCCCCACACACAGGAAAGACAACCTGCCAGGGTGCCACGTGGGGTAGCTGCCCCAGTCTGCCCCATTAAAGGGCCGGCCCTGCCTCCACCACACATTGTGGTACTAGTCTCTAAGTAACGTCCTGCATGGCATCTACATTATTTCTCTGTCCTATGGTTCATTCCCCATTGTGTCCAGAATACTGGAGAATTAATCCTGCATATGCACACTACCTACCTGGCTTGCATGTAGCCCCCCATGCTTCCTCACACCCCATCGCAGGCACCCCTTCAGCAGGATAAGCCCTCTAGTTTTGGAAGCGCTGCTCAAGTTTGTAAATTATTAAAAGCATGATACCCCTCTACTGCCCCGTTTTAAGTGGTCTTTCCAAACCGCTACCCCAAAGTATCTATTTTCTTTTCTTCGTTGTCTGTGTAGATCAGTATATGTATTCATAAAAATACGATTTTCAAATAAGTACGTGTCCCGCTTATTATTGGAAGCATATGTCTCAACAAGGCTAACTTGACATATATATGTGTGTGTATATATATATATATATATATATATATATATATATATATATATATATATATATATATATACCAAGTTAGCCTTATAGCCTTATATATCACAAAAACCCATACATCTATAAACGTCTCTGGCAAGGAGGTGAAGAATTCTGGCTTTTTAATAAAGTATCAGGGACACTGCGGGGGCTCAAGGAAGATTTCACAAATGTGTTGATTAAGTTTATCTGCCTTGCACTCCTAACTGACTGCTCTTTGTATGCTAAGCCCCCAGAGAGGGTAAACACACTGTTGCACTTTACCTTTTAACCTCCCCTTAACCTTTGCCTGTGAGCTCCCAGCAACATTCAAAAACCTAAGAACACAGAAGCTGAACCAGCGAGAGAGATGTATTGATTAGATCTGGTTAGCAGTCATTATAGCTTTTTGGAATAGAAGGCGTACTATTCCCAAACCATTAACTCGGAGCAAAACAATGTTTGCGGTGGAGGAACGAGGGAGACACTGCAGGCCACGTTTCCTTTATGGGTTATTTCTCAAACTTTTTTTTTACGTGTCTGTGGAGTAGGTCGAGAAATATGTCAAATTCTACAGCCCCTCGTTTTTTTTTCTGTCTTAAAATAAAAATAAAGACATTGTTTGTATTTAACTCAAAGGCTACCAATCTATTTAATGAAACAGCCATTATTTTTTCTGAACAGCTGTATAAATCAAAATATTATTTTGGTTCCTCCTCATTCTATGACATTACCAACCCAGTGCATATGAAATAGACTTTTACACCATTAGTATGGCCATGTTTCCTCACGGAGTAGGTGCAGGACCCTGCTGTCTTTGAGAATGCAATATGAGAGTGCGCCTATGGGCTCTCTATCGATGAGCAGGGGCCATGGAACTTTGGATGCGCATGGATTCCTCCTCGGTCACCAGGCTCGTTCACTGAGTCTGTGATATATCAAATACCTTTGGGATGAACTGGAAAGCTAATTGCGAGCCAGACCATCTCATCCAACATCAGTGCCTGACCTCACAAATGTTCTACTGGGTGAATGGGTGAAAAATTCCCATAGAAACACTCAAAAATCTTATAGCTTCAATTTTCCTAAAATTCCGTGTTGATGTTATGGTCAGGTGTGCCAATATTGTTGCGCATATTGTGTACCTATATTCCTACCGATGACAAAGCTAAACTTCATCTAAACACAATAATAACAACTAAACCAATCCTAACTTTGATTAAACTCAAATATGCAAAATGCAAACAACTGTATATGTGTATTACACATATTACGTAACACTAACTGCATGTTACTAAATCATTCTATGTCAGGATTTTGTAAGATGTAAGAATTCATCTCATGATAAAAAAGAGAGTGTGCTTCCCTGTCTCTACCTTCACAGCCTTCCTCCCCTTCTGCATTTTGGGATGAGGTAGAGAAGGGCCAGTGGACACTGGGTACAGATGCACTGAGGCCCAACTATTGCTTTGTCTGTCCATATGTCATATCTGTCTTTCTATATCTGTGGCTTAATTATCTTGCATTTCTACTCGGACAATGCATGATATGGCCATTTGGTAAGCAAATCTCCATTTTTGCCATCTAGGACAGGCATTTTTATTTAGTTATGAAAAACTGTAGTTTTAAGATCTAACATGTTTGAGAGTGTGCTGATCCCTTTATTTATTGCCTGGCTATTTGTGTCTCCCTCTGATGGGCCACTAAATAGTTTTGTTCCCCTCCTGGTCCAAAATTTGCCAGTCGTCCCCTGTATCTACTGATATTGAGTCGCAGCCATCCATGGTGTTTATCACTCCTAAAGGCCACATTTCCTGAGATGATGCCCTGATGCTGGTTAGATCTGCAGACTAATCTTGCAAAGTCCAAAGTTACAAAATAGCAATAAAACAGTATATTGGTTGAATGAGCAACATGTCTAAATCCATGCTCTACTATTTATATAGAGCCTTCTCCCCAGTGGCACTCAAACACTTTGCAGCACACACTCTCAGAATTACCCCAGTCGGCAGCTGAATAAAAAGATATTATTATTACCCAATTGATGGGACTCATTTATTGACCTTGAAAGGATGAAGGGATGAGTCGATTCTGCCAGGATTCAAACCAGCAACCTTGAATTTTGAACAGGCTCTGTAGTAAGAGCACTGACCATCTGAGCTATCTTACCATCCTGAGAGAAGATCTAATGCTGGAAGTTTATAACCAAGAAAGGTACATTCAGAGATTCCCTGGTTCCCAAGCACATCCTAGCGATGTTACTATCATGCAAATGTAACTCAGAAGGATGAAGGACCGAGCCGAGCCCACCAGGAATTGAACCTACAACCCTGAGGGCTGAATAAAGTCTACAGTTGGAGCCCCTGAGTTATCTCACCAGCGGAAGTACACACTGTACTCCGAGAGATTCCATTAGAATGTTAGGTGGTATTATACAGGATATCAGATAATCGAGCATGCCGCGGTAATTGGGTAGACTCCAGAAGCTGGCAATGCCACAGAGCTCTCTCACATAACTCCAGGCAGGAAGAAATGAGAGAATGCTCTGCGTGGCTAGCAGCACACACACCTGCAGAGCCCATTACCTGAGACATGTCTAGTAAACAATAGAATCCTGGGTGTATTGAGCTAATATGCCCCTTTGCATTAACCTGGTCTTTGGAGATGTGCATTATTTGCACTACAAATGGTTTTCAAACATTTAATATACACCACACTGATAGATTTACATTTGAATGATCCCTGTCTATTGATTCTATTCGAAGCTGTAGTGGTATTGCATTGACTGCACACAGTGTGCTACTATGGGCTATGCATGATTTTCTGTCTGTTGAGTTCCGTTGGTAATCTGTATCTTATCTTATGACAGTACGCTCGTGGCAATTCCATGTGTTATTATTTTTCTGCGAGTTTCCCACAGTGTTGGTAGATTTGGGAATCTACATTCTGCTCCACCGGAGGCTGAACCTTGACACCAGGTCCTGGGAGTTTTTGCAGTACATCCACTCCAAATAGCAAGATGTAATATACTTAATGCAAGTATAATGAAGTTAAACCAACACAAATACACATACATTAGAACACTGCATGTGAAAAATTGAAAAAAAAAAAAAAAAAAAAGTACTACGAGACTCTCCATCTTGTACCATCTTGGACTTTGGTGATAGAAAGTATCCATTTTGTTCCAGAATGATAGATAAGTGCAGGAAAAAGTCCTGACCCAGGATAGTGTCGAGTCTACTTTAATGTATATCATGAGCCCACCCCTAGAGTAGGAGTTACCATGGCATACCTGCCAAGTGAAGACAAGGTATAACTCCAAATGGGTAACTGAAGCTCTTGGCATAGCGGCCACAATACAACAATATAAACAGAGGTCAGTCAAGCAGAGGCATGAAACGTGTGAGACCACTGGGGTAATTGGTTTCTGTCCATTTATGCCAATAAATAAAAATGATTATTTTTTTTCACCCATACGTGCCTATTGGGGACTTCTTTGTTCATACCTACCAAGTGTCCCTATTTTGAATCCAAATTCCCTTTTTATCTTCTGTTATTCCTATTTTCTACCAGCTCAGAGGTGTGGGTGAATCTGAGGCAGTGTGTTATAGCTGCAGTAAATGTCATTTATTATGTTTTGTAAGTATAATACTTTCTTTTTATTCTAAACAACCTACTAAATTACATAAACAGCCCAGCTTATAGCCAAGGCTTCAGCCACCGTCACATCAGCAAAGTTGGAAGGTATGCCGTAGGATATGTTAAATAACAAGAGAACTGTAAGTGAACTGGCAAGAGAACTACAAAAATCAGGCACTAATAGCCAGGGCCGGTGCAAGACTTTTTGCCGCCCTAGGTAACCCCCATTTTTCTGCCCCTTGCTAATCACACATTCACGCATTTAGTGTCACATACACATGCTGGCACATGTACACACAGTCACACATGCAACCACACATACACAGTGTCACACACGCACAGTCACACATATAGACAGACACATATACGCGTACAGACAATATCAATATGCAAGTCCCGGCCTAAACAGGAATTGAACCTGCAACACTAAACCTACCTACTCTGATTTTTATTGTCTAAGTCAAATCATCACCTGTAGCGACGGTCTTTTCCAGTTCAGCTAAATGCTCTGGCCGGCACAATTCTCTTTTTCACGGTTCTAAGATTGAAGGGATTTCCTAAGTTCTCTTCATTGAACAGACAAAAGATAAGGCATTTAGGTTTGCTGAGTGATTAAGGCAATTGGAACGATTGTATACAATGTTCTGTATCCATTCTTTATACAGTCAATACAATTACAAGCGAGTCTATTTGTATTTCAATTACCGCTTGATATATTGTTATCCAAAGTTTTAAATTACAATGTATCTGCTAAAAGGGGAAGAGTTATAATATACTAAAAAATATATATATATTTAATGAAACTGCCGTTTTGGTGATTTTCATTATTTCAGAAAATGTATTTGGAATTTACATTTTGATTAAAGAATGTATTTTTAAGACAATACTGACATATTTAGATTTAATTTTTACACATGAGTTACAAGGTGGGTGTGTTTAGAAACAGAATATTAATCTTAAAGGGAGACAGTCACAGAACAAAATAGTTTATAGTGTGAATATAGAGAACACAAAATGATCAATAGGTTGTGTTGGCAAAATTGCAAGAACAGTTATAAATTAAGGGGGGGGGGGGAGTGTTTGAAATGTGTCTGTGCCTGTTTATGACATCACCTTATGGTTTGATTTGCAAATTACACGTCTCCCACTGAAAGTAGTTCATTTGCATATTAAGTCACAAGGTGATGTCATTAACAGGAGGCACCATAGACACATTTAAACACATAGCTTCTCTTAATTTAGGATTCTCCAAGCAATTCTGCTAACACAATAAATAAGTCACGCCCTGTACCTCATCCACCGCCTGTGCCCTTAGTGCGGGAAAGTCCATCACTGTTCCACGATAGCGCCTCATCCACCGCCTGTGCCCTTAGTGCGGGAAAGTCCATCACTGTTCCACGATGGCGCCTCATCCACCGCCTGTGCCCTTAGTGCGGAAAACTCCATCACTGTTCACTGATGGCAGGAGGGAGAAATTCCACAATATCTTGTGGTGTGTGGCCCCATCGGGTCTCGCTGCTCCAGCAGTGATAGGTCTGTTGTGAGCACTCTATGGGACGCATTGTAAATGTGCCAAGCAAACTGGGTTCTTACCCTCTAAAGGGGTATTTATCACTTTTCTCTTATATGCCCCCTTCTTCCAAATATGCCCGGCAGTACCCAATGTGACCCCCACACTACCCAATGTGCACCACAGACTTACCAATATGCCACTTAAACGTGCCAATATACTCTCTTCTTACCAATCTAACCCCTTCTTCCCAGTATGACCTTCAGATATGCCAATCTGCCCCCTACTTCCCAATCTGACATCCAAACATCCAAATCTGCCCCCCCAAACATCCCAAACTGCCTCTTCTTTCAAATCTGCCCCACATTACCCAACGTGACCCCCACACTACCCAATCTCACCCAGACTTGCCAATATGCCCCTTCTTCCCAATCTCACCCCCAGACTTGCCAACCTGCCCCCAAATGGTGAATTGATGAGATGAAATGTTCATCTCACCTCAACTCACCTGCTGCTCACTTCAACTCACCTGCTACTCACGTTTTAGTGAAGAGCCCCCTTCTTGAGTGCACTGTGTTTATGATCCTTCTGTCCCTCAGAGGTTTGATTGGTTGAAACCTTGCGGTAAATACCATTCTAGAATGTTGCAGTTCTACTGCTGGCGATTGTCGACTCGTAGGGTTGGAGAATTATTCATGTTTCGACTCTCTCTCCCGCACAGATATATACACTTTTCATTCTCTTTAATAAGATGTGATCAATATTGGCAGGCATCCAATGGGATTTTCTTTAAATCCATCAATTACATTCTTGGGCATTTTAATTGACTCACTTTGACTCTTTGTTTTGATTACAGGACAGGGGAAATGAAAAAGAGACCTTCGATGTCTGGGAAAGGAAGACAATCATGCAAAGGTGCTGTGACAAACTGTCTTTGTTTAACATACTGTGTGCTTAAAGGGGAAACTTCATTACGTTGGATTGAACTTCAAAATCGTCTGATAAAATGGGGGAGGAATTACAGGCATCTGACTTGCACAATATTACTGGGCTCTGACTTGCACAATATTACAGGCATCTGACTTGCACAATATTACTGGGCTCTGAGTTGCACAATATTACTGGGCTCTGACTGGCACAATGTTACTGGTATCTGACTGGCATAATATTACTGGGCTCTGACTGGCACAATATTACTGGGCTCTGACTGGCACAATGTTACTGGTATCTGACTGGCATAATATTACTGGGCTCTGACTGGCACAATATTACTGGGCTCTGACTTGCACAATATTACTGGGCTCTGACTGGCACAATGTTACTGGTATCTGACTGGCATAATATTACTGGGCTCTGACTGGCAGAATATTACTGGGCTCTGACTTGCACAATATTACTGGGCTCTGACGGGCACAATGTTACTGGTATCTGACTGGCATAATATTACTGGGCTCTGACTGGCACAATATTACTGGGCTCCGACTGGCACAATATTACTGGGCTCTGCATGGCACAATATTACTGGGCTCTGACTGGCACAATTTTACTGGGCTCTGAGTGGCACAATATTACTGGTATCTGACTGGCACAATATTACTGGGCTCTGACTGGCACAATATTACTGGGCTCTGACTGGCACAATATTGCTGGCATCTGACTGGCACAATATTACTGGGCTCTGACTGGCACAATTTTACTGGGCTCTGACTGGCACAATATTACTCGTATCTGACTGGCACAATATTACTGGGCTCTGACTGGCACAATATTACTGGGCTCTGACTGGCACAATATTGCTGGCATCTGACTGGCACAATATTACTGGGCTCTGAATGGCACAATATTACTGGTATCTGACTGGCACAATATTACTGGTATCTGGCACAATATTCCTAGTATCGAAATGACACAATATTACTTGTATCTAAATGGCACAATAATACAGGCATCTGAATGGAACAATATTACAGGCATCTTAATGGCACAATATTACAGGCATCTGACTGGCACAATATTCCTGGTATCTGGCACAATATTCCTAGTATCGAAATGGCACAATATTACTTGTATCTAAATGGCATAATAATACAGGCATCAGAATGGAACAATATTACAGGCATCTTAATGGCACAATATTACAGGCATCTGACTGGCACAATATTACTGGTATCTGACTGGCACAATATTACAGGCATCTGACTGGCACAATATTCCTGGTATCTGAATGGCACAATATTACAGGCATCTGACTGGCACAATATTCCGGGTATCTGAATGGCACAATATTACAGGCATCTGACTGGCACAATATTACTGGCATCTGACTGGCACAATATTACTGGCATCTGACTGGCACAATATTACAGGCATCTGACTGGCCCAATATTCCTGGTATCTGAATGGCCCAATATTACAGGCATCTGACTGGCACAATATTCCGGGTATCTGAATGGCACAATATTACAGGCATCTGACTGGCACAATATTACTGGCATCTGACTGGCACAATATTACAGGCATCTGACTGGCCCAATATTCCTGGTATCTGGCACAATATTCCTGGTATCTGAATGGCACAATATTACTGGTATCTGAATGGCACAATAATACAGGCATCTGAATGGAACAATATTACCGGCATCTTAATGGCACAATATTACAGGCATCTGACTGGCACAATATTACTGGTATCTGACTGGCACAATATTACTGGCATCTGAATGGCACAATAATACAGGCATCTGAATGGAACAATATTACCGGCATCTTAATGGCACAATATTACAGGCATCTGACTGGCACAGTATTACTGGTATCTGACTGGCACAATATTACTGGCATCTGACTGGCACAATATTACTGGTATCTGAATGGCACAATATTACAGGCATCTGACTGGCACAATATTCCTGGTATCTGAATGGCACAATATTACAGGCATCTGACTGGCACAATATTACTGGCATCTGAATGGCACAATATTACAGGCATCTTACTGGCACAATATTCCTGGTATCTGAATGGCACAATATTACTGGCATAATATTACCGGCATCTGACTGGCACAATATTCCTGGTATCTGACTGGCACAATATTACGGGGCTCTGAATGGCACAATATTACAGGGCTCTGAATGACACAATATTACAGGCATCTGAATGGCACAATATTACTGGCATCTGAATGGCACAATATTACTGGCTTCTGAATGGCACAATATTACTGGCATCTGACTGGCACAATATTACTGGCATCTGAAAGGCACAATATTACTGGCATCTGAATGGCACAATATTACTGGCATCTGAATGGCACAACAATTATGACATCTTAATGGTACAATAATACTGGTATCTTAATGGGCAAATTGGCTCGGGCATCTTAATTGTACAATATTACTGGTATCTGAATGGCACAATAATACTGGCATATTAATGGGAAAAATGTCTGTGCCATATTAATGGCAAAATAATACTGCATATTAATGGCAAAATAATACTGGCATATTGATGGGCACATTGACTGTGGCATATTTAATGGACAAACGGTGTCATATTTTAACAAGCAAACTGTCTGTTACATATGCCATAACAAAGTGAAACTGTGGTATGTTCTGTGGGGCAAATTTACACTGTAGCATGAGAAATTGTGTGGGTTCAATATGAGTGCAAGCCATGTTCTGTTGGTGCAATATAGGTGCATGACAATTGCTGTGGGTGCAATATAGGTGCATGACAAGTGCTGTGGGTGCAATATAGGTGCATGACAAGTGCTGTGGGTGCAATATAGATGCATGACAAGTGCTGTGGGTGCAATATAGGTGCATGACAAGTGCTGTGAGATGTGTATAGATATTTATAAATATATATGAACATATGTAAGTGCTCTCTAATATCTGTGTATATTTTTGTCATTTAGGTAATGAGTAGTTGTAGTGCAGTGTTGCATATTAAGATGGTATACATATTGCAGCCATATATACACATTTTGTATCCAAATATACAGTTTATACACTGCAATTATACACGTAATATACACATTTTATACAATGCAGTAAAAATAGTCACTGCAAGAAAAGTCCAATTGTGTGTGTGCTTATTTTTATGTTTTCTGTGTGTGGGGGGGGAGGTAACATTGCGATGGATGGCGTGATTGCATGCAAGGGAGAGGGCAAGGTCCAGGGGGCCCAAGCAAATGCTTGCCCAGGGTCCAATCACTATTAAAGATGGCCCTGCCCACTATGATACACAGTAAGAGAGCAGGGGTGTATCTTATGACAGTTGTAAAGTGAGACTTCATGGAAGATTTTGTAGAATTTTGCATCATGGGTAAAAGTCATCAAATGGATGCAGGGGATAGACACCGAATTTTATTTTTACTTTTATAAGCAAGTAATTCATAACAATTATAACATAGAAAAAACCAAACAGTGGCACATGTCTTATATATGTGTTTGTTTTAAATGCACAGGTAATCTAGTTATATCTTATGTGGTTATATTATTAAGTGGTAGCTTCCCTTTAAGGAGTAAACTAGTGTTCACTGCAAAAATCAAATGTACTTGGTAAACGGCTAAGAGCTGGGATGAAAGTTCAAACCTTATCATAGACACAAAAATATTTTCAGGGTGAAATGCGCTGGGGTGATCCAATTTCAGTTTTACAAACCAATAACATTTTTTCTCCCTTTACCCTTGATTGATGAATAATATTGAACTGCAACTTGTTATATATATATATATATATATATATATATATATATATATATATATATATATATATATTATAATATGACTGGTTGTTTTTTGGTAGGCTGTAAGTTTGCTTTATTTAGGGCTTTTTTCATGAAAGAAAAAATGCCAAGGTATGGTGCTTACATTGGTTTTACGTTAAAAATGGCAAACAACCAAAATGCTATTTAAAAAAAATGGATGGAGAATTAGCAAAAGGGGCAAAGTCTGATCAAAATGGATAAACCTATCTCAAAGGTCCACCCACTTTTTCTCATTTGTAGAGAGAGGGATTTGTTTATTATACACGAAATGGCCAAATGCAGACTGGTTAGGTTTTCCGGTGTCAATTATATTACTTTGTTTTGGTTCTAGAACACCCTTGTCTTGGTTCTAGGTATTGTATATGTCTCAGTCTAGGGTTTTTTCTTGCGTCTTTTTCTTCGAGGGAAAGATTGTTTTAATGTTTTGGCCCTGGGCCCTTAATTTACCCCATATTTCTTTAATACTTGTAGCAAATCTTATCATGTTACTTGAGTATACTGTATTAGCACCACAATTGTATCATAAAAAGGGCAAATACAATCTTTTTAAAAAAAAATGATGGGCATTATATGTGAAGGCTATCATGTTGATTGAGCCTCCAGGGCTATGGTTTGCTTCTACTGCAGTGGGTAATTTTGAAAAGAGGCGTCCCTGAGATTAGTTACATTCTCTAAGGCTCGCATCTGTGTACGTTTGATAACATTTTTCCCCCCGTCCACTCCTTTCGAGACTTATTTGTGGTTCCTGCTTGGGGAATAGAGGCCAGGCCTGCTGGTCTGCTAGGCCGAGAAAAAAAAACGCGCATCTGAAAACAATAGGGCAGGCAAAGCTGTGAGCATTATAGATTTTTACATCGGTCTACATTATCAGGAAGCAAGCATTACATGATATAATGAGGGAGCTCGGTTGTGTTTGCAGACGTGCCGGTGGAGTCACGGTAAGGGCTTCATGTACCAATTAAAATTCGCTTGGATAGGTTTAAGCCTCTTGACAGCGCCTGTGTATCACTTAATAAGGTTTTCGACACGGCATTTAATGTTCATTGTGTTCATTATTGACACATAAAAATGGATGATTGCCGCATTGCGACGAGGGTGAGTTAATAGGCGATACTAAAAAATGTTACACGGATTGCGAAAAAAAGATTGTCTCCCGGAAGCCAGCTATCCACTGCATTCCAAGAGAATCGCTCCCCTTCTCATGCATCTACATCCCCAAAATATGCAAAACGAGGGAAGAGAGAGAGAAAAAAGGAAGTATTTGCTGGACACATCTACATTAATCATGTGGGTTATATTTTATCTGGCCAATGCGCGAATATTAAAAGAGAAAAATATTCTCAGTGACGGCATCACATAAGGCAGAGGTAGTCAATAGGGTTATCCCATACATGTCCATGGTCAAACTTATCTTGTGGCCGAACCTTGGGGGGCAGTTGATTAAGGTGAAACGCTCCCTACAATACTCTTGGGAATAATCACTAAAAGGTGAGTTGAGGTGAGTAGCAGGTGAGTTGAGTAGCAGGTGAGTTGAGGTGAGTAGCAGGTGAGTAGCAGGTGAGTTGAGGTGAGTAGCAGGTGAGTTGAGGTGAGTAGCAGGTGAGTTGAAGTGAATAGCAGGTGAGTTGAGGTGAGTAGCAGGTGAGTTGAGGTGAGTAGCAGGTGAGTTGAGGTGAGTAGCAGGTGAGTTGAAGTGAATAGCAGGTGAGTTGAGGTGAGTAGCAGGTGAGTTGAGCTGAGTAGCTGAATGAGTTGAGGTGAGTAGCTGAATGAGTTGAGGTGAGTAGCTGAATGAGTTGAGGTGAGTAGCAGGTGAGTTGAGGTGAGTAGCAGGTGAGTTGAGGTGAGTAGCAGGTGAGTTGAGGTGAGTAGCAGGTGAGTTGAAGTGAATAGCAGGTGAGTTGAAGTGAATAGCAGGTGAGTAGCAGGTGAGTTGAGGTGAGTAGCTGAATGAGTTGAGGTGAGTAGCAGGTGAGTTGAGGTGAGTAGCAGGTGAGTTGAGGTGAGTAGCAGGTGAGTTGAAGTGAATAGCAGGTGATATGAACATTTCATCTCACCAATTCAGCTATGCTTTGTGCAGGAACATACCTGATGAGTTCACTTAGCGGGGGAACTAACCAGCTTTGTTCCTGCACAATGTATAGCTGAATTGGTGAGATGAAATGTTCATATCACCTCAACTCACCTACTATTCACCTTAACTCACCTGCTACTCACTTCAAAATCACCTGCTATTCACCGTTTAGTGAATAGCCCCATCTGTGTTCTGCTGGTATTGGCAAAATGACATATGATCTCGGCTTTCATGTGAATATAGTTGTAGTTAATGGTTCATATTTGCTTCAGGAAACCCCTAAAAAAAAACCTAACAATAACTCCAAAGACAAATTACCTATGGACATAGACATCACTGGAGGAGGGCAAATGGGGCTGAAAATGTGCTACTACGAAGGTTGTTGGGGTTGAATTTTTATATGGCCCCGAGTGTCTAAGAACAGTTCATGGACTGTTCATTGTGGCCACTTCAGCTCGGAACTTATAGTGCCTTACAGTTCTTCGCTGTCAGGCGTATCGTCAAAAAGGCGCAGTTTAGTTTTAGGGGGTGCAGATTAGTTTTAGGGTTTCTTTAGGGTTTGTATTAGGGTCCGGGTCACCATCAAAAATTTCAGGGCCCCTTACTGAAAAAAATTCTGCCCCCCCCCCCCTTTTGATAGTTTATCAATTAATATGTGACTAAAAGTCGGGGCCACATCCGCTGGATGCAGACTGACAGCTTCAGGGCCCTGGGAAGTGCCCACATTAAATTCAGTTAAATGGCCGTGCCTACACAGATACACAGCCACACTTACGCATAAATACACACAGTCTCACTTACACCACACTTACACAGACACACAATTAGTCATCATTACACACACATACACTTACAGAGACACTCATACACACACAGAAATACAGTCACACACACAGACACCCTTACATACTTAGACACACAGTCACATATACAGACAAACACATAGAGAAATACACACAACATTGACACACCCACACACATTGACTTTAATACTTACACTTACACTTTAATAAAAAATAAAAATTTACTATTGGTCCTTCACCCAGCTTAGTTAATATAATTTGACATCCGGCAATCTCAGAGCACTACGGGGCGGAGCTTGCACCCGTCACAGCCCATGTGACTGGCTTACTTGGAGACTGTCATGATTGGGTAGAAGCTGGCCAGGGACAGGGAGCTCTCTCCCTGAACCCTCCTCCTAGAGGTGGGCCCTGGGCAGCTGCCCCGTTTGCCTACACTTTTCTTTTTACATTTTTTTTTTTAAAAGTCCGGGGCCCGAGGTGTATCGCCCGGGTGTATCGCCTGTCCCTTCCGGATGGCGCCCCTGATTAGGGTTAGGAGTTAGTTTTAGGGTTAGTATTAGGTATAGTTTTAGATTTAGTATTGGGGTTAGGGTTTAGTTTGTGTGCTAGTTTTACTGTTAGAATTAAGGTTAGGGGTTCGTTTTAGGGTTGTGATTACTTTACTATGCGATGTTAGTATTTGTCTGCGCTGACAATTCAGCGCCAAAACAGCCGCGCTATAACCGCTGTTGTGAAACGGCCACAAGGAAAAGTCCCAGGCCCCTCTGTAGTTCTATCAAATATATAATTTACTGCTTCAGTCCGGCATCTAACTATGCTCTGGTTTTATAACTAAGGGTAATAGTGAACACACTGCCAATTTTCCAGGGTTGGAAGCACCCCAGATCCAAAAGGTATAACAAGTCCTTTCTGCACGAGGTACCAAGTAACCACAGGAGTACGTTTTGGCCTATCCTAGGCCTCATCAGTAGGCAGCAGCATTGTTCATGGTAGAAATGTATTGGGCTTTGTGACGGACAATATAATGATGTTTTTGCACATACACTTTTTGCACATACTATCTCTGTACATAATAACTACACCATGTAACTACACCTGTTATTTACTCCATTTATTTCAGTGGATTTGTGGTATACACATCTGGTATAGGGGGCACAGTTAGCAAGATACAGTCTAGAGACAGTCTCCAAATATAGTCCATTTTTACTATAGCAGGATACATTCTTTTACAATTCTGTCCCCTAAACAGATTAACTCTTTAATACAAGATTAACTCTTTACTAGCAGTATAATGTTTAGTTGACTTTAATACAAGATTAACTCTTTACTAGCAGGAGTATAATGTTTAGTTGACTTTAATACAAGATTAACTCTTTACTAGCAGGAGTATAATGTTTAGTTGACTTTAATACAAGATTAACTCTTTACTAGCAGGAGTATAATGTTTAGTTGACTTTAATACAAGATTAACTCTTTGCTAGGAGGAGTATAATGTTTAGTTGACTTTAATACAAGATTAACTCTTTACTAGCAGGAGTATAATGTTTAGTTGACTTTAATACAAGATTAACTCTTTGCTAGCAGGAGTATTATGTTTAGTTGACTTTAATACAAGATTAACTCTTTACTAGCAGGAGTATAATGTTTAGTTGACTTTAATACAAGATTAACTCTTTACTAGCAGGAGTATAATGTTTAGTTGACTTTAATACAAGATTAACTCTTTACTAGCAGGAGTATAATGTTTAGTTGACTTTAATACAATATTAACTCTTTACTAGCAGGAGTATAATGTTTAGTTGACTTTAATACAAGATTAACTCTTTGATAGCAGGAGTATTATGTTTCGTTGACTTTTGCACGCATGCATAATTTAGATTTGCTTTTCCAAACTTCCAGAAATTGTTTTATTCTTCTATGACCAAAATGACCTTCACAAATGATTCTTTCCAGGAGACCTGGATTTATTGCACATACATTAATAGTAAAGGGGGGGGGGGGGGGGAGCATGCATTTATTTAAATCAAGAGCTTAATTTTCGATTCGATGCAAAGGCCTAAATAAATGAGGAGGAGGCATCCCTCTCATCCGCACCTGATGGGATGTCAAATCCAACACAATCAGCAAGATTTAAACAAAACAAAACAAAAATCGACATGAAAAGGGATTTAGATTTTGTGATTAAATTTGATTTAGAGCTTGTAAAGCAGCAATGTAGGCCGGCTCCTCATCTTAATGGGCTTATATCTGGGCTTGATGCCAAGAGAGAACTACATTGGATGAATTAATCATCAGCACATATTAATATGAATCTTGTTGTTTATTGTGTTTTATCATCTAATCAGATGAGGTGCAAAGTGACAGATGTTATTTTAATGGGTAGTTTTTAAAGGGGCAGATGCCCTAGCTTATTTTCTGTACAGTGGTAAAAAAAAAGAAATTTATGACAGGGGATGGGACACTTCTTCGCGGCTTCATTGCAGCCGCTTCACCGCAAACTCCCGCGTGATGGCCAGTTCATAGCACGAGAGGTCATCGCAGAGAGTTCATCATGGGACAGTTCATAGCGGGATCACGTACAAGGTGAGTATTATTAGTATTAGGGCTTAGTGTTAGTGGTAGAATTAGGGATTAGGGTTTAGTAGTAGGGATAAAGGGTTAGTAGTAGGGTTAGGGGGTTAGGGTTAGTATTAGGGGTTAGTGTTAGTATTGAGGTTAGGGGGGTTAGTGTTAGTTTTAGGGGTATAAGAGTTCGGGGAGGGTTAGTATTAGAGTTCAGTGTTAGTATTAGGGGGTTAGTGTTAGTATTAGGGATTAGGGTTAGTATTAGGGGTTAGGGGGATAGTGTTAGTATTAGGGGTTAGTGTTAGTATTAGGTGGTTAGTATTAGTATCAGGGGTTAGTGTTAGTATCAGGGGTTAGGGGGATAGTGTTAGTATCAGGGGTTAGTGTTAGTATCAGGGGTTAGGGGGTTAGTGTTAGTATCAGGGGTTAGTGTTAGTATTAGGGGTTAGTGTTAGTACTAGGGGTTAGGGGGTTAGTGTTAGTATTAGGGGTTAGTGTTAGTATCAGGGGTTAGTGTTAGTATTAGGGGTTAGGGGTTAGTGTTAGTATTAGGGGTTAGTGTTAGTATTAGGGGTTAGGGGTTTAGTGTTAGTATTAGGGGTTAGTGTTAGTATTAGGGGTTAGTGTTAGTATTGGGGTTAGTGTTAGAATTGGGGTTAGTGTTAGTATTAGGGGTAGTGTTAGTATCAGGGGTTAGTGTTAGTATTGGGGTTAGGGGGTTAGTTTTATTATTAGGGGCTAGTGTTAGTATCAGGGGTTAGTGTTAGTATTGGGGTTAGGGGGTTAGTGTTAGTATTAGGGGCTAGTGTTAGTATCAGGGGTTAGTGTTAGTATTAGGGGCTAGTGTTAGTATTAGGGGTTAGTGTTAGTATTAGGGGTTACGGGGTTAGTGTTAGTATTAGTGGTTCATGTTAGTATTAGGGCTTAGGTGGTTTGTGTTAGTATTAGGGGTATTTTGGTTTGGGGAGGGTTAGTATTAGGGTTTGGGGAGGGGTAACTTTTAGGGTGTAATTTATTAGGGGGGTTTCATTTATTTGGGGGTTACGCTGAACTGTCAGCGCTTACATTGCCGCGGTGAAACGGCTGTGTTGCATTTCACCGCTGACGGCTCAAATTCAGCACTAAACGGCCGCACTGAACTGTCATACACCCTATGTGACATGCAATTATCTTTACTTTCACATGATCTACATTTACATTGAAAATAATTTAACAGGGCCTCAATATTCAAAGATACCCAATGAGGATGGTTAGGAGAGTTGGGGAGGACTGTAGCTATGGCAGCAGCAATAAATCTGTTACTTGCAGTTTTAATGAGATGGGAAGAACTGAGGACAGCATTTCAGACCTGTCTCTTTAAATTAGGCGTTTCTATTAACATATCATGTGCCGACGACCTTTCAGTCTGAAAATCTTATCATTATTAAATATTAAAGGGACAGTAAAATGCGGCAGCAAACTGAGACCAGTACTTGAAGGAAGCAAGTGTTTGTAAGTAAACCCGACACGTATCTTAATAGATACACGCGGGTTCAGTATCTGCTGTGTCTCACATGCGAGACACAGGACTTGCTCGCCCCGCTCTGACTGCCGAATGCAAGGGCCTCTCGCTGCTAGTTCCTATGGAATCATGGCAGCTGCCAGTCAGAGGATAAACTGGCGTGTACTATCAAATGTACACGCCAGGTCATCCTCATAGGCCAATGTAGCCGCGTTGGAAAAAATCTCCAATGCAGCTGAGAGAGCTGGGAGAATTTTTCCAACTTAGCTACTTTTGGGTCTTATTTTTGAAATTCCCGTTTCCATTTCCCCTGCAATTCTCTCATTTTGATTAAACCCAACAAGGGAAGTGCCATTCCATGTCTGCATGTTCACAAATACATACAAAAAGGTTCCTTGCCTTCTTTCCTGCAATTTGAGAAACAAAATGTATGGTGTACAGGATAGATCAGAGAAGTACAAAATCAATACAGCATATGGTAGAGCACAGCAACCCACAGGCATACGTCTAAATGGGGCTCCGGGGAATCAGGTGTACGGTTAATAAGGCTTAGCAATGAGAATGCTCCAACATTCTTTCGATTACTCAGACATGTGCACAGAGACGGGTCTGGCCACTGGGAGATAGTAGGTGACTGCCAAGGGCATTACGACACCAGAGCACTGGATCTGTCCCAGCCCTGCAAGGCTTTTCTAATAAGGGCCGAGTGGTGCTAAAATAACAGTGGAGATCAAAGGCAGAACCTTTTAGCCAGACTCTGCTCACACACAGTGCAATAACTAATCAGGTTGCCGTTATGCTCTTCCTTTGAGTCTCAGTACCACCAGCATCCCTGTATCTCCTTATTTATCTGGACATCTAATGGTAGGAAGCAGGAGATCTGTGTTTCCCGCTAGTAGAGACTGGAAGTGCCATTGTAGCACGGACCTCCTGCTCCCTCTCCAAAAAAAAAATAAATTATGCAAATATGGGACAGCTGTGGAGGCCGCTCGAAATGGTAATTCAATGGAGATTTCAATAGTCTTTCATACTCTAAGATATGTTTCGGGAATTAAACTCACATTATGTTGGGCGGCTTTTGTGCATGCTCCCAGGATTTCACCATCCAGTCTCTTTTATAGATGCATAACCACACTAACCAAGCTTACAAACAAACTCTAATATGTGCAAAAGGCATCGGTTTTAACCAGTCCAGCTCTTGCCTGATGCATAGTGATTCATACACGATAAAGTATATATATATATATATATATATATATATATATAAAAGATGGCCTGCTCGTGAGAACTTTCATACATACATTAAGATCGCAAACTATCTTTGTGTTTGTTGGATTCTTATTATAGATTTGGAACTAGACTCAACATAAAACCTGAAAGTAGCCCAGTGGCCCAAACTGCATGGCCACTCGCCCCAAGTCATCATGCATGCTGGAGAAGCCTGCTGTATGTTGGATTTCAGACTATGGCAGTAGTGTATCTTCCACAAGGCAAACAAGGCACTCGCCTAGGGCGGCACTTTGTCAGAGGGTGTTAAAGCACACTTCTGGTGCTTCAAACATTTTCGCTCCCTCCCCCACCTGTCAGCAGGCTTTAGCTCCTTCCAATTAATCGGGGTGATGGGGGCATGTAATGGACGTGATGGGGGCATGTAATGGACGTGATGGGGGCATGTAATGGACGTGATGGGGGCATGTAATGGACGTGATGGGGGCATGTAATGGACATGTTGGGGTGTAAGAAATGAGGGTGATGGGGGCATATAATGGAGGCGATGGGACATTTAGTGTGTGTGCAATGTGGGCATGTAATGGGGTGATTGGGCATTTAATGTGTGTGCAATGTGGGTGATGGGGCATGTCGTAGGTGTGCAACGTGGGTGGAAGGGGGGGGGGTGCCCACATTTTGTCTGCCTAGGTCAGCACAAAACCAAGATACACCACTGGATTAGGGAATTGACAAAAGAATTTCAAACTTTAGGCCCAAACAGCAGAGGTTGAAGTGTAGCGGAACTGGAGACTTTTTTTTTTTTTTTGTTCAACTCGGCTATTCTGGCCTTAAGTTTGAAATTCCACTGTCAATTCCCTTCCCTCTGTCATAGATGAAAGCCCCTGTGTTTTGAATCACCAGGACCCAATGCATTCTAAGTGCAGAACGGATAAGGTCCCAATGGCAAAGTCTTTTATAGATTTCTAATCATTTCATATCATCCGTCTAATAAGCCCCGTGAAACGGATCCGCTTGCTTACAATAACAGAGGAATAGAGATTCCATAAGATACCGAGTATTGAGTATAGGAGAGTCCGCTAATCTATAACATCCAACAGAGGTTAAACTTGGCCTACAACAACCTGTACAAATCAATAATGTTTTTCTACATTCATGGAGAGCTGCGGAAACAAAGAATACATAATAAGGGATGGCTCATGCTTCCCCTGCCACTGAAAGGGTTACAACTGTCTGGGTGCCTCCGTCTCTGCTGATACTCCTACATCAGGCACTGCTGCAGCGAATACTGAAAGCGAACCACTTTCATGGGTTTCTTTTGATTTGCAATATTTTTTTCTTTATAATAAGTGCAGAAATACATATGACAGATCTGAATGGTTCCTAGGAGACAATATAAGAGATGTGGTGTGAACCGAAAAATGCAGCACTGTTATCTATATCCATTGCTTAAAATCCTTTACCAGAACGGGAGAGAGTCATTTTTAATGTTAATTCATGTACACATAGGGGCTCACTGAATGCGAAAAGTGTGCTCAGAATAGAGAAGAAAAAAAAAAGGAGGATATTCAATATAAATATGTGCAAACAGTGTGCCAAAAGAAAGAAATAATACTTAACGCTATCTTTGTGTAGATATTGCCAGAAGATCTTCTTCCATATTTTTTTCCGGAAAAACAAACAAAGAGATATGCACAAAAATAGTGTTATACTGTTTAACCAGGGTGTAAGGGGTTAATTTCACTTTGCAGCTACCTGAGACTAATGTGTGGCAGTGTCAAGATGTTGCAAGTAGAGCTGGATTTAGTCTCTCCAGTAGTATGTTCATTTAAACATTTAAAACATTGTGTTATTGCTTTGTTGTGTAAACAGAAATAAATAGACTCAAACCAAAATACGTCTTTGTGGCACTAAGTGTGTTTTAATTGTAGGCAAACAGAGCTCTACTTGTCTGATGTATAGACTTATTAAAACATTACTTGCCACTCAATTCATTCATTTAGTGTTAATCGAGGTGTTTTCTCCATGTAAAAGTGAGCTGCATTATATAATTATCACAATAATTTTTTGGGTCCGTTCACAAGAAAGTATGCACAGTTAACAAAAAAATAAAACATAATTAAACAGACAGTCTAAGTACCGAGATTCCATTGTCAGCCAATGTGGAGCCATCTATTGGCCGAAAGAATAGGTTATATATATACCCATGTACATGTATGCCGGCGGCAGGCGCCCCCACAAAGATGGCACAGGACAGGTTCCATAGCAGGGCACAGGATAGGTTCCAAAGCAGGGCACATGACAGGTTCCATAGCAGGGCACATGACAGGTTCCATAGCAGGGCACAGGACAGGTTCCATAGCAGGGCACAGGACAGGTTCCATAGCAGGGCACAGGATAGGTTCCAAAGCAGGGCACATGACAGGTTCCATAGCAGGGCACATGACAGGTTCCATAGCAGGGCACAGGACAGGTTCCATAGCAGGGCACAGGACAGGTTCTATAGCAGGGCACAGGACAGGTTCCATAGCAGGGCACAGGAAAGGTTCCATATCAGGGCACAGGAAAGGTTCCATATCAGGGCACAGGACAGGTTCTATAGCAGGGCACAAGACAGGTCCATAGCAGGGCACAGGACAGGTTCCATAGCAGGGCACAGGACAGGTTCCATAGCAGGGCACAGGACAGGTTCCATAGCAGGGCACAGGACAGGTTCCATAGCCGGGCACAGGACAGGTCCATAGCCGGGCACAGGACAGGTTCCATAGCAGGGCACAGGACAGGTTCCAAAGCAGGGCACAAGACAGGCTCCATAGCAGGGCACAGGACAAGTTCCATAGCAGGGCACAGGACAGGTTCCATAGCAGGGCACAGGATAGGTTCCAAAGCAGGGCACAGGACAGGTTCCATAGCAGGGCACAGGACAGGTTCCATAGCAGGGCACAGGACCGGTTCCATAGCAGGGCACAGGACAGGTCCATAGCAGGGCACAGGACAGGTTCCAAAGCAGGGCACAGGACAGGTTCCAAAGCAGGGCACAGGACAGGTTCCATAGCAGGGCACAGGACAGGTTCCATAGCAGGGCACAGGACAGGTTCCATAGCAGGGCACAGGACAGGTTCCATAGGAGGGCACAGGATAGGTTCCAAAGCAGGGCACATGACAGGTTCCATAGCAGGGCACAGGACAGGTTCCATAGCAGGGCACAGGACAGGTTCCATAGCAGGGCACAGGACAGGTTCTATAGCAGGGCACAGGACAGGTTCCATAGCAGGGCACAGGAAAGGTTCCATAGCAGGGCACAGGAAAGGTTCCATAGCAGGGCACAGGACAGGTTCCATAGCAGGGCACAAGACAGGTCCATAGCAGGGCACAGGACAGGTTCCATAGCAGGGCACAGGACAGGTTCCATAGCCGGGCACAGGACAGGTTTCATAGCAGGGCACAGGACTGGTTCTATAGCAGGGCACAGGACAGGTTCCATAGCAGGGCACAGGACAGGTTCCATAGCAGGGCACAAGACAGGTCCATAGCAGGGCACAGGACAGGTTCCATAGCAGGGCACAGGACAGGTTCCATAGCCGGGCACAGGACAGGTTTCATAGCAGGGCACAGGACTGGTTCTATAGCAGGGCACAGGACAGGTTCCATAGCAGGGAATAGACAATGTGTCACAGTCATGTAAAGTGCCAGTTCAGCACCCAGGCCAAACAGGTAAAGACAAACACACATCAGCAATCAGAGATGATTCACAGACGGCACAGCTGATCAGACCACATCAAAGTCATGGCACTGGGTTCAAGCAAGGGCTGGTAAATATAGATATAATCATAAAATGGAGGATAAGGGTGGGGGGGGGGGCATAACAAAAAATGCTGCTGGTATAAATAAAAGTAGTGCACAAACTACAATGTGAATAATAAAAAGAGGAGAGTATAAACCACGGAGGCATGCCCTGAGGAATATCCGTTGGTCAAAATGCGTTGGCTAGTGTTTTGGCTCCGTTGAGCCTCCGTACTTCTCCCGATGCCATTTTCTGTTTCGGGTTTGGAATTCTAAGACCTGTATTCTCCTCGGCCCTTGGACACATCACCTGCATGGACTGCCTCCATTATATGGACTTTTATGTGGTTGTTTTTATTTATTTATAAAATATTTACTTTTATAAGAGTTCTTTTATTTGATTCTGGATTCCTGCTATATCTTATTTGGCCTGTACATGTTGCTCCACATATATTTGTAGCTTGGCTTGTGACTACCAGACCATCATCCCTCCCCCATAGTTTTTTTTGCAGCCATTTTTGGGCTGCCATCCTTTGTTTTTTAATCGTCACTGTGTCTGCAGATGATTCTGTTCTGCAGCTTTTTACAGAAAGTGCATTTTGCTTTGCACCATTGGTTGCCTTGTGGTTTGTGGGGTCTCATCATTTGCGAAGGGGCTTGTACTCTCCTTTTTCATTGCTGGTAAATATAGTGCAGCTAATTAGGATACAGGACAGGTGCTTTGACTTGTAACAGCTGTGGGGAAGGTGACTGTCCAGAAGTGTCCTGCAGAGCTGTGGCAGGTAATCTATAGACTATAGACTATGTTTGTCTGTCACTCATGCCATTGAAGCCTCCAATAGAGATATTTATTCAACCAGATCTTTTTTCATTCTTTTTTTTTCTTTATCATTTTTATATCAAAATATAAATACCAAGCATATACATATAAACAGTAGTGTATCTTCCACAAGCCAAACAAGGCACTCGCCTAGGGCGGCACTTTGCCAGAGGGTGTTAACGCACACTTCTGGTGCTTTAAACATTCTCACTCCCTCCTCCATTTTAGCTTTAGCTTCTTCCAATTAATCGGGGTGATGGAGGCATGTGACATGGTGAGGGTATGAAATGAGGGTGGTGGTGGCATGTAATGGGGGTGATGGGGCATTTAGTGTGTATGTAATGTGGGTGATGGGGCATGTCGTGGGTGTGTAATGTGCGTGATGAGGCATGTCGTAGGTGTGCAACGTTGGTGGGGGGTGCTCGAATTTTGCCAACCTAGGGCAGCACAAAACCAAGATACACCACTGCATATGAATACAAAATACTTTAGCAAATCTACAATATGCTAATCACTTTTATAACTTCTCAAATTTGCCTATTCATGAGGAAGAGATCACCACATATAACACAGAAGTACATTATACTACACACACTGGATGGAGAACAGGGACAAGACTGAAATTATTTCCAAGGTAAGAATACATTTCAATTATGCTATTAAGACCACTTGAATGCTCCTATATTGCACTCTGCAATACCCCACTATGTATCTCTATCTTTAGATCCTACTTTAAATTGATAATAAAAAAAAAAACACCCTTCTTCATTTTGTAATTTTTTTTTTTTTTTTTTAACTATAGGCCAGATGGAGGAGGTGGCTGAATTCCAATTTGAGGCTATTGCAATGTTTGACTCCATGAGAATATGACAAAATCCCGGATCTACTGATTTCGCCTGCTCGGTTATGTGCAATAAAATTTTTAAAAAAAATCAGGTTTGAAAGGGATCAGTAATCCACACAAACTTTCATTTTTGTTGAGATAACAGGTAGGGTCACAATGTCACCAAATATGCAATAAGTCTACTTTCTGTAATCCGCAATGCCAGCCAACATCATTATCTTATTGGGGAGATTTTGGCCAGGCAACTTGGGACCAGTTATCAGAAACTGTATCTCAACCAAATTAAGACAATGCAGCACTTTATGAGTCATACTCAGTGCGTTAATTCAAACCCCTTGTGAAATATCAATACCCAACTTCATTTTTCCATCTCTCGATGCTTGGGAGAGTAAAACCAGGTTTGCCATTTCTCAACAAATCCACACATTTTCATGTAATATATTTAGAATCTTTTTGTTAAAGTAGTGCACTTCCTTTTTCTTTAGCCAAATACACGGTTGAATTTAAGACAAAAATCGACCAGAAATAAGTCTTCTGACCACAATATTAGATGTGAATGTTTAATCCGTATGTAATATTCGGCATATAGTGCATATCCCTCACCCAAATGGACAGATTTCCCTACACGTTTCGCGCATAAAAGCCTCTCGTCGTCAAGAGCCTTACAGATTCTTCACCTATAATGTAAGGGATTGTGACTAAGTGAACCAAGGGTCAAATAAAACAGATCTATGTAGGACTTCTTGAGGACGGGAGGAGATGGGGCAGACACCAAAAACACTAGAGGGTCGTAAGTTTAATCCAATGCAAGAAATACATGGGCACATCGTATTATATACTCTTTTTTTTTTTCATATAGTTTTTATTATATGTTTGGGCACATTGTATTATATACTCTTTTTTTTCATATAGTTTTTATTATATGTTTGGGCACATCGTATTATATACTCTTTTTTTTTCATATAGTTTTTATTCTATGTTTGGGCACATCGTATTATATACTCTTTTTTTTCATATAGTTTTTATTATATGTTTGGGCACATCGTATTATATACTCTTTTTTTTTTCATATAGTTTTTATTCTATGTTTGGGCACATCGTATTATATACTCTTTTTTTTCATATTGTTTTTATTATATGTTTGGGCGATGTGTATTATATACTCTTTTTTTTTCATATAGTTTTTATTCTATGTTTGGGCACATCGTGTTATATACTCTTAATGTGCTATGTGTTCAATTAGAGACAATAGCGGGTATGTATACACATGGAACACAAATACTAAATCAGATTCCAGATAAAGGAAGTCTGCGTTGCCTCTTCATGGAGCCGGCACTCATTGCGCTAGCACAGCCCATGTATAAATAACCAGGCTAGATTAGTGTTTGCCAGAGGTTCTTCCAGTTCGTTGCTGTGATACACAACGAATGGCGATTGGGCCTTTTTTCCCCACTTCTCAAAACTTTTCAGTGCTTTTTACGCATGACCCCCAATATAAGCTAATAACAGCTTAAAAATTACAAGTATATTTCTTTATGTATTATAATATTAAATGATTTTTGTGTCACCAAAGAGAGGGAAGTATAATTAAAGTAAGCTGCTGGATCAAATATCTCTTAGGCCAAAGGATATATCTGCTGTGCAGTAAGGAATTCCAATGAGCCTCTTGTATATCCATAAATTCATTTTTTTTTTTATGCACTAATATTTATTTTAATGCAAATCCTCTCAATAAGGATGTTTTAACCCATTCCGTGTAAGAGCGAGGGTTTTTGCTTGTTTGTTTACCTCTCCGTCCATTGGACATAACGATATCACTCAATTGAACCATATGCAGTCGGAAATATAATAGATACCCTTAATTTATTTACTATAGTGTTATTCTGTAGTGCCTTATTTGTTAATCACCTGAACATAGTTTTTTTTTTTACGTTAATCTACCTCTGTATGCCAATATTCCTAAAGCATCCTAATTAGCTAATAAACTGCTCAGCAAACAGCACCTGTGGTCCCCGCTCTCCATCCCAAATCCTTGGAACAGATGCTCCATATCCAGGTACATTAGACTGTTATCCAAAACCAGCTTGGGAGTAAGTCTTAAGACGTTTTAATTAGTTCAGTATGTTCCCACCTGACTACAGGGCACAAGTGAATTTAGAGAGCAATCCTGATCTAGAATTGACCTGCCCAGTTTTCTTGCGTAATGGGATCAAAATAAAGTATGATGCATCTTGTAGTGTTTAATGTGTGCATTGTACAAGTCTTTGAATACAAACACTTGCAAACATGCCTCAGAAATCTCTTTGCTGTTCTAGTCTTCCCACGAGAAAAGAAAAGAGAGGTGCAAAATTATGAAAAATGTCACAACCAATGTCTAATAAAGTAAGTAAAATGCCATTACTCCAAGAAATAAAATTTTAAGTCGCTAACTTGAAAATGAAGAAATAGAAGCACAGCTCGGATACTTGACAAACGGACCCAAACAGAAACAAACAGTTCAATGTAGATAGTATAAGTACCAAGAGTGTTACAAAGTAGTCTTTAGGTTTGCAGTACAACAAGGAGACTATAAGACAAATGGTACATAACTGCAAAGATGAACCTGAGCCACAAATGGTGTAAACGCTAGATATATACTATGGGGTGGGGATTTCTCCACATTGCCCAGACACAGATAGTGCCAAATACCACTTACACCAGTCCTGATTGTCTAGGTTACCCATGTATAAAGTATCAGGCTCTGAAAAGATATTACCACCATTCCACACTGCCAATAATCAGCAGGTGTGAGCCTCTAATGCTCCTTCTTCTACTTCAAGGATTATTCTAATGCTTGGAGTTGGTCTACCTTTGTTTATGTGGTGGAGTTTATTATATCAATTCTTTTATTGATTATTTCTCTTATTCTCAGGTTGTATACTTATTTTGTGAGTTACTTCTTATTTGTTTTACCAACCTAGAAAAAGCAAGTTTTATAAAAGAAATAATGCTGTTTGTATTTGTAAAGGAAGGCATGCTATCCATAAAATTCATTCTTTGAACAGACTCTTATTTGGTGATGCAGAAAAAGACAGAAAAAAACAATTTCATCTTTTTTTTACCCCTAAAGCATTTCAGATTCTTCCTGGATCACCTACTTTACCTTAAATTGTTACAGCCGTCTATACATGAAAAAGCTCTCTATGTTGACCATGAACAAAATCGCAATATAGAAAGCCTTTCTTTATAGTCAATAATTCAGTTTCATAGCAAGTCTCTGAACCCGATACAGTTTCATGTTGTCCTTTTGTTTTTCAACTGGTGCCCAAAATTGTATTGCATAATCCAGATGAGATATTAACAATGATGTGTAAAGAACCAGAATTATGTACTAACCCCTTGTATTCCTCTTTTAATACATGATTACAGCAACTGAACACAAGTACACACAGCCGCACAGTCTATCATCACCAAATCTTCTAAACTCTTTACCTAACAAACTAATTTATCTTATCAAAATGTATAATGTTTCGTTAATCTATATTGTCACTAAGAATACTTTGATTCCGTAGGGGAGAGAATATGTGGTGAAACACAGTTCCACTAGAAGAGAAGAGAGAGACATGTGTAATGTGCACACTGAGGAGAAGAGAGAGAATTGTGTGTCAAATATGTTTTCTAAATTGGAAGAGAGGAGAATCCTGACATGATTGAGGTTCTTTGCTTCATACCCGACGCTTCTATGTCAATTAGATTTGAATTTCACCCTGCTTTTTTTCCTCACCGTATTACGTTTCAGCAGAGTTGCAGGCTGATCAAATTAATTGTTTTGTATTTCGAGTAATTTCCAATTGTCTACATTGACCAAGCAACACTGATGTTTATTTTTGTCATTATTGTTTTCCGCTTTTTTTTTTGGCCTTGGTTTCTCTCTTCTCTCACAACCGGGGAGTGGCCTCAAAGAAAATCAGTCCTGATATCCTGAAAATATATCAGGAAACCTAGCCATTCTCATGCAAAGGCTCTTGTTTGGTTGCCCATGGGGACTTACAAAGCAGTCGCAATCTGCAAATACTTCACCGAGAAAGATTTCCAAATGCTTCAAAAGACTTCATGAAACCTTAGAAGAAAGGAGGAAATTATTGCATTAAAAATTTAAACTCAAATTCTAATCCAGGGTCGTCTGACTTTGCCAATGTCACGTCAACCGCGGATACAAATATTTTATTCTATTAAAAAGAACAGCAGTTTAGATCTATAACACTCAAGATTTTTGTATTTTTAATTCCAATAGAGATTGTTTAGTGTCAGTATTATAAAATAATTGTTTAAATTAAACTACAACCATCTGGCAAATGTGTATCAGTAAAATGAGTCAAAGGTATTAACAATTTTGAATATTTGTTTTTCTTTTTGTGTTGACTAGGAACCTATATATTTATACACATTTGGATATTTTATTAAAATTGTACAAAACATTTAAATATAAAAAAAAGAACAGAGTTGTTTTTTTAGAGAAGGAATTTGTTTTGAAGCAGTCTGTCACTGTTTTTTTTTTTCTTTCTTTTTTTTAAACTTTTATTGAAAAATAAATTTTATGTTTTTGCACCTGTTTGTTTTTTAGAGGGGTAATGCATGTATGGCCCTTTTTAAGGTTAAATTGACTATAGTTATGAATTAGTTTAAACTAATTGTTTTTTTTACTGGCAGGCAGGTAACAAATATCTTGAGGCCAATATTAAGTTTATAAGATGATCTAATTCACGCAGTATGTTGATTACTATTGGCACAAAGGCTTGCGTAGTAGCTGTTGAAGGAAGGTGATGTCTAGTGTATTTATTGTATATCTTATTTATTGTATGTCTTTGGTTCTGTATATAAGACATGGCTGTCGTATTAGACTATTTGTTTATTTTTATATGCACACAGCTACACGATGGCGCCCATAGAGGCCCGGCCCCATGATAGGAACTGCATTATAAAGCATTTACCTGTATTTATTTGCAAACCTACTTTGATTAACCATTCATTCATGACCAATCATTATTTGGTTGTAATAGAGGTTATGACTACAAATGTTGGTGCTGTAAGGTGCCAACTGAACCTAGCACTGAAAAGGTGCAGAGACCTTGTCAGTTCACCTTTGAAAGTGTTGGCAGATTTAAAGGACAACTGTAGTAAAAAAAAAAAATAATAATAATAACTTATGTTTAATTGAAAGATTAAACATAAGTTAATCATTTGTAATTGATTTATAAAGAAATTCTTTCATGAAAGAATACATATAAATTACTTTATTAAGCCTTCTTTGCTCCATATCGTTCTCTCAGGGGGCAGACATGTTGTTTAGAATCTTGGGTCAGATCTTCACTCACCTTGGTTCAGATGAACAAAGTTCTGACCAAAGATTCTAAACAAAATGTCTGCCTACTGGTAGAGCTATATGGAGTAAAGATGTCTCAATAAGGTACTTTCTTTGTATTCTGTCATTAAAGCATTTCTATATAAAATGCCTACACTTGATGCAATACTTTAATTAAACAGAACTACATTTTTTGCTGCAGTTTTCGTTTAAAGAGTGCTTCTGTCATAACATCTGGTTAGGTGGGGAGAGAAGACCTTTTACAATACAAAATGTCATGAAATGATCATGTAGCGTGGTGTCTGAGGGATTATCTATAGGTGAAACATGTATATAAATTCTAGAACCCTTGGACTGATACCATGTCTCAGTGGGAGAGATCATCTCTTCACTTTGAAATTTCTAGTATATGCAGAGGAATGTCAGGAATCTGGCGAAAAAGGGACATTTTTGCTGTTGTTGTAAAAGTATTGTGAGCAGAAAAACAGAATAAATATAAGTTTCAGCACAATACACTCAAACCATGGTGTGTTTTGACTAGTTGTCAAAGCTTGGCATAAAGTCTCGACAACAAAAAAAAACTAAATAAAAATATATTGTTTTCCTACTTGGAGGGGCCATGTACTAAAAACAAAAAAAGGGAATATATTTTATGTGCAAAACTAGTTATGCACTTTGCTCCTTTTGCGATGTACTAAACATTTAACACTCAAATAGTAAATATGAGCAAATTGTGGATAAAAACGGGCAAGTTTGCGAATATATTTTTTCTACCTTGTTTTATTAGCCCGTAGAAAAAGCCGGTGTGATTTACACACGCAAAATAAGAATTATTTTCCCACAAAATATTCGCAACGGTCTTTAGCGCTCGCAAATATAATCACATTGCATTTGCGTGAACATAAAAATTAGACGGAAGAGGCGCATGATGGGAAACAAAATGTTACAAAATATTTGCAAATTGCGCCTTACTCATGATTGTATAATACATGCCCCCTCTTGATGTTTAAATCGGTAACAAAGAATAAAGCTTTGTAACAGCGAGATTTGATTACAGGGAGGAAAGAAAAAAAATCAGACAAAGCAATTTCAATAAATTAATTATAATCTATGAATTTGGGACACAATGGAAATGGTATGGAAATATTTAATCTCTATTACTCTCTTGTGACTGAGACTTTTGACCTTCGTGTCACAACCTTTGACCATCCCTTAGGACACAGCTAAATATAGCTACATTGTTTCAAACAATGGCTTCATAAATCTCCTGTTAATGTTGCTTTGGTTAACAGCATTATTAGATGCCAGCTGGGTTTCCGAGCACACCGTATAGTATATTAGAAATGCTACCTTAAAGCAACAATTAAAAATAAAAAATAATTGCCTTTGATGAATTGTCCAGTCAATAAATAAATAATGTAAATTATTATTTTTGATATGGTCACATTCTAAATTGTAGCCACCTCAAAACTACAAATTGTTTGACTTAATTAAGAATGTCTGGTGAATGAGAGGAATGAATTTGTTTATTCCTTAGGTGCTAATGCTATGCATTTGTAATTGAGGGCACGGGTGTCCAGAATGCAGCTTGTAGTCCAAACGGATCCCACCTATCACTAGGGTAAGCCTGGACAAACTTTAAGAATTGTTTAACCCCTTAGTGACATGACTTTTTTTGGCCGTGTCTTACCATTGGTGAGCTGTTTTAACATTTCTGCAGTGTTTATGTTTAGCTGTAAATTCCCATTCCCTGTATCAACACAAATTATATATCGGCATACAAAGGACTTTCTTTAGATACCATTATTTTCATTATATTACATAAACATAAAATATGATGAAAAAAGTAAACATACCTTTTTTTTAACTTTGACCTGAAAAATCTTTTTCAAAATTAAAAATGGTAAAAAAAGACTCCCTCTAAATAGTTTTAAAATGTTATCCTAAGTTTAGAAATATGCCATGTTTACATGTTTTTCTGTTGTTGTTTTTTTGCGAGTTATGGGGCAATAACTGAAAATAGTGATTTTTTTTTCCTAACCATTTTCTCCTACAGCGACATTTTGACACCAATCCTAACCCTAAATATAACCCTTATGATAACAACAACACTAATGCAATGCTAACCCTAAAGTTAAAACTAACCCTTATGCTAACCCTAGATATAAGGCAAATTTAGCCTTTTTTGTTATTGCGTTGTTACTGACTGCCTCTAGGTGCCTTCTACAGTGAATTGCAATGTTGCTTAATGCTTTGACCTCAAGTCATTATAGCGACTAGACATGTGCAAAACTAAAATTTTCGTTTCGTTTTCGTCCATTCGGACGAAAATTTTATTTTTTTTGTCTAAAACGTTTTTTTCGTTTCGTTTTATTCGTTTCGTTTTATAGAATACGTGTAATACTATTGGCTTTCTATAAACCGAACGAGAGCCCCATTCATAAGAAATTCTTATGAATGTGGCTCTCGTTCGGTTCATAGAAAGGCAATAGTACTACAAGTTTTCTATAAGCCGAAAGTCTATAAACCGAAGGTCGTTCGGTTTATAGATTTTCGGTTTATAGAATACATAGAATTACATGTTATTTTATGTATTCTATAAACCGAAAGTCTATAAACTGAAGGTCGTTCGGTTTATAGACTTTCGGTTTATAGAATACATAGAATTACATGAACGAATATGCTATTTTTCTACGAAAATGCATTAGTCCGAAAACGAATGCACATGTCTAATAGCGACACAGCCTGATCGGTGCTAGCGTAGATTGATTGCTAACACTGCTCATTCCACCGAAGGACGGACCAGATCCATCCTATGTCAGCAATGGAGTTTCTGCCTGGACTGACCTAGCCCAGTTACAGACAGCCTCTGGCACCCAAAACAATCTGACCTTGTTATGGTGCCACCCACTGACACCTTAAGATGTTGCGTGATGTCATTATGGACTCCCTACCTAGGCCATGGCTGCTTTCTACATACATTATTGGGTCTATCCAATGCAATACGAGTTTTAGATCTAGGAGGTCAACTTTGGAGGTTGACTTTCATTTTGAGACTAAGTCAAATTCGGCACCTGAGTTTTACTTGGTCTCAAAAAATAGCTTTGATCGTTTCACCTCCTAATTACCTTCGCCCTTGGGACACAGCTAAGTAAAACTCGAGTGTCGAATATGACTTAGTCTCAAAATGACCTCCAAGGTTGACCTTCTCGAGCTAAAACTCGATTTAGGTAAATATGAGTTCCATTTCAATGCAAAGTCGAAGCACGTGCTATTATTTAATTATACTGAAAAGAATCCCAGCCCTAGTTATATGTTATGTTGCTTACTTATTTTAAAACGTTATCAAAATTACAGAAAAAGAATTGTTATTTATTTTTAAACCACCACCATATTTTGGGGGTAGATGCCGGCACATGCGGACCAGGGTGGGGGGAGGCATGGTGCTTTGGCCAGAAACTAGCAGCTGACTTAGAACTGGTGAATAGTGTTGAGCGAACCGAAGTTGGAGTTCGGGGTTCGGCTATAAACCGAAAGTCTATAAACCGAAAGACATTCGGTTTATAGACTTTCGGTTTATAGAATAGCAATAGCATTACATGCATTCCATAAACCGAAAGTCTATAAACCGAATGTCTTTCGGTTTATGGAATACATGTAATGCTATTGGCTTTCTATAAACCGAAATAGAGTCCCCATTCATATGAATAGGTCAATTGACCTATTCGTATGAATGGGGACTATTTTGGTTTATAGAATAGCAATAGCATTACATGTATTACATCTGAGAGTCAAATAGAACTATCAAATACAGTGCTTACAGCGCACTTTGAAAAATTCTGGCTACCTCCTCCAGCACCACTTCCACCTACACCGCCACTGTCACCGCCTCCTCAACCTATGGGTCACTTACTATAAACTGAAAGAGAATATCCTGCACTCCAACCATCTCTCAAATGGATAATTCTGTTGATCCTCCTGGCAGCCATGCTTTAGATTTAGATTTATGTTCTTCCAAAACTAAAATCAAAGATTCCATCTAGTGCTATTTTATGGCTCAGCTGTATTTTTCATTTGTATGTATTTTATGTTATTTGAAGTTATTTCCCTATCCATATTTGTTTGCAGGGAACTTGTCCTACTCTTGCCCCCATTTTAGAAACATAGAATGT
Organism: Pelodytes ibericus; assembly: GCA_036172795.1. NCBI lineage: Eukaryota > Metazoa > Chordata > Amphibia > Anura > Pelodytidae > Pelodytes > Pelodytes ibericus. Next base: position 202,471,338 of record CM069860.1, read on the forward strand.
GTCGGCAGATAAGAACCATTCGGTCCATCCAGTCTGCCCAATTTTTTTTGAGTACTTTTATTAGTCCCCCGTTCCCGGTCTTATAGCTAGGATAGCCTTGTGTCTATCCCACGCATGCTTAAAATCCTTGACTGTGTTTACCTCTACCACTTCTGCTGGCAGGCTATTCCATACATCCACTACCCTCTCAGTAAAGTAATACTACCTGATATTACTTTTAAATCGTTGCCCCTCTAATTTAAGACTATGTCCTCTAGTTGTGGTAACATAGTAACATAGTAACATAGTAATTTAGGTTGAAAAAAGACACAAGTCCATCAAGTTCAACTCTTCTACCTATCATTACAGCTTTTGATCCAAAAGAAGGCAAAAAACCCCTAAGGAAGCTATTTCGAATTTTGCCTCCTGGGGGAAAAAATTCCTTCTTGACTCCAAGAGGCAATCAGATTTCTCCTTGGATCAATAAGCTCTTTTATTAATGCTTATTCTATTATTAATAGCCCTGTATGTTCTGCTTTCCTAAAAAAACATCCAAACCATTTTTAAATGCATCTATTGTGGTTGCTAGCACTACCTCTCTTGGCAGTGAGTTCCATAACTTTATTGTCCTAACCGTAAAGAATCCCTTCCTTTGCTGTCTATGAAATCTTTGCTCTTCCAGTCTGAGGGGGTGACCTCTTGTTCTTTGTACCTTTCTGTTAATGAACAGGTCACTGGAGAGCTCTTTATATTGGCCCTGCAAATATTTATATAATGTTATCATATCCCCTCTGAGACGCCTTTTTTCTAACGAATATAAATTCAATTTTTTAAGTCTCTCTTCATAACTAAGATCCTCCAAACCCCTTATTAATTTTGTAGCTCTCCTTTGCACTTTTTCTAGTTCCTTAATATCCTTTTTAAGGACTGGTGCCCAGAACTGTACTGCATATTCAAGGTGAGGTCTTACCATTGATTTGTAAAGAGGCAAGATGATATCCTCCTCCCGTGAATCTATACCTCGTTTTATACATGCCAATATCTTATTGGCCCTTGCAGCTGCTGACTGGCATTGGGCACTGTTGCCAAGTTTGTTGTCTATAATTATTCCTAAATCCTTTTCATTAGTAGTTTTTCCCAGGGAAAAACCATTTAACGTATATGTTGCTTTGTTATTATTTTTCCCATAATGCATAACTTTACATTTGTCTATATTGAACCTCATTTGCCACTTTACTGCCCAGTCCCCCACTCTGTCCAAATCTTCCTGTAAAGAAAAAACATCAAGATTAGTCTTTATTGCCTTACCTAATTTAGTGTCGTCCGCAAACACGGAGACATGGCTCTCAGCACAATGTGGCAGATCATTAATAAACAAATTAAAAAGAAGAGGGCCCAAAACAGACCCCTGAGGTACTCCGCTTAATACCCTTGTCCAATTTGAGAATTTTCCATTTACAACAACCCTTTGTGTTCTATCTTTTAGCCAATTTTCAATCCACATACACACATTTGCCCCCAAACCTATTTCTCTCAATTTGTAGAGTAACCTTTTGTGTGGAACTGTATCAAATGCTTTCGCAAAATCCAAATAGATCACATCAACTGCCACACCTAGATCTATATTTTTACTGACTTCTTCATAGAATGTTATTAAGTTTGTTTGACAAGACCTGTCTTTCACAAAACCATGTTGACTTTTACTAATTATATTCTGGTTCAAGATGTATTCTTGAGTGTATACCTTTAGCAATCCTTCAAATAGTTTCCCCACTACAGATGTCAAGCTCACTGGCCTATAATTACCTGGCAGAGATTTTGATCCCTTTTTAAATATTGGAATGACATCCGCCTTTCGCCAGTCTGTTGGCACTGTACCTGAACTGAATGAATCCCTAAAGATCATGAATAGTGGTCTGGCCAGAATTATGCTTAACTCTCTAAGTACCCTTGGGTGTATACCATCTGGTCCTGGGGCCTTGTCTATCTTAACAGAGTGTAATTGCTTAAGCACTTTTTCCTGTGTCAGCCAATCCCATGTTTGCGGCGAATGTCCCATAGTAGTTTTACTTCTTTTAAATATACTCTCTTCCTTTACTGTGTTGATTCCCTTTATGTATTTAAATGTTTCTATCATATCCCCCCTGTTACGTCTTTCCTCCAAGCTATACATGTTAAGATGCTTTAACCTTTCCTGGTAAGTTTTATCCTTCAACCCATGAACCAGTTTAGTAGCCCTTCTCTGAACTTTCTCCAAAGTTCAGAGAAGAGAGATTTTACTTCCTTTTGCAGCCCTCTAGCCCTTTCCAGGACTTTTTTAGAGGCATTTCAGTGGCCAAAAGTTCAATGGGGTTCGGGGTCAAGTTCGGGGTCAAGTTTGAGCCCGAACCCGGACTTTTTTCCAAAATTTCGGCCGAACCCGAACATCCAGGTGTCCGCTCAACTCTACTGGTGAAGACTAGAGGACCCTGCCCGGAGGAGACATGGGGGACAGAAAAAACAGAAAGGAACATGGGGGGACAGAAAAGGAACATGAAGGACAGAAGCATGGGGGGACATAAAAAAATATGGGGGGACAGAAAAGGAACATGAGGGACAGAAGCATGGGGGGACAAAAAGGAACATGAGGGAGAGAAGCATGGGGGGACATAATAAACACTGGGGGTCAGAAGCATGGGGGACAGAAAAGGAACATGAGGACAGAAGCATGGGGGGGCATAAAAGGAACATGGGGAGACAGAAAATAAATGGGGGGGGGGGGCAGAAAAGGACATGGGGGACAGAAAACAAATGGGGGACAGAAAAGAAACATTAAAGGGTCAGAGAAAGTCATGGGAAGCATCAGGGGAGGCATAGGGGATAGAGAAAGACATGGGGAGCTTGAGGGGGACAGAGAAAGGCATGGGAGAGAGAAAGACATCATGAGCATGGACAGAGAAAGACACTCAATCAGCATGCTGGGACACGTCCTGTAAGTGCAATCAGCGTTTTGAGGTAAGTCCGTTTGGTATGTCTGGGGGCAGATGATCATGTCTGAGGAGTAGATTGTCATATCTGGAGGGCAGATTGGCAAGTCTGGAAGTAAATTTCCATGTCTGAGGGGCAGAGTGACAAGTCTGGGGACAGATTGCCATGCCTGAGGGGTAGATTAGCATGTCTGAGGACAGATTGGCAAGTCTGGGGGCAGATTGATTGTATATTTTTAACAGGATTCTCTATGTGGCATAATTAATTTTTCTATATTTTATTGGGACAGTAAAGTTTTATTCAGTCAGGATCTGGCTAATTATACATTGATTAGCGCTTTTCGTTACAACCGACTGAATACAAATGGGAGTTATACTGTACAACATCTGTGCTATCTGTAGAATGAGCTTGACTATACCATCCCTGAAATGGGAGAGGAGGGGTCCATCTTTGCCTAGGGTGCCAAAAATCCTTGCACCAGCCCTGGTTGTATTTGGGGTTATCACAAGAATAAGTAGCTTAGGTAATGTTGATCCAGGATGTTGATCCAGGATGAGTCCAACTGCCTTGAGTCCACTTTTTGCCCTTTTCTGGATAAACAACTATGGGTGTGTGGAAGGGTTGAACTTAATGGACTGCCTGTCTGTCATAACCCTAATTAACAAAGTAATTATCTATTTAGTTATATTTTTAAAAATATAATTGTATAATGTAAACAGACACCAGATAGGTCTGTGTGCCTAGGAATATCCATCTCTCCAAGCTTTCAGAAACCACACCTAAGTGATGTACCAATCGCTTGACTGAAGGAACTCTCTTATCAAGGATCATGTTTGTTCCTGGCCTAAACTAGAGCTGCCCTGCTTGGTTCTGTATCAGTCCACATACCAGTGAATTGTTCTATGATAAATGCCCTGTGTATTTTAGATGCATCATCATCCCCATCCAGAGACAATTAAGAAGCTGCTGGACAGCTGAGATGGGAACCAAGACCAAGCTACATTCTCGACTGCCAACAATTTGTACAATCTGAGAGCCATGGATGTGGTTGGCTAGGTCAAGAGTAGCTGGTAACTCCAACAGGCTGAAACAGAAAAGCTTTTCTACTTTCTGTGACCACAAAAGTTAATATGAGTGAGATAAGTGTAACTAAGACAATGAATAGGGTTGCCACCTTTTCTTCAAAGAAATACCGGCCTTGGAACTGTCTCCATAGACTTAACATTGGCCTGATGCCAATATTTTACTGGCCTGGCGGTAAAATACCAGCCAGGTGGCAACCCTAACAATGAATAGTACCGAGACTACATGTCAACGTAACACACACACACATATGGTTTAAAATAAGAGTAGTTTTCATCTTGGAAAATCTTCTTTTTTAGAGGCATTTTAGTGGCCAAAAGTTCAATGGGGTTCGGGGTCAAGTTCGGGGTCAAGTTTGAGCCCGAACCCGGACTTTTTTCCAAAATTTCGGCCGAACCCGAACATCCAGGTGTCCGCTCAACTCTACTGGTGAAGACTAGAGGACCCTGCCCGGAGGAGACATGGGGGACAGAAAAAACAGAAAGGAACATGGGGGGACAGAAAAGGAACATGAAGGACAGAAGCATGGGGGGACATAAAAAAATATGGGGGGACAGAAAAGGAACATGAGGGACAGAAGCATGGGGGGACAAAAAGGAACATGAGGGAGAGAAGCATGGGGGGACATAATAAACACTGGGGGTCAGAAGCATGGGGGACAGAAAAGGAACACGAGGACAGAAGCATGGGGGGGCATAAAAGGAACATGGGGAGACAGAAAATAAATGGGGGGGGGGGGCAGAAAAGGACATGGGGGACAGAAAACAAATGGGGGACAGAAAAGAAACATTAAAGGGTCAGAGAAAGTCATGGGAAGCATCAGGGGAGGCATAGGGGATAGAGAAAGACATGGGGAGCTTGAGGGGGACAGAGAAAGGCATGGGAGAGAGAAAGACATCATGAGCATGGACAGAGAAAGACACTCAATCAGCATGCTGGGACACGTCCTGTAAGTGCAATCAGCGTTTTGAGGTAAGTCCGTTTGGTATGTCTGGGGGCAGATGATCATGTCTGAGGAGTAGATTGTCATATCTGGAGGGCAGATTGGCAAGTCTGGAAGTAAATTTCCATGTCTGAGGGGCAGAGTGACAAGTCTGGGGACAGATTGCCATGCCTGAGGGGTAGATTAGCATGTCTGAGGACAGATTGGCAAGTCTGGGGGCAGATTGATTGTATATTTTTAACAGGATTCTCTATGTGGCATAATTAATTTTTCTATATTTTATTGGGACAGTAAAGTTTTATTCAGTCAGGATCTGGCTAATTATACATTGATTAGCGCTTTTCGTTACAACCGACTGAATACAAATGGGAGTTATACTGTACAACATCTGTGCTATCTGTAGAATGAGCTTGACTATACCATCCCTGAAATGGGAGAGGAGGGGTCCATCTTTGCCTAGGGTGCCAAAAATCCTTGCACCAGCCCTGGTTGTATTTGGGGTTATCACAAGAATAAGTAGCTTAGGTAATGTTGATCCAGGATGTTGATCCAGGATGAGTCCAACTGCCTTGAGTCCACTTTTTGCCCTTTTCTGGATAAACAACTATGGGTGTGTGGAAGGGTTGAACTTAATGGACTGCCTGTCTGTCATAACCCTAATTAACAAAGTAATTATCTATTTAGTTATATTTTTAAAAATATAATTGTATAATGTAAACAGACACCAGATAGGTCTGTGTGCCTAGGAATATCCATCTCTCCAAGCTTTCAGAAACCACACCTAAGTGATGTACCAATCGCTTGACTGAAGGAACTCTCTTATCAAGGATCATGTTTGTTCCTGGCCTAAACTAGAGCTGCCCTGCTTGGTTCTGTATCAGTCCACATACCAGTGAATTGTTCTATGATAAATGCCCTGTGTATTTTAGATGCATCATCATCCCCATCCAGAGACAATTAAGAAGCTGCTGGACAGCTGAGATGGGAACCAAGACCAAGCTACATTCTCGACTGCCAACAATTTGTACAATCTGAGAGCCATGGATGTGGTTGGCTAGGTCAAGAGTAGCTGGTAACTCCAACAGGCTGAAACAGAAAAGCTTTTCTACTTTCTGTGACCACAAAAGTTAATATGAGTGAGATAAGTGTAACTAAGACAATGAATAGGGTTGCCACCTTTTCTTCAAAGAAATACCGGCCTTGGTACTGTCTCCATAGACTTAACATTGGCCTGATGCCAATATTTTACTGGCCTGGCGGTAAAATACCAGCCAGGTGGCAACCCTAACAATGAATAGTACCGAGACTACATGTCAACGTAACACACACACACATATGGTTTAAAATAAGAGTAGTTTTCATCTTGGAAAATCTTCTTTTTTAGAGGCATTTTAGTGGCCAAAAGTTCAATGGGGTTCGGGGTCAAGTTCGGGGTCAAGTTTGAGCCCGAACCCGGACTTTTTTCCAAAATTTCGGCCGAACCCGAACATCCAGGTGTCCGCTCAACTCTACTGGTGAAGACTAGAGGACCCTGCCCGGAGGAGACATGGGGGACAGAAAAAACAGAAAGGAACATGGGGGGACAGAAAAGGAACATGAAGGACAGAAGCATGGGGGGACATAAAAAAATATGGGGGGACAGAAAAGGAACATGAGGGACAGAAGCATGGGGGGACAAAAAGGAACATGAGGGAGAGAAGCATGGGGGGACATAATAAACACTGGGGGTCAGAAGCATGGGGGACAGAAAAGGAACATGAGGACAGAAGCATGGGGGGGCATAAAAGGAACATGGGGAGACAGAAAATAAATGGGGGGGGGGGGGCAGAAAAGGACATGGGGGACAGAAAACAAATGGGGGACAGAAAAGAAACATTAAAGGGTCAGAGAAAGTCATGGGAAGCATCAGGGGAGGCATAGGGGATAGAGAAAGACATGGGGAGCTTGAGGGGGACAGAGAAAGGCATGGGAGAGAGAAAGACATCATGAGCATGGACAGAGAAAGACACTCAATCAGCATGCTGGGACACGTCCTGTAAGTGCAATCAGCGTTTTGAGGTAAGTCCGTTTGGTATGTCTGGGGGCAGATGATCATGTCTGAGGAGTAGATTGTCATATCTGGAGGGCAGATTGGCAAGTCTGGAAGTAAATTTCCATGTCTGAGGGGCAGAGTGACAAGTCTGGGGACAGATTGCCATGCCTGAGGGGTAGATTAGCATGTCTGAGGACAGATTGGCAAGTCTGGGGGCAGATTGATTGTATATTTTTAACAGGATTCTCTATGTGGCATAATTAATTTTTCTATATTTTATTGGGACAGTAAAGTTTTATTCAGTCAGGATCTGGCTAATTATACATTGATTAGCGCTTTTCGTTACAACCGACTGAATACAAATGGGAGTTATACTGTACAACATCTGTGCTATCTGTAGAATGAGCTTGACTATACCATCCCTGAAATGGGAGAGGAGGGGTCCATCTTTGCCTAGGGTGCCAAAAATCCTTGCACCAGCCCTGGTTGTATTTGGGGTTATCACAAGAATAAGTAGCTTAGGTAATGTTGATCCAGGATGTTGATCCAGGATGAGTCCAACTGCCTTGAGTCCACTTTTTGCCCTTTTCTGGATAAACAACTATGGGTGTGTGGAAGGGTTGAACTTAATGGACTGCCTGTCTGTCATAACCCTAATTAACAAAGTAATTATCTATTTAGTTATATTTTTAAAAATATAATTGTATAATGTAAACAGACACCAGATAGGTCTGTGTGCCTAGGAATATCCATCTCTCCAAGCTTTCAGAAACCACACCTAAGTGATGTACCAATCGCTTGACTGAAGGAACTCTCTTATCAAGGATCATGTTTGTTCCTGGCCTAAACTAGAGCAGCCCTGCTTGGTTCTGTATCAGTCCACATACCAGTGAATTGTTCTATGATAAATGCCCTGTGTATTTTAGATGCATCATCATCCCCATCCAGAGACAATTAAGAAGCTGCTGGACAGCTGAGATGGGAACCAAGACCAAGCTACATTCTCGACTGCCAACAATTTGTACAATCTGAGAGCCATGGATGTGGTTGGCTAGGTCAAGAGTAGCTGGTAACTCCAACAGGCTGAAACAGAAAAGCTTTTCTACTTTCTGTGACCACAAAAGTTAATATGAGTGAGATAAGTGTAACTAAGACAATGAATAGGGTTGCCACCTTTTCTTCAAAGAAATACCGGCCTTGGTACTGTCTCCATAGACTTAACATTGGCCTGATGCCAATATTTTACTGGCCTGGCGGTAAAATACCAGCCAGGTGGCAACCCTAACAATGAATAGTACCGAGACTACATGTCAACGTAACACACACACACATATGGTTTAAAATAAGAGTAGTTTTCATCTTGGAAAATCTTTTTATAATTCACTTATGTTAATAAAAAGTGAAGACGCCATCACCTATGACCCACCATTCGCTCTGCCCTAAGGTCCATCCCACCACGGCTGATCTAGTGCTGCACCAACCTTTCTGACGCACATGTAGAGTTAAGCTGTAGGATGGTGGATGGTTGGGAGGTAGAACGAGCAGAACACTGAACACATTACTCTTCGTGTATTCTATGGCCTTTATGGTCTACCGTCCTTCCATTAAAAGACGCTTACTGCCGGCAATTGCTACACAGTCTGAACTGTTCATTCTAACAGGGAGTCTTGATTGGCGGAAGGGAAGCAGGTGCTGTAAACGTGAGACTTGGGATTAATGTTTAAGTAGGCTGACAGTCCCACAGCTCGAGGACTTGCTCTCCAGGGGAAGGAGTAGTAACCAGCTGTGTGTGGCTATCTTTCGCCTGTGAGTGACATTGCCTCGAGCAGTTTAACTCTACTTGGCACAGAGGTATCACTTTTCATGAAATCGATTGGTAGGACGGGATCCGGCTGCCATTCTCCCTTACACTGCAAATTAATAGTAAATTCATACAAACCTGTCTATAATTAGTATCAGTAGGTGTCACTGTGTCAAGGCCCCTCTATATATATTCTTTTTTAACCTGATTACCTAAAATAATATAACAATTAAAGTTCCCACTCTTAAAACATGGGTTACAATTTTTTTTTACATTATTGGGATATTTGGCATCTGCCAAGTCGTAATAACAATGACACTAAAACCACAGTAAGATGGAGGGACACAGAGACAGAGTACCAACCCTGTGTGCACCTATGTATAAAATGAACTCCCAAACATTGTCAGGATTACATAACAAACCACACTTTTTTTTAAAAACACTTTTGTATGAGAGAATATTTATACATAACCCCCACAGAATTTCCCTTGGTATAAATACAAATACAAATGAGATTGCTATGTCTGGGTGACTACCCGGTATACTAAAGTATATATTCTTTAAATTATGTTTTCTCATGTGCGTCGGATTTTATGAGAAGACCCACTATAAATGCGTTTCTCAAGTCAGGGTCACAGAAAATTACTTTCAATACTATAATTGTATTTGAACACGACTTGCTCTTGGGTCATGAGTGCCGGTGCTCCCCAGAGGACCACATGCAGCTAACCCCAAACTTTGTCCATTTTCCAACTCAATGCACTTCATCCAAGAATTCATCGCCTTGCCCAGAGCTTCCATTACCTTATCTCAGACCAACGTCGGTTGTTGTATTTTATCAATTTAAGTCTGGTTGATTAATATAATGGGTTGATTTATTTTTATTTTTTTACTACTACTATTTTTTTGAGGGTGAGTCAACTATCAGAACCATAGTGGTCCGCTCTATTTCGTTTGCTACAATATATTAGCAATTACAGCTTACCCAACTGACTACTGCATATTTGTGCACAATAAAGAATGGCCTTAGCGGCTCAGCACACCCAGGTTCCCATCTGTATATCACCTGATCTCCTTTTAATGATCAGTGGAGCCTGCATTGAGATCTCTTAGGAAATGTTGACACTGTGGATGGAAAGAGGCAATTCGAGCAAAAGAATGAATATCGTTTATTACTTGTACACTTGGCTGACTGGGGCTTTACCAACCTCCAAAGATTCTGAACATGTTTAATGGAAGCCTGTATGATATGAAAATATTACTGATTGGATTCAATTCAATATCAAAAGCTCCCATGCATAGTAAATGCACTTTCAGTAATGTACCAGCCCAGCAGAAATATACATTTATAGAACTATTGTTGATATAAGGCTATATTTCTTAAATCTAAATTACATTTTTTAATTTATCATTTGAACCAACATAAGATTTTCAGTCTGGCTGGCTACAGCTGAGAGTTACAGTTCATGAAAAGCATAAGACAAAATGTGTCTTACTGCACCTCTACTAATGGGTCATGGTACATATATATATATATATATACTTAGAATAACTAGCATTTACACCAATCAGCCATAACATTATGATCAGCTATAACATTATGATCAGCCATAACATTATGGCCACTGACAGGTGGCAAGCCGGCGGAGGCACTGTGATGCTTTGAGTAATGTTCTGCTGGGAAACCTTGGGTCTTGCCATTCATGTGGATGTTACTTTGACATGTACCACTTACCTAAGCATTGTTTTCAGACCATGTACACCCTTTCATGGAAACGGTATTCCCTGATGGCATTGGCCTCTTTAAGCAAGATAATGCGCACAAACGGTTCAGGAAGGGTTTGAGGAACATAGCAGTGAGTTCAAGGTGTTGACTTGGCCTCCAAATTCCCCTGATCTCAATCCAATCAAGCATCTGTGGGATGTGCTGGACAAACAAGTCCGATCCATGGAGGATGCACCATGCAACTTACAGGACTTAAAGGATCTGCTGCTAACGTCTTGGTGCCAGTTACCCCAGCACACCTTCAGAGGTCTAGTGGTGTCCATGCCGCGATGGGTCGGGGCTGTTTTGACATCAAAAGGGGAGCTACTCAATATAAGGCAGGTGGTCATAATGTTATGGCTGATTGGTGTATGTAGCGCATTTCTCCCAGTGGACAGTGCTTTTTAGAGCCCACTTTAGGAATTAACCAAATTGCCAGCTAAAATAATAGATGTTATTATTACTTACTCCACGTGCCGATCGATTTGTTATCCCGTTGTCCTCTCACCGGGAAGGCACCGACATGAGAGTGTGGGGTAGAGTGGAGCTCTACTGCAGTTAAGTATTTCTTTGGCTTTTCATTCGATCCTGCAACCTTGAGAACTGAAAAGGCCCAGGTCATTTACCAACTGAACTATTTAAATATATGTACATATATATATATATATATATATATATATATATATATATATATATATATATATATATATATATATATATATACAGGGAGTGCAGAATTATTAGGCAAGTTGTATTTTTGAGGATTAATTTTATTATTGAACAACAACCATGTTCTCAATGAACCCAAAAAACTCATTAATATCAAAGCTGAATATTTTTGGAAGTAGTTTTTAGTTTGTTTTTAGTTTTAGCTATTTTAGGGGGATATCTGTGTGTGCAGGTGACTATTACTGTGCATAATTATTAGGCAACTTAACAAAAAACAAATATATACCCATTTCAATTATTTATTTTTACCAGTGAAACCAATATAACATCTCAACATTCACAAATATACATTTCTGACATTCAAAAACAAAACAAAAACAAATCAGTGACCAATATAGCCACCTTTCTTTGCAAGGACACTCAAAAGCCTGCCATCCATGGATTCTGTCAGTGTTTTGATCTGTTCACCATCAACATTGCGTGCAGCAGCAACCACAGCCTCCCAGACACTGTTCAGAGAGGTGTACTGTTTTCCCTCCTTGTAAATCTCACATTTGATGATGGACCACAGGTTCTCAATGGGGTTCAGATCAGGTGAACAAGGAGGCCATGTCATTAGATTTTCTTCTTTTATACCCTTTCTTGCCAGCCACGCTGTGGAGTACTTGGACGCGTGTGATGGAGCATTGTCCTGCATGAAAATCATGTTTTTCTTGAAGGATGCAGACTTCTTCCTGTACCACTGCTTGAAGAAGGTGTCTTCCAGGAACTGGCAGTAGGACTGGGAGTTGAGCTTGACTCCATCCTCAACCCGAAAAGGCCCCACAAGCTCATCTTTGATGATACCAGCCCAAACCAGTACTCCACCTTGCTGGCGTCTGAGTCGGACTGGAGCTGTCTGCCCTTTACCAATCCAGCCACGGGCCCATCCATCTGGCCCATCAAGACTCACTCTCATTTCATCAGTCCATAAAACCTTAGAAAAATCAGTCTTGAGATATTTCTTGGCCCAGTCTTGACGTTTCAGCTTGTGTGTCTTGTTCAGTGGTGGTCGTCTTTCAGCCTTTCTTACCTTGGCCATGTCTCTGAGTATTGCACACCTTGTGCTTTTGGGCACTCCAGTGATGTTGCAGCTCTGAAATATGGCCAAACTGGTGGCAAGTGGCATCGTGGCAGCTGCACGCTTGACTTTTCTCAGTTCATGGGCAGTTATTTTGCACCTTGGTTTTTCCACACGCTTCTTGCGACCCTGTTGACTATTTTGAATGAAACGCTTGATTGTTCGATGATCACGCTTCAGAAGCTTTGCAATTTTAAGAGTGCTGCATCCCTCTGCAAGATATCTCACTATTTTTGACTTTTCTGAGCCTGTCAAGTCCTTCTTTTGACCCATTTTGCCAAAGGAAAGGAAGTTGCCTAATAATTATGCACACCTGATATAGGGTGTTGATGTCATTAGACCACACCCCTTCTCATTACAGAGATGCACATCACCTAATATGCTTAATTGGTAGTAGGCTTTCGAGCCTATACAGCTTGGAGTAAGACAACATGCATAAAGAGGATGATGTGGTCAAAATACTCATTTGCCTAATAATTCTGCACTCCCTGTATATACACACACGTCATGAATGTATACATATAAATATATATATATACACACACATCATGAATGTAAACAAGGGGCGTGTGCAATCTTTAAAAATTCTGATTCAAAATGTATTCTGCCTTTATTCTGATTCAAAATGTATACCTTTAGCAACCCTACAAATAATTTCCCCACTACAGTAGTCAAGCTCTCTGGCCTGTAATTGCCTGGTAGAGATTTTGATCACTTTTTAAATATGGGCACCACATTAGCCTTGCGCCAGTCTATTGGCACTATAACTGAACGAATCCCTAATGATAAAAAATAATGGTCTTTGCCAGAATTCGGCATAGCTCCTCAAGTACCTTTGGGTGTATACTGTCTGGGGCCTTGTCTATCTTAACAGAGTGTAATTGCTCAAGCACTTTTTACTGTGTCAGCCAATCCCATGTTTTCTGTACCGGCTCTGAAAAATCAGCCAACAGGGGCTCAGCCTTCAGTTCTAACTTGGTATATACAGAAGAGGGGAAAAGTATTTAAATTGTCTGCATTCCATCTGTCCTCAGTAACCAAATGTCCCATTTCGGAAAACAAAGGACCAACATTGTGTGTCTTCAGCTTGTTTCCATTTACATACTTGTTTGGGTTTAGTTTTACTATCCTTAATTGTCTTTTGGCATCCTTTGTTGGCTTCTTTGTATAAATGATACTGCTGATCCCTCGCTTTTAGAATGTTTAAATGCCGTTTTCTTGTTTTGTATTTCCTGTTTCACGTTACCGGTAAGCCACAATGGTTTTGATTTGCTTCTTTTGTATTTGTTTCCCAATAATATATATATATTGATATGTGTCATTTACGTCAGTATATGTCAACAGGACAAACATGTGAATACTCGTATCTCAATTCATGCATCCAGGCCATACATTATGGATGTATTCTATTAACAAGTTCTGTTCACTCGGGTGACAAATGTATAAAATGAACTACAGGTGTGTGTGTTATGTACGGACAGCAATATACCATGTGGCCCATGATGTATGAGTAATATGATATTTCATACCTTTTCCTAATAACAGCTTTTGTTCTCTCATGCACTCCGGCTGTGTTCACATGGTTAGTGACCCCTTGCCAGAGCAATTTTGTTTTAATTTTTATGGCTGGACTACTTGGTGTATGTTTGTAACATTTCACCCTCACACCAATACAGGCAGCAGGTTGCTGTCAATACATTATGCTATTCTCTCCCCGAGAGAGGGTGAGATCTGAAAAGGGTAGCTAAATAGGAAGAACACCCTAGAGAGGGTGAGATCTGAGAAGGGTAGCTAAACAGGAACACCCGAGAGAGGGTATGATCTGAGAAGGGTAGCTAAACAGGAACACCCAAGAGAGGGTAAGATCTGAGAAGGGTAGCTAACCAGGAACACCCGAGAGAGGGTGAGGTCTGAGAAGGGTAGCTAACCAGGAACACCTGAGAGAGGGTGAGGTCTGAGAAGGGTAGCTAACCAGGAACACCTGAGAGAGGGTGAGGTCTGAGAAGGGTAGCTAAACAGGAACACCCGAGAGAGGGTGAGATCTGAGAAGGGTACCTAAACAGGAACACCCGAGAGAGGGTGAGATCTGATAAGGGTAGCTAAACAGGAACACCCGAGAGAGGGTGAGATCTGAGAAGGGTAGCTAAGCAGATGGAACACCCTAGAGAGGGTGAGGTCAGAGATAGGTAGCTAAGCAGGAACACCCTAGTGAGTATGAGGAATGAGAAGGGTAGCTATAAGGGAACAACTTAGCTGAAGAAATCTTGCTGTAGCCAGAGGGTCTCAGGAGATGCTGCACATCATCCACTGGGCTGGTTGAGCCGCCCAGGTTCAGATTCCCAGTTCCTGGACAGGGTCACAATTCAAATGAGCTTTAAGCAGAGGATCAGAAGCAGCAGCTCTCAGAAATCAGGCACCAACTTCAATGCAAAAGCACTGTTTGCAATCCACAGCAGCTATTTTACCTGGGTGTGAGCAAAAGGTAACGAGCCCACCTGACACCAAACAGAGGGGAAGAAATGCAAGAAAAGTAAGGTAGGGAGGCCTCTAGAGGAGCCAGGAGGTATGTAAGCACATACATGTTGACATTTAAATGCAGTGTAGAACCCTGACAGCTACCTTGCTGGAGGACTGGGTGATGCAGGCTATTTGGGTACTTCACATGTGCCATTTGACCCATGTGTACCACTTCATTGACTATCGCACTCTCAGGTGATGTGACCAAACACCCTTCAAATCGATCATCACCCTCATGTTGCAGGCTAAGTCAAACAACCTGTGGTTTGGGGTATTGGGACACAATCCTTTACCCTCTAGCGCCCACCCCTGCACCATAATTGCACCATCCTTGACACATTATTGCTACACCAATGAATAACACCTGATTACTGCTACATTTTAATGTCTCCCCTCTCCTTCTCATAAGCACTACCTGCTAAAATATTAACATATGAGGAGGATTATGCAGAAATCCCTATATTTTATGAACACACCTTATATCCTGAGACGGCATATTATTATCTTACTTGGCGGCTGCCTATTCAAGGCTGTATGTATTTCGTACTGGGACAATGTTAATATTTGTAACTGCACTTTCGCTGCATGGTTACCCACCCTCCGGAAATCAGGGGCTAACAACACCATGAAGCAGGCCACTTGATTAAGTACTGGATTGAGTAACTCATACTGACATTTGCTTCTAGCACTCAGAGCAACCCACACCAGGCCACTCGTCAAAAACATACTATTTTGGGCACGGGCCCACTATCTTCAGGTACCTCTCGAATTTTCCAATCAAGGATCATATTACACCATTTATGGACCCTCAAAAGCACCCTGACCCCACTTCAGCACATTAGCCCATTATTATAACCGACTGTGTTGTGTGACCGATATCTCTTTGTTATAATTGATATGTTCTCAGAGGTGTAATCTTACCCAAGGGCAGAATATAGAATATTCAGAATATGAGATAAGGGATTTACAATGTAGGCAATGTAATAGAGCAGCAGGAAATGCTAGCAGAATGCTTGGTTACATAGGGAGATGTATTAGCAGAATGCTTGGTTACATAGGGAGATGTATTAGCAGAATGCTTGGTTACATAGGGAGATGTATTAGCAGATTGCTTGGTTACATAGGGAGATGTATTAGCAGAATGCTTGGTTACATAGGCAGAGGTATTAGCAGAATGCTTGGTTACATAGAGAGAGGTATTAGCAAAATGCTGGGTTGCATAGGGAGAGGTATTAGCATAATGCTTGTTTGTATAGTGAGAGGTATTAGCAGAATGCTTGGTTACATAGGGAGAGGTATTAGCAGAATGCTTGGTTACATAGGGAGAGGTATTAGCATAATGCTTGTTTGTATAGTGAGAGGTATTAGCAGAATGCTTGGTTACATAGGGAGAGGTATTAGCAGAATGCTTGGTTACATAGGGAGAGGTATTAGCAGAATGCTTGGTTGCATAGGGAGAGGTATTAGCAGAATGCTTGGTTACATAGGGAGAGGTATTAGCAGAATGCTTGGTTGTATAGGGAGAGGTATTAGCAGAATGCTTGGTTGCATAGGGAGATGTATTAGCAGAATGCTTGGTTCCATAGGGAGAGATATTAGCAGAATGCTTGGTTACATACAGAGAGGTATTAGCAAAATGCTGGGTTGCATAGGGAGAGGTATTAGCACAATGCTTGGTTGCATAGGGAGAGGTATTAGCAGTAGAAAGAGGGAAGTGCTCATGCCATTGTACAGAGCACTGGTGAGACCTCACTTGGAGTATTGTAGGCAGTATCTCCAGAAGCAGAGGCATCACTAGGGTTGGTGTCACCAGGTGCGGTAACTCATGGTGTCACCCCCTGGATTTCCTCCAGTACCATGCCAAACAGATTCCTTAGTAATGCCAGTCATTAAATCTGCCCATTAAATATGCCACATACAGGAGCCCCACAAATTATGTCAAACACAGGAGCCCATTAATTATGCCATACACAGGAGCCCCATAACTATGCCACACACAGGAGCCCCATAACTATGACACACACAAGAGCCCCATAAGTTATGCCACACCAGCGCCCCATACATTATGCCACACCAGAGCCCCTTAATTATGCCACACATGGGGTCCAACAAATAGCCCTTAGTAATGCCAGTCAGATGACGCATTATGCCACACACACACAGGCACCCCTTAATTATGTCACACACAAGCGCCCCATAATTGTGCCACACATGGGGCCCAATAAATATTCCACACATGGGACCGCCATTAATTATGCGACACACAGGAGCCCCACGAGGTGACAATTGTACAATTCTAAAACAATACATATCTATACACACAGACATCTCTCCATCTCTCTCTCTATAACTAGTTTAGCATTTATACTTATTTGATTTTTTTAATATTATATTCAACTATTTGCATTTGTAATAAAAATGTTATTGAAAAATTGCATTTCTTGTTTTTATTCCCTTCCTCTGCACCCACATTGCACCTAAAGGACTTAACACAGCACCATACAGCACCCACAGCACTAATTTATCCCAAAATTCTCAGCCAATAAAAGTGTAGCATCATCAGGTCCTCCACTACACAGCAGAAAGTGAACCAGTCAAGCTATTTACAGAGGAATCATTTGTAACATATTTTAGTACTTTCAGTAAAAGGAGTAGCTTCTCCTTGCCACAGAACCTTGACCTACATTCAATTGACAAGACAAACACTTCTTAACAATGTGCTCAATAGCAGGGATATTCAACTCAAGTCCTTCAGGAACATTGACATGTCTGGTGTTCAGGGCAATATGTACCAAAGTGCTTTGCCTAGTGATATAAATAGCAGTGTTAATTGATTGATTCCCCGTTAATTAGAAAAATCCTAAAACTGTCAGGCTACTTGTCTCCAAAGACAACACTGGACAACGCTGCTCAATACAAAAACTCTGTGTGCAATATGTTGTTTGACTTAAATAAGGATGTAGACAAAGGAAAGGGTGCCAATAGACATTTTTAATGAGGTCCACAGCCAGATTCCAAAAGATTCTAAAGATGTCCCCATCCAGATTCTTAAAGATTCTAAAGATGTCCACATCCAGATTCTTAAAGATTCTAAAGATGTCCACATCCAGATTCTTAAAGATTCTAAAGATGTCCACATCCAGATTCTTAAAGATTCTAAAGATGTCCACATGCAGATTCTTAAGATGTCCACATCCAGATTCTTAAAGATTCTAAAGATGTCCACATCCAGATTCTTAAAGATTCTAAAGATGTCCACATCCAGATTCTTGAAGATTCTAAAGATGTCCACATCCAGATTCTTAAAGATTCTAAAGATGTCCACATCCAGATTCTTGAAGATTCTAAAGATGTCCACATCCAGATTTTTAAAGATCCTAAAGATATCTAAATCCAGATGTCGTAACCCATAAAAAAAAAAGCTAAGAGACATGCCACAGACCTACACCTACATGACCAGGCTTTCCTATTCATGTTTTTGTGTAGTTGCCCAATGTCCCCTCACCAAGAGGACATCTGTTTTGTCTTGGTTTACTTTTAGCCAGCTAGCATTCATCTACTCAACTGTGTTATCAGCTTAGCAATGGTTTATGAGCGATGGTGAATTTTTTACATCTGTGGCAAAAGAGAGGAAGAGTTTTGTGTTATCTTTAAGGCAATGATATATTAAGCCAATCCTTCTGACGTTGTCCCCCGGCAAGCTCTGTTTGGAGCACAGGAAAACCTTTTGCTGATGCCAATCATGCTGACCATGCTTAGTTTACACAGTATGATAAGCAACCGCTGCTGTTGATATGGCACTAAAGAGAACAGAATCTGTTGAGTACGCCACAGAATGGCCAGACCAATTGATCAGGACAGAATTCCGACTTGGCACTGTCCCATGCAAAGCAGATTTAAGGTATAATGGCAAGAATCCATGTTTTAACGAGTTTGTTTGTAGAAATTCTGTCGGCACAGCTGACGGTAACGGCCCATTGCCACCACCCAAGAAGGAAGGATTAGTAGCCTGAATAACCGTGGAATCTTGGCAAGGTGGCCGGAGCGATGGCTCCAAGCCATGCCAGTTTTCTGATGCCTGCGGTTCGCTGTATGATGAATTGTACGTGATATATTTGCAGTGAAGCAAAAACTGACATCCCAGACTCCTTTGTCCTGCTTCCATGGTTACAAATCAAGAAATCCAAGCTATTTGGATTGCAGGCAAGCGGTCACCAGGCTCGTGTGAATCTCATTACTTCTTTGAACGTCATTTTCAGTTATGCTGACATGAAATCCATCACATCAATAGATAAGCAGCTTGTAATTTCTACGTTTAACGTTGAAAGACTGTGGCTCAGAATCCCGTTACAGATAAATATTTTTTTTTTTCACCCCCCCCCTTTTTTTTTTTTTACTTCCGTCAGATGTCGATGTAAATCAATATAATCAATGGCTGACATTCGCAGGTTGTTAAATGGCTTGGCGAGTGACCATATGATAAATGACTCTTAGGAAGGGACTAAACATGAGTTAGAGGAGAATCTCACCTTGGTAAATGGCTCGTGCTTAGTTTATTGCATCAGGTGTTTTAAAGGGCCAGTTCCGCCAAGCTCGTTATACGTTTTGGATACCAGTGAATTTTGTTTTATTTTCACTTTAAAACAAGTTACAGTTCTCCTGTAGTTTCTCATAGAAAATAATTTTACTGGCACCGCTATATTCAGTGACATCCAATAAGGAGGGCTTGGTAAGAAAGACAGGACTGTTACCGTTTTTTAGGAGATCAGTTCCCTGTTCCTTTACTTCACAAAATATATGTTTTAAGGAAAGTGTAAGTGGAACTGCTCCTTTAAGTACCATAAAAAAAAATAAAAAAAATCTACAGCTACAAATCAGCAAGGAGCTAGATGAGGTACAGAATCGGCAGGCAAAAACGACATCCAGGAAACTGTCTAGAAGTCAGGGCAGGCAGTGAAGAGAAACAGAGTCAGAAGAGAAGCCAACAGCAGGAATAACAGTCAGGAACACACACAGTATGTGAACAGAAACAGGACAAAGACTAGTCAATGATAGCTGCTAATATAGCCAAGGTTTGAAAAAACATCCCCCCCCGATGGTAAAAAAGGAAAAGTTTAACATAAGGTGTAGTTCTGTCCACAAAACGGCTTCTAGACAAAATAGGGGTGAAGCTTCGCAGGTGATGCATGGACAGACCCTAAAGGCAGAGAGAACAAGGGAGCAGCAGATACGTGCAGAGGTGACAACTACAGACTTTACTACTCATTCATCGTGTAACTATGTAAATTTACCTCCGATTTAGGAGCTGTGGCTGCCGAAATACCTTGACTCAGCCCACAATGAGTAGTTGACACTCCCTTGACTCGCATGTAGCTCCACCCCTTGTTTGTTAATTTTCTTCCTGGTTTTCGACTTTCTCCCCGACTACGTTTGACCTCAGCACCGACCTTTGAACTGTTCTCAGCTTCAGCTCTGCCTCTGCAAATCAGCTGTACTGCAGACACCAGGGAGCTGGTTCCCAAACGCTCACACAGAAAAAGAGGAATTTTTTAATATAGAGTGGTGCAAGTTGCAAAAAACATCCAGCAATTTAATAAAACATGATAAAAGAGGCATCCAAATCATAAACATTACAATAAAAATCTACCTATGGTATTAAAATTCAAATGCATGTTGATAGAAATAATGGTGTGCCAAATGGGGAAGGGTGATTGTATTTGTCCCCTAACCAGGATGCAGTGCCGGACTGGGGATAAAAAACAGCCCTGGAAATGGTTGTACACCAGCCCCATAGTATTGTGTCATTATTCCAGCCCCATAGTATTGCGTCATTATACCAGCCCCATAGCATTGTGTCATTATACCAGCCCCATAGCATTGTGTCATTATACCAGCCCCATAGTATTGTGTCATTATACCAGCCCCATAGTATTGCGTCATTATACCAGCCCCATAGCATTGTGTCATTATACCAGCCCCATAGTATTGTGTCATTATACCAGCCCCATAGTATTGTGTCATTATACCAGCCCCATAGCATTGTGTCATTATACCAGCCCCATAGCATTGTGTCATTATACCAGCCCCATAGCATTGTGTCATTATACCAGCCCCATAGCATTGTGTCATTATACCAGCCCCATAGCATTGTGTCATTATACCAGCCCCATAGCATTGTGTCATTATACCAGCCCCATAGCATTGTGTCATTATACCAGCCCCATAGCATTGTATCATTATACCAGCCCCATAGCACTGTGTCATTATACCAGCCCCATAGTATTGCGTCATTATACCAGCCCCATTGCATAACATTCGTTTCTTGTTCATAAAAGGGAAAAACATACATTGTAAAGCACATTTGAAGAGTTTATTATTTACAGATAAGGCTGATTTATACCCCATGCACAGGGCAATACATAGGCCCCAGTATGTACACAAGGTTATATGAATTGCCCTGTGCAGGGGTATATATCAGGGCAGTGTGTGTCATCTGGATGGATGCATTGATTTACTCCAGCAACCAGAATGCATTCACAGGACTTGCCCAGCAATGATGACCTATCCCAGCACTCAGATTCCATTCGCAGGACTTGCCCAGCACCCATGACCTACCCCAGCATTAAGACTGCACTCACAGGGCTTGTCCCAACATCCAGGACTTACCCCAGTATGCAGGTTGAACTCACCGGACTTACCCCAGCACTTACAGGACTTTCCCTAGCACTCAGGACTTATCTCAGCATGCAGATTGTACTCACATGGCTTGCCCCAGCACCCAGGATTTACCCCAGAACTCAGACTGAACTTGTAGAACTTGCCACAGCACCTAAGACTTACCCCACCTCGTAGATTGCACTCACAGGACTTGCCAAAGCACATGGATTGCACTCACAGAACTTGTCCCAACACTTACCCCAGCATGCAGATTGTACTCATATGACATGCTATAGCACTCAGGACTTAGAATGCCCTCACAGAACTTGCCCCAGCATGAAGGACTTTATCCAGTACTTAGATTGCACTCAAAGGACTAACCCCAGCACCCAGGACTTACCCCTGCTATTAGATTGCACTCACAGGACTTGCCCCAGCACACAAGGGAAAAGGAGGGAACATTGCATCTTTCCGCAGCCAAATTCTTAAAGCGGCGGGATCACTGCACTGCTTCTTGTTTTATATGCGATACACAGACATAAACCCTTACACACACAGTCACACACACAAAAACACACAGTCACACTTACACACATACATACACAGCCACACACAGATATACACACATACATACACATCCACACACACATACATACACAGCCACACACAGATATACATACATACATACACATCCACACACACATACATACACAGCCACACACAGATATACACACATACAGAAATACACACACTTACACATGCACACTTACACACAGTTACACTTACAGACACACGGTTACACTTACACATAGTAACAAATGCCCACTGTCACACACACAGACACATATATACACACAGATGTATTTGTTTTATTTTTTAAATACTGTTTGTAGGGAGGTGGATGGTTCAGACAAGACGGTGTACACATATACAGAAATAAATACACTTACACAGGCACACTTACATATACACAGTTACACTTACACTGCCACACTTACATATACACAGTTACACTTCCACAACCACACTTACATATACACAGTTACACTTACACAGCCATACTTACATACACACAGTTACACTTACACAGCCACACTTACATACACACAGTTACACTTACACAACCACACTTACATATACACAGTTACACTTAAACTGCCACACTTACATACACACAGTTACACTTACACTGCCACACTTACATACACACAGTTACACTTACACAACCACACTTACATATACACAGTTACACTTACACAACCATACTTACATACACACAGTTACACTTACACAACCACACTTACATACACACAGTTACACTTACACAACCACACTTACATATACACAGTTACACTTACACAGCCATACTTACATACACACAGTTACACTTACACAGCCACACTTACATACACACAGTTACACTTACACAGCCACACTTACAAACACAGTTACACTTACACAGCCACACTTACATACACACAGTTACACTTACACATGCAAACACGGAGTTACACTTGCACAGTCACACACAGCAACACATGCACAGTGTCACACAGACACAATACGATTTCTTTGAAAAATAATTGTTTGTTGGATCGATGGTGCCTGCTTCTGATCCCTGCAGAGGCAGAACACTGTCAATCAGTTTCTTCCGAGCACCGGATGTCGCCTTACATCCAGTGCTCAGTCAGTCTCTGGGAAGCTGGGGGTGGAGCTTGCAGCCTTAAAGCGGCCGCCGCGGCCAGATTCTTAAAGCAGTTGTGGCGGCTGAATTCTTGAAGCAGCTGCAGCAGCCGAAATTTTTTAGCAGGGCAATTTTTAGCCTTTGCGACGCCAGGTAACGGCCCCAGGGACGGCGGCCTACCAGGATTTTTCCCGGTATCCCGGAAGACTAGTTCGGCCCTGCCAGGATAAATAGTTACCCAGCACACCCAATTGATTAAACTCTGCACCAATGATTACTGTGCTGTGAATATTCCTGGCACAGTAGGTCTCAGAAACGGCCACTTTTCTACAGTGCTAAATGTTAATGTTGCTTAAATAGGGCCAAATTATCAATACATACAGCAATTGTTTTTTATGTACCATTAAAAATATTTATCTTGCTTCCAGGGGTGATACTTACAAATATGTTATCTGCTGGTGACCTGGGTCAATATATATACACACCAAACTGATTTCTCAAGAATTATTTACAACATTTTGGATTTTTATTGTTCAGCCAATTAACTAACAGTATAGCTTTTAAGAACTGGCTTATTGTTTTATGTTACATCATATAATTTATGTAGTAAGTAATTGCGCTTCTCCCTCAAAGTTCCTGACCCCTAGTTCTTTGTTTGTATCGTCATTATATAGTGTATGGTTAATGAGGTTGGCCAGATTCAAATTCACAGTTAGGAAGGGCAGTAATGATATATGATGGACAATTGAATGATGTTCTAGGGACCTTCGGAGACCTTGCCTCGGACACTGGTGTCTTTGTACAGACACTTCCCTGGACACATTTAAGTAGGTGAGATAGCTTCAGGGTTGGCGTGGCAGCCTTAGGGCGCCACCATGAGGGTCATGCCACTTATGTCCGAAAAAAAACTGTTTGGGGCTAGCGGCATTAGTCTGTGCTGGCTGGTGAAGTTTACGTGACATAGAGGTCACGTGACCTCACAGGATGTTTACTATCGGCGCACAGAGCGAATTGCGGCTAGAAGGAAGTCCTTGAGGTGAGAGCCTAAATGGCATGGATAGTTGTACAATAAAAAATGCTTTTTATTCAGCATGGTGTGTGCGTATTGACGATGGCATACTGTAAGTGTGTGTGTATGAGGGAGGCATAGTGTAAGTGTGTATGTGTATGAGGATGGCATAGTGTGTGTGTATATGAGGGTGGCATAGTGTGTGTGTATATGAGGGTGGCATATCATAAGTGTGTATGAGGGAGGCATAGTGTAAGTGTGTGTGTGAATGAGGGAAGCATAGCGTAAGTGTACGTGAGGGTGGCATAGTGTAAGTGTGTATGAGGGTGGCATACTGCATGTCTGTAAACTACATCTCCCATAGTCCCCTGCAAACCACTTCCTACCTATAACAATCCCTAGTATGTTTAACTCCTAAAATAGAGGACACATTTAGAGCATGGGAGTTGAAAATGTAGATTTGAGAGGGCCACCAAAATGCACCTTCGTCTGTGTAGATAAAAATCCTTTCACCGGCCCTGGATAGCTCAGTGGGCGAATGCATCATTATCAGTAGAATCTGTTCAACTCTTGGGGGTCAGTACCCGGCAGGGTTGACCCTTCATCCTTCCGAGTTAAGTAAAAGGAGCACCAGTAAATTGGGTAATAATAACATCCCGTGGATGTTAGGCAAAAGTAATATCTCAAGGACATACCTGGAAACCAGAGAATATCTGAATGTACCTTTCCTGGTTAAACACTTTGTTATTTGTTTAATTTTTTTAACCTCTACCCTAGAGACTTAACAGGAGCTGGTGTTTAGTATTCCTGTTCATGTTTGACTTTTTTTTTTATCAGACATAAACAAGCTTCTTTTTGAAGTCTTCTTCGGACTTACTGAGATGGTTCTCTGTGACCTGGCAACACTGAATGGGGCGCTGTATCTGTGACACCAAGCACACCACGGGCAGGGGGGAGGGCGGGATTCAAAAATTCACCATATTGGTGAGGGACCACTGCCAAATACCCAAATATAATTAACACACACATACACTATACGTACGCCATTTCTTGTAGAGAAGCCTTTTTTTTTTTTTTATCTGTAACCTTTACATTTGTTGCAGAAGAAAGCGGAATCTGCTGGTCGAGAACGATCCATGAATTGTGTATTCACCACATTAAATGGAGCCGTAATGTAAAAGGTACAATGAAAGAAACTGAAGTGTGATTCATTATGTCCTACGAGCAAAAAAAAGCATAAGCAGATATAATAAGAAAGCCGCGGGATGCTGGCTTGTATAGAAATAGATACATCAAAGGGAAGAAAGGGAGTGGAGAGCACTTTATAAATCACTAGTAAAAAAATAAAAACCTCATCTACACAACGGTTTGATATTCGACTTCACATCTCGGGCACGACATGAATTAACTGGAAAATGTGCAGGGGAATATTAACCCTCCTATACAACACCTTTACCTAGACCTAGGAGACAGAAGGGAAGGCTCTATATAACATTTACTGGATTATGTCTCGGGACAAAGACTTTCAAGAGACCATGATTATAGTTATACTATTTCTATGTATTGATATATATATGAAATATATGTTGTGTTGTTGCACAAGGGGGACATAGGGCCTACCCCCCCCGGAATTTTCTCCCCAACCCCCAGTGCTGTGGGATGCTGGGGAGCATGGGATCTGAGGGGACATCTTAGTGCTGCTTTGCATACATGGTCAAAAACTGGGCCTGTGGGATAATCCCACTTAAGACGGGACAGATGAGTGGAATGCAAATTCAATAAACAGTGGACTGATATGAACTGCAAGAGAGTAGCATTGATCAGGCCAAAGATTTCACCACTTGCCTATCTTTCCAGTGGCAGCCCGAGGAGGGTGGCGGGGTGTGGACCGCACCGGGTAACACCCCCAGCGGGGGTGACACTTGTGCTGCCGGCATCCCCCCGCAGCGCAGCACGCTCGATTCGGTCGCCGGAAAAATAAAAATGTAAAAAAAAAATCAATAGGACCAGATGTGACGTTATATCACATTCGGTTGCTGTGTTTCCCTCCCCCTTGCAGGAGGGAAGACTGCCGGAGACACGGAGCAGCAAATAAGGTAAGTACTGGGAAAGGGGGGAGGTGGGTGGTTTGAAAAGTGCAAAATCCTGGCATATTGAGGGGCTAAATCCTGGCATATTGAGGGGTTAAATTCTTGCATATTGAGTGGCTAAATCCGGGCATATTGAATGGTTAAATCGTGGCATATTGAGGGGTTAAATCTTGGCATATTGAGGGGTTAAATCCTGGCATATTGAGGGGTTAACTCCTGGCACATTGAGGGGTTAACTCCTGGCACATTGAGGGGTTAACGCCTGGCATATCGAGGGGTTAAATCCTGGCATATTGAGGAGTTAAATCCTGGCATACTGATTGGTTAAATCCTGGCATATTGAGGGGTTAAATCCTGGCATAATGAGGGGAAAAATCCTGGCATATTGAGGGGCTAAATCCTGGCATAATGAGGGAAAAAATCCTTGCAAATTGAGGGGTTAAATCCTGGCATATTGAGGGGTTAAATGCTGGCATTTGAGTGGCTAAATATTGGCATATTTGGGGGCTAAATCCTGGCATATTGAGGGGTTAAATCTTGGCATATTGAGGGGTTAAATCCTGGCATATTGAGGGGTTAACTCCTGGCACATTGAGGGGTTAACTCCTGGCACATTGAGGGGTTAACGCCTGGCATATCGAGGGGTTAAATCCTGGCATATTGAGGAGTTAAATCCTGGCATACTGATTGGTTAAATCCTGGCATATTGAGGGGTTAAATCCTGGCATAATGAGGGGAAAAATCCTGGCATATTGAGGGGCTAAATCCTGGCATAATGAGGGAAAAAATCCTTGCAAATTGAGGGGTTAAATCCTGGCATATTGAGGGGTTAAATGCTGGCATTTGAGTGGCTAAATATTGGCATATTTGGGGGCTAAATCCTGGCATATTGAGGGGTTAAATCCTGGCATATTGAGGGGTTAAATGCTGGCATTTGAGTGGCTTAATATTGGCATATTGGGGGGCTAAATCCTGGCATATTGAGGGGAAAAATCCTGGCATATTAAATAGCTAAATCCTGGCATATTGAGGGGTTATATCTTGGCATATTGAGGGGAAAAATCCTGGCACATTGAGGGGAAAAATCCTGGCATATTAAAAGGCTAAATCCTGGCATATTGAGAGGTTAAATCCTGGAATATTGAGGGGGAAAATCTTGGCATATTGAGTGGCTAAATCTTGGCATATTGAGTGGCTAAATCTTGGCATATTGAGTGGCTAAATCTTGGCATATTGAGGGGTTAAATCCTGGCATATTGAGGGGTTAAATCCTGGCATATTGAGGGGTTAAATCCTGGCATATTGAGGGGTTAAATCTTGGCATATTGAGGGGTTAAATCCTGGCATATTGAGGGGTTAAATCCTGGCATATTGAGGGGCTAAATCTTGGCATATTGAGTGGCTAAATCCTGGCATATTAAGGGGTTAAATCATGGCATTTGAGTGGCTAAATCCTGGCATACTGGGGGGCTAAATCCTGGCATATTGAGGGAAAAAATCCTGGCATATTAAATGACTAAATCCTGGCATATTGAAGGGTTAAATCCTGGAATATTGAGGGGAAACATCCTGGCATATTGAATGGCTAAATCCTGGAATATTGAAGGGTTAAATCCTGGAATATTGAGTGGCTAAATCCTGGCATATTGAGGGGTTAAATCCTGGCATATTGAGGGGTTAAATCCTGGCATACTGAGGGGTTAAATCTTGGCATTTGAGTGGCTAAATCCTGGCATATTTAGAGGACAAATCCTGGCATTTTAAATGACTAAATCCTGGCATATTGAAGGGTTAAATCCTGGAATATTGAGGGGAAACATCCTGGCATATTGAATGGCTAAATCCTGGCACATTGAAGGGTTAAATCCTGGATTATTGAGCCGGGAAATCCTGGCATATTGAATGGCTAAATCCTGGAATATTTAGGGGTTAACGCCTGGCATATCGAGGGGTTAAATCTTGGCATATTGAGGGGTTAAATCCTGGCATACTGAGGGGTTAAATCCTGGCATATTGAGGGGTTAAATCCTGGCATAATGAGGGGGAAAATCCTGGCATATTGAGGGGCTAAATCCTGGCATAATGAGGGAAAAAATCCTTGCAAATTGAGGGGTTAAATCCTGGCATATTGAGGGGTTAAATGCTGGCATTTGAGTGGCTAAATATTGGCATATTGGGGGGCTAAATCCTGGCATATTGAGGGGTTAAATCCTGGCATATTGAGGGGTTAAATGCTGGCATTTGAGTGGCTTAATATTGGCATATTGGGGGGCTAAATCATGGCATATTGAGGGGAAAAATCCTGGCATATTAAATAGCTAAATCCTGGCATATTGAGGGGTTATATCTTGGCATATTGAGGGGGGGAAATCCTGGCACATTGAGGGGAAAAATCCTGGCATATTAAAAGGCTAAATCCTGGCATATTGAGAGGTTAAATCCTGGAATATTGAGGGGGAAAATCCAGGCATATTGAATGGCTAAATCCTGGAATATTGAGGGGTAAATCCTGGCATATTGAGGGGTTAAATCTTGGCATATTGAGTGGCTAAATCTTGGCATATTGAGTGGCTAAATCCTGGCATATTGAGGGGTTAAATCCTGGCATATTGAGGGGTTAAATCCTGGCATTTTGAGGGGTTAAATCTTGGCATATTGAGGGGTTAAATCCTGGCATATTGAGGGGTTAAATCATGGCATTTGAGTGGCTAAATCCTGGCATACTGGGGGGCTAAATCCTGGCATATTGAGGGAAAAAATCCTGGCATATTAAATGACTAAATCCTGGCATATTGAAGGGTTAAATCCTGGAATATTGAGGGGAAACATCCTGGCATATTGAATGGCTAAATCCTGGAATATTGAAGGGTTAAATCCTGGAATATTGAGTGGCTAAATCCTGGCATATTGAGGGGTTAAATCCTGGCATATTGAGGGGTTAAATCCTGGCATACTGAGGGGTTAAATCTTGGCATTTGAGTGGCTAAATCCTGGCATATTTAGAGGACAAATCCTGGCATTTTAAATGACTAAATCCTGGCATATTGAAGGGTTAAATCCTGGAATATTGAGGGGAAACATCCTGGCATATTGAATGGCTAAATCCTGGCACATTGAAGGGTTAAATCCTGGATTATTGAGCCGGGAAATCCTGGCATATTGAATGGCTAAATCCTGGAATATTTAGGGGTTAACGCCTGGCATATCGAGGGGTTAAATCTTGGCATATTGAGGGGTTAAATCCTGGCATACTGAGGGGTTAAATCCTGGCATATTGAGGGGTTAAATCCTGGCATAATGAGGGGGAAAATCCTGGCATATTGAGGGGCTAAATCCTGGCATAATGAGGGAAAAAATCCTTGCAAATTGAGGGGTTAAATCCTGGCATATTGAGGGGTTAAATGCTGGCATTTGAGTGGCTAAATATTGGCATATTGGGGGGCTAAATCCTGGCATATTGAGGGGTTAAATCCTGGCATATTGAGGGGTTAAATGCTGGCATTTGAGTGGCTTAATATTGGCATATTGGGGGGCTAAATCATGGCATATTGAGGGGAAAAATCCTGGCATATTAAATAGCTAAATCCTGGCATATTGAGGGGTTATATCTTGGCATATTGAGGGGGGGAAATCCTGGCACATTGAGGGGAAAAATCCTGGCATATTAAAAGGCTAAATCCTGGCATATTGAGAGGTTAAATCCTGGAATATTGAGGGGGAAAATCCAGGCATATTGAATGGCTAAATCCTGGAATATTGAGGGGTAAATCCTGGCATATTGAGGGGTTAAATCTTGGCATATTGAGTGGCTAAATCTTGGCATATTGAGTGGCTAAATCCTGGCATATTGAGGGGTTAAATCCTGGCATATTGAGGGGTTAAATCCTGGCATTTTGAGGGGTTAAATCTTGGCATATTGAGGGGTTAAATCCTGGCATATTGAGGGGTTAAATCATGGCATTTGAGTGGCTAAATCCTGGCATATTGAGTGGCTAAATCCTGGCATATTGAGGGGTTAAATCCTGGCATATTGAGGGGTTAAATCCTGGCATTTTGAGGGGTTAAATCTTGGCATATTGAGGGGTTAAATCCTGGCATATTGAGGGGTTAAATCATGGCATTTGAGTGGCTAAATCCTGGCATACTGGGGGGCTAAATCCTGGCATATTGAGGGAAAAAATCCTGGCATATTAAATGACTAAATCCTGGCATATTGAAGGGTTAAATCCTGGAATATTGAGGGGAAACATCCTGGCATATTGAATGGCTAAATCCTGGAATATTGAAGGGTTAAATCCTGGAATATTGAGTGGCTAAATCCTGGCATATTGAGGGGTTAAATCCTGGCATATTGAGGGGTTAAATCCTGGCATACTGAGGGGTTAAATCTTGGCATTTGAGTGGCTAAATCCTGGCATATTTAGAGGACAAATCCTGGCATTTTAAATGACTAAATCCTGGCATATTGAAGGGTTAAATCCTGGAATATTGAGGGGAAACATCCTGGCATATTGAATGGCTAAATCCTGGCACATTGAAGGGTTAAATCCTGGATTATTGAGCCGGGAAATCCTGGCATATTGAATGGCTAAATCCTGGAATATTTAGGGGTTAACGCCTGGCATATCGAGGGGTTAAATCTTGGCATATTGAGGGGTTAAATCCTGGCATACTGAGGGGTTAAATCCTGGCATATTGAGGGGTTAAATCCTGGCATAATGAGGGGGAAAATCCTGGCATATTGAGGGGCTAAATCCTGGCATAATGAGGGAAAAAATCCTTGCAAATTGAGGGGTTAAATCCTGGCATATTGAGGGGTTAAATGCTGGCATTTGAGTGGCTAAATATTGGCATATTGGGGGGCTAAATCCTGGCATATTGAGGGGTTAAATCCTGGCATATTGAGGGGTTAAATGCTGGCATTTGAGTGGCTTAATATTGGCATATTGGGGGGCTAAATCATGGCATATTGAGGGGAAAAATCCTGGCATATTAAATAGCTAAATCCTGGCATATTGAGGGGTTATATCTTGGCATATTGAGGGGGGGAAATCCTGGCACATTGAGGGGAAAAATCCTGGCATATTAAAAGGCTAAATCCTGGCATATTGAGAGGTTAAATCCTGGAATATTGAGGGGGAAAATCCAGGCATATTGAATGGCTAAATCCTGGAATATTGAGGGGTAAATCCTGGCATATTGAGGGGTTAAATCTTGGCATATTGAGTGGCTAAATCTTGGCATATTGAGTGGCTAAATCCTGGCATATTGAGGGGTTAAATCCTGGCATATTGAGGGGTTAAATCCTGGCATTTTGAGGGGTTAAATCTTGGCATATTGAGGGGTTAAATCCTGGCATATTGAGGGGTTAAATCATGGCATTTGAGTGGCTAAATCCTGGCATACTGGGGGGCTAAATCCTGGCATATTGAGGGAAAAAATCCTGGCATATTAAATGACTAAATCCTGGCATATTGAAGGGTTAAATCCTGGAATATTGAGGGGAAACATCCTGGCATATTGAATGGCTAAATCCTGGAATATTGAAGGGTTAAATCCTGGAATATTGAGTGGTAAATCCTGGCTTTTTGAGGGGTTAAATTTTGGCATATTGAGTGGCTAAATCCTGGCATATTGAGTGGCTAAATCCTGGCATATTGAGGGGTTAAATCCTGGCATATTGAGCGGTTAAATCCTGGCATACTGAGGGGTTAAATCTTGGCATTTGAGTGGCTAAATCCTGGCATATTTAGAGGACAAATCCTGGCATTTTAAATGGCTAAATCCTGGCACATTGAAGGGTTAAATCCTGGAATATTGAGCCGGGAAATCCTGGCATATTGAATGGCTAAATCCTGGAATATTTAGGGGTTAAATCCTGGCATATTGAGGGGTTAAATCTTGGCATATTGAGTGGCTAAATCCTAGCATATTGAGGGGAAAAATCCTGGCATATTGAATGGCTAAATCCTGGCATATTGAGGGGATAAAATCTGGCAAATTGAGGGGTTAAATCCTGGCATATTGAGTGGCTAAATCCTGGCATATTGAGGAGTTAAATCTTGGCATATTGAGGGGTTAAATCCTGGCATACTGAGGGGTTAAATCTTGGCATATTGAGGGGTTACATCCTGGCATATTGAGGGGTTAACTCCTGGCACATTGAGGGGTTACATCCTGGCTTATTGAGGGGTTAATTGATAGAATATTGAATGGCAAAATTCAGGCATATTGAGAGGTTAAATGCTGGAAAATTGAATGGCGAAATTCTGGCATATTGAATGGCAAAAGAATGGCATATTTAATGGCAAAATAATATTGGGATATAATTGGGCAAATTGACTGGGGCATATTAAATGGCAAAATAATACTGGCATATTATTAGGCAACTTGGGTGGCTTATTAATGGCAAAATAATACTAGTATATTATTTGGCAAATTGTCTGGCTTATTCATGGCAAAATAATACTGGCATATTATTGGGCAAATTGTGGTTTATGAATGACAAAATAATACTGGCATATTATTGGGCAAATTGGCTGTGCCATATTTATGGGCAAACACTGGCATATTAATGGGAAAACTGGTTTAATTTAATTGGCAAAGTGATGCTGTGGCATGGTCTGTGGGGCGAAATAACATGTACTATGAGGAAAGGGACACTGGCTAGTTCTGTTTGGCAAAGTGACACGGTGGCATGCCAAATTGTGTAGGTGCAATATGAGTGCAAGCCAAGTGCTGTGGGTGCATTATAGTTCCATGGCAAGTTCTGTGGGTACTGTATGGTGCTGTGTTAAGTCCTTTATGTGCAATGTGGGTGCAGAGGAAGGGAATAAAAACAAGGAATGCAATTTTACAATAACATTTTTATTACGTATGAAAATGGTTGAATATAATATTTTAAAATTCAAATACGTATAAATGCAACTAGTTATAGAGAGAGAGAGAGAGAGAGAGAGAGAGAGAGAGAGAGAGAGAGATGTGTGTATAGATATGCATTGTTTTAGAATTGTACAATTGTCACCATATGGGGCTCCTGTGTGTCGCATAATTAATGGCGGTCCCATGTATGGCATATTTATTGGTCTAAATTTGGCATAATTAAGGGGCTCTTTTGTGTGGCATAATTATGGGGTGCTTGTGTGTGGCATAATTAAGGTGCGCCTGTGTGTGTGACAGAAATAATAATGGGGCTCTGGTGTGGCATAATTTATGGGGCTCTTGTGTGTGTCATAGTTATGGGGCTCCTGTGTATGGCATAGTTAATGGGCTCCTGTGTGTGACATAATTTGTGGGGCTCCTGTATGTGGCATATTTAATGGGCCATCTGACTGGCATTAGTAAGGAATCTGTTTGGCATTTTCTGATGAGAGCAACTTTTGCATCTCATTTGGAAACCAAGGACCCAGAGTCTGGAGGAAGAATGGAGAGGCACACACTGCAAGATGCTTGAAGTCCAGTGTGAAGTTTCCACAGTCTGTGTTAATTTGGGGAGCCATGTCATCTTCTGGTGTTGGTCCACTGTGCTTCATTAAGTCATTAAGTCCAGTGTCAATGCAGCCATCTAACAGGAGATTTTGGAGCACTTCATGCTTCCTTCTGCAGACGAGCTTTATGGGGATGTTGACTTCATTTTCCAGCAGGACTTGGCACCTGCCCACACTGCCAAAAGCATGACCTAAACCCCATTATTGCCAAGTGAAAGATGAGAAACATGAGACCGAACAATGCCGAAGAGCTGAAGGCCGCTATTGAAGCATCCTGGTCTTCCATAACCCCTCAGCAGTGGCACAGGCTGAAAGCTTCCATGCCACTCCGCATTGAGGCAGTAATTGCTGCAAAAGGGGCCCAAACCAAGTACTGAGTCCATATGCAAGCTTATACTTTTCAGAGGTCCGATATTGTTCTATGTACACTCCTTGTTTTATTGATTGCATGTAATATTTTAATTTACTGAGATTGTGTATTTGGGGTTTTCATGAGCTGTAAGCCATAATCATCACACAACAAATCACGGCTTGAACTATCTTGCTTTGCATGTAATGCGTCTATCTCATATATTAGTTTCCCCTTTTACGTTGCATTACTGAAATAAATGAACTTTGCACGATATTCTAATTTTTCGAGTATCACCTGTATTTGCCTCTCTGTGTATAGTAACAGGTATGTTTAAAGATTTAGTATCAACCAATCCCTGTGGTTTCAATGCCAAGTAAAGCAGATTAGACTTTGACATCTAATGGGCCTATTCACTAATATTCAAATGCCGACTTTCATTTTGAGATCTGGCACCCGAGTTTGACTTAGTCCCAGAAATAGTTACTTTACCATTACTTTCAGTGGGGAAGATTCAAACCTTTTTTTTTTTCCCCCCAAGTCAAACTCCAGTCTTTACTTAGACCCGACAGGACATGGTTTTGAAACCTTAGTGACCAAGTACTGATATACTTGATGTAAATGAAGGTTACATTTTAGTGTAGTCCCCCAAGGAATGTAATGATGGATTTGTCACCTGACCAGTTGGTCTGCCGCCCCTAGCATGACTTTTCTGTTGCATCATTAGATCTTCCCTCGGACAACTGGTGCAGTCCTCTCTGGTTCTAGCCAGTTTAAAGCCTCTGTAATGTGTTACAAAACATACAAATGCGCTCAACCATGTGTTAAAATAAATGAGAAAACACTAGGGAGCCTTGGTATTACTATGGTGTCAAATACAATGCAACAGGATTCTGATTGATGAAAATCCGGGTCCATTAAAGTATTGACAAATCCATGTACCAGGCAAGATTATATTATATCCACAAATATTATTTTGACACATCGACATAGATATAAACCAGCAGACGGGGGGGGGGGGGGGGGGAGAAGTCAGATACATCACCTGTCTAATGCGTTTCAAGACAGTCTCGTACTTTACACTGGCTTGAAATGCATCAGGTGGTCTCTGTGCTTGAAACGCATCAGGCCGCATTAGGCATTGTATGCTCTCGAACTGCATTGGATGATTCAAGGACGGGAACATCTGTCCCTATGGCTCTGTCATGCTGCTCCAGACCCCTCACCTTTGCGGGTTGCCCCGCCATTGGCGGCTCAACCATGCCTTCAGGGTGCCAATGGCAATCTCTCCTGGTCCTCTGAGCGGCTGCAGCAACATCCGCCAGCTGTCCGAAGCCCACTGTAGCGTTCGTGTCCCTGTCGTGCATGTGCAATTTTGCCCGCTATGTAAATGTTAGTATGGCTTAAATGGCCATACTTATGGTTTCTACTAATTGATGCTGGAGGCAGGATTTGTCTAGAGAGGGAAATTTTGCAACCCAGCCTTGCGGATGTTACACCGTGGTGAGTCAGACCCCGAAACACATAGAATGCCACAGTATGACCATCTCTGCATTCCAGAGCTTGCAATCTAAAGAAAAATTGGGCAATTGTCACATAATGTGTGACAGCAGCGTTCTCTCTCCAGCCACAGAGAAGGAATGGGGTCTCTCTATTTTTCACACTGCATAACTCTGTAGTTAAAGGGAGTGGTTTAATTGATAACCCCCTGGATTATCACAATTTTTCGTGGGGCACAAAAAAGATGTGTAGGTTATACGAAGGAGCAATGAGCAAAGAATCTGTCCCACTAAAAAGATGGAGCACAGGAAGAGTCATTAATTAAATTAAGCTCTGCTTTATGAAGATAATAATGTAATGTCCTGTTGGTACTATTGCCTGAAAAATACACCAGCACCTAACATGTTAAATAAAAAGCAGAAGTTATTTTTTTGTTCCTACGGACAGCACTAGATCTAAATCTACTTAGTCAGGACTATGAATTAGTAGATCCCATAAAAAAAGTCACAAAACATTTATTTATATAACATTCATTAAAAAAAAAAAAATTACATAATTAACCTCTTCACGATGCTGGGACGTCATAGATCGTCCTGCATTTAATAGCTCCCCGTGATGAGCTGTGCTCGGATCCGATTGCAGGGACATGCAGCGGGATCCCACCTGTCAGACGAGGTCACATTGAGTGACCTCAGGCTGACAGAGCAAATGTGGCCGGTGCTCAAAAGCGAGCTCCAGTTACATTTTATGTAATCGCGCAATGCCCAAACTTTCAGGGTTTGGGCACGCTTCCATGATGTCACACCCTGGTCGAGTCTCTGCAACAGTGTCCCTGGCTACTCATCACCTTGTGATTGGGGGCCAGGAACAAGAAAAATGCCATTTTGGTGCTTGCGTCTTCTGGAACACAAGCACCATGTGTCACCAAGGGGTTAATAGACAGAATTGAAAAAAAAAAGAGTAAACTGTAAACATAAACATATAATTTTAAAAATAAAGTATAAGGAAATAACTCGAAAGATTCTGTTTAATAAGGGCAAAGATAGATGGAAAGACCCTCTATGCACTCACCAAATAGTAAACAGGAGTGATGAAGGCCACCTCTTAGTCCAAGCTATTTAAATTAATTCATTCTATGCGCATTCTTTTATTTGCTTGCTACGAAGAGCCCGTGTATGTTTAACATTTTTCTGATTTGTTTTCTTGAGATAAAAATAGTAACACTATATGGCCTCTCTGGGCTTCCATAGTCTGCTGCTATCAGTATTGTGGATATGTCATTACATATAAACACAAGAGAGGGTATCAGGAAAACGTCCGTTCGTTCACAAAACCAATCAGATGCTACAGTATCACTGTTAAAACCTTTCCATGCCTACAGGTGAGAGACACATTGTCCGTGAACAGGTTTACAAGATCTTAAAATCATTTAAAAAACATTTTAAAGGGGCAGAGGAATTTACGATGTCTGAAAAAATACTTTTATGTAAGTATAATGCATCGTGTAATGAAAATTAAATATTTGTGTGTTTTTTTTGTTCCTTACCAATTCCTAACAACTGTATATAAAGATTAAAAGAAGAACTGCTGTTGCTAGAGCAACAACCCTGCCTGTGACCCCACGTCCCCGTCCCCCCCCTTATGAGACTTAGGGGTGCCTGTTCCGTCATGGACATATCAAAATTAAGGTTTTTCTCGGAACAACCGTCTTGTTGGGGGAATTCTTGCTCTAGGGTTCAAAGGAAGTTGCAAAGGTTTGAAAACAAGCAGCCAGTCAGAAAGAGGAATGTATTCAAAGAAAAGGTGGTAATTAGGATTACTGCCCATGATTAGGACTTCATAGATTCAACATTGTTCTCAAGCCAATTTTTTTTTTCTTTTACCAGTGTGGCAAACCTAGCCACTTTAGGTCATATTGCAGAATATTTAAAGGTTGTCTGAAATAGCTGTGTTAACCTGGTGTAAAAATGTATTCGTGTTAATGTCAAAGTTATATATTCTTATGTTAAAACCCGGTTCTGCTGTACGGAGGGATAATCCACTTAACAGGATTATCTAGTGGGAGTGCCCCTCCCGTACAGCAGTGCATGGTGGGAGAAATGTCCTGTATTTTCAGTTTCCCATGTAGTCCACTACTGTATAGCCCCTGTAAGGGGATTAAGGAAACCCCTTGCATGGGGAATTGCATAAATGCTGGAGCTGTGAATAAACTTCTCAGTTGACTCCCAGAACTGTGTTTCGTCCGGTTACTGGGGGATTTGGGATATTGCCTTACTTTCCAGCGCTTTACTTGGATTACCTTATTTGACCAGCGGAGATATTGGGATTTAATATTGCAGCTCCGCTACAACTAGCCTGCCGGTAATGTGTAGCAACACCAGGTACAGGGTAAATATTTGAATACAGCGTTCAGAGCTTTGAAGTCCTATTGATTACAGTAAAGGTGCATTTGTAGGCTCAATTAGTAGCCTGATTTAAGAAATGATGTGCACAATATTGTTTGTGATATGTCATTACCCAACAAAATATACCCCCCCCCCAACGGTCCTGCTTTGCACAGTATAGTCCCGATTTGGGGGTCTGTCCTGCTGCCCCACGAGCTCTACCTCTATCCTGCTTTTCGGGGCAGAGGTACAGCTCGGGTGGGGCAGCAGGATTAAGGAATGCAATTCCTCGGTCCTGATCACATTCTCCAGTGTCTGGGACAATGGAGAAGGTGAGTAGATCTGTCAGGACGGCTGCCCCCGCACATGCCCGGTTGGGCTGTCCTTTTCAGTGACATTTGACCTCCCAAGCTCTGCTCCCAGGCATCATGATTCGCCAGCGGGAAGTATTGGAAGTGGGAACAAATGACAGCGTGGGAATAATTTATAACATTATGTATGTCTGTACAAAATGGTTTAGTGCCCAAAATATCTCTTTTTGGGTACAACATTAATCTGCCAATAAAAAAAACAAAAACCTGAATATTCTTTCTTTATGCATGTGACCTGTCATTGCTCAAAGAAGACAAAGACCAGTAGCATATGTCATAGTTGCCAACATTTGAAAACAATTTCCAGGGACACTTTGCATCTTATCTTCCAACTGACCACACCTACTGTCAAAATCTCCGCCCACTCCATATAATTAGCATAATGTAACTCCACCTACTAGTCACAGTGTAGATTATATCACCAACATTACCAGCATCCTTGGTATACAACAGATACATTCACAGCACAACATCTACATCAGGCCTTTTATCACTTGAAATATAGTAAGACCTGGTGCAGATGTGCCGCAGTCAGAGAGCTGTGTCTACACCATAAAACATACATTAGTATGCACCTACCACTTCTGCTGGAAGGCCATTCCATGCATTCACCCTACCCTAATCATTACAGTAATAGTTTCATTAGTGCCTTATATATAGGGTAGCTGTATGTCTATCCCATGCCTGCTTAAACTCCTTCATGGTATTAACCTCTACCACTTCTACTGGAAGACTATTCCATGCATCCCCTACCCTCTCAGTAAAGTAATATTTTCATTAGTGCCTGGCCTTATCTTATATCAAGGATAGCTTTATGCTTATCCCATCCATGCGTAAACTCCTTCACTGTATTAACCTCTACCACTTATGCTGGAAAACTATTCCATACATCCACTACCCTCTCAGTAAAGTAATATTAAGTTTCTGACCACAATAACATTAAAATATCAAATATTTCCAGCCTTTTCAAAAGCTTGAGGTGGACCCCAAATATATGGATATAACTAGTTGCATTTATACTTATATGAACTTTTTAATAGATTTTCATATGTAATGAAAATGTTATTGAAAAATTGTTTATTTCTTGTTTTTATTTTCTCTGCACCCACATTGCACCTAAAGGACATAACACGATGTGGCATGCTATAGTGTCAATTTTCCCCCCAGACCATACCACAGTGTCACTCTGCCCCACGGAACGGCCCCTGCATACCACAGTGTCACTTTCCCACATAGTACATGTTATTTTGCCCCTACAAAACATGCCACAGCATCACTTTGGCTACAGTCAATTTTCCCATTAATATGGCACTATTAGCGTGGCCATTAATATGCCACAGCCAGATTGCAAATTAATATGCCCAGCCTGATTGCCCAGTAACATGCCCCAACCTGATTGCCAAGTAATATGCCCAGCCTCCTTGCCTAGTAATATGCCACATTCTGATTACCCAGTAATAGGCCACAGCCTGATTGCGCAGTAATATGCCCAGCCTGATTGCCCAGTAATATGCCCCAACCTGATTTCCCAGTAATATGCCAAAGCCTGATTGCCCAGTAACATGCCACAACCGGATTGCCCAGTAATATAACCAGTCTGATTGCCCAGTAACATGCCACAACCTGATTGAACAGTAATATAACCAGTCTGATTGCCCAGTAACATGCCACAACCTGATTGAACAGTAATATGCCACACCTATTAAAGTTAAAAAATAAAAAAAAGTTGGAACAAAAAAAAAAAAGGTTGTGGCAGTGACACCACTGGCTGAGCTCACATCAATCAGCCTGCGTTATCCAGCAATGCTACACACATCCTGCCTTCTTCCAGCAGATGCATGTGATAGGGTTTGCTAATACAGGCTGATGTGAGCTCAGCTCACACAGGCTGATCTGCGCGAGTCAAGTGACGTTGCGCATTGATGTCAGGTGACCTGCCATCTCGCTAAAACTATGCAAACTGCAGGGACTGTGCCGAGGGGGTGAGCATTCCCCAGGGCAATCTTGTTTTTGACGGGACTGTCCCAGCAAAAACAGGACAGTTGGCAAGTATGGTAAATGTGTGGGGGGGGGGGGAGTACTTTTTATTATGATATTGTATTTCTCTTTTCTATCCTGGCAATGGGTTACCATTGTTCCTGAATCTGGTAAGGGCCCGCGTTTTTCTCATATTATGGCCTCTGAAGGATTTTTACAAACAGGTCAGTGCAGTGTAGGTAAAGGTATGGCAGGAAGTTTTAGAAGTGAAATGTATGTGTGACATGGACTTATAGGAGGCACAGAAGAAGGGTGGGTCAATGCAATATACATGGATATGGTGGGTCAATGCAGTATACACGGATATGGTGGGTCAACTCAGTATACACGGATATGGTGGGTCAACTCAGTATACACGGATATGGTGGGTCAACTCAGTATACACGGATATGGTGGGTCAACTCAATATACACGGATATGATGGGTCAACTCGGTTACACACGGATATGGTGGGTCAACCCAGTATACACGGATATGGTGGGTCAACTCAATATACACGATATGGTGGGTCAACTCAGTATACACGGATATGGTAGGTCAACTCAGTATACACGGATATGGTGGGTCAACTCAATATACACGGATATGGTGGGTCAACTCAGTATACACGGATATGGTGGGTCAACTCAGTATACACGGATATGGTGGGTCAACCCAGTATACACGGATATGGTGGGTCAACCCAGTATACACGGATATGGTGGGTCAACCCAGTATACACGGATATGGTGGGTCAGCTCAGTATACACGGATATGGTGGGTCAACTCTGTGTACTGATATGTCCAAAATGGGATACGGGTCAGGCACTTTATCTGAATTTCACAATTCACCAGTGCGGCCACACCGTGTCCCTGAGTAAAGGGCTGAATCATCAGATCGGGCCATTCTGAAACCGAAGCCATTGGTGGTGTTCAGATCATTTTTTTTGCTTTTTACCAATGCCCTTTAATACTAGACTCATTTATGGAAATAAATCCAAAGTGCATATGTGTAAATCCAATGCTAAAGTGCATATGTTATCCATGATCTGATAATACCTCAACACAGTTTGTTAAACGCATTGGTCAATCTCTTAGATTATAGGGAGTGCACTCTTCTGTGGGGTTCCAGCACAGAAACTGATGGATAAATTCTCTTTTTGTGACTCATTATTACTAAACATCTGCATTCTTCCTTAAACATATAAGGGAAAGAAAAACAAAACCCCAAACACCAAACAACTAAGATAAAAGAACAGAAAAGATTGAAGAAATAGAAAGAAAAAGAAGGAATAAAGAAAAAAAAAAGGTAAGATAAAAGCAAGGACGGATAAAAAGAACAATACGAATAGAGGGAATTAAAGAGGGAGAAAGAAGAAAATAATTAACGTGGCAAATAATTAAATATATATGTAACAAACTAAAGGACAATAAGATCATTCAGAAATTTCTGTTGCATGTTTTGGAGAGCTGACTTCACTACGTAAACAGTTGAAGGGGGACCAAGGTCAGATCCTTGCCAGGTTTGTAATAGTTGGCTGTTATTGAACTTCTATAGACAGCCTGTAATCAAAGCGTCATTTACCCACTCTGTTCCAAGAACACATCATCATTGTGCTTTCTTTCAGCTCGTCCGCTCATGCGTATAAGCAGGGAGTACAGTGCGTCGGTAGTCAGTCAAGGAAGGCTTTGGTGATCGAAGCTGTAAAGAAATTAGAGGCTTTTCAGCTTAGTAAAATCAATCAGACGAGATAACTTACAATAAGCAGCACACAGGGTCCAACAGCATCTGATTCAACACACTATTCCTAATGCGCTTTGGTGCGGAAGTTCTGACGTGGAACCACTGGACATTTGATACAATATTTACTGGGCTGCAAACTATTTAAACAGTCAGAGGTTAAATAAAATGTTCACCGAGGTCCCGCACGTCTCACTGAATAGTTGAAAAAGTAAGGATGTAACTGCATAAAGGGAGATATATTGTCACAACCCACCGGAAGAGCAAGTAGCCTCCGAGAAGAGAACGCCGAGGACGTTACTGCACATTCTAATCTCCCAGGACAATCTAGATTCCAGAATGATAGTTGCCGGACTGACACAATTTTGTTGCTCTGACTAGTTTTGGACAGGACGGGCTGATTATTGAGACTAAGCCCTATCATGCATTTCTGCCAGACCATATCTGCCTGGTTAAAACAGCCTATTGAACAGTGATTTATTGATTGTGCGCAGTTCACAATTTCCAAGAGCCACGCAACCATATTTGATTATTTAGAAGGAAGACCGAAAAAACCCAATGAATCACATCTAATTTCATCTCAAAAGGAAAATAATTCTTCTTGATTCCAAGGGCAGTATGTATTTCTCCTAGACAACTAGAAAGTCATCCAACTGATTTTTGAATGTGTGGATTGAGTCCGCCACAACAACTTCACTGCCAGTATATTCCACAATTTCAATTTTTTTACATTTTATTAAAGCTCATTTTATTGAGTCAGTCAGGATACATACATTAGGTGACCAGGGACCTACAGTGTTAAGTTTAAAAGATGCCCCAGTGTCCTATAGAAAGTTGGATTAAGGAAGTTCTGCATTTCCTGTGACTTTCATGTATATTTGTTACATAACTTACTTATCATAGAGTGATCGGAAGCCTAGGACACAGTTATTCAATCAGGGTCTTCACAGATCCAGTGGGTGCCTGCCAAAAGATCCCGTGGCCTTTGCGTCATCAATTGTAACATCGTGGAGGCGTGTCCGAACCCTGAAGTTCGAGCATGGTGCAGTTCTAGGAAAAAGTAACAGGTGATCAATTAGATCGTCAAAGTGGCATCGTCTGACCCAGGTGGTCCCGCTGCAGTCATGTGCAGATCCACAGAACAGCTCACCTCCAGGGGAG
Source organism: Pelodytes ibericus (assembly GCA_036172795.1). Classification (NCBI taxonomy): domain Eukaryota; kingdom Metazoa; phylum Chordata; class Amphibia; order Anura; family Pelodytidae; genus Pelodytes; species Pelodytes ibericus. Next base: position 202,514,663 of record CM069860.1, read on the forward strand.
GAATGAAGCGCTACCGAGAAAAGGACGTTCTGTAGCTGTAAAAAAGGCATTTGAGACCAGTGTTTTAGGATGGCATAGAATGTCCTACGGATGGGAAGGGGATAATAATTTGTTCCTTTCCATCTACATTTTCTAACACCATTTTGATAAACAGAAAGTAGCCCACTCATCACTGTGATATTTAAATTTAAACTATTAATGGAGGCAGAGCTGCTAAGTGCTGACACTGGGTTTATAGAAAGGGCATTCTCGTAACTCCACATCATTAGCAAACGATGCACTGGAGATTTGAATAAATGCCCTGTAGCATCTTTTCAGAAAATACGTCAAACCTGAAAATTTACAAACCACAGAGATTTGCAAATCCTACAAAAGTACCCTAGCACTTGTCATTTATAGGTATATATGTCCATGAATGTTACTCATAACAATTACCAATATGAATGTTGCTGGGCAAATGATTTAATAAGGTGGCAGCTTCCGATAATGCCTCTTTGTGAAACACGTGAGGCCATCGCTATGCTGCAATAGATGTATTAGTTTTTATTATACTTGTATTTTTAGTATATGATAATATAATATAATTGATATGAAGGCTGACACCAAGTGCTGTTTATATTAAAGGATAACTGTCCGCCAAAACATTTAGTTATTTTTCATTAAAAAAATCGCAATAAAATTAGATTTAATGAATCTATTTAAATAAAGTACCTTATAGTGGCCTCTTTGTTTTATAGGTAGGAAGGGGGACATGTTGGGTCAGGTAATCCTTCATCTGACCCAAGATTCTAAAGAACATGTCCGCCCCCCGATAGAGCTATGCAAGCAAGGAGGGCTCAATAATATACTTTATTTGTATCCAGAATAGCATTTATATTTAAAATGTCTACACTTAATGCAATCAAACATAACCTATGATGTGACAGGCAACAGAGGGTTGTAGTCAATGGGGTATATTCAATGCAAGGTCTTGTTACTAGTGGGGTACCTCAGAGATCTGTACTTGGACCCATTCTCTTTAATATTTTGATTAGTGATATTGTAGAAGGTCTTTTTGGTAAAGTATGTATTTTTGCTGATGATACAAAGATTTGCAGCAGGGTTGATATTCATGGAGGGATAAGCCAAATGGCAAATGATTTAGCTAAACTAGAAATATGGTCAGAGCAGTGGCAACTGACATTTAATGTGGACAAGTGCAAGATTATGCACCTTGGGCGTAAAAACCCAAAAGCAGAATATAGACTATTTGGTACAGTCCTAACCTCAACATCTGAGGAAAGGGATTTAGGAGTAATAATTTCATAGGACTTAAAGGTAGGTAGGCAATGCAATAGAGCAGCAGGAAATGCTAGCAGAATGCTTGGTTGCATAGGGAGAGGTATTAGCAGTAGGAAGAGGGAAGTGCTCATGCCACTGTACAGAGCACTGGTGAGACCTCACTTGGAGTATTGTACGCAGTACTGGAGACCGTATCTCCAAAAGGATATTGATACTTTGGAGAGAGTTCAGAGAAGGGCTACTAAACTGGTTCATGGGTTGAAGGATAAAACTTACCAGGAAAGGTTAAAGCATCTTAACATGTATAGCTTGGAGGAAAGATGTAACAGGGGGGATATGATAGAAACATTTAAATACATAAAGGGAATCAACACAGTAAAGGAAGAAAGTATATTTAAAGGAAGAAAAAACTACCACAACTAGAGGACATAGTCTTAAATTAGAGGGGCAACGATTTAAAAGTAATATCAGGAAGTATTACTTTACTGAGAGGGTAGTGGACGTATGGAATAGCCTTCCAGCAGAAGTGGTAGAGGTAAACACAGTGAAGGAGTTTAAGCATCCATGGGATAGACACAAGGCTATCCTAGCTATAAGACCGGGAACGGGGCACTAATAAAAGTATTCAAAAAAATTGGGCAGACTAGATGGACCGAATGGTTCTTATCTGCCGACACATTCTATGTTTCTATAACCTATTTTTTTTTTCTGTTATTAAAATAATATGGCAGTACTACCTGCATAAGTTGAGCTTCTAAGTCCCCCCTGTATTTGACGTCGTCTGTGTTGGGTCCCCCCCCCCCCCCTCCAATCTGTATTTTGACTGCACAGAGCACTGCACGTCTCCCTCTTTGTACTTCCATTGTCGGTGGCCATACACGGCCAATGTCCCTACAGAGTCGGCAGCCATTTCAAAAATCAATACCCAGAATCCTCTGACATTCTATTCTTTAGACAGTGAATAAACACATCACGCACTCAAACAATATTAGTGATGCTTGTTGAGCCGTTATTTGATCCCAGTTTTAATTACGCTATTGAACTAATTGCACGAGCGCCGCACAAACAGTATTAAATGTATTCAAACGACTTAATGGGGCCTTAAAAGGACATAATGTGTCAAATGCCATTAAAGCGTTCTAACATCGAGTATTGCTGCTCGGGTCTTTGCAAATGTACAATCATATTATATTTAAAAGCTACTCATAAATTCATGATGGGTGAGATCATTAATCTAATTGATTTCTTCTTTTTTTTTTTTTTTTATGGTTGGATGCGTGTGTAAGAACCCCCCCCCCCCCCCCCCACATATGAACCATGCCTCTTTAATGGGGATGTGTTCAGCGCACAAGGCTGGAGGAAACTGCTGGATTTTGCAGAATGGGTTTGCAATGAAGTTTTATGTTTTCGGATCCTTCATCCGCAGAGGACCAGAGAGCGATGACATCATTTGACATTGTAGTGATGGTCAGTGCTGATTAGGATAAAAGGAAGGTAATGTTAGCAGGGTGTTTGTCAGAGGCGTACTACAGTGACCACTGTTAATTTTGGTTTTGCAGTTGCATTGCAGTTTTTGTTAAATGTCTAAAACGTGAGTAAATTGTTAGGGAGGGCCTGTTTATCTATTTGGAGTTATTGTTCTGGTTCCCATGGATCTCTGCCAAAGCCCAGTCCCCTGACTCCATCTGCAGCCTGATTGGCTGAGACACAGGCTCCCTGTGCCCGTCTGTCCCCTGGAACAATGCCCTGTAAACTGCAGAGAAAGAGGATACTCCTCCATCTGTTTCACCTGGTACCGTCACGTGAATGTTTCCTCTCCCATCTCCCTAGCAAGTTAACTTAACACTATGTAACAGCCTTCTCAGACCTGTTCCCTCCCATCTCCCTAGCAAGTTAACTTAACCCTGTGTAGCAGCCTTTTTCAGACCTCTTCCCTCCCATCTCCCTAGCAAGTTAACTTAACACTATGTAACAGCCTTCTCAGACCTGTTCCCTCCCATCTCCCTAGAAAGCTAACTTAACACTATGTAACAGCCTTCTCAGACCTGTTCCCTCCCATCTCCCTAACAAGTTAACTTAACACTATGTAACAGCCTTCTTAGACCTGTTCCCTCCCATCTCCCTAGCAAGTTAACTTAACACTATGTAACAGCCCTCTCAGACCTGTTCCCTCCCATCTCCCTAGCAAGCTAACCTAACATTGTGTAACAGCCTTCTCAGACCTGTTCCCTCCCATCTCCCTAACAAGTTAACTTAATACTACGTAACAGCCTTCTCAGACCTGTTCCCTCCCATCTCCCTAGCAAGCTAACTTAACACTATGTAACAGCCTTCTCAGACCTGTTCCCTCCCATCTCCCTAGCAAGCTAACTTAATACTATGTAACAGCCTTCTCAGACCTGTTCCCTCCCATCTCCCTAGCAAGCTAACTAAACACTGTGTAACAGCCTTCTCAGACCTGTTCCCTCCCATCTCCCTAGCAAGCTAACTTAACACTCTGTAACAGCCTTCTCAGACCTGTTCCCTCTCTCACTGCTGGAGATTTAGATTAAAATCTACTAAAGATTAAACTAGACTAAAACAATTCAGTCTACAGTAGGACTAAACTAAAATGTCATTTTAGTAAAAAGACTGTGACTAAAGCAAAACTTGCCGTCACAATTAACACTGGTGTGGACCACCCTGGGTGACAAAGTCTGGTGTGCCACGTCATTTTATGTGTGTCATTCACCTACAGGTGGCAATGCTTCCGCAGTGCCTATTGGAGGAGGGGTCCTGCCCGAATGCACACTAGTTACAGGGTGCAAGTTTGGCATGCCACTGCGGTGAGGTTATACATTCTGACTTTATGTTACATAAGCACCCTGGCATTTATTAAAAAAAGTGATAATCGAGGGAAGTGGAAACAAACACATGCACAAAAGGGGAGCATAGAATCAGATTTTTGGCCCAACGCGTTTGTTGCTGTTACCAGTAGAGAGAGGGTCGAGACGTGCACCAGGAGAAATGGGAGATGGTGGAGAGAAAAGGATTGGGGAAGGATGGGGAAGAATGAAAAGAAAAGAGGAATAGCAGCTAGAAAAATATGAACATTAATTGAATTGAACAGAACTCAAAAAAGAGGATTCTAGATGGATATATGCTGGTGTAAGCGCTTAAAAGAAAAGGATAGACAGGATAAATAATATGGTAGGAACTAAGACATCATATAAATAACACACAAATATAAAAAGAATAGTATATACTGGATAATCGAACCCTATTGGCAGGAAAAAAAGGAAACAACTGGAACACTGACGCATTTCACCAGCAAGGCTTCCTAAGAGGGTTTTTCCGGTTGTGATGGTATTAGCAGAAAAAAAAAAAGAACGAATGGGTGAGAAGCGTAAGAAACAATAGGAATAAAGGGATAAGTCTGAGGTGTAATAACGGATATATAGGCAGATGGAGGTAATTATGGATAGTAAAGATACACAATTAAAACTATTAAAAAATATGGACACAACAGGTCATTTCCAATATGAACCTGGGGCCAGTAAATTGGTAATACAGTATAAGTTACAAACAAAAGAACAGTGCACATACATGCAGATACTTACTGTGCTTCCTTGTAAACATATGAAGAATTCAGCACTGAGGATAGTCCAGTGCATGTGCAGGATGGTAGATATTTGCCAAAAGGTCGAAACCCCAGCCTTAACCAGAAAGACAAATAGCACGGATATAATGCCAACGAAAGCTCCAAAATGAATTAGCCCTGAGTAAATAGAGGCGTAACGTTACACAGGAAGCTCGGAAGTAACTGAGCATTCAGCGGACATATTTTTAAGTCAAGGAAAATAGTTTTTATTGGACCTTGGTACTAAGAATCTAGAATGTGGCCCACAAGTAAAAGAATTGCAGACTTAGGACTGTATCACAGATATAGGTTAAGGCCAAGGGGTAATGACCAAATAGGCCAAATGTTTTTTTTAATCTGCCGACACATTATTTGGGGTCTATTCACTAAAATCTGATATTGGTGGTAAAGATTAGCAGTAACATTCACCCCCCCCCCCTCATCTCACTAACCATTTTGCAAAGAGTGAGATGAGGTAAAGCATGCCGAAATCAAGTAGAAACTCACTCCCATTAATTTCAACGTTTGAAGGAAAGAGATGCTTTTCAGTCCAATATTTGAGTTGGACTTGGCTTCAATTATCCTTCTCCCATAAAAAAAATATATATATTTATATAAAAGAACCCCTCCCTCTGTATAACCCAGGGTTGGGGCTTCCAAAATGGCCCTTGGGCTCACTAACACATTTTGCATTTTAGAGAGTGCTTCTTGCCCTGGCCCCCATATATTTTAGGTGCCAGGAGCATCGAGCAGCTGCACAGTTTTTTTATTGGGTAGGGTCACTTACCCTGGACCCCCATATGTATTCCATGTGCCAGAAGCATTGGGCAGCTCCTGGCACCATTTGGGGGGGAGGGGGGGTAGGGATACTTGCTTACTTTTTAATGTTTTTTTAAATGTTCCTTTTAGTTTTTGTATGCAACGTGGCACCTGTAATTGTATAAAATGGGGTGGGAAATCAAATACAGGAGGCGCACATGGGGCCCAATACTGACCCTATCCCTTTGTGCACTTATGTATAGAGCGGACTCTTGACAAATGTCTGTGCTGTGTTCACCACTCCCGAAACCCTCAGTTGCTCCATTATTAGTGTTGGAGAAGATTCACCTAACATGTTACTTTTTCCACTTTAAATTTCATTAACAGTTTTGTTTTAAATACATTACAAAATAACATACAAGAAACAAAAAAAGAACAATAGTAAGACATTGGTAACAGACAAATTGATTACACCCGTTCTAAAGTCCTGTGAGTTGTGAGTGTAATACGTGCTGGGTGCAAGTTCTTTGAGTTGAATTGATGCTGGGGCAAATTATATGGGTGCAATCAGATGCTGTGGGTGCAATGGCAAGGGATGCGGGTGTGTGTCCTCTTTTCTGGTCACCAGGATATGGTAACCCTGTTTGATACCTGTAAATATAGGATGTATAATGTACTGAAATATTTGTCTTACGTAAACACGTAACATAACAAGGGTTCCAAAAATGTATTTACCTTCCCAGTAAACATATTCATGTGATCTGGCTTGTTTACCTAACACTGTTTTAAAGTGTCAGGATGTATACTTTTTTACATAGATTTAATTTTTTTTTTTTTTATTACTATAAAACCGCCCCCCCCCCTCCTCCTCCCCCACCATAAAGTCATCCTAATCCACAATAAGAAACAACTGTTGTGTCTGTGTTTTTATTTTGATCCTGCCTATTCCAGTGGATAGAGCCCTGATAGCACATAAGTGAAAATCCATAGGAAATACATAATGCAATTGTATTGCGCTGATAGCTGAATCATGAACGGTGGAATCAGCCCCTCTGAAGGCGTTAAAAAAAAAAAAAAAGAAAAAAAAAAAAAGCATCTTCCGATGACACCTACACAAACATCTAACCGTCTGCTGGATGCTGGATCATTTAAACCTCTGCTTGATTGTAAGATTAGCACTTCTGAAGTGCTCTATAATTAAGTCATCTTCTATGTTTAAAATATTGTCAAAGATTTGCTCATTAAAATCAAAAGGGATGTTTTAAAGAGCAGTGGGGGGGCTGGAGAACTTGATTTCTTTTCTGCTCAGATAACTAACTGCTCGAACGCTGTGAGGAGCAAAGTAATTTCTCTCTCTCTCTTTTTTTTTTTTTAGACAATTTTCTCTGTATAAATCTCAAGCTGGCTCTGCACAGGTGTCCTGTGCTGTAAATGGATGTACTAGCTTCGGCTGACAATGTTCCCGAATACGTTGTCTCGTTTTCCCGTCAATAGCTCTCTATGTGCCGCTTATTAAGTAGTTTCCAGGCGTTGAGTAAGATAATTATTATGCTCATGTATTTCTTTACAAATATTGGAACGGAGGAAGAGGGAGGCAGCTGCGCTAAATGCTCTCGTTTCTTAGTTTTTTTTTTATTCTCTTTATTCTACTTTTTTTTAATTCTTTGTATCATTTTTTTTTCTCCCTAGCTCTGACTTTTTTTTTGTTTTGTTACTTTTTAAAGGTCAAGAGAGTGTCAACACACTTTTTTTCATGTCAATATTGAACTGTAAGGCCCTAAGCTGTACCCTGTCGGTGGACATTGTGTAACACAATAGAGTCCCGAGAATACTGGATCTTGCACCCGGAGTTCTTGGTGTGTTATAGAAAATCCAATGCACACCTGTTAATGACATTTCTTACTCAAATAGCCAGTTTGACGCAGGAAACAAAAACATGGTAGATCTTCAACGCACTCGCAAAAAATACAGTTTGTTGCATTCATTTTACACTCCCTTATTAGAAAGTCTGATGTAAATATATATATATATATATATATTGTTCTCAACTTACTGGCATCTCCAAAAATTGCCAGCATTGTATTTATTGGAATGGGACTACTCTTCGCGGCCGTGACAGTTCAGCGCGGTTTGCTAAATCGGCGAAGGAAGTTCGTTTTAGGGTTCGGTTAGTGTATTGGAGGATATGGGTTGATTTTAAGGTTAGTATTAGGGTTTGGAGTTGGGATTGAGTTTAGTTTTACAGTAAGTATTACGGAGTGGAGACTTCATTAGAGGGGGTTAGTATTCGTCGGCGCTGAAAAAACCGCGCTAAACTGTCTGTGCGCAAACTGCCACAGTGAAAAGGCGGTGGTGAACGGTCCGGGACGCTGTACTTATTGTGTTGCATACATTGGACGCTATTTACTAAAAGTGAGTTGCAGGTGAGAAGAGCATTCCATCCCGCGGACTTTAATCGTTGTGCTGGGAAACACATGGAGGTTTGCTTCTGTAACAGTAACAGAGTTGTGCCAAACGCATGGCCACTTGAAGAAGCGATACTCCACCTCCACAGTCATCATGTGTTGCCGGGGGGGGGGGGGGGGCGCAATGATGGGAGGTATGCGAATGCGTTATTCAACCTTGAAAGATTTCACCATGTATTATTCAGGATCAACTGAGGTTTTTTGTTTTTTTTTTATCATGTGAAACTCACCAGGCTTGTCACGGCACAATACATAATTAAGTTGGTGAGATGAAATGTTCATCTCACCTCAACCCACCTATTAGGGAATAGCTTGTATTGCTTTTCTGATATATTGCGGTCGCCAGTCTTTTTATCCAACAATTAATGGGTCGACTTTATGATATGATGTCATCACTTTAACAAAGCTGCCTTTTTGCTCCATGGGAGGTTTACTGTCCTGTGTGTGTATACCTCCAGTCAAATTCCCCACAAATACTATCCCGACAAGTAGTAGGGGAATATTGTTGGGTCTCGAGAGAAGTGGATTTTAGCTTCCCTTGCTTTCCCACATTATTCTCATATGAAGAAACAAAATTACCATAGACCAAAGATCTCTTTCGCTATATCTCTGGAGTGGGGGAGGGTGGGGCAGAACGATACGGGTCCTGGGCAAAAGTTCATGAGACACGCCCCCAATCTATTTTAATCTGCTCCAAAATGGGTCGTCCAGACCCCAAAGTAAGGAAGATTACTTCATAATTGGTGAAACAGACAACTATTCGATGAGCTAAAAAGATAGCGGGCATAGCGGGGTCAAAGGCAATCCAGGTCAAAAGTTAGGGAGCTCAGGAGGAGGCTAAACAGAGAGCACAAGGAAGAATAAACAAACTCACAGCAGGAAGGTTAATAACTGAGCACCAACATTAGGGCTCTCTGGGGTTTTTAAAGGGGCTGTCTAGCGTGACATCACGCAATAAAACACAGACCACGCCCCTCAAACACACAGTAACACCCAGAGGTAGAGAAGGGGGCATCGACATTACAGACCCCGACTCTGCCACTCCCACTGAAGTCAGCAGCCAACCCATCACCATTGTCTCGTTCTCCCCATGAAAACGCAGGGAAAGAAGATGCCAGGGACCACGAGGGACACCATCGTCAGAAGGAGCGGGACTCAGCCACACGTCTGTGCTCCCTGCCATAGCATGACATGGAGGATGTGGCCCGCGACTGCGAGGTACAGGCTTGACACACAGTGAAGGAATTCAAGCTTGCTTGGGAAAGGTGGAAAGTTATTCTAGATTTAAGATACGGCCAGGGACTAATCAAAGCAATCAGAAAATTGGGAAGACTAGATGGGCCAAATGGTTCGTATCTGTCGACACATTCTCTGTTTCTACACATTGCGTCCAACGATATGTAGATCCTGAGTTGAATTTGATAGGTCGGACCTTGCTGAGCACAATGCAACTGTCAACTCGAGAGACATGTAGTGCAAAGTTGAGGGCAGGCAGTAGGGCTGTGGTGAGCTCGCTAGCTGGGAAGTCATTGAGGCAAAGCCTTATGAGTCGCGTGCACACATGATGGAGCCAAGCTCACCCAGAGTTGGAGGACAATTTTAACTAAAAAGGTATGTAATATTGCAGCCCAAAGATATATTTTGTATAAGGATCACTGGACATAGGATATTCCTGTCCAATACACACAGGGACTTGTTTAAGGAGGCTACCCGCAGACGACAACGTAGAAGCACAGAAACAATACAGCTGTGGTAGAAATGTCACCTAATGATCTAGATGCAACTGAATATAGATTCACCTCTTAATACCAACTCCCAGCGGTAAACGGGTGCATTACAAACAGACAGACAATTTTAACTGTGAATTCCGGCCATGTACAGACTGAATGCCTAAAACATGTAAAATAAATAAATCAATAAATAAAATATTCTGCTTAAACCTTTAAAAAACCCAGACTTTAATGATGGTCTCTCTCTAACTCAATGGGGCATTGTATTCCAGATAGTATGGGAGCAGTGTATGCCTGTGAATCTTATTTTGGGAGTGATAAATTAGTTACCCGACTAGGAACAAGATGGAAGGTCTTTCAAGTAGAAGGTAAATTGCAAATAAAATAGATACCATAGATCCATTTGGTACTCCGTAAGCGAGTTCTGTTGTCGAGGAACATATTCCTGAAGACGTTATCCATGAGGAATGATTTGACCCCACTTAGATGCATGTTTTCCATTCCGCAATCCTTATTGCACATCAGTAGGAATGTCAAATACTACCCAACACTCCCCCTTCCTAAACCCCTCTTCCTATTTACGAATTAAGTGAGCAGACCGCATCATTCGAGATAAAAACTATTCCTTACATAAGCTGTGAGCTGCATTTATAAAAACTCTTTTTTTTTTCCCCAAATAATATTCTTCCCATCCATATTAAAGTCTGTTCTTGATAAATAAAAAATATTACTCGTAACTGTGGCAGGAATAAATGGAAATAAAAATAGGTCACTTGTGTACACAATATGTCTTCTTTTTTTTTTTTTATAATTCTTGTGTTGTCTTGTCTCCTTTTGACCTTTGGTATTTGTGTGTTTTGACACCATCTTCAAGCCTTGGTACAAAAACACCTTGATGTGTCAAAGCTTTTAAAATTTTTTTTTTTTTTTTTAAAAACGAGGCTTTTGTGTTCTCTTCAGGTAGATAAGTTCGGGTTGTCTTGGCCTCGTCAAAACACATTCTCTAGTTAGAGATTGGAAATATTCCCCTCCCGGCTCCATAAGTATTGATTTGCTAACAGCTCTGTCTGTCAAGTGAACGGAAGGGTGGAAGGTGAAAGTTCACCCAACACGGAATGCGGTGGCCTTTCTTATTTTTTCTTTCTCTTCGGCTTCTGTAGCTTCTGGTTGATAAAAGGCTAATCAGGTTACCTGCAAAGACTACAAAGTTGTTGAGCCACTACCGCGTCATGATGCCTGAATTATTTATTTTGAGCTAAATGTAAATTCGTTTCCATGAAACGCGTCTCTGGAATCATGTTTTCGTACATTCAATCACAACGTTAAAATCTTGATGTCTAAGAAAATACAACACGTCTGCAAGGTAACCTTGTACACCTAATAAATAGTATTGCAAGTGGTCTTAAAAAGGAAAGTCCCTCTATGGACCACAACTCCCACCGCGGTGTCTTGCTTTTATAGGAGATCAGAACGTGTGGTGTTTCCACAGTAAAATGGACCACTGATATATGGTGTGTATCAAAGTTACACAGCCCAAAAAACAAACTCAGCGTAAAGTAGCGTTTCATGTATTTCCATAGTAATACCAAGTATCACATAACTCCAAAGCAACAAGATTCACACTAATGCGTGGTGTGTATCACAGAGCTCAAACAATACAACGCCGTAAAAGCCAAGCAAGAAATTGTAAAAATTGATGTGCACGCGAAAGGGCCTGTTGGGCTAGGCACTTTTCTAATGCACTCTTGTTTTAGGCAGTCTCGTGATGGAGGTAAAGGAGCACAGTCTTGTAATAAGCTCTTAGAATGAGCCCCGCCCAGGAATTTTCCAATACTTTTTGTGCTGGTTGAATGGGCAACAGGGTGAGTGACTGTTGCCGAATTCGTAGCTGCCGTCTGTCTCCCGAATGTATTTCTGGGGTTTGTGTGGTCTGTGTTCGGGCACACAAACTCCAGAAATAGACAGCGCGGCACCGTACGGAGTCTGCGTTGCACACCTAGCACAATTGGAGCATCCACGCCTGGCCCCACCCACTTTTTACCAAGCAGCCCCACATTCTCTTGTCTATGTGTGTATGGGTGCACGAGGTCTTTCTACCTAGTGGAACCTGGGATTATAAATCTGTCTGCTTTGGCATTACAAGCAAACAGGACATATTTATAGCTTTGCTAAAGATGGAAAGTTTTTAAAAATTGTAGTAAATATAACTATACCTTAGTCACGCACAGATACAAAAAGATTCATAATCAGTATTGTTCCTCAACTGTTTATTTCACAGATATTTACACAAGGATTTTCATAGATTTGTTTGATTTTTTTAAATACTTTTTTCTACTCCCTCCACAGAGAACATTTCAATAATTTACAATACACAAGAGCACAAATAGTACACTTTTACTGGCATTTCATTTTGCCCTAATATATTAATTACCCGTAACCAAGCCACACAATCTCTACATTTACAAGACCAAATACAATCGAGAAGGAAACACAAAACTATACACTGTAATATTAACAACTACCATTAAAACATAGGTTAAGGGGGGAAAAAAAGAGAAAAAAACACTCAAGGGAAATTGTTTTACTCAATCTGATAACATCAGGCACCTATATTAACCATTGAAACCGTTCCCTGTAAATACAATATGACGGTGTTTCACATGTACTGTATTTATTGTTCCATAGGTAAGCCTCATCCGATAAAATTAAAGAATGGGGAGAATCGCCCAAATTCTGGTCAAGGGGTTTCAATGAGACAGCTACTATTAAACATTGAGATATTTCAGGAGCCTTATTATTAGCATTACAGCCTTATGCCAACCTCTGGTAGAGGTAACACTGGTAAGGAACAGTTGTTCAATTCAAGTTTTCTCTGCAGAGACATTACAAAAATTGAACAACTGAAAAACAAGGTTTTGTTTTTTCGAAGCATCTGAAGTACCATAATTTTGTAAATCAGTATTTCATTTTTTTAATTATATTTTTTATTTATTTTAATTTCCAATAAATATCATTAAAAAGAGACCAGCAGGAAACGTAGCTCATCAACGAAGGTAAATAATAATGTTATCGTACAATTTGCTTGCTTGAGTGTTGACTATTATCCGAAGTAGAGTCCGGGATGAAAGATTGGGTGTGGCAGATCATGGGGAGTGGAGTAGATGAAGAGTGGTCAATGATGGCAGTGTGCGGGTGGCCTTGCCAAATACTTCCCACAATTCAAGGTTTGTTAAGTATCTTATTTGCTAAAAGTGATTGGGTGAGTGTGCTAAGGAAGGGATTTGGGAGTATATAATGTTATTTGTAATTAGTACATATCAAAGAAAGGACAGACATGAACAAGGAGTATTTTTACATAAAACACACCACTCTTTAATGAAAAGTAATTGAAAACATAATGTAAAAAGATAAAATATACACTACAACGGCAGAACAATAAAACAGAACTAAGGAGGAGTATGGGGAATGTAGTCTGCAAGTTGCAGACCTCTAATCTAGATGTTGTAGTTCTCCCAACATCAAGTGCTCCTAATTAATTTAACAGCATAGAAGCATAGCGATTGCTTTGAATTCTTTAAAATGAAGAATCTTGCTGCTTTTTTATTTTTAAATCTTCCTGACTCTTATGTTGTAGTGGAAGGAATGTATATTCCTTATCTTGCTAATAATAAAGGAAATCTTTTCCTTTGTAAGTTTGGTTCTTACTGAATCAAACCAATGATTTGTGGAAGGGTAGCTTAATCGGCAGAGAAACATCAGAGCATATGCATATATTTGCTATTAACTGGGTCAGAACACAACCTCCCAAGTTTATTCTTGGAAAGCTTGTGAACCTTGTCAAAGCTGGGGAATCTTGCAACCGGCAGAAGATGGTGCGCTAGGCAAATTCAATGTCGGCTGAGCATCTCCAAACTTACTTGAGGATGCCTGGGGAGAGATTCATCGACAGCTTGTTGGGGTAGCTTTCCATGGGAAAATCCCAACTGACCAGTTTCCTTGAGTTGTACAACACAGGGAAATGCTCAACATTGTTTTATGTTGAACTCATCAGGAACACCAATAACTTTCCCCCCAGAGGAGTCCAGATGGGCCCTTTAAATAGAATTCTGAAAAATAAAAATTCATCCATTGTGAAGAGGCCACATGCAGAGTTCTTCTAAACGTTGGCTTCTGGGACACAAGGTTTCAGTTTAAATCAACATCTAACTATTGATTAGAGCTGTAATCTTCGCAGAGTCTTGCACGGGGAGTCCAGGACATCTAACCTGGAGTGGATTCTTGTTAATACTAAACTAGATAGTGCTTGGTGGTGCTCTCTTTTCTATAACATTTTGGAGAACTTCAAGTTCTATGGTGATAATCCTTATATTGAACTTTAAGGGGGGAGGGACATTGAGCTAAATGATTGTGTAATTTAATTTTAATGTGAATTGAACAACCTTTGTGTTGATGTAATAGTTAATATTTAAGCATTATTTGAAAATAATCTCCTTTCTTCCTTTTGTTGGGTGACTGGTACCAGCTGGTACTCGGACTGTGAGAAAGTCACTATCTTGATCTTTGCAATCATAGTATTTATAAACCGAGGCCTTTCCTGGGCTAAATCTACAAACTCATGGGAGATCAATACGCATTTGGTCACTACATTCCTGTATAACAATCCAAAGAGGTCTGTTGGATATAGAAAAACATGGAAAAGTTAAGTAAAACAAACTGAAAAACTTGAAGGTGTGGGCATGCAAATGACAGTTCGTCTCATAACTTCATAACACAACGAAGCCAGAATTATCATGGATCGATTTCGTCTTGTTTCATTATTGGTCGTTCTTACCCCACCACATAATTGTATGGCCGTCTACTACAACACAACTTTCATTTCTTAGGAAATAAAACAAGTTAGGAAAACACAATAATATCCATGTTTAGGGTATCTTACTAAATATTTTAGTGTTCCCCCAGACTAGCCGTTGTTTGTATAATAGGTGTAGGTACTTGGCTCTGGTGAGTTGCCCTAATAAGACGGGCCTAGTGATAAGTACCAAGGTAACATAATCCGCACTTTGTGGCTGTGCGCTGATATTTCTATGTATTATGTATACATTTTGGTCACTTCAGCAGCACCCTGTATTAAATTTGCTGGTTTGGAGATGTGTCCCCCCATTCCCTTGTAACATAATCATCACAACCACATGATAACAGCTGTTCTGGAAGCAGTGTGTATTTCTATGTTTTTAATAGACGATGATGACTTATGCTAAACAACATGTTACATTAATAAAATAGAAGCTATATAAGTTCGGACAGAAGCATAGTAATGGAACGATTTACATAAAACCAGCGGAAACAATTAACATGTGCAACAATAATCTTCCTTCATTATTTTATTATGATTTATTTACATATGCGGTTCCATCGCCTCTGCTGAATATATAGATTTCATAAGCAAATACAGCGGTAGGCTCATCCATCCAATTTTGCCCCATCCACATTATTGTTGGTGAAAATGTATTCTATCCTGTAACATTGTGTCCCTAAAAGGAGCAACGATTGGTCGAAAGTTGCCATAAGTTCTAAAAAGTTCTTAAAGGGCAACTGGTGGTAAACAATTAAGTTATGTTAGATTGAAAAATAGCATCAAGAGTAGGCATTTTAAATAATTTTTTTTTTTTTAATGAACGAGTACAAATTATCAGACCTGCTTTGCTCCATATAGCTTTATCAGGGGGCCGAGATTTAGAATGTTGGGTCAGATCTTTATCCACCTTGGGTCACATGAAGGGAGGTCTGATCCAAGATTCTTAACCTGATAGTTCTATCCAGAACAAAGAGGTCTCAGTTATGAACTTAATTTTTATTCTTGTGTTAAAGCATTTCTAATTAAAATACCTTCCCTGGATGCAATCTTTCAATGAAAAATAACTTAATTTTTCTTTTGCTTCTGTTTTCAGGGGTGTAATGGAAATTTTAAGGGGAATAAAAAGCAATAATTTAAAAAGATTATTTTATTTCTATTCTTCACATGTGAGGGCAGTCACTTCATGTTCTGTCTATCTGGACCAATGCTTTTAGATCGATCAGGAAGCTACTCTGCGAACAAGAGATTGTTAAGGTATTATCTATGTACTCATAGATACACAACCCAACCTGTAGTGAAACATTTCAGAAATCAGTGAAGGTACATCACACATCTAAACTATGGAAACGCTAAACATCATTAGAAGTACTTGTATTAAAATGAATACATTGTTGCTGCAATGTGATATGTATGTAAACATGCTTGGAATATACCTAACCAAAGTGCATTTTTTGCAGATAAAATCATGATAACATAGCTGAAAACGGGGGAAATCTGTGTATCGCATCTGAAGAGAAAGAAGGGAGTAGGTTTAGTTGCGGACAGCACTTAACCAGCAATAGGTTTCTCGCAGATGACGTACGTAGCTTTACAAGCCATGTATTGACCTCAAGTGTCCTTACTGCAAGGGACAATAACATTCATGTAGCTTACCAATGAAGCACTATTACACAATTTCACTGTGCAATGCCCCCAATTGCTTGGCCCTGGGTGCCGAGGGGGTTGGTGTATATATTCATTAATTTTGTAATTAGTTGACTGGTTAACCTTCCCATAAATGAAAGTTAAAGAAAACAACATTAAGGAGGTGTTATGCCATCAGTGCTTCGGAAATTGGCCTATTTTTGGAGTGTTGGAGAAAAGATGGCATTTGCAGGGTTTATAGTAGCTCTGTGGGGTGATAGGTCATATAAGTTAGGGTAAGCACTGGGACACTGTGAAGTGGAATAGCATCTTCATTATACTATACTTTGCATTGGACGCAGAAAACTAAATAATATGTTCTGTATACTTGAGATCTAGGGATGAACTGCAGAAATCAGGCATTATTAATAGTTGGAAAAATTCTCCAACTTTCGTATCTTTCTAACTTGGATTTTAATACCTATTAATTTTTTAAATCCCCTTCTCGCTTCCTTTTTTTTTTAGTCAAGAGTGGGGCAAAGTTATAAAATTGGGGCAATCACCATGGAAACCAATGGAATGTTCCCACTGATTGCTCCACACTTAGAACTTTGCCCCCAGGGTTATTGTTTACATATAATCATCAATATCTGCCCACCGAATAGAACTTCAATTGGCCAAAAAAGTGGTTAATGCTGATTATGTAGAGTTTATGGGCCAGTAAGATTACATTTTTTTATTTCGATTATTAATTGTATCCTTTTACTCTCCAGTGGGAATGACAAAAAAAAAGAAGTTAACACATACATAGAACACAAACTTGGGACGAAACTTACATAACACTAAATGTAAACGGGGCTGAAGGTAACCCATGAAACCGATCAAAACTAAAATATCACTTTCATTATAAACCACTGTAACATTTAAAAATATATGCGGATGGATACACCGAAAAGGTACGGTAGACGATGCTTGACAAACCAGATTGGGATTTTTGCAGTAAAAGAAAAGTTAAATAAAACGCTTTAATGCTAGAAAATCATCATCTCTATCATCACTAGGATTTAAAGAACCAGAACACAGTAGTCGGAGATGTGAAACAATTCACATGGTCTTGTCCTACAGCTGGCTCAAGCAGCACCCACAGGATAATCATGCACCACCAAAACAGTGGGGTCTTCCCCCGTGACTGATATGAATGCCAACATCAAGGGCGGTTATCATGCTAGAGGTATACTGGGGGGAATTGGGTGTATACAGGGTCAGCACGGGGTCCCAGTCTAGACCATGAAGCGATGCTCTTTGCCATCATGAGCCATTAGGATAACATTGCGATTGGAAGTCCAGATGAGCCGGGCTAGTTTCAAAGCGTTGAGTGAGCCGGGAGAGGCGGGCTGTACAGGCGGTACCTGGTAAGTTTTAATGCATCGCAACTGTGGAGCGGAATTCAGCATCCCGATACTTCCCAGCAGAGAGGTGTTCATCTGATAAGGAAGGAATTAAAAAGGCATGTGTCATAAACAGGTACAAGTTTTCTTCATGGACAATGGTAGCCATATTTAAATCAGGCATAGAAAAATATATTCAATAAATAAAATGATGTCTTTTTTTTCTGCAACACTCGGAGGAAACGGCCATATTATTACCTGTTCGGGTTGGCTCAAACCTCGGAGATGCTTCAATTCACAAATATTACAAATTATCTAGACATTGTATTTGCCGAACTGAAAGCAAATGCATAAATAAAGAAGATTTAAAAAAAAAAAAAAAAAATGTGTCAATGGTGTCTCTTGTTGATGACATCACCTGGGGTTCGATATGTAAATTAACTTCTTTTCAATGGGAAATGTGTCATTCGCATACCAAGCCAGGTGATGCCATAACCAGGAGTCACCACAGACCCATGCACTTGCTTCTCATTCCGCTCATACATCATTTGTGATTATTATGTTTTATCTTGTACATTTACAGTATCACACAATAGTTAGGTGAAGAAGTTCCTTTACCTTGAGACATAAAGCTGCTTTATTCTAAAAGGGTTAATAAGTTATGACTCCGTTTGATTAGCATTAGATCATGCTCCCTTATAAAGTCAACGAAGGTCAAACCATAGAACTAAAGTGAACTCATGTCCTTGTTTAATGTCTTGATCCTGGGGAAAGACATGTTTTGGATTGAGAAAAAGCAGCCTGGCTCATTCTGTATATTGGGTTTTGTTATTGTACGTTCGTTTGGAACTTGGAAACGGCTAGTTCCTGAGATATTTAAGAGACGTCAATGTTGTGAATACCGATCAGCGTGGAATAAAAGTCATTACTTTTTCTCTGGTCCTAGTCTGTGGCACAGTGGTGTCAGAAGGAGTAAATCATTGCATCTCTAGCAGAAAGCATACAAGCACCACTGACATTTTCACAATTTAAATCATCTTGAGTAATAGCCCTTTTAAGATGACTAATGTTACTGATTTTACTTCATTAGTAATAGCCTTGAATGGTACGCTGGTAGGAAAACAAAGTCTGGCCAAAATGGCATATTTTATTATACAAAATACAACAAAAAATGGAGCCTGCTGACAAACTCACACACAAAATGATATTTAATACATTTTCATTTAGAACAATATGTCTCAATAAATCAAGTTAAAGGATCACTATCAACATAGCCAATATGTTTGTTTTTTTTAAATCACATTTGAAGACAATGATTCTGTGGTTTAGTTATAGAGGTCAAATATGGAACAAAGTTCTAAAATAATAATAATAATAATAGAGCAGTCACCCTGGAAACCAATAGCATGCTCCTGCTGAGTAGATCACTTTTTTTAAAAATTTGCCCCAGATCCGACCTTTACTCTTAACCTCAGTTGGCTCTAATTAAAAATCTATTTACCATATAGAAAAATGTCAGTGAGTGTTACATGCAAAGTGCAGTTTGTGCTTATATTCAGCATGCATGTTTAGAAGTTAGACTAAGTCAGATTGCAATAAATGGGTCCGTGATTAGGGGGGGGGGGGGGTAGTTTTGAGTGGAAATTGAAGATTAAACTGTAGTTTCCATTAACTTTGAGGCTAATTAGAAGAGAGTATTCTTAGGGGAAGAGGAAGAAAAGTCAGTAGGTTCATAATAAATTATTTAAAAAAAACAAAAATCGGCTTTGGTGGTACAGGCAAGGCCTATTCTACTTTGGGTGAACACTACAAGAAGACCATAAGAGTTCTAACCCTCAGCTCATTACACAGGATTTGGGATTAGCAAGGAGGACTGAAATCAGAAATGTGAAGGCTAAGCACATACTAGAATCCAAAACTCCCCTCCCACATTCCGTCTTACGTTGTGTCCTATAATCTGCTTATTTATCTCTCCCGTGTCTCCTGGTTCTGTTCTTTGGCCAGTCGAGATTTTCTAGATAATTTATTATTCGTTATATAGGAACATTTCTTATTAATGATTAAATCCATATGCACCCGTTTTATAAAGGACAATACCATGAAATTAAAGTCTGACTTTAGTTGTTTGGTTCCTGCCATTTGTTTATTTCTCCCTCTAACGTTTTACAAGTCCTTGTACCTCTGTATTTTTGGCATTCCTCTTGCATAAAGAATTTAAAACACTTTATTAATACGTGCATCTATTAAAACAAAGCATAAATCATTACCTGCAATTTTTAGGACTTTTGGTGCAAAACGCAGACTTTACCTTATTATTTATTAAAGGGGGACAGTTTTGATTTTTAACCCAAATTCCTCTGTCCGGCCATAGTAATGCTCCGCCCATAGCCACACCTTCAGCCACACCCACAAATAAAGTGGCCTGAAATGTTGGAAGGTATTCTTAAAGCACTCACAGCCATTCAAGCCGAAACATTAAATGGATTGTATCACCTAAACATTGTTTTACTGTGAATGAGGAGGGGAAAAAAAAAACGTTCTATACATTGTGTGAGCAAAATTGCAAGTAAATGTGTATGTGGAGTCCCTTGCTTATGACATCACCTGTGGCACGGTATGCAAATTACACATTTTGCAATGAAAAGCAGGTCATTTGCATACCATGCCACAGATGATGTCATAAGCAGCAGACTCCACAGACACATTTAAAACACATTTTCCCCCTAATTTAGGCATTTGCTTGTAGTTTTGGTAATACAATGAATAGATCATTATCAATCAATCATTTTATATTCTTTACATTCACAGTAAAAAGAATGTTTAGGTGATACAGTGCATGTAGGTAACGGTACACTCCATACCTTTACATATGTATATTACATTCTATAAATCAAAATACAAATATTTCTGATAGATCATGTTTAATGTAGGAAATGATGCAGCTAAAAGTGCATTAGAAGCCCCTGTGTGCTCAGCAACTCTGCACATAGGATGCAGATATTATAGAGACAGGACCAACATTACAGTAGTCGGCGGGCACACGTCTTCAAAGCAGGACATGAAAATGGTTAAAGTGGCAAGATGGCTGGCAATAAGAAAACCTTAATTACAGTATCTCTCCAGTAGTAATAAGGTTTGCTAAGACGTAAACCTGTACAAGGTATGACAAGCTTCGGAAATGCATGTAACATGTAACCAGAAGGATCAGCTGTCAAATACCAGAAGAATTGTGCATCCTAATGGTGTGAGATGAGCTGCGCATGCATGCGCGAGAAGCTAGGCAAAGTCCGACATACCAAAAACGACACTTCCCATGATGCAATCTGTTTAATACAAGGGGGGTTAGGGGAATGGTTAATTCTAATTGTGGTTTCAACCCCACGTCCACCAATTACACCATGGTGGTTAAGGTTGGGGAAAGGGTTGACTAATCTATAGAGTTAACCCTTACGCTAACCCTAGCCCCTCCTTTAGTCCCGCAATCCCCTGGTCAAACAGCTGTATGCGGGTATTACAGTGTAGTTCATGGCATGTCAGATTATGGCGAGCTATAGGTGCATGCGCGGTGGCGGTTACATTTCCACTTTGTGCGAGAATCCAAACCACTGATTTCAGTGACCACGAGTATACACAGTTAATTTTACAGAACTTCCTGCGTGAACACCGGCAGAAAAGTGTGAATAGACACTTGGTTAGCCATTGGCTAACTAGCATGTCAGCTGAAATGTGTGCATGCAAGCTGGCTACCACGCCGCTTGTGAAGGCCACACCCTCCTGAATGCGGATCAGTATTTTCCAAGTGCCTGGCTGGATGACGAGAGTTAATAGTGCAATCCTCCTGCAAGTTTCAGATCAGCAAGTGCACAATTTCCTACAAGTTCTTAATATATTTGTATGAGGCTTCTAACGTTTTGAGCTCTTGTCCTGTTGTGCACAGGATGGCCTGCTACAGTGCATAACAGATTCCTAAGAACACTGCCCTCTATAGGGCTAATACAGTAACACTCCAATAAGAACAGTGCCAGAAATACAGAGTATCATTTATTTATACCTTTTAATGTTTTTTGAAGGTTTCATTATTTTTGTACTTTTTTTTTTTTTTTACATTTAAACGGTTTCTTTACTGAAAACATGTCATGAAACATACTATAATTCCAAAGCCCATATACTGGTGCTTTAATAATAAATTCTGTTTAGTTCTTTGTGTTGTTTTAGCACAGGTAATGCAAAAAGGTGATTATATCACTTACATGACCAAGTATATAAAATATCACAAAAAAATAAACAGGATGTTTGCAGTTTGCACTGAAGACTATAAAATACTATATTTTACAGGGGAGCTGTGATCAGAGTTTTTCATCCATATATAGAGTTGATATGGATCCGTATGCTTTTCTTCAGAAAAATACCGGCTTTGCTGGTGCCTTCATAGACTTAACATTGGCCTC
Organism: Pelodytes ibericus; assembly: GCA_036172795.1. Classification (NCBI taxonomy): domain Eukaryota; kingdom Metazoa; phylum Chordata; class Amphibia; order Anura; family Pelodytidae; genus Pelodytes; species Pelodytes ibericus. Next base: position 202,536,831 of record CM069860.1, read on the forward strand.
AAGACAATTTTTTTACCGGCCAGGTGGCAACCCTATGTGGAAGGTGTCAACAGGGCCGGCCTTAAGTGTTCCGGCGCCCTGTGCGGGCTTCCCCCGTGGCGCTCCCCCCCCCCGTCTCTTTCACCCCCCCTATGTTTGTGTCTCTCTCCCTTCCCATGTTTGACCCTTTCCTCTTCCTTGCCATGTCTATCTCTCTCTCTCTCCCTCTGTTCTGTCTCTTTCCCCCCGTCCCCTATTCTGTCTCTCTCCCCCCGTCCCCTGTTCTGTCTCTCTCCCCCCGTCCCCTGTTCTGTCTCTCTCCCCCCGTCCCCTGTTCTGTCTCTCTCCCCCCGTCCCCTGTTCTGTCTCTCTCCCCCCCGTCCCCTGTTCTGTCTCTCTCCCCCCCGTCCCCTGTTCTGTCTCTCTCTCTCCCCCAGTTCTGTCTCTACCCCCTGCCCCTTTTCTGTCTGTCTCTCTCCCACCCCTCCCCTGTTCTGTCTCTCCCACCTCCCCCTGTTCTCTCTCTCCCCCTGTCTCTCTCTCCCCTCCCCCTGTTCTGTCTCTCCCCCCTAACCCCTGTTCTGTCTGTCTCTCTCCCCCCCTCCCTTACCTTTGCCTGAAAAGGTGGATCCAGGGAGGGGGCGGAGCTAACCGGCACAGTGGTGTAGCTCCGCCCCCACCCCGGGAAGCAGAGCAGAGTCTGCATTACGGGGAGCCCCGGGCAGCAAGACAAAGTGCTGCTCGGCTCCCCATGCTTAATGCAGGTATGGGGATACGAGCAGCACTATCTCATGCTGCCCGGGGCTCCCCGTGAAGCAGACGCTGCTCTGCTTCACAGGGTGGGGGCGGAGCTACACCGCTGTGCCGGTTAGCTCCGCCCCCTCCCCAGACCAAGCAGAGAATGCCGAGCAGAGGGCTGGTGAGGGGGGATCTTTTGATCTCCCCCAGCCAGTGCCACTACCGGCTTTTTTTTTTCTTTCTACCGGCCGGGCGGGTGCCCCCTGGGGTGTTGCGCCCTGTGCGCTCGCACAGGTCGCACACCCCTAAGGCCGGCCCTGGGTGTCAATACCATCACAATGATATTACGGCATCATTTGCTATAGCTTGATTGGATGGAACGAATAATCCTTTTGGTCTGACTTCCTCCTCTAGTTTCTCGATTCTCCGCTACCCAGGAAGTTAAAGAATTCTGTGCACATGGAGAACTATTAACTGCTGTAAAAGCACATTTGGACATCATCACCTAGGGTAGATCGTTTCTATGCTGTCTCCTGGCCAAACCGCGAGTTGCTGTGTGCCACCACTACTGTGACGTAGATTTGGTAGGCCCCCTCCAAAGACCCTTTGCTTAGTCCATGACTGTTGGGAAACTTGTAATAACCGATAAAATACATTTTCATTAAGGCAAACCCAATGGGCCAATCGGTTATTTTTTTTTTTTTTTGCCGATACTTTCATTTTAAAACCATTAATATATGTATATTAATAGATATAGATAAAATGATAGAAGCTATTAAATACAGGGTCAGGGGAAACTCTGCACATTTAAAAAAAAAGGTTATTTCATCTGTCTGTCAATAAACTCATTAAAATTTTAAAGGCCCCTCCCCCCTGAATAATTTTTTTTTTTTTAATGGATTATTATAATTGATAATCTCCCTTTAATTACCCTGTGGTGATAAACAGTGCTGTAAGCTTTAATTACTCAGCTATAAAATACAAGTGCATTAAAATCATTAGAGTATGCTGAAACCATACTACACTGAAACAGGAGATGAACAGAGGCCTTTTCAAAATCAATAAACATAAAATCTCTGGCTTGAAACAATTAGCTAAATATGTTTATTATGATGTACTGCAAGCAGGTAACACTTTACTGGATCCTGGCCGCAGTCACTGGAATAAGTAAGCTCTATGCAATAGAGGAAATATTGAAACGCTAGTTTTCTCCCAGGGGGAAAGGATTATTTTTCACATAATGTAATCATGTAACAACGAAAAAAAAAAACATTATATAACTATTATGGCTGTTGTGTTTGGTGCACAATGATTCCTGATATGAACAGCTTCATTGGAGTCAAATCTATTTTGTTTCCTTTCATATATATATATATATATATATATATATATATATAAACAGTTTTAGGAACTCATAAGAAAGCATGTGTGACTAGGGTTGCCATCTGGCCGGTATTTTACAGACAGGCCGGTAAAAAATTTGCTTCAGGCCAATGTAAAATCTAGGGAGACAGTAGCAGGGCCGCCATTTTTCGGAAAGAAAAGGTGGCAACCCTATGTGTGACTCAAAGACCAGTGAATAAGTAAGCGCAGACAGTTTTTGTTTTTTTGCATACATTGTACAGCCAATCACACTGTTTTTGCTGCATGCTCACGCCTGTTTGGTAAGCATCATTTTTACATTTATATTATTTGAGCCTGTAACTAGCTTAGCGCACCGACATTTTTCTTTTCCCTCAAAGACCAGTGAATGTCTATGGTTCCTCCCATCAGGCACAGCAAGACATCCAGCTGTCTTTGATTAAGGAAGTAGAAGCATAAAATAGAAAAAGAGAGAGATATGGCTATAAAAACGATACAGTGTGTCTGTCATATCAAATCTGTTGGAATGTATGAGAGGATCTAGTAAAAACAGACACGTTTTCCGCCACATTGTCCCCCCCGACACAAAACCTGTGTTTTTCATCCCTCCAACGAACGCACATCTGCAGAAATAAGTCTGCCATGGCACCAGTTAAAGACTCTTCAATGTTCCCCTCTTCCTTGAACTCAATTTCCAAACAAACTTTTTTGGAACAGAATAGACATCTAACAGTGAGCACTGGTCAAATGTCCGCGGGATACAGGACTCATGGTCCTGGCAATATAATAATGTGAACCTGTTGCCATTGTGGCATGCAAACTAGAAACTAGGGACAATTCAACCTTTTAAGGCAGATCAGCAGATGGAGAGAGTTCTTAGCATCTCGACGGTCCCACTTTTGATAAGTATTGCAGAACGTAAACATGCATATTGTACGTTTTAGAATCCTGACATCATAAACCGCCAATTACCTGCCAAAAGGAAATATGGCTGTCTTTATTGGAGTAGGTCGCAAGGTACCGTCCGTCCGGGGCAAAGGAAACAGCTGTGATTGGTCCTTTATGGCCGTGGATATTCTTTAAAAAAAAAAAAAAAATGGGGGAAAAAAAAATCTAGATTATTACATAGTTTAAACAGATCATTGTTAGTGGAAGAAACACAAGTTTACATAAACTGAATGTGTGTGTTGTAAACATTATCTCCTTAATTCAATTAGAGGCTTATTGCAGATTGTGAGTGCATACATCTCTTCTTTGTTCTGCATTAAAAGGGCAGTGCTACCAGTATCTAACCCCCCCCCCCCCCGCGTGCCCCCAATTAATACCACATTATGTCTTATCAGCTTTTTCCCTCAACACTTCCTGTCTGCTAAAAGCTACAAATGAAGTGTAATAGTTGTTTTGCTGTTTCTATAGTAACAGTCCTGCCTTTCTCTCCAGGGCCCTTCTGATTGGATGCCCCTGAATATTTGAGGACCCAGTGAAAATAACTTAAAACTACGGAGAACTGTAAATAGTTTTAAAGTAAAAATAAGTAGGTCACATATATTAGGAACATTTACAACATGCAAAAAATAAGCCACGCTGCCACTTTAAATATATAAAAAAATAAAAATAAAAAAAAATCTGAAAACCCCCCATGTGGTTGTTTGTTGGTAAGCATGGAGTCTACGTTTATAGATGAGCAGCTTTGATTTGAAGTGTAAATCTGCCCAGCTGTGTCTCCTTCAGATCAGACCATTGTCCAAAGACTTGTTAATCCAGAAGCCCTTGATCTTTAATCATTAGAAATGCATCTGTGCGAGTGTTCTGCAAGACTTCCTACACCAAACGGCATATCTTATTGGGTTGCTTTGGGACAGCACATTCCATCTGTTAGAGATGCTGACTGGAGTGCGGTGTGAGAAGTCTTCTCAACAGATCCTCACAGTTTGCGGAGAAGCCTCCTACCCTTCAGTACCTGATGCTGATGCTCTTTGATTTCGCTACTGGTTTTTAACGAGTAAATGAAAGTACTAGGATTCTGCTACAGTGAAGTACAGTGCCAAAAATAACGCAGACGCTTCATTCACGCTGACATCTTTCTAATGTATAGGCCACAAACTTGATTTAAAAAAAAAAAAAAAGTTGCAAAGCTACGGGGTGGGAAACAGATCAAAAGTGGCCAAACACTCATGGATCTAGTCACTATAATTCGACTTTGGAGGTCGACTTTCATTTTAAGAAATTCAGCACCCAAGTTTGACTTCAAACCACCCCCCCCCCCAACGTTGAAAATAAGAAATTTTAGTTGTGTCTATTGTCTCACTATTAAAAGGTTTCTATACCCAGGTGTAGAACGCTATGGAATACGAGGGCACTTTACAAATAAACAATCAAACAAGAGTAGAGAAAAAGTATAAAAAAAAATAGCAAACAAATCCATTACTTTTTAACATCATTATATAATTAGCATGTGATCAAATGTGATCCAAGACCTCTCCATATATAGCTACAATCCTTACTGCACAACCACAATATTCTGTGTTTACATATTGGGCTATGGTTTTGATCTTGGTCCAATTTACTTAGGTCATTAATAATGCAAACTGATAAAACCTTGGCATCTTTGGACATCAGGTTCAACGAAATCCCAATAATACATCATTTAATTGAAAGTGTTGGGGGGCAGGGGGGGGGAGTACAAGGCATGTGCGGGGCTGCAGTCATTGAACCTCTTGCATTGACGGCAATCTCCTCCTGACACCACTGTCCATATATCAAACAGGACTTGTGAATGAAAGCTCGGGCAGAAGGGCTTTCTATAAAAATCCCATCTATTGCGCTAATTCCAGGGTTCAGATAATGGGGATCGTTAAAGCCGGGGCAGCGGCACATGCACATTAACTACTGTTCAAATAATTCTCCATTCGACAACCTCGTGGCTTTAAAAAAAAAACGTGGCTCACGTGACTTCTCAGAGGCCGTTTTCCAATGTGAGGACAAAGTGACCTTGAGCAGCAGTGTATAAAAATACATTTATCACTGAAATGGCATGTTGGCTGTCAGTCAATATATGCCTCTCATTTGTTAGGAGGTTATCCTGCTGTGATTCTCTCATTACAATTTGCTTTAAACTTCCTGGGCAAATGACAAGCAGAAAATAAAGCAGCTTCTTTCCTGAGCAGAGTTAATCCAAAAAAAGAAAAAAAAAAAAAAAAAAAAAGAGACAGCTGCAGCCGGCCAAATGTTATTGGAATTAACCCCTTTTTGGCCCACGCAGCTACATTTCATATATTGGTCTGCAAAATCAATCCCCCCCCCCACATGAACCTCACCGTCCTGGTTCCATTAATGATTTGTTAGTGCAAAAGAGAAAATTTAAATATACGTGTTAAGAAATCTAAAAAAAAAAAAAATATTAATTAAACAAAAACAAAAATTCTCCCCAGATAAAAATAAATAAATATTAAATTCATAGCAGAACTCCAAACCTCTGCTCCATCTTAAGATCAGGCATGCATAATTGACATATTGGCGTTGGTGGAGGAGGGTTTTATACAACATTGGCTCTATAAAAGGAAGCCGGAAATAATTGAAAAAAAAATCTGATTGTTACGTTATTGTTAGTGGGTGAAATGGAACCTGAATTTAGAATTGTTGGGCAAATATTTCTTGCACTGAACTTGGTAGATTACACTGCTAAACTAACTTGCAATGAACTGATCAAGAGACTGCGTCCAATATTAAAGATTTGGAGAAAATTTAAAATAGGGGAGATGATCTAGGCAGGATTATTGGTAAAACGGAGGACAAAAAATATTCTAACATGGAAACATTTTAAGTGCTCATTATATTTAATACTTAATCTAATGGGGGGTTTAAAGACATCTTAACACATGGATGTCATTTTCTTTTTTAAAAGGCACTGCAACATGATTTTATAAAAAGAAAGACTGAAAGAAAGCCCTATATTATTATCCACGCTTGGACACAATGCAGGTCAGGTGCATGCTGGGTCGTGGGAGGAGAGAGCGCTATGCATGGTATCATTAAAAGTGTCGAGCAAGTGGATATGTATTATTAAACATATATTACACATGGCTGAATAGCTACAAACATGTTAACACAACGAATAGACACATTAAACAAAGTGATACTTTGCCAGGTATACCGTACTTGTGCAATGTGACAAATAGGCTGTAAGAGGTCTAGATGTGGGGTAATAAATATTTAGGTTTGCTGCCCTCATGCTTAAAGGAACTCAACACGGTTTAATTATGAATGTAGATAATAATAAAAAAAAAAAGAGTGACAATTATGTACATTGTGCTAGGAGAAAATGTATCTCTAGATTGTAAGCTTGCGAGCAGGGCTCTCCGCCTTATATATCAGTCTGTTTTACTACTAACCCTTCTATGCTCAGTACCTAGAGCTATGTAAATTGCTGGCACTATATAAATACATTTTAATGTAATATAATCTTTTAAAGGAATAAGAAGAAGAGAGAGTCCTCGTTCCATAGTAAACCTGATATGTTCCTTTACAGATCAACAGGGTTTTACTCTGATTCAGAGTGGAGGCAGAGCCGGGACGCTGTTCCATTACTGATAGACGCAGCTTTACTCTGATTTAGAGGGGAGGCAGAGCCGGAAGGCTGTTCCTTTACAGATAGACGCGGTTTTACTCTGATTCAGAGTGGAGGCAGAGCCGGGAGGCTGTTCTATTACTGATAGACGTGGCTTTACTCTGATTTAGAGCGGAGGCAGAGCCGGGAGGCTGTTCCTTTACAGATAGATGCGGTTTTACTCTGATTCAGAGTGGAGGCAGAGCCGGAAGGCTGTTCTATTACTGATAGACGCAGTTTTACTCTGAGTCAGAGCGGAGGCAGAGCCGGGAGGCTGTTCCTTTACAGATAGATGCGGTTTTACTCTGATTCAGAGTGGAGGCAGAGCCGGGAGGCTGTTCTATTACTGATAGACGTGGCTTTACTCTGATTTAGAGCGGAGGCAGAGCCGGGAGGCTGTTCCTTTACAGATAGATGCGGTTTTACTCTGATTCAGAGTGGAGGCAGAGCCGGAAGGCTGTTCTATTACTGATAGACGCAGTTTTACTCTGAGTCAGAGCGGAGGCAGAGCCGGGAGGCTGTTCCTTTACAGATAGATGCGGTTTTACTCTGATTCAGAGTGGAGGCAGAGCCGTAAGGCTGTTCCATTACTGATAGACGAGGTTTTCATCTGAGTCAGAGCAGGTCGGGAGGCTGGCACCCGCTGACTGCATGAGCAGCCAATTAGAGCAGGGGCATGTCTGATCAAGGTTTATCCAGTTGGAGGGTCTCTCTCTGTATTTACACAGGATGAGCAGAGTTACGGTCCACTCTGCTGATCATATGTAAAAACAAGGGTCTGTCTCTCTGCACCAGCTGAGGGGGAGAGAATTGATAACCAGGGCAGGCAGCACAAGTGAGGGAAAAAAGTATATTGTCCCTTTAAAAGGACTTGATCAATACAGATACAATACGATACTGGCGTCTATTCACTAAAAGTGAACTCGCAAGTGAACTGGAAAAATCAGTCACTAAAGGGGGTGTTGGAAAATTCTTCAGCTTGTTTTCTAACTCTGCTGTTATAAGACTAACCCTCCACGAAATAGATCTTAATCACAGAGAAGCCCCATCTCGAAGTGTGCTCAATCTAAGCGCTGTTCAACGAGATGTTTTAATCTGCCCGGATAAAAGCGATGTTAAGCTTTAATCCATGCTTAATGTATTATTGTGTGACACGTTCGCTTGTTGATACATGTTAGATTCTCCTGAGCTTTATGTTAAAAGACATAACATTAAAATGCTTTAATGAAAGAATATAAACAAAGCAACGTATTGAGCTCTGTCTGACTGTACAGCACTACCAGGGATGGACATCTTGGGTGAGATCTTCCTACATATGACCCAAGATTCTAAACAACATGTCTGCCCCCTGATAGAACTATGCCACAGAGAGGGCTCAAACAGATGACTTATTTTTATTCTTTCATTACAGCATTTCCTTTTAAAAGGTCTTTTCATTTAACAGAACTTATTCTTTGCTGACAGTAGTCCATTAAGTGACAGAAGAGCCCAATTCTGGGTTTAGTTTAGTCTGCCTTAATTATTGTGAACATGTGCGCTAGTGACCAACACTAGAGAAAAAAAGAGCATTACCCTTTTATATGAGACAAAATGCTTAGATATTATGGGAAAAACAAAAACAATAATAGTGTAGTATATCAGTGCAATGGTATAATAGTGCAAAGTGTGAGAGGAGAGGAGTGCACAGACAACACTATTGGTTTTATGGACAAGCATCTGGGACTTTTAACACGTTTTTAAATGTAAGATCTTACTGTTTGTTGGTTTTATTGCTTATATTAAAATACTTACTTGTGCAATCCTGCCTTCTCCTTCCCATGTGATCTGGATATCTGGGCTGCCTCTGGAGCTGGTATACAAGATCTACTTGCTCTTATCTGAGCTCACCCACGCTATTTATCTTGAGCAGGGTATTGCTCATGTAAATGTGAGTGTACCATTTATGCACTTTGCACTATTATACCATTGCACTGATATACTACACTATTATTGTTTTTGGTTTTCCCTTTGCTTAATATCTGAGCATTTTGTCTCATAGAAAAGGGTAATGCTCTTTTTTCTCTAGTGTTGGTCACTAGGGCACATGTTCACTATTGTATTTTTTTTCACTGGTTTGCTAGGAGTGAGACACTAGCTGTGCACAAGTGCTAGCTTACTCCATCACAGTTATTGGCGCAGTATACTGTATTGTTTGTTTATTGCCTTAATTATTGCTCTACATTTTATGCTACGTGCTTTTAAAGGAACACTACAATTATTTTTCTCTTATTTGATGCGATTTCACTTTACACACGTCACTACTTCAGGTTTCATAAAACTAAAAGAAAATGACATCCAAGATATTCCAGTTTACAAAGAACAGCATGCTGCAAAGAATTGTTCAATTGGCAATATCTCTTTGATGTATTGTGAGAATGAGTCAGCCACAGTTTTGAGGCCAATCAGTATATAGCTCATATTCAAATCTTTGTCTGTGACCAGAAAATGCGTTGGTTAGCATAAAATAATGGCTGCTCCCTGCTTGTAAAAAACAGAAATGGACAAATCGAATCCTATTTTATCTTCATGTAATTTCTCCAACATTGGCCGACCATCCCTCAAAGCAAACCAGAGTCCTCTTTGTATCAGTTCACTCTACCATACCTCAACTGACCTACCGAGGTAGATTTTGGCAAGTCAACCCAAATGCTGCAGCAAAGGACATTACCAGGGATAGTTGCTTACTGGAGGCATATTTCCAAATTAGGATTAATTGAAATCTACGTCATTTTTGCATCAATATAATAATGTGGGTGCTAATCAGTCTTTTTGTGCTCTCTGGTGTTAAAGCATAATATTCACCGAGCAGTATCTAGTATCACATGAGGCAGCTCCAGCTGATTGATCCATGAAAAATAATAAACCTTGGATAATTTATTAAATGTCTATTGACTGCTACACCGAGGCGAGCATCAGATTTATCAAAGTAAAAATCATCTTCCTTTCTAGGGGAATCCTTTCCATCAATTTAATTCTGGTTTTGCCCCAGGTTGGTGACAAATGAGACTTTGATCAATAACCTTTTGCAAAAAAAAAAAAAAAGGATGTTCACAATCGTACAGCGAGCGAACACCATTTAAAACACTGTAAAAATCAGCCAGCTTCATACACGGTTATTGTTTAACCATTTTGTGTAATGAATGATGATACCTCGATCACAGTGACAATGGAGACAGAGATTGGGGAAGAAAAAAAAAAATAAAAAGATCAGAACCAAGTGATCTCTCTGATCTGCTCAGAAGGAATGCTATTATATCTGCAGGATCATTTTGTGTACACACACCAGACAACCATTGCTGTATGGTAAGAGAAACAAAAAAGTGTGCTAAAATTGCCTGGATGGTACCCACGACCGGTTTATTGCTTGCTTGCTGCATTACAGAGGCGACCTCTCCATCAGTATATCTGTAATAGTCCAGATCTAAGATGCATGGCAAGTCTGATCTTAAAAGGCACTGTATCGCCTACAAATTACTTCTATTGCGACTGTAGAGAAGAACAAATGATAGAACATGATCTATACACTCATACAATTGCTAAATTTGGAGAAAAATGTGTTTTAAATGGGTCTGTCCCTTTTATGACATCACCTGTGGCTTAATATGCAAATTACACATTTACCAGTTGATTTGCATATCAGGCCACAGGTGATGTCATAAGCAGGAGACTCCACAGACACATTTAAAACACATATTCTTCCTAATTTATGAATTTTCTTGCAATTTTGCTCACAGAATGCATACATCATTTTTAATGATTTTATGTGCTCTACATGAACAGTAAAAACAATGTTTAGGCGATACAGTGCCTTTAATGCAGAGCACAGCAAATAGAGACTTTGGGCCTGATAAGCATTGTCAGCACAGCACAGCTGAGGTCCCTCTAGGTGTAGTGAGCCAATGACAGGCCTAGATGTAGGCCTAGGCACACCCAGTATAGCGTAAAAGATTTGTGTCACCAGATATTGTAACAAGACAAAGAGGAGAATCTTCTACACAACAAAGTTGCATGGGCCTTTTGCTAAACCAACCAACACGAACATTTACGAGAGGCACCGTTTCGCTCACTTCTCTAAGACTCAAAAGGCTACGCTTTTAAAAATGTCCATCGATTTCTACTCCCCGAAGTCGAATACTTTAGATTTTCGAGACCACGCATTAGACCTCCTATATAGGAAAATTAGCAGGACCCGGAGATTGTCCCACGGATGTTTTGGTTAATGTGGTCAAATCTTCAGAGGTAGGAGAACCAACTTAAAAAACATAATATGAAGCATAGGAATTCAGAAAGCAAAATATATTTGCTGATTGGATTCTATTTTTATTAGGATTATTAAATAGTTTAACTAATAAAAAAATAAAAATAAAAAAAAAACAAGTGCAAAGAAGCTATTTCTGATTTTGGAGAGGCACAGAACCGCCCCCCTTCCCCACAACATATACTCATGAGAATGCAGCATTTGTATCAAGAAAGTGATAATCCCCAGAGGCATATAATAGCTGCAGTAACCTTTCAGTGAAATGTGTCTTCACAGTCGCCCTATGAATAATTTGAGCAGAATCCGAAACTCTCCACATACAATAGAGACTTGGTGCTCATGTCATTTAACAGTCCACCAAACATAATTACTATGATATAAAAAAAAAAAAAAAAAGATCTCGAAGATGTGATTGGCATATGCTGGCGTAGCTTTGAATCTGTGTTGGGTAATGATGGGTTGCTTGCCGGGATCTGAATTCTGTTTGTCAATACTTGACTCGAGTAAGACAGTGTAAGTTAAATATCCCAGGGGAAGTCGATTTACATCAGAAAGGCAGATGATTTTGCCTTTTTTTTTTTTTAAAGAACATTTTGGCAGAGCATCTTACAGTGTGATTATTAAAAGGACAATGTGGATTAGAAAGCATATGATAAAACAGAAAAAGTAAGAAACTTTGCTGCAATGGGGACATCACATGAAACATACAAGAACACTAATGTACTTTGATTAGCATCCAAATATACCGGCTTTGTCATACTAACCACATGTATGTTTATAACAGAGACATAGGGTTGCCACCTGGCCGGTATTTTACCGGAAGGCCGGTAAAAAATTGGCTTCAGGCCAATGTTAAGTCTATGGAGACAGTACCAAGACCGGTATTTTTTTTTGTAGAAAAGGTGGCAACCCCACAAACACAAGCGGGGTACTAAACAGTGAACACGGGTGAATTGGACGTACAAGTTGCAAAAAGCAGGGGAAAATAGAGTTAGGAAAAGAAGAGTGTGGTTATTTTGGTTTGATTTTTGCACATTTTGGTTAATTTATTCCTGTTCAGCATTTAGTGAACAGGCTGGTCTTAAAATTACCTGTAATATCCAACACACCAGGTTAAATGGAAGCTTCAGATTAAAATAAGCTAGTATCTCATAAAAAAATATTTTTTTTAGTGTTTGAGTAAGCGTTAGTTCTTTATTTATTTATAAAGTGCTCTTTTTTTTTTTTATATCAGCAAGAATACAGATAAGTTATTCTTAAAATTGTACCCATAGTAACACACGTTCCCCACCAAATATAGGCACATATCTTTGCTGAGGCTGGGGATCTTAACCATTTAATTGCCGCTGCCTTATTGGTTTTTCATTTTAAATCAATGATTTTGTGACGTGAGTCAAATGTAAGCATTCTAAAAGCAAATCCCAAATTAATTTCATTTTCTTTACAATGTAAGTCTTATTTGTAAAGCTGTAACGGGTCTTCAGCTGATCAAGCTTAGTGTCTTAGCGCACCTAATTCCGAACTCTATTCTTGTGGGACATGGACTGGCACTAGCGCCTGGGGGGGCTGGAGAGCTGAAATATCACTTGCTTCCATGATCAGGACTAAGAAAGCCAAGTCCTCTGCACTGAGACAGCAAATACTAATAAGCACAATTCAGAAACATGGCTGGGAGAGTTTTTCTTTGCAACTCTGAGCAAGAACAATTTCTATGACATCACAAGTCAACTAGTGGAGAGAAATGGGGGGGGGGGGGGGCATTGCTTCAGTTGATTAGAAATGTTACATTCCTGTTACATTCCATTTATACAAAATATACAAGGGTGGCTAATAGACTATATATTGATTAAAGGCTCTTTAAAGGACAACTGTAGCAAAAAAATTAAGTTGTGTTTAATTGAAATCAAGAGTAGGTATTTTCTATAGAAATGCTTTAATGAAATAATACAAATAAAGTACCTTATTGAGCCATCTTTACTCCATATAGCTCTACCAGGAGGCAGACATTTTGTTTGGAATCTTTGGTCAGATCTTTGTTCATCTGAGCCAAGGTGAGTGCAGATCTGACCGAAGATTCTAAACAACATGTCTGCCCCCTGAGAGAACTATATGGAGTAAAGAAGGCTTAATAAGACACTTTATTTGTATTCTTTCATTAAATAATGTATTAATTAACCATCTACACTTGATACAATCTTTCACTTAAACATAAGTTAATTTTTTTCTACAGTTATCCTTTAAGGTTAAAATGTTTGGAAATTATTATTTGCAATGCAGCGCTAGATATTAACATACTATATGCATAATATACATAGGGGAGGGCTATACTTTTTAGTAATATCCCAATTTTTAGTACAGAAAAGGCAAAAAGTTGGGGGTGATTCAAATACTATATGATGTTTGAGAGGTCTCGATGAGGGGCGCCCGGGAGGGTGAAGCAAAGGAGCTTAACTGCTGGAGGCCAGAAAGGTGAGTATCCCTTATCCGAATTGACCCACATCCGGAATTTTTGGGGGGATTTTGGCTCATTTCGGCTAATATTTTTAACAAGCTTTGGCAAACGCAGACAAGTCACAGAGCCCATATTGGTAAGCAATTCTCCCTGGATTCACTTAACATGGCGCGAACAGGAACGCAGATAAACTGCCAGAGTCTGTATGACCATAAACAAGATTTTAGATGGTTTCGCCAATCTTAGAAAGGTGCAGCCTGTCCAATCCAATTAGTTGATGTTTCCAAGCAGTCTACAATTTTAACTTATTTTAATACTGCGTAGCAACACGTTGCTAGTACCCCAGGCGTGGTCAGAAACCCTTTGTAATTAAATAAGGACATTCTTTCAGTACATTTCGAGACTCAATACAGCCACACGTGTACGAGTAGATAATGGCATTACGACAGCTGCTTTGATTTGTTGTAATATTAATGAGAGGACTCATTATTTATGTATTGCATGCTTGGCCATATGACAAAACACTTCATGGGAATTACATTTGTGCTAAATTTATGAAGAAAAAAAAAAAAAAAAAGAGTGCCGGAATATCAGCAGAAAGGAAGCTAAAACACAATAAAACATTAAAAGGGAAGAAAAAAGTGCATGGTGTATGGTATAAAAAATACCATAGCACTTTTTAAGCAACACTGACAAAAGTGTTGTTGTTTTTTTTAATTGCATGATCAAATGATTTAGGACAGGAATAATCAGTATGCCACCTGTAAGACTGGCATATTGACTTAAATTGCCACTAAGATTTTATTTTCCACTTGTGCTTCTAATGTGGAAGCACAAGTAGGAGGATAAATTGGCATGTACTTTTTAAGATGCATGGCAGTTTATCCTTTGGTTGGCAGCCATGAGAGCTCCGGCTGTCGATGACAGCTTGCAGTGAGATACCTCCTTTTTCACATGTCCCCAATTGATGGGACCCAAACTAGGTTCCCTCTGGCTGGCATGTTAAAATGAAGATCTCGCTCTGTGATAGCAGAGAGAGACAGGCAGCCACAAAAGAGCCCAAGCAGATGCGCGTGTTGAGCCCTCACGCTGATAGTGTCGATGTGCACCAGCATCTAGACGAGCTCTGTCTCAGCTGGGAGGCAGAGCTCAGAGTAAACGCACATGACTCTGTAGAGATACACTTTGGGTTTACTTGAAAATAGGGAACCAGTGTTTTATAAACCTTGAGTCATCTGAGGAAGCAAGCAAGTTTATTTCTCCTTTTATGATGTATTCTACAAAATACCCAGGAACACCATACCTGTGGGAGTTCCGGAACAAAGTGCAAAGTTCACAAAGTGGAGTCATCACCAATGAAATCAGTGGAATGTTTTACTTTTAGCACCTTACCCCACAAACGCTCTTGACTAAGAACTGAAAATGTTTGCCTATGGCAAATGGACATGGCATGATCCATCAATACCTCAGACATAGCCACGTTAAATGTTAATGAAGAGTGAGATTCAGCCAAACTTGAGAGGAACTTGCCCTTGCAGAATTTGCTGGCAAATTCAAGAAGTTGATGTGCTTAATCCTAGGACATACAAAAGTTTAAAGGGACACTCCAAATTAAATTAGGCTTGAAACATCTGATAGTGTTTTACCTGTACACTGTACAGGTGTTTTTTGCATGCATGGTCTCCTAAATAATCTCTTCCAAAGTTCCCTGCTCAATTTTAGTTACATTTTCTTTTGTTTACAGTTTCTTTTGTTTTATTGTCAGTCCAGATAAACTCTTTTATTGAGCATGTGCAGTAACAGCTTCATTCAGAAACCTCCTCCCTGTTTTTGACAGCACTGTGTGACATCATAGATGCATGGGTTTCCCCATGCGATTTTTTCTTTTGGAACAGGCGGAAGGCTAGGGTTGTCACCTGGCCGGTATTTTACCGGCAGGCCGGTAAAAAATTGGCTTGACCCCAATATTAAGTCTATGGACTTAGTAGCTTGGCTGGTATTTTTTGGAAGAAGAGGTGGCAACCCTACAGAAGGCACAGGCAACTGTGGCGTCCAAGCCTAGAGATACTCAGGATTTTAAACAGGCCTTCAAATAAACAGATTTGATAGTTCCTGCATGTAGCTATGTGTTCTAAATCCCTGCTAACAGTGGATGAGAGGTGGGCAATGGAGCTCAGCTTCCATTGGATATACTATTCCTATGACGCTTAAGTACAAGCTGCCCAAAAAAAAAAAAAAACAGCTCTAGGAGCAGAACCACATCATATTCAAATCCAGCTTAATGAACAACTGTAGACAAAAATTATTTTGTTTTACTGTTATTCAAAGATTGCGTCAAATGTATATGTTTAAAATGGAAATGTTTTAATCACAAAATACAAGAGCATTATTGAGTCTGCTTTACTCTTTATAGGTCTATCAGGTGGTAGCCCAATCAAAGATGAAGGACAATCTGACCCCAGGTTCTTAAAAAAAAAACAAAAAAAAAATGTCACCCTGTGATAAATCTGTACTGAACTCCATAAGATACTTTATTTGTATTCATAAAGCTTTGTTCATTTTTTTTTTTTTTGCCTCTAATCCGGGATTTGACTGGGCAAATCAAGCGACTAAGAGTAAAACCTGACGTTTTATCACTTTAGACTAATAAACATTGTATACAGTTTTACATTAAATGGCGGTCCGACTGTGGAAGTAATAGAGGTGGGAGTGGGGTTAATATTTGAGTGCTTTCTCCTTAATGTCTCAGTAATATAACCTGCTACTTAGTCATCAATCCTTCAGTGGTGGAGTATGATTTGGTTTCTTTAGTTAGCTATGTATACCGTAATATAAACCTTGCTCTGTTAGTGTTTTTACTGGGAGAGAGACAGAGAGAGGGGGGGAAAGAAACATAGGTTTCTGGGAAACCGCTTCCTCGAATGCCAGGCAGACAAGAAATGAAGCCCTCCCCCCAATGAAGAAGAATAAAGGGGGTAGGTAAGAGAGCATTGGGATTGACGGCTTTGACAAAAGCTTTACAAACATGCATGGAGATGGGGAGGGGGAAAAAAAGAGGGAAGGAGGGCAGATCCTTAACAAATTACGGACGTGTGTCCTTTCTTCTAATGCAAATTCAATTTTCTTTTACGACCTCAATATAAGATTTTCTTGCTTTTTCGCTGGGCTTTGTTTGAAAATACCCATGTCCTATTCAAGTCATCGTATAATAACATGTAGACGTTCCAGTAGCCTTCCAGATGGCTGCAGCATAGTCATAGGTTGATTTCTGAGACCACCTAATGTAAGCGATGGCACTGGAACTATTTAAAACAATTTCCCAATGACATCTGTTATGCAAATCCCCATGTTTAACTTTATCCTGCAGGGGATTCTTTAGATCCTGAACCCAAGTTCATCATTTGTACTTGTGATTCAAATACAATAGTACAAATACTTGAGCTTCCTAACTACTACACCTGCGCCTCCTAGCGTCTACGCCTGCGCCACCTAGCGTCTACGCCTGAGCCTCCTAGCGTCCACGCCTGCGCACCCTAGCGTCCACGCCGGCGCACCCTAGCGTCCACGCCTGCGCACCCTAGCGTCCACGCCTGCGCACCCTAGCGTCCACACATGCGCACCCTAGCGTCCACGCCTGGGCAGGTAGTAACATTTAGCCTTGCTGCGGGCAAGTTTTTTTCTTCTGAGCGCCAGAGTGCTGTGCCGTTTTTTTATATCTGGCACTATTATATGGGAGCCGGTGGAGTCCTACACTCCGCACCGTTTGAAGAGTGCGTGCTGATAGACCTTATCTGCTTTCACATTCGCAGTATCACAAAGAGACATTTATAACACGTTTAAGTTCACTTTATTTGAAACATAATGACACATTTATAGGGCTAATGAGAATATGGTCAGTCAGTCAGTAAAATGCCAGACATCCCTGTCTTCCATCATTTGTGATACTTGAGATTTGTTTGGTTTTCAGATGACAGGCCTTGGAGTCAGGCCCACTGCAGCAGTTCCATGTACTGCTAAAGGAAACCCCTGATTGGCTTATAAAGAGATTCAGGGGATGAACCTATCCCTGGTACAAAGACTGCAAAACGTGCATGGTCAGCTGTAAAGCATTTATTCAGTCATTGTTTTTAACTCAGAGTTTCGGAAGATTCATTTGTAATTGAAAAGGAAATTTCAATCCTGTTTTCCGATAGAAGGGAAACCAGAGATCATGACAGTGATGAGTAAATATTGACGAGCTATGCAAACTGTTTATGTGAACAAAGGCTGAGCATTTGATCATCTCTCCAGCACTCACAGGATCTTACCATGAGTCCAGTCAGGTAATAGCGTCTATTTACCCTGCACACTGGATACAAAGCAGGGTTTACACATGCAGACTAATGTCTGTTACCTGCTGACTGTTTTCACCCAGGGTGAAATGTTCATTATAAAGGAGCAGGACTAATACACAGTGCAGAAAAAAAAAAAAACCCAGCACCACAACTTTACACTCTGAGTATACACCGGCAGAGACAGACAACAGTTATTAGAAATCCCCAAGGCTCCTTTATGTCATATATTATCCCAATATTATCGCACCCTATGCGTTTCGCACTTCGAGTGGCTCTTAATCATAGGCAATCTCCTCTTAATCATGAGCGGAGGCCCTCTCTGCTCAAAGATACAGGATGATGCCACTAACGACTCAACTGGCTAGACATCTAAATATATGTACTAAGTGATCACAACAGGGGTTAAAGCTGGGACTGCTGGCAACTATATATAACATGCTGTATAATAGATATACATACATATATATATATCTACCTATATATATATTTATATACATATATATATATATACCGTATACATATATCGAACAAACAAAGTGTTTATTATTATTATTATTTGTTTTACAAATCCCATCAGCCCCGGGCGATCACAAAATATGTGATGGCTGGCTGAGGTTTATGGAAGTTGAAATACAGAAAGAAATTGAGATTTGATTTTCTCTGATGTAGGAGAATGTCATGTCTTCCATCATAGGAGGTTTTTTTTCTAGACCAGTGCTCGATTCTTGCAAGATGTTAACCTACATATCTCCTGCTTCGCTGCAGGTGTGCCAAGAGTGGGACGAATAGAGACAGCCTGCAGGTCCCCATCTTCTTTTGGTGGGACCATCACTGATCCAACGGTAGGATTCATAAAATAGCTGCTCCCTGCCCAATCCTACAGCAGCCCTTCAGATAGATCTCAATATAAGAGAAACCCCAAACACATTATTATCTGACTTTCTGTCACCTAACCATTGTTTAAACTTCAAAACGTAGAGAATTTAAAGTGATCTACACGCTGTGCTAGCAGAATTACAAGAACATGCATTATTTTAATAGTGTGATGTCGCTTGGTTATGACATCACCTTGTGGCTTGATAAGCAAATATTCAGTGGCAGATGCTTAATTTTCAAATATAAGAATTTACTTAAGCAATTCAGCTAACACAAGGACCATCTATTATACTCTACAGTCACAGCAAACACTATATTTGGGTAATGGGGTCTCTAAGGAAGATTGTTATTTTTATGCAAATAAAACGATCAGGTTATTGCTGGTCCTTTAAGAAGAATAAGATTCTCTCTACTTACAGGATTGTAAAATGTAAAGACCTGATGGAGGCGTTGGCCTTAACAGGTGAGAGAGATATATATTGATTAACATTGATTCCTCTTGTAATTAACATATTTTATGAGAACATTTGAAGCTTTATGATCTGGTGGCTTAACATAAGGAATTAAAAAGACTAGATAAAAAAATCAAATTAAAGACAGAACAAGACCCAGATGGAGAAGTCGAGACTTTAGATTTTAAGACATAAATCAGTAAAGACCTGCATTGCAACAGGTGAATTGTTCAAAAATGATCAAGTCTCCAAAGTGCAAAAGAAAACAGAAAAAATATGCAATATTTGGTTATTTTGAGGAAATGTAGAACTTGGTGTCTGTAATGCAATAAGCAGTAGCCTTAATTGCACTCACCATGCAAATCAATTCCCATTAACCACAATGAGTCCTATTAACATTCTCTTTCCAATAGCTTGTTTAATGACTGGTCTTTCAGAGAGGACTGCAGGAGCAATGACAATAGAGAAACAGAGATAATAAAAAAATGATGTAGCATCAGTTGGCATCCGTTGTATTTATCTATAGTATCACTAGCGTATGCCTGGCTGCTACGTGGCCTAACCATGAGTTAGATTTTGGTATGCCAGCGTTACATGCTGAGGTCAGCTAGTAAGTACAGTGCTGAATGAACACACGTATGAAAGAAGGATGGGTGATTTGTGCTGAAATGTTTCTAATACCCGGAAAGGTTTCAATTTGTTTCCATATCTCACATTTTCATTGGAATACATTTTGGTTCATTCCAACCAACATTTCATCAATTGACACATTCATTTTTGGAAGAATAGAATTGCAACAAATTTAATTTCAGATTAAGAACAAGATGAACAAGGTTAGGTTAGGGATACGGAATTTGGACAAAACGAAAATTATGGCGTCGCCCAAGTATGCATTAGTGAGTGCTATGTGTAAGGAGGATTGTGGCAGTTCTGTGCGAGGTTCTGGGCTGTATTGTGGCTGTTTTGTGCGAGGTTCTAGACTGTATTATAGGAGGTTTGGGATTGTTCGGTGTGAGGTTCTATACTGTACCATAGGAGGATTGGGAATGTTTTGTTTAAGCTTCTGGACTGTGAGCTCCTATGTTACGGGATGATTGGGACTGTTCTGTACAAGGCGTGGTTCTGGACTGTATTATAGGACTGTGAGCTCCCATGTTATGGGATGATTGGGACGGTTCTGTACAAGGCGTGGTTCTGGACTGTATTATAGGACTGTGAGCTCCCATGTTACGGGATGTTTGGGACTGTTCTGTACAAGGCGTGGTTCTGGACTGTTTGTGGTAGGACTGTGAGCTCCCATGTTACGGGATGATTGGGATGGTTCTGTACAAGGCGTGGTTCTGGGCTGTATTATAGGACTGTGAGCTCCCATGTTACGGGATGTTTGGGACTGTTCTGTACAAGGCGTGGTTCTGGCCTGTATTATAGGACTGTGAGCTCCCATGTTATGGGATGATTGGGACTGTTCTGTACAAGGCGTGGTTCTGGCCTGTATTATAGGACTGTGAGCTCCCATGTTATGGGATGATTGGGACTGTTCTGTACAAGGCGTGGTTCTGGGCTGTATTATAGGACTGTGAGCTCCCATGTTACGGGATGATTGGGACTGTTCTGTACAAGGAGTGGTTCTGGGCTGTATTATAGGACTGTGAGCTCCCATGTTACGGGATGTTTGGGACTGTTCTGTACAAGGCGTGGTTCTGGGCTGTATTATGGTAGGACTGTGAGCTCCCATGTTACGGGATGATTGGGACTGTTCTGTACAAGGCGTGGTTCTGGGCTGTATTATGGTAGGACTGTGAGCTCCCATGTTACGGGATGATTGGGACTGTTCTGTACAAGGCGTGGTTCTGGGCTGTATTATAGGACTGTGAGCTCCCATGTTACGGGATGTTTGGGATGGTTCTGTACAAGGCGTGGTTCTGGGCTGTATTATGGTAGGACTGTGAGCTCCCATGTTACGGGATGATTGGGACTGTTCTGTACAAGGCGTGGTTCTGGACTGTATTATAGGACTGTGAGCTCCCATGTTACGGGATGATTGGGACTGTTCTGTACAAGACGTGGTTCTGGACTGTATTATAGGACTGTGAGCTCCCATGTTACGGGATGATTGGGACAGTTCTGTACAAGGCGTGGTTCTGGACTGTATTATAGGACTGTGAGCTCCCATGTTACGGGATGATTGGGACGGTTCTGTACAAGGCGTGGTTCTGGGATGTTTGTGGTAGGACTGTGAGCTCCCATGTTACGGGATGATTGGGACGGTTCTGTACAAGGCGTGGTTCTGGGATGTTTGTGGTAGGACTGTGAGCTCCCATGTTACGGGATGATTGGGACGGTTCTGTACAAGGCGTGGTTCTGGGATGTTTGTGGTAGGACTGTGAGCTCCCATGTTACGGGATGATTGGGACTGTTCTGTACCAGACGTGGTTCACAAGACGTGGTTCTGGACTGTTTGTGGTAGGACTGTGAGCTCCCAAGTTACGGGATGTTTGGGATGGTTCTGTACAAGACGTGGTTCTGGACAGTTTGTGGTAGGCTTGAAATTATTCCGAGGCTGGTATGGGACTGTTCTGGAAAGGCTCTGAAACACAAGGGCTTTCACAAACAATTTATGTGATTTCCTTCTTTGTCTCAGTCTACTTTCCAAACAGTTGGCATTTGTGTCGATAGAAAACCATTCACTATCCAGTAACCTTCAAGCAACTGCTTTCCAATTCACTGCAAAACAGCAATTGTCTTTATCAAATACAAGTATCTCATCTCAGTCCATTAACAAGATGGAGTCTTATCCTTTCTGGACGGCAGTCGTATCCGTGGATCAAACTCAGCCACTGTTGAGTGAAGGGCTGTGAAATAATCAATAATATTCATCAAATTATGGGCAGCAAGTTGTGAAGAGGGAAGCTGTTAATGAAACCTCAACTTTACTTCATAAAAAAAGGTCCAGAAAAAAAATGGTTAACCTTTCAGCTTTGTGCATGAGCTGTGGAAAACCAATTATCAAGAGGAAATGTAAAAAGTTCAGCAGAGTAAAACAGTGGTAACATTTCCAGTAAACAATACTATCACTATCAAGGGAATTGTACAGAGGAAGTCTTTATTATTTGCTCAGCCAATTGTAGAGAAGACAAGGCAATGGGCTCCAGAGTCAGAGATAATAATAGTAAGTGATATTCGTTACCCCGTACAAATTGAGCACCGGTTAAAACGATAAAAATACGAGTTGGCTCTACTAGAGTTCATTCAATAATTTGATCCTAACAAATTCCACATTATTGCATATGGATCCTGGTGAGATGACTCAACAAGTGTAAAATCAGTTTAACTTCCCTCATTCTCTGATAACCCATACAGCTATTTCTGGTTCTACATTCCAGATAACATTTGGGTCAGCTTACTACAACCCTGAACCACCTCCTTCCTGTCTGCAAGGGAAGACAAAGAGAAGGATCTACACTACGTCACCAAGGTTCTGAGATATATTCATGCCATGGTAAAACCATTGTTTTCCAACAGCAGACTACGGGGCTGCCACTTGACAAACCAGGGCTCTGTGGCAGCAGACAGAGTTGGTCGAACGATCATCTATCTCCATCACTGATGCCTGCGCGCATCAGTCATGTAACACACAACCAATAGCTGTGAAGGTAATGGACATCTCCTCCCCATCTGAAGGGTTGTTTGGCGTCTTGGAAGCCAACACACCAATCACGACTTTGGCCCCATAACATGGCAGTCTTAGAGACTTCCAGAGGAAACCATAATCTCTTGTAGGAGCATTGTTCAAAAGCCCTTTACGTGGGCTCTGATTAAACATTTTAAAGGCTGGTTTAGTAAAGAAATACTTTGCGATGTTACTTTTTAACATGCAACCTTCTAATTGAAGACGGTGTCCAATTGTCCTGGTATTTTTCCTCTATTTAAATAAACTTTGCTTCACTAATATCAAATTGTGGTACTCTATACAGGAGACTGGATTTGGCATGCCATGCAACTCTGGTATCATGCCAATTTTTCCCCACACTGATTTTTGTTACATGAAATTTTGCTTCCCCCCTCAATTAGAAACCCTTAATTCAACTCCCTTCCAAAAAAAATTGTCAATACACTTTCCATGAGAGAGGCTGTCGTATAACGCCATCTCAAGCTTGATTAAAACTCATGGATTGTCAAGGAAGCTGCCCGCTGGAGCATCCCTTTCTAGTATGGAGAGAGCAAACCAGAGACCTTTCCGAGATGCCGAGAAGAAGGAAATTTGCAAGGAAACATGTGGTTCTTGGAAGTTCTATATTACTCTCTTCTGTGGGACTTCAGTTAACAAGTTATTGAGTTATTGATTGTGTATTACATCTCTGACAGCCTCAGCTAGGCCCGTAATACTATGATGAGGATGTAATGGGATGGGTTCGATAATGTTTGGACATTGTATATCTTTAAACAGTCTTTAACAGAAATGTGCCATTTGTTTATAGGAAGTAGGTTGTACACAGCGGAGTATAGTAGCTTTTTAAGAGGCAGAGACAGAGGTTTTATATGCCACAATTAGCAGCAAGAGCCGCTCTCAGGCAAAAGCGAAATATCTAGCTTACATTTGTATTGTTCTTTCACTGAAGGTACGAGCCTATAAATACTAGAATTACATTCACTGAAAAGAAAAAAACACCACATTTTAAATAAATGTAAAAAGAAGTGAGAGATAACATAGTGAAACATGGAATATTATTGTGTATATCATTAAAGATTTTTTATTTCCAGTAATTTTTCTCTAGGCACAGGGGGAATATTGCATCGTTTGCCCTCTCTTTGCACAATGGAATGCTGGGGAGGTTTTCCCCTCGGAGAAGTGTGTGCTACTGGTCACCTCCACAATGAAAGTAGTATAAATTCTTTGGTTCATAAAGAAGCAAATAATCTTAAGGGGTCTCTACCGATGAAATATTACTTCTACCGTGTATGATGAGAAGAAGAAAACATATCAAAAACGATCTAGAGCTTAGGCGAGCAGATTTGTAGTAAATGCATAAAATTAAAGAAATTAGTATTTTAAATGTATCTGTGGCTTGATATGCAAATGAGCTTTGCAATGGAAAATGTAATTTGCCTAATGTGTAAAAGGTGATGTCTTAAACAGTTGACACTACAGACACTTTTCAAAACACGTCTCTCTCACATATGCCTCGCCAAACAGTTCTGCAAACACAATGTAAGCATCAGGTTTGATCATTTTTTTTTTAATCATCTGCATTCACACTTTAAACACTATTTAATCTTCTGAAGAATATCTACAAACCCTCTTTAAGTGGACCGTCAATCCATTAAAGGGACACTAAACTTTATATTTGACTTGTGCTTCTAATATAGCGTTTACACCAGACTCCCGGACACGTTTTTTTTTTTTTTTAAAACCTTGCATGGGGTTACAAATGGTTCAGCGTTCCTTTAAGGATAATGGATAAAGAGAATTTAAAAAATTCTGAAGAATTATCTATACACTGTGTAAGAGAAATATATATGTTTTAAATGAGTGGTTTATTATATGAACTGCAATTTGGCTAAAACAAAGGATAGATCATTTTTTATTATGTTTTATTCTCTACATTCACAGAATAAGCAATGTTAGAGTCTCTTTGTCTATTATCAGAAGCCATACAGTGAACTGTTCAGAGATAAAATAATAAAGCAGTGGCACTTATAACATCTAAACCGATTATGAAAGAATATAGTTTAAAACGTTAGTCCCTTTATCAATGCCATATAGGGATCCAAGTGCAAGAAAGCCGAGTGCCATTATACATCGTAACATAGCAACTTACGTTGAAAAAAAAACCTTTCAACACTTTGCCCGGCCTACTAGGTGATGCTAGAAATATGTCTAAATTCACACATTTCTCACGTTTACTAGCCTTCAGGCACCACAAGTCACAGTTTTTAGTTCAGTTCTTTGTGCGGGACTATGTGCCAGGCTTTACGGTTATATACACTGAAAGTATTAGCGGTATCATGAAACAACGGATTTCACTGAATGGCCGTTAGATCGAGTGCTCGAAACAAACAGGCCATTGTTAGCTCTTTCTCTACTAGTGCTCCAAAATGAATCACATATCCACCAATGCATCATTACAACTAAGCGGGGTAAAACTAAGTACCCCGTTGAAACGTTTGTCACTGCTTAACATGGAATGAAATGACGACGCTAGTTCTAGTTCACCAACAATGGCCGCCTACATGTCCCACGACTTCGCGCCTGCTGGCTGGATTGTTGAAGATAACGTTTAACCCCGCCAAAGAGACTCTCTCGTCAACAATATACATCCATCATTCATCAGGCTTGAGAGTGAACCAAAGATTGAACACACACCCCCCCCCCTCCCTACCGGCAACCTCACTTAAATAAAGGCAACACCAAATAATGACTACAGCACTCGAGACAGCAGACAATAAATGTTCTCCAGAAATATTTCAGCTGCTTGCAGGCTATACAAGTCGCCTTCCACAGTAGACTGGAAATAACATAGTATGTTTTATTATGAGTGTTATGGAGACGGTGTGAAAAATCAAGAGCCACAGGCAGTAAGCTGCAACGGGTCAATAATGCTCACAGAGACATTGTGTAGAGATAATCAACAACAAGGCCCTAGGTTCTCTGTGCACTGCAAACAGCTGAAGGGCAAATCAATACAGCTATGGGAAGGACACTACCATGTCACACGTCCCACAAAATGCTATTGTGACTGTAAGAAAAGCATCCAAAACGGAATAAGCGTAATAGGCGTTACAGTTTTCAAGAACCTGTAATACAGTCACATCTGAGTGTAGCAATGCAGTATTGTGTCCAGAATACACGGGGCAACAGCATAGACATTCTAATAGAATGAGCGAGAATCTGGTGATGCGTTAACACGCGAGTCGGGGTTTACAATTCATGAAACCTTACGGATAGAACAAGCGCCACTTCCTATAACCTAATGTAGGGCTTGACGAGTCCATGGAGAATGCAACTAGAGAGCTATGGGTTCTAAATTCTCTAAATTAAATTTTTGGGACTGTTTTGTACAGTGATTTATGGAATTACCATTTCCCTAGCTGCTAGGAATACCTAGGTTGGCTCCTGAATTAGGTCTGTGTGGCCCTTTAAATCCTACAAATAATCATCAAGCACCACTAAGCTAAAAATCATGCTTGATGGGAAGTAATACTATATAATATTATTAAAAAAGGAAGGATAAAGTTAAAAAAGGAAGAGACAGCGCTAGAATATACCCCAGAGACAACAAGACAAATGATTATAGAAAATAGGATATTTATTACAGATCACAAAAATAAAAATATATATATAAGTAAAAAGACCAAATAAGGGTCCAGTACTACTGGAAACAAATATAAGTAGGTGGTCACATACACATAAAGACAGGATAAATATAAATATAAATATCACATTATGACATTTTTATGGTTTCAGAATTGTAGTGCTAATCTACATAGGGACTGTACAGACGTCACACACTAGTATCCTGATTCTCCAGGACACTGGAAGTTAATACATTCTGCTCATGCACAAAATAATTAACCCCTGCACAATGCATGATGGTTAACCAGCGCCTAGGAGGCTACTTGGCAGACTGTGCATGCACAGTTGGTAATCACACAGATGGTCAGTGGGCTTTATTTGCAAGTTGTGTGCAAACACTACTGTGCAGTAGAGCTGCCACACCCTCAGTGTCCAAAGTCTGTTGAGAATGTTGGCAGGGAACCACATCTAAAATGTGTACGAGAAATCCAGCACAGGTCACTGGCACAGGAGGTGCAGCTCATACCAGCTCAAATTAAAAGTCAGTTTTATCCCGCTGCTAAAGTTAGATTTTGATCTATGCAATGTGCGCAACCCTGAACTGATCCAAAAAGTATCGCGGCTCAAAAGCTTTTTGTTGGCCATGGACAGATCACAGCAATCTTGTGTATAATGTTCTAGAACCCGTCTAGGTCAGTATTCCAGCATTGCTGCCCGCTAGCGGTGGAGTAGAATTCAGAAACCAGCAAACAACTGGTGTGTGGGCAGCAAGGGTGATGCTCATTGTATTTTGAATGTTACTGACATGTCTTTGATGCCTACAACGCTTAATGGGCAATGCGGCCAACAATGAAGTGCCTAGAGCCATTTTAGAAACAGAGCAGGAGAAAGCCATTACTAAATCACTATAACTCCGCACTGGCTCTTCCACCACCATCGGATGTCTGTAATACAAACAATCAGATGTACTGAAAAATAAAAACTTACAACGAAAAAGATATGAGATCAAACTCCAGAATGGATACACGTGTCCAAAACTCTTTGTTCTTTCATGTAACGGAATAAGTTTGCCAAATGTCAGCTTTCGACAAACGAAAAAGAAGAGTTTCACAGATCTTAATGCAGAGAAGTGCTATCAAACTCCGTATCCTCGGGGGCTGGATACACACACAGTGGAATTCTATGAGAATACTCACAAACACGGCTTGGCTATACCCAGCGCTCGTTACGCGATTACATGCTAATTAAAGAAAACCCCAAAATCAGGCAGGACTGAGGCCCTTGAGAACCAGATTTCAAATCCCTCGTTTATTGGAATAAATTGAAGCTCAGAGCTCTGCATCGCAGCTTCATTTATCGCAGTTTAAACAGAGGTTTGAAAGATGTGCAGATCCAGCTTCAAAATTATATATTTTTTTCACTTTAGTATGACTTTTTTGTTGTTGTTGTTCTTGTAAATCAATCTTTATATTGTCTTAATGACAGGCTGCTCTAGAGACAGTGAATTACTGCTGGGCACCAAAGCTCTTCAGTGTGTTGATAATTACTTCCTTACCGAACTTAGCAATGCCTGCTAGGAAGTATTTGATTTTTTTTCACAGCTATTGTGTTGGTTTTTGTTCTTCGATGAACGCTGATTACACTAATTGTTACTGGCCTGTATTCAGAACTCTGCGATGACTGCAAATAAGACTAGTATACAATAATATATTTTACCATGTCATCGTTAAAGTATCCTACCGTATCTACATTTCATATGCCTTACATGGAATCTCGCCAGGTTGTGTATGCTACAAATAAAGAGTTTTTCAATCTAGTACGCACCATCCTTTTGGCCTGTTTTGACTCTTCTAGTTGGCAGTAAAAAAACTCTCTCCTGAATATCCAAAATCCTCCCGCCAGGCTAATTTTCTCATTAACCATTCCTCCTAAAGCCTAATGGCTTCTGAATTCAAAATTAACTTTTCCCACGTACGCATCCAAAAATTATTTCACGAGCGGCCTACCACCCTTTCCACCTTCAAAAACCATCTGCTCATTAACTGAACTCCACCATAGACACAAGGCTATCCCTTAATATTTTAGGAAGGGAGATTTTCTCTACAGTGGTAGAAAGGTTATGTTACTGTAATTCCCTGCATAGTGAGGTTGTGTTAACAGATTCAATCGATGCGGAAAAAAAAAAAAAAATCTCAATCCCTGTATGTTTTTTGTTAAGCAAGTCAGGATGTTTAACTTGTTGACAATACCGTTCTTGTATGGGCTCACAATGCAAAGCAATAATAAAAAAAATTGGCCGCCCTGTCGCTGTCACAGACAGTCACATCGATGGGGGTTTAAAAATGAAAGGTCAGTGATTATAATTATTGTAATGACTGACCTGTCAATCCCGCCCCCTTACCCAATTAAAAGTGGTGTTGCCTCTGGATTAGGGTTGCACCTTTTCTTCAGAAAAATACCGGCTTTGGTAATATCTCCATAGACTTAACATTGGTCCGATGCCAATTTTTTTACCAGCCTGCCGGGGTGGAGTTTAAAAAAATATGGTCTCGATAGAAAGCCCTATATGGCCTTTAAATGTGCAAGGTATTCATTTAAAAAGCAAGCCTACATTTTAGTGTAAACACATCATAGCTAAAGTTGTAAAAGTTCTTGTCCCAAACGATAAAAAAAAAACATTTTCGTGAAGGGGTTAAAGATATAATAACATAGCATTCCTTTCATTATTAGCTCATTGATTGAAGGAGTAATCAGATTGCAATTTTGGTGTGAAGAATTATGTATTAGAGGTTGGTAAAGTGCATATTTAAACTATGAATATAACAACATTTAATAAAATACATTTTAAAAGCAAGTCCACTATCTGTACATACCATCCTCTGACCGGCAGCCCCCCTGCCTCACTGTGAAGCAAGCAGCCTGAAAAAGACGGAAAGACCCTAGCTAGGGACCCCTATAATGAGGGTCTTTCTCTGCACTAGCAGACCCGTCAGACCTACAGACCCCAGACAGATGTGAGCAGTAAGCTGCGGTCTCGTTGGCTGATCAAATACTGATCCGGGGAGATAATATACTCTTTTTTTTTTGCATAGTTAATTAAGGATAGATATTAGCCGACTGAGCATACGGGCATAATGGAGCTAAGGTTTCAAATACCGAGCTGTTAAAAGCATGGAGTATAGTGAACTGAGCCCACACTGCACATGTCCAAGACTTCGGCACGCAGATCATTGGCTCCCAGTGTTTGCTGGCATCAGTTCCCTCAGGCAGTGTTGCTGTAATGCTTCAATGTTGAGGCATTAAGCAATAACTACCGTAAATTCGGTG
This sequence comes from Pelodytes ibericus, assembly GCA_036172795.1. NCBI lineage: Eukaryota > Metazoa > Chordata > Amphibia > Anura > Pelodytidae > Pelodytes > Pelodytes ibericus. The sequence goes on from CM069860.1 coordinate 202,566,548, forward strand.
TCTAATTCATCCGGGGATTGCTCCATGGAGTGAACGTCTATTGAAGAGCAGCATGTTGCCTTGTTGAGGGCAAGTGCTCCGGAAGTGATGAGTTATCACTTCCGTCGCTCTGTTCTTGTTGTTAGACTTCCCCTAGAGTCAGTCAGCAGCATTGCACTACAACACGCCGCCCCGCTAAATTAGCCTTATATCTAGGGTTAATGTAAAGATAAGGGTTAGATTAGAGTCCGAGTTACATTAGGGTTACAATTGGGGTAAAAAATTCACTGCAGGAGAAAATGTATTGCCCTATAACTTGCAAAAAAAAGTAAACATGGGCTATTTTTTTATTAGTATTTGTAGATGTGTAAAAGAGTTTTTGTTTAAAAAAAGTGTTTTTCTTCAAATCTTTCAATTTTTTAATAGTAATTTTAATATATATTATATGCTAAAAATTATGGCATCTAAAAAAAGCCCTTCTTATGCCGACAAAAACAATTACATTACATTATATTTATTTATATAGCACCAACAATTTACGTGGCGCTGGGTACAATGTATAGAGGGGGACTACACGCCAAGTTAGACTAACAAGGACAGACTGATACATCAGGTGGACAAGCTTACAATGTATGATTTGTGTGGGTACAGTAAACGAGAAAGAAAATTACAACTAAACACAAACACCGCAGAAAAGTTGAAACAGTCCCATGTCACCAAGGGGTTGAAAACAGCCAGAAATTCATGTCACTAAGGGGTTAATATGTATTCATTTTTTTTACATGAAAAGTACGAGTATTAAGTCACATTTAACCTAAACTTTATTTTATAATGGGAAAAACGGACAGCATTCTTCCGAATATGTTGCATATAACTTAAAAAATAATAAACAAATGACTTTCAATAATATCCGAGATAAAAAAAAGTGTTAATAGCATCAAAATTGAAGTGTCATACTAGATTTAGGTAATGATTAACATTAAATGTAGTTTAATGTTCATTATACCAGACTCAGAATTTAATAAAACATTTTTGAAAGTACTGTATATATGAAAAGATTTGATTTTTGCTGTATTTCTGTAAAATAAGAATTAAACGCACCATTCAAGCTATGAATTGAATGCATTGTTTTTAACTTCATGATTTGTAGATCTGCATCTCCTTCCATAGTGAATCGTTTAAAACAAAATGAATAAACCAACCGCAACAAAAGATTCAAAAACATATAAAACAAAATAAAATACAAAAAAACAAATATAATAATAAATCTAATTATAATGTAGGAAAAGTACAATGTGTACATTAACTCTGCACAGCATGAGTCATATCAGTGGCACTATATACAGAACAATTCATAAGTACATTATAGCTCTGTTTTTTTTGTCTCTTGCAGTTCTGTTTGGAGGGGGAGTAAATAAACATGGTGCAAAACGGTGGAATCAATACATGTTTTCCATCCTGTGTATCTCCATATCGGCACAGCGAGCCCAATATTAACATACGTTTTTTCTGAAGTGGTTAGGGGAGGTCGGGGGGGGGGGGGAGTTGTTGATAAAAAGCCTTGTTAAGTGCTGACTGCCACACGATATATATATATATATATATATATATATATATATATGTGGACGAATCTGCAATGAAAATCTTCCCTCTGGCTTGGTTTGCCCTTGCTACTGTGGACTAAAGTACTGTCTATCTTATCTTACCGATTTTTCCAATCCCTTTAGTAAACGCACTGTGTAAAAATCACTGCCAATGTGTAAAAAATAAATAAATAAAATTACCACACGGTTTTTTTTTTTTATTATCTGTTGTGTGCAGATCAATTTTTTTTTCTTTAGACCCAGAGCAAGTAAGAATAAATTTTGATTAGGTTTAAATACACACAGACACACACATGTATATATATATATATATTTATTTTTTATTTTTTTTGAGCACTTTGGAGATATATATATATATATAATTTTGAGCACTTTGGAGATATATATATATATATATATATATATATATATATATATTACACACACACACACTATCGATATAAATTGGATAAAGGTGTGCTACCAATGATATACAAGAAAAATAAACTCCCAAGTAAGAATGTATTTCCTAGCCATCATGGTAGCACACAATAGAGATTAACTTGTAAATAAGTGCCATATCCTACAAACAATGAAACTACTATTTGTTCAGAGCGACTGGCTTCTTGGCATCACTTAGTAAAGAACTAATTGGTGTTACAATAGACAAGGACACAAAAATATCCCAAGCTAGAGAAAGTTTACAAATCAGATAATTATGAAACAGGCTCTTGAATAAAAACTCTTCTGGAGAAACCGCCGGCACATTTTGATACATCCAACAGGTGAGAAGAACGCTGGTAAAATGTGCATTTAATAAGATGAGAGGATCCTAAGCTTCTGTGTACAGACGTTCAGAATGGCTTGCACGATCCAGCAGCTACTGGTTACTTGAGACGTAATAAAGGGGCTTTGGAAATTATTCCATTGTACCTGCTGTGGAAGATATCCAGAAAGGAATCTACTGCTACTATGAAAAAGGCAGAGAAAACAAACAAACTCAAGACTGCAAATATAAGCCAGAGACTGACCTGTCCATCTGACTGACAGCAATGGGACGCTTTAGTAGTTGCTGTCAAAGGGCGACTTGGGGGCTCCTTCAAATATTTCAACTGTGCCTAGTGCTAGAATGGAGTCTAGTTCTGAAAGGCTGGCATGTCTTCTGGTAAATAGCGGACATATTAGATGCCTGTAACATTTTGAAAAAGGGCCGACGGTTGTTTTTGAATAGAAATGCTAGCAGTCTAGAGAACAAAGCGGTGTATCCGGTGTAAAAACAGTTCCCCAAGATGTAGATAATACTGGGAGATGCTGAAATATCTAAATAAATGAGACATAAATCTTATAATTATCTTTCAGGCATCTGGCCGTCACGTCGGATTCTCAGTAGGGTTTGGTTCTTGTCTTACAGGACGGAGATGTTTGTAAGGTGAGCATTCTCAGGGTGGTATGGGCTTGAATCATTAGTACGACCCTTAGTTACCAAAGCTCTTACTTACCTAGAGTCCAAAGCTTGAGTTCCGGGCCATGGCTCTGGTCATCATCTTGGATTTAATGGAACTTCTACTTTCCTGATGCTAAAGAATAGTTCCCGTACATCCCAGCTTCTTTAAAGGAAAAAGCTCTATGCAGACCCACGTGCCTCACACAGTGGAAAGTGTGTCTTCTGTGGGGGGCTTCCCTCAAGTATGATTAAGCCAAGGTGGTGAAACACATGTGATGTGCTTTCCTTATGCTCCTTAGATTTAAGCGTGCCATAATAAAGTATCTTTTTTTTTTTTTTACACTTATTTAATTTCTTCACTCTTCTTCACATTTTGTTTTGCTATATTCTGGACGGTGAGGGGCGCTGTCTACATTTGCACTCTGACTGTATTAAAGGCTGTCACTATTGATGGTGAACTCCAGGTGACTGATTCCGATGGCTTTTCGATTGCTTCCCTACACTGGTGGGTATATTCTCATGGTGTAAAACCCACACATTCTGTACTCCTAAAGACTATAGCTCTTCCTTTCATGTTTTTGTTTTCATGCTTAGCACTGTCATTAGAACAAGCTCCTTTTCCCTGCCCAGTAAACGGACACTAAATACTCTGTGCTGGGATCAAAAACAAAGTGGGGACTAGAAAATAGCCTCCAATCTCCTTCATATCGGGTGTGGAGTTTGTTTGAATAAACACAATAGATTTAGCAGTAGAATCAGGATGGGCTGACAGGTCTGTTCTTCTTAAATCGAATGCTCTAATTAGATTGGCAGTAAGCAAGCTGCAAGGCAGCATACTGGAAGCTATGAAGTGGATGGAGAGCAGTGGATGAAGGATCTGGCTGCTAGGTATTTACTGCTGCACAACTGCAGAGCCAAATAGTATGTCCACATGCATTAGAAAGCAACATACGCCTGGATAACATATAATAATGAAATGCAAACAGGGAATGGTGCAGAAAACTAGATGACACTTTAATAATAATCAAAAGAAAAAACATAGTGTAATACTATTGATCAGAGAGGTATTTGAATAGATTCCTACCCTGCATCTTGGGACTGGTTCTCTCAGAGTCATCCACTTTCATGCTGTGCTCGTTTTGATTGTCTATCCTGTAAGTCTTGTAGCAGGGTCTACACTATTTATGTCATTCTGTACATTAGGGATTTCTCTTTTTTAACTCTTAAAGTATCAGTTTTAGGAAGATCTTCAGTGTTGGGACCATTGTGTCATTTAAGACTCAATATAACTTTGCGTTTGTGAGTGCATATATTACCCTTCTTTCATCACCATAGTAACAGATAACAGTACTACACTATGTTGCGTTTCCATTTGATTTTAAAGTGCATCTTCGTTCACCCCATTTGCATTCCTTCCTTTGTTTCCTTGCTGTTTGGGAGAGTGCCCTGTTTGGGAGCAGCGTTTTACCAGAAAGTATTTTCAGTTACTTTGTTACATATTATAATTCCAACTGACTCCAGCATTTAATTTTAACCAATTTACCGTACTCATTATTGTGTATGCCAAAGTGTAATAAGCTTGGTTATGTCGGCATTTACTGAGCGCCTCCCTCTCTCATGCAGCAGACTACACAGAAACGAGTCCTGTTCTGTCGTACTCGTGTCTTTTAAGTATACACATCTGGCAAAAAAACAAAGACGTGAAGAAACACCATCTTCACCACTGATGCTGTATTCTGGGTCGACTTGGAAGAGTGGCTGCTACAATAGCAGTGGTGGAACAAGAGTTAAATTCTGGGCCCCCATTAGGTCAACCAGGCTATCTGTGGCTGTGATACTGGAGAGTGTGTGTCTGTCAGGGACTCCCTAAAAGATACAGGCCCTGCTGCACACCCTATTTTTCTGCCCCCTTACAATAGAATGACTTAAAAGGATCTGTTGACCTTTGCTTCTGCAGTAAATTAACTATAAATGATTTTTAAACGGTGCAAAAATTGCTGAATTCTTCTACTTGAGTTTCCACATTTTAGCCGTTCTTGTCCAGCAGCCTGTAGAGATTTCTTCATTCCTCTTATCCCATTTCGTAGTTTAAGTTGTATTCTTTGTTGCCATAATAGTATGTTTTTCCCTTCAATGCTTTGAGTGTTTAACCCTTCCTCCTCCAAACACAGACATCTAAGGAGGCTTGAATCTTTAATTAGAGATTGCGAGTAGGGCTCTCTACCTTATAGATCAGTCTGTTCTTCTTCGTATAACCTAGTATATAGCCCCCCCCCCTCTATTCTCTGTACCTAGCACTACGTAAATGGTTGCTGCTCTATAAATAAATGTTAATGTAATGTAATTAAGTTATTTCGCCGGAGAGCTGTAACGAGTATGCAGAAAACCTTGTGTCCTTTCATCTCCAGATCTTGCCATTTGTGATTGTTTGGACACAATGAAAAAGAGTATCCTTTCTAAAGAATTGGTAGATAAATCTGGGAATGGCTTACATCTACTGTTACCCCGGCACTAATACGGTTATCCGTGATCCATGGCCTGCTTGGTAAACCTTAATAAGGAATTTATTTCAACTGGTCTGGTTCTATCCCTTCCCACCCCGGGAACCCATTGCATCAATACCTTTGTTTATTTTGTGACTAGAGGAAATAAAAATGATCTATACATTTTGGTAGTGTAACTATTTTGATAAAAATAAAAAGGTGTATTAAAGGTGTCTCCAGTTTATGACATCACCCTGTGGCGTGATATGTAAATGGCACATTTGCCATGATAAGTAGTATTTTTGCAGTTCCTGGCACAGTTTTCGCTTGGTCTATATATTTGCTTCCCAAAAAAAAAGCATACATAATTTTTACTTTTACAGTGCAAATGTGAAGCAGTTTCTTTTGTAATGTGAACAAAACTGACCTTTAAATGAGGCTATCCATTTATAATGATACCGTTTGTAATACCGTATTTTCCGGCGTATAAGATGACTTTTTAACCCAGGAAAATCTTCCCAAAAGTCGGGGGTCATCTTATACGCCGGGTGTAGTCTTTTTACTTACCTCGTTGCTGCTCTGCAGGTCCACGCGGCCGCAAGGGAAGCGTTGTGCGCTCCCCTCCAGCCGCGCGACTTCAATAAAGTTTGTTTAAACTTTTTTTTAAAACAAACTTAATTGAAGCCGCGTGGCTGGAGGGGAGCGCACAACGCTTCCCTCACGGCCGCGCGCACCGGCAGAGCAGCAACGAGGTAAGTACTGGGAAGGGGGGAACTGGGGGCCAAAATCCTGGCATATTGGAGGGGCAAAATCCTGGCATATTGAGGGGAAAAATCCTGGCATATTGGAGGGGCAAAATCCTGGCATATTGGAGGGGCAAAATCCTGGCATATTGGAGGGGCAAAATCCTGGCATAGTAAATGGCATTGAGGGGCAAAATCCTGGCATATTGAGGAGAAAAATCCTGGCATATTGAGGGGCAAAATCCTGGCATATTGAGGGGCAAAATCCTGGCATATTGGAGGAAAAAAATCCTTGCATATTGGAGGGGCAAAATAGTGTGTGTCACTTTCTGTGTAAGGGTGTGTGTGTTTAAGTGTGTCATTGTTAGTGTAAGGGTGTGTGTGTGTGTGTAAATGTCACTGTAGGAGAAAATGCGCGTTGGAGGAGGGGTAGTCTTGTACGGAGAGTATATCCCAAACTCTATATTTTAACTGGAAAAGTTGGGGGTCATCTTATACCCCGGAAAATAAGGTATTTTACTAATAATTTACTTTAAAAAAAAATAATGTTTTATCGCATTGCATGATACAGATGTACTGTAATATAGTGAATAATATTGAATCATCTATATTTTCCAGAGCCTCAGCTAACACACACACACAAACACAGAAAACTCACACTCTATGGGTGAGATTCCCTGCCACTGATATGTACAAAGTAACAGAGCAATCTTACATGCTGGGATGCCATGTGTTCCGAGGTAATGTCATTTTCCAAGCACTCTGTTACCAAAACCATTGTTCATCTCAATCTAGCTAATGGAGAACATTTCCAGTAAACCCCTCTTAGCTCTGCATATATAATTCTGGATTACCAACAAACATCTTGCTAAAACGACAAGCCCCCCCAGCCCCCCCTGCTGTATGAATGATGATTCTGTGCTGATAACTCGACATTTCTGAAGGCAGAATGAACTAGTCCAGGCTGATGTGCACCTTCACTTCTATATTTTAACCCACCCACCACCAATTCTAGTTTTAATGTTCAACAATTGTTGACCATTGTATTGATTTGAAACAAAACTTTATTAAAAGTCTGGACAAACCTTGTGTCTATGCATATGGCAGGGCTTGCTGAATGAAGCTGCAGACATTTGTTGTATGTTCAGATATGCATATTTGAGTATGTAACAAAGTGCGTGACCCATCCATGGTTAATCTTTTCCGTTTCTGACTATAGACAGACACACTTGCCCAGTAATGACCCCTCTAGAGTTAAAAAGTCTGTATCACCTAAACAAAAAAATATATTTATAATGATCTATACATTGTGTTGGCAAAACTGCAAAATTGGGAGAAAAATGTGTTTTAAATGTGTCTGTGGAGTCTGCTGCTTATGACATCACCTGTGGCACGGTATGCAAATGACCCCTTTCCCATTAAAAAGCAGTTCATTTGCATACCGTGCCACAGGTGATGTCATAAGCAGGAGGCGCCACAGACACCATTTTTCTCCTAATTTAGCCATTTACTTACAGTTTTGCCAACACGATGTATAGATCATTTTCAATCATTTGTAATGCTCTACATTCACAGTAAAAACAATGTTCAGGTGATACTTTCCCTTTAATGGGAACATCCCACACTGTTGAGGCACACCAGTTCCTTTACATGATCCAGTGTCTATGTAACTTTTTTTTTTTTAATCAGACACTAAGTGGAACTGCCCTTTCAAATACTTTCTCTTGCAACTCTGAGAGGTCCCCTAGGGACAGGTTATTAATATTACACATTACTCCAGAGAGCACAAAAGTGTAATATTTTGACAAGTACAAAAAACTTGTGTATTTTAAGCACAAACAACAACATCAGAAAAATGTGATCAAGTCGTGATGATTTAAGTGCGTCCGTCAGAGACAAACGCGCCGGGTCCTGCATTATCCATCTGCCCTGTAAACTCTTAACAACTCTGCACCTTTTAACTTAATAGACTGATGCATTTCAAGATCAAACTACGGCACAACGGACTGCGCTTTTTTGCAGACCAGCAACAATTTTAATCTCTTACCAACTACACTATGACATGGCCTCTGATCTTGTGGAAAAAGAAAAAAGATAGCACACTCCATGTACTTTCTTCATTAAAATATTGATCCTGATCGCATTACCCATAATGTTTCAGCAGTTTAACCTGCTAACTGGTGCAGATCCTGCCTGGTGCTTTTCAATAACTTGTCCATTTTACATTTGATTTATTTACCTGGCATTTTCCAGTCCGGATATCGTATAGGGCCACCGAGCCGAGGCGTGCTCCCACTGCTATTCTGTGGCTCCGCTCACAGTAGCTGACCATGTAAAACCTGAAAAACATTAAAAAGATAAGGGAGATGAGCCTATCCATCAAGCAACTAAAATGCTAAACTGATTGCATAGTTGACGACGGTCTCGGATTTGCCAAGGGAGTCCTGATTTTTGGGATTCTGTCTGGCAAGTTCAGAGTTGTCTTGCTCAGTTCACAAGCAGATTTATGTCGGGGTGGGGGGTAAACAATTAAGATACCACTCCTTAAAATATCAACGGCCTAAACTGGTATCGTCATCCCAATACAGAAAGCCAGACAGGCTCCTGGGTAGGCAGAACCAAAAAGGTCATGGAGCTACACAGTATCATGTGATGGCAGGTGACCCTCCACCCCCTGACGGAGGGGATGTTGGTATGTGAGTGGATGAAACATAAAAACAATTAGCATCTAAAGAAATAAAAAAATAAATAAAAAAAATAATCTTATTTTATGGCTTTCATCTTGCAGAGGTTTTTAAAACGGATGTCAATACATCAGAGAGGTGGGTTGTACAACTTACCGATTGTATCTTCCAAAGATATTTTGACATTAGACTATGTTTAACAGACAGACAAGATCTGAGTTGCTTTTCTTGGCAAAGAGTGAGAGATAATGAGTGCTAAACAATTAATTTGCAATAAAAATCATATTCATTATGTTCCAGCTCGTTTATAAAATTTGCCAGAGATTGCGTCAAAAATGACTTTTCCAGATTAATCCTGCTATTTTTTAACATAAGATCATGCACTGGTGGTCTTATAACTAACGTTGTCTATAAGTTGCACTAAAAATAAAACTGCGTTCATAGAAGAACAGTCAATGTTAGGCAACTTGCACAAAATGATAAATAAATGTTAATTTCAGGAAAGGGCAGTTCTAGAGACCCCATATTTCTTTGTTAAACACTCTGGTCGAACGAAAAGTATCTAAACCTTAGAAAGAATTAAGTATGCCTCGGGACCTGAGCAGCTTTTTTTCCCCGAAATCTCATTTCTCCCAGAATAGACCTTGCCAAGCATTTAATAGATGTCATTCTTCACAGGCAGCTACCAACAAGGAAAACATCCGGCAATTTGTCTTGGGTTTCCTTGGGGGTTAGCACACTTCGCTGGTCAATCCCAGACACAAATGAAGTCTCTCCAGCAGTCTTCAATGGTTATGAATGGCCAGAGTGGATATTGTTTGGTTGCATGGCAGAGCAGGTGGATTGTCACGTCATGGATGGATATTCTCATGCCCGAGGGCATAAAAGGGACTCTAGCACCTAAACACTGCTTAAAAGACGATGAGAAATGATCTATACATTGTATTAGAAGGATTGGAAGCAAATGCATAGATTAAGAGAAAAATGGGTTTTTAAATGTGTCTCTGATTGATGACATCACTTTGTGGCTTGACTGGAAAATTAACTCATTTCAGTGGAAAATGTGCCACAAGGTGATGTCATCAGTCAGACACCAAGGAGATTTTTAAAAATACATCTGTCTCTTAATCTATACATTTGCTTCCAATTCTGCTAAAACAATGCAAAGACCATTTTTCATCATCTTTTACAACTAGAGGACATAGTCTTAAATGAGAGGGGCAACGATTTAAAAGTAATATCAGGAAGTATTACTTTACTGAGAGAGTAGTGGATGTATGGAATAGCCTTCCAGTAGAAGTGGTAGAGGTAAACACAGTGAAGGAGTTTAAGCATGCGTGGGATAGGTATAAGGCTATCCTAGATATAAGACCTGGAACGGGGGACTAATAAAAGTATTTAGAACATTGGGCAGACTAGATGGACCGAATGGTTCTTATCTGCCGACACATTCTATGTTTCTATGTTTTATTCTCTGCAGTCATAGTATAAATGGGTAAAAGAGTTAGAACAACCACCATTTTAAAGGTCAATAAATCGGATTCATTTTATTTTTCAGATTGTTTTTTTTTTATGGCAACAAAATGCAACTCACCCTTATGTGAAAGGTTAAGTGCAGCTCAATTAACATGGCAACAGTGGGTGAAAAAAAATATACAAACAAATTCTTGACTCCATCACGTCCAGCCATTTACAGGCATCTCTGTTGCTAGGGATGCAAGAGAAGGTGGAAAGGCCATTTTGTAGTGAGTGCATTGGTTTAACTGGGTCTTAGGACTTAAAGAAATAGTACTGGGGTTTCTATTACTGATATTATAGGTTGTGATGGCTTCCTCCAGGGTACTGCCAGGGTTGACCACAAATTAAAGGGTTAAAACGATGATTTGTTGGTAGGTTAACATTTCGCATCTCAAAGATGAAATCAGGGCTCGACTAATTTTTGGACACTTTAAGAACCGGTCTAGTTATTATTGGGAACTAGCAGTGTGAACTTTAGGAGTCATGGCTCTCTTGCTCCTGGGGCTTAGTTGCCAACATCAACCATGTTTCCAGGGACACATATTTGTTCCACATGCTGCAGAAAGAGCATGCAAAGTGCAGCCCAGCAGTATGTAGGATGAATAAACGCACATACACAATCCAATTAATTAATCATGGTAGGTCCTATGAGATCTCCAACCTGATTAATTAATTGGATTGTGTCTGTGCGTATATCCATCCTACATACTGCCGGGCTGCACTTTGCATGGTCTTTCTGCAGCATGTGGAAAAAATATGTGTCCCTGGAAACATGGCCGATGTTGGCAACTATGCTGTGGTTTAGTAGCTGGCAGAGACACATGGGCAATGGTTGGAGGTCTGTCTTAGATCGGCCGCTATCCTAAGCCACAAGGGCAGGAAAAGGGGCGAGTGTATTACCCCTCCACCTTCCCGGCTACCTAGTGACCAATACTCACAAGAAGGCCGGAAACCCACTGTCTAACATAGATAGTCCTGGCCTGCTAGACATTACATAGCACATGCTTGTCACCATGTCTGGAATATGTTCACTGCAGTTAGACTTCCCCACATGGTCTGTTCTAGGTCATAATTTGTTTTATACACAACGTCCACCTTTCAGAAGATACATTTTGTTGCAGTGATGGCAAACCTTGGCACTGCACGTTTGTGCACAATAGCCTTACAGAGAAACATGGGATATGTAGTTCCCAAACCCTTGCAGTGCAAAGGTTACTACCATAAAAGGTACATTTCCTGTGTTCTATCAGGGGTTGGGGAGAAGAGGGCTGTGCAAGTGGGACAAAGAAAATGTGTACATATGATAATAAAATTCCATTGTAACATTTATATACAATAGTTTTTTTATTTTTAAATGCAATTTTTTTTGTTCGGTCCGGACTCCCTATAGCCATCAGAACCCTAAAAGCCTGTAGCCACTCCCGCACAAGGGAGATGCCTAAATGTCTCAGTTAAAGGATGGCAGCCAGTGTCAGCTATTTCTCCAGTAACATTTGCAGTACACAGAAAAACTAATTTGCTTAGCGTTCAGTTGTTAAAGCTCAGTCATATTAACCAGCAGATTTAATAGAGACTCGGGCAGCCAATAACTCACATTTTACAAGGGAGGCCGGTAAGAGTAAGGTAATTAAGATGCAAAGTAATAAAAGTTTAGATTTCAATTACCTAACAAAAGAATTCTGTCGCACAAGCAGTTATCAGGACAGTGAATTCAGCAAATTTCGAGTTTTTATAAAATCAGAACTTGAGCTGCCTATAAATGCAAGGCTTAGCTCTCCATGTCTATACTACACTAATGTATTTAGAGAAAACAAGACATTAAAATAGATTGAATTTCCCATGTTAGAATGGACAGTTAGGAAACTACCATAACTAGCCATACGAGCCATGATTTCCATGATGCTCGGAACATCTGGTCTTGGGAAGCTGAGGAGCTGTGATGAACTCCATCCTTATAATGACTTATGATGCTCATCCAGCTTTTTCTTGGTATATTTAAGGTTTTATCTTTTGTGTTTGACAGGTCTGTTTGTTTGTCTTGAAGGGGGAGGGTTGGTGGGGTTTGCAGTGATTAACTGGCATAGTTTGAGGGTGATCCATTCGGTCAGCCACACCAACTTTGATGATCTTTTTTATACCATTTTGCCTGAGACCGTCAAATTGATGTCCTAGTAGGACAATGAAATGGAAGGTCTCCCGTATGAATTGCTAGATGGGGCTAACAAATTCTAGACACCACAAAAATTTCACAAGATCCTCCCACAGAAAGAAATGCAAGTGGCTAATATTGCCTTCAAAATACTGGCCTGTGCAGGACTAAACATCCAATGCTACCAGCCCTTAAGCTCTGATAGCAGGACTACAACTTGGGTTGCCGGTTGTCCAGTTCCATCTTGAATGGATAAGCATTTGTGCTCTGAGAATGAGGATGGCAGTGAGAGGGACACTGGGGGGATAGTGGGATGGATTTGAGAGGGACACTGCAAGGATATTGGGGATGGAGATTGGAGGGACACAGCTGATGCAACTTTTCATCCTGACTGCACTTTGGCAGTAAGGTTAGGAGCTAGGGAGCTATACCCCAATCAGCATCCAATCAGTGTCCCTGGCATCCCACAGGGACACTGGTCAGCAGCCATTTTGTTTGAGACCAAATAGGCTACAAAAATATGATGCCTATAAGAGACAGAAAAATGGCAGATTACGAAAACAGAGGGAGACTAGTAGGACCTGCCATCCAGAGCAGCTGGACCCTTTACAGCTGGAATAGTTGTACCCCCCTGATAGAAGCCCTGGATGAGCATCACAAGAGTTCTACTCCAAGAGCGTTGGTCACAAATGCAGCAGGGTGATGCACGCGGCCCCTCTGGCTACATCACAGCAGACATACCTGCCATTAAGGTTCAAGATTTCTGTGATTCATACAAAAGACTATTTCCTCCTTGATATTAGATGAATGACAATTCTAGAGTATTTACATTACAATAGCACAGTACAGTCATAGGCAATACAGTGCAGGGTATGCAATACAGTGCAGGGTATGCAATACAGTGCAGGGTATGCAATACAGTGCAGGATATGCAATCCAATACAGGGTATGCAATCCAGTACAGGGTATGCAATCCAGTACAGGGTATGCAATCCAGTGCAGGGTATGCAATCCAGTGCAGGGTATGCAATCCAGTGCAGGGTATGCAATCCAGTGCAGGGTATGCAATCCAGTGCAGGGTATGCAATCCAGTGCAGGGTATGCAATCCAGTGCAGGGTATGCAATCCAGTGCAGGGTATGCAATCCAGTGCAGGGTATGCAATCCAGTGCAGGGTATGCAATACAGTGCAGGGTATGCAATCCAGTGCAGGGTATGCAATACAGTGCAGGGTATGCAATACAGTGCAGGGTATGCAATACAGTGCAGGGTATGCAATACAGTGCAGGGTATGCAATACAGTGCAGGGTATGCAATACAATATAGGGTATGCAATACAGTGCAGGATATGCAATCCAATACAGGGTATGCAATCCAATACAGGGTATGCAATCCAATACAGGGTATGCAATCCAATATAGGGTTTGCAATCCAGTACAGGGTATGCAATCCAGTACAGGGTATGCAATCCAGTACAGGGTATGCAATCCAGTACAGGGTATGCAATACAGTACAGGGTATGCAATCCAGTACAGGGTATGCAATCCAGTACAGGGTATGCAATCCAGTACAGGGTATGCAATACAGTACAGGGTATGCAATACAATATAGGGTATGCAATACAGTGCAGGGTATGCAATACAATATAGGGTATGCAATCCAGTGCAGGGTATGCAATACAATATAGGGTATGCAATACAATATAGGGTATGCAATACAATATAGGGTATGCAATACAGTACAGGGTATGCAATACAATATAGGGTATGCAATACAGTGCAGGGTATGCAATACAGTGCAGGGTATGCAATACAATATAGGGTATGCAATACAGTACAGGGTATGCAATACAGTACAGGGTATGCAATACAGTACAGGGTATGCAATCTAATACAGGGTATGAAATACAGTACAGGGTATGAAATACAGTACAGGGTATGCAATACAATATAGGGTATGCAATACAGTGCAGGGTATGCAATACAGTACAGGGTATGCAATCCAATACAGGGTATGCAATCCAATACAGGGTATGAAATACAATATAGGGTATGCAATACAATATAGGGTATGCAATACAGTACAGGGTATGCAATCCAATACAGGGTATGCAATACAGTACAGGGTATGCAATACAGTGCAGGGTATGCAATACAGTACAGGGTATGCAATACAATATAGGGTATGCAATACAATGCAGGGTATGCAATACAGTGCAGGGTATGCAATACAGTGCAGGGTATGCAATACAGTGCAGGGTATGCAATACAGTGCAGGGTATTCACAGGTTTACGTACCAATGATTTACCAAAAACAAGTGGAATTCTGCGCCTTACAGGTCCAGCACTGGCACAAGCACCTTACAATTATTTAGTGCTGATTACCATAGTAACCAGCCTGCCAACGAGAGATAAGAGATATACGGGGGGTTTCGAGCTCTTCCCAGGTTTAATCATGAACAATAAAGATTTGGTATAGGATAAAGTGTGAGGAAAACACAGCACAGCGATCACGAGGAGCCTCCATCAAAACCTTTATTAGTTATATCCATAAAAGTGCTGCTCACTTGTTTCCCCAGGCAGAGCTGCCTGTATCTCATTCTCCACACAGCCAGATAGCATGTGTATGCCAAGTTATGTATGCAAGGTATAGAGAGCACGGGATGGCCAGCATTGGATTCCTGCAGGAAGGTGACCTGGTCCCTGATCAGGCCTCTATACACTGACAGTCTAAAAACCAAGTCAGCAGGAAAATGGGGCGTGGGGCTTAAACTAAGTCGGAGGAGCTGCTGCAAGTAAAACAACCCAATACGGTGCCTTCAGTTAGGAGAAATAGCGGTGCTCTAGCTTGTCTGTGTAAGGGAAAAACCAGCCTTTTCCCTGACTAATGTCCCAACCATCCCCGGGTAACTGGGCACATTGGTAGCACAGAGGACTGCAGAACTTCCACTTTATCTTCAGACAGGACAGGATGGGCCCATTGTAGTAAACATTTGACCATTATGTGTGCGAGTTACCCTATTTCACACTTGCACTGCCTAAAGTACCAGAGCTCCAGGGCATGACATCATATCTCAGTGCTCTGATCAAGGCACTCACACGGGATCATGAGAGAGAGTACCAACAGCGGTACCTGCTGGCATGCATGTGGGCAGTGGTGTATCTTGGTTTTGTGCTGCCCTAGGCAGACAAAATTCGGGCACCCCCCCAACCCACGTCGCTCACCTATGACATGCCCCATCACCCACGTTGCACACCCAAGACATGTCCCATTACCCCATTACATGCCTCATCACCCACATTGCACACATACTAAATGCCCCATCACCCACATTACATGCCCCCATCACCCCGATTAACTTGAAGGAGCTAAAGCTTGCTGAGTGGTGGGGGAGGGAGCAAAAATGTTTCAAGCACCATAAGTGTGATTTAACACCCTCTGGCAAAGTGACTCCCTCTGGCAAAGTGCCGCCCTAGGCAGATCCCTACTGAATGTAGGGTTGCCACCTGACCGGTATTTTACGGGCAGGCCGGCAAAAAAAAATGGCATCAGGCCAATGTTAAGTCTACGGAGACAGGTGCAAGGCCGGTATGCCTTCCACTCAAGGCTATCAAGATAGGCAATATGGAGAGAAACTAATAATTACACAGGGCCCTAGAAAGACCCACCACTCATACTGTGTTAGCATGCACCTCAGAATACCTTCACCTTCATTAGCATTTATCCCCAATAACTTATTCTACATTCAGATTTACCTGCACACAGAGGGGAAACAGTCCTGAAGACCTTTCTTCTTCAGCAAGGACCCTTCAAGGCAGTACATTATTATGTCCATTACCTATTGCAGAAAAGCATCAAGGGACAGATTAGACGCATCGGGGGAAGACATATAATACATTACTCATCAGGAATGTTTACAATTTAAATGACCTGTACCATAATTAATATAAAATAAAACTTGGGATACAAATTATGGGAGTACAGTGCAGGTGCCCGGCTATACAGTATGCCGATGTACTGAAACGTCCACATATAGATAAAACAATTAATGGTTTTCGATTTATAGTTCTGCCCTTTGCGTTAGGCTCTGGTGCAAGCTAGTTTTAGAAATGTATGTCTTGGCTGTTGCAGGTAATGTCTCTTTGCTCACATTTTTAGCAAACTAGATCAATAAGATATAAAAATAGAAAATGAGAAGGGGAAAAAGAAAAAAAGTGTAAAATAGAGTTACTATCATGGCTTGAGGCCAGTGTTTAGTCTATGAAGTATTTTTTCTTTTTTGAAGAAAAGGTGGCAATTCCAGTGTAAAACCATAAAATCATTCTTTATGGGGCTAACCTATAGAGTAAAGCATCATCTGGTTGCTAGGATACTCTGTGCAAGGTTATATTCCTAGCAACAGAGAACTGGCTGGCAGTCGCTTATAACTAGGCCTCAGGCCTGTATTTTCCTATAAACGTATTACATTAAATTTGTAGGAAACAACAAAAATGTAGCAGGTCTCATGTAGATGACTACAAATGATACAGAGTGCAGAAATGTATGAACGGTTTATTTATCCTGCAAAAAAAAAAAAAAAATAAGTATATGTTTGTGTTAAAAATAAATGTGAGTGGATCTTAGAATCCATTTTATTCTGTGGCCTATGCATTTACCTGACATTTCACTAGAAAATTAATCAGTTTCATTTTTTAAGTGTATCTACCAAGTTATAAACCTTAATACATGCAGGAAGGGTTGCCACCTTTTCTTTAAAAAAAATACCGGCTATGCCATTGGCTCTACAGACTTAACATTGGGCTCCTACCGGCCAGGAGGCAACCCTACATGCAGGCCTCACATCTCTCAGCATAAGACGTGTTGATTTAAGAGAGGATTGCAATGCTTCTTATGATACATGACTAATACAGACATTAAACATTGAAGACAAAATACTGGTAAAAACATAATGCCCTTTTAAAATAATAATACGAATTGTCCATCTTTAGCTGTGCCGATACATAGTAATTAGTAATACATTTCTCTCTAGTAGAAATAACACAAAAGGATGCATACAGCACCAGCTATAGAAATAAGGTGCTATACTGACCCCTAGTAGTGACAGTGAACAAAGAAAAACAAATACAGTCTTGTTCACATGAATACACACTGTAATAACTTCATGATGGTTTATTATATCAGAAGGACTAAATATCATTTAGTAACAGCAGAGTTTTACAAAATAAAAAGCAGCGCCGCCGCATTACTACAGACTAAAAGCAGCGCCGCCGCATTACTACAGACTAAAAGCAGCGCCGCCGCATTACTACAGTCTAAAAGCAGCGCCGCCGCATTACTACAGACTAAAAGCAGAGCCGCCGCATTACTACAGACTAAAAGCAGCGCTGCCGCATTACTACAGACTAAAAGCAGCGCCGCCGCATTACTACAGACTAAAAGCAGCGCCGCCGCATTACTACAGACTAAAAGCAGCGCCGCCGCATTACTACAGACTAAAAGCAGCGCCGCTTTACTACAGACTAAAAGCAGCGCCGCATTACTACAGACTAAAAGCAGCGCCGCATTACTACAGACTAAAAGCAGCGCCGCCGCATTACTACAGACTAAAAGCAGCGCCGCCGCATTACTACAGACTAAAAGCAGCGCCGCCGCATTACTACAGACTAAAAGCAGCGCCGCCGCATTACTACAGACTAAAAGCAGCGCCGCCGCATTACTACAGACTAAAAGCAGCGCCGCCGCATTACTACAGACTAAAAGCAGCGCCGCCGCATTACTACAGACTAAAAGCAGCGCCGCCGCGTTACTACAGACTAAAAGCAGCGTCGCCGCATTACTACAGACTAAAAGCAGCGTCGCCGCATTACTACAGACTAAAAGCAGCGCCGCCGCGTTACTACAGACTAAAAGCAGCGCTGCCGCATTACTACAGACTAAAAGCAGCGCTGCCGCGTTACTACAGACTAAAAGGAGCGCTGCAGCGTTACTACAGACTAAAAGCAGCGCTGCCGCGTTACTACAGACTAAAAGCAGCGCCGCCGCATTACTACAGACTAAAAGGAGCGCTGCAGCATTACTACAGACTAAAATCAGCGCCGCCGCATTACTACAGACTAAAATCAGCGCCGCCGCATTACTACAGACTAAAAGCAGCGCCGCCGCATTACTACAGACTAAAAGCAGCGCCGCCGCATTACTACAGACTAAAAGCAGCGCCGCCGCATTACTACAGACTAAAAGCAGCGCCGCCGCATTACTACAGACTAAAAGCAGCGCCGCAGCATTACTACAGACTAAAAGCAGCGCTGCAGCATTACTACAGACTAAAAGCAGCGCTGCAGCATTACTACAGACTAAAAGCAACGCCGCCGCATTACTACAGACTAAAAGCAGCGCCGCCGCATTACTGCAGAATAAAAGCAGCGCCGCCGCATTACTGCACACTAAAAGCAGCGCTGCAGCATTACTACAGACTAAAAGCAGCGCCGCCGCGTTACTACAGACTAAAAGCAGCGCCGCCGCATTACTACAGACTAAAAGCAGCGCCGCCGCATTACTACAGACTAAAAGCAGTGCCCCATCATTACCACCGGATAAAAGCAGCGCCGTAGCATTACCACAGGATAAAGCAGCGCCACAGCATTACTACAGGTTAAAAGCAGCGCCGCAGAATTAATACAGACTAAAAGCAGCGCCGCAGAATTAATACAGAATAAAAGCAGCACCTCAGCATTACATCAGACTAAAAGCAGCGCCGCAGCATTACATCAAAATAAAAGAGTGCCGCAGCATTACTACAGACTAAAAGCAGCGCCGCAGCATTACTACAGACTAAAAGCAGCGTTGCCGCATTACTACAGACTAAAAGCAGCGCCGCCGCATTACTACAGACTAAAAGCAGCGCCGCTTTACTACAGACTAAAAGCAGCGCCGCCGCATTACTACAGACTAAAAGCAGCGCCGCAGCATTACTACAGACTAAAAGCAGTGCCGCCGCATTACTACAGACTAAAAGCAGCACCGCAGCATTACTACAGACTAAAAGCAGCGCCGCAGCATTACCACAGACTAAAAGCAGCGCCGCAGCATTACTACAGAATAAAAGCAGCGCAGCCGCATTACTACAGACTAAAAGCAACGCCGCCGCATTACTGCAGAATAAAAGCAGCGCCGCCGCATTACTGCACACTAAAAGCAGCGCTGCAGCATTACTGCACACTAAAAGCAGCGCTGCAGCATTACTGCACACTAAAAGCAGCGCCGCCGCTTTACTACAATAAAAGCAGTGGCGCTGGATTACTGCACAATAAAAGCAGTGGCGCTGGATTATTGCACAAAAAAGCAGTGCCGCAGCATTACTTCAGAATAATAACACATCACTGCAGGAGACAACGTGGAAACAAACCTCCACCAGGAGATCCACCACGTCAGAGGGCATTTTTTCGATGAGTATTTCTACAACTCGCAGGATCTCTGCTTTAGCGCGGGCCAGGGCGGTCGTGTGGATATTCTGCTGAGATTGCGTATTTGCAGCCAAAGCAGTATGTCTGTGAACCTAGAAGGAAACAGGTACCAATCAATTTGTGAGCTGGAAACTATTCCCATTAGTATTAGACACGCTCAATTCACCAGAGTATTGGTTGTGAGATCACCTATGAAATAGAGCCACACCACACACTGCAGAAAATATGATACAAAAAGGTGATCATTATCAATCGACAACAAAAATCAATATGAATGTTGTGTTGTTGGTGAGGGAAAATAGATGGGGGGGGGGGGGGGGGGGGTAAACGAGATTGTTCCCAATATGATGTGTGACTAATCGTTTCACAGGGAATTAATTTGCATCTGGGGAGAAGTTAAGGGCTGTATTCTTAGTAAACGCTCTAAACGAGCGTTGCTCGCCACAAGATGGCCGCTGAGTGCAGGCACAGGGCAGAGAATAGGTTACAAGTATAGCTACACAGCCTCCATCCATTCCAATTGCAGGTGATAAAACACATGCTCTCATTTTGAAGGAATAGCGCTTTTAAAGAAGGTTTTAATTTTACAATATTTTAGAGGATGGTCCACTTTGGTGTCCCTGTGAGTGTGGCAACTTTTTCGTTATGAGTTCTTAATTGTAATTATTCAGCTCGCCTCTAAAACAGCTAAACTCACCTTTTCAAAAAGACATATAGCTCTTTGTATAACACATTGATGGCCAGCTCACAGCCCTGAGGGCTGGACATCGGTTCATTTAACAATTTGTAAACAGTTGGTAACTGGGTTGTGTACATCTTATATATGATAGATGTTTATAATAGGTTATATACACCAGTCAACAATAACATAATGACCACCTTCCTAATATTGTGTAGGTCCCCTTTTGCTGCCAAAACAGCCCTGACCCATCGAGGCATGGACTCCTCTAGACCAACACTTTGAACTCGTTGTAGTGTTCCTCAATCCATTCCTGAACCATTTTGCTTTGTGGCTGGGTGCATTATCCTGCTTAAAGAGGCCAATACCGTATCCATGAAAGGGTGAACATGGTCTGTAACAATGCTTAGGTAGGTGGTACGTGCCTTTTTCCCATAGTGCATCCTGGTGCCATGTATTCTCCAGGTAAGCGAGACACACGCACCCCACCAGCCACGTGATGTCAAAGAAAATGTTATTCATCAGATCAGGCCACCTTCTTCCATTGCTCAGTGGTCCAGTTATGATGCTCACTGGCCCATAGTAGATGCTTTTGGCATTGGACTTTCTAAGAGGGAACCCAGGATAATGGCAGCCAGGGTTTGTTCCCCTCCATTTTTACGCTGTGCTGGGTGGTGCATGTTGACTTGCCCAGAACTCTCTTACTACCTACCAAATCTTATACTAATGCAGTCTTATACTTGGTCTTCTGTGTGATTATGTTACATTCTATGTGAAGCCAGCACTCGCCACATGTGTGGGTGCGCAGAGTATGCCAGTGACACAATATAAGTAAGCAATAAAAATACTCGGCACACAAACTCAGTGTCCCGGCTGCCGCCCGCCGGGACTTTTATGACGAAGCCGGAAGTACCCGGCTTCATCATAGAAGTCCCGGCGGTCGTGCCGGGCGGCAGCAGGATGAGTCTGCGCTCATCGCGCAGACATCCCCTGCTGTTAGAGAGGGGGATCCAGGTCCCCTGCAGCTCTGCTGGGGACCTGGATCCCTGTCTTATAATCTGACCTCAATTTGAGCTCAGATTATAAGACGACCTCGATTATAAAACGAGGAGTTATAAGACCTCAGATTATAAAACGACCTCGATTATAAGACGAGGGGTTATAAGACCTCAGATTATAAGACGACCTCGATTATAAGACGAGGGGTTATAAGACCTCAGATTATAAGACGACCTCGATTATAAGACGAGGGGTTATAAGACCTCAGATTATAAGACGACCTCGATTATAAGACGAGGGGTTATAAGACCTCAGATTATAAGACGACCTCGATTATAAGACGAGGGGTTATAAGACCTCAGATTATAAGACGACCTCGATTATAAGACGAGGGGTTATAAGACCTCAGATTATAAGACGACCTCGATTATAAGACGAGGGGTTATAAGACCTCAGATTATAAGACGACCTCGATTATAAGACTTTCAGATTTTTTTTTTCTGAAAAAAACCTCGTCTTATAATCGAGCAAATACGGTAATTATATTATCCTTGGCTGCTAGAGCACCAACAAAACGTACAGCGCTGTACGATGTGGGAGATGACAGATGGGTGCCACTGAAATAGGGACAGATGGTGTGAATTTCCCTGCTCACCAGAGCTTACAATCTAAATAACCAATAATAGCAAAGAACTAAGAAAAAAAGACTTAATACTGCTATGAGGTCCATAGTGTTAAAAATAACCTGAAAACTGCAGGGTTTTTTTTTTTTTTTTAGCAAATACAGAACAATAATAAAAATAGGAATGTTTTAGAAGAAGAAAAATATATAATATAATTTGCTCTAGCTATATTTTGTCAATAAATAGTTTTACCCTGTATGTTACCGTTATTTTCTGTCGACTTCCTTAAGACAGAGAGAGAAACCGGGTTTTTCGTTTTGGGAAATAAGGTGACTGGCGCACAAAAGGGTTGGACTTGAGATAAAATCGGCCTATGTGTCTAGGATGGCCCAAAAAACTTCTTACCTCCTTAGCAATCGTTGTTATGAAGGCGGGTGGTCTTGCAGTGGCAATGAGTGAAAGAGCATGTCGTGCCGAGCGGGCGGAGTCAGCTGCTGGACTTAGGGGTAGCCCGATTGTGATGCTAAACAGGGATCAGGCAGGAAAAAAAAAAAAAAAAAGAAAGAAAAAAAAAAAAAAGAAAAGAGGCATTAGAAATATAGAGTGAAAAGATTAGACACAGCTTATAATGTCAGTTCAAGGTCAATGGGATCACTCAAACAGTTAGAGTATAATGGACTCGTAACAATAAGTGGTGATTATAAGTCAGGGTGTACTAGAATCAAATACAAACTCCAATAATTAAGCGTGAAGATTGAAAACAGTATGTGCATCTGTCCAGAGTGTTAAAAGGGTCTTGTTAACAAATTATGGAGCCATAGTACTGAATGCATATTACAAAGAGCACGGAAAAAAAGCTATCACAGTGTTTCCACTTTACAATCTATGTAAAGGAGAGCATATGGATATATTGTGGAAAAAGGGCATTGTACAACTTCCTTTCACTTCTTAAGCTGACAAAACATGGGAGTAAAATGGGAGAAAAAAAAAAAAAAAAGTTCAATAAAGAATCCGGATGGAATTTTAGGTAAACATTTTTACTTGTTTAAAAAAAAAAAAAAAAAAAAAAAATCAATATCACTATACTTGTTTTATCAATATAAATACAATAATTCAAATAATTTCTTAAAATACTTTATCAATATAAATAAACTAATTTAAATAATTCCTTAAAAATCCATCTCGTCACCTAGAATTTGTAGCTCAGTTTCTTTAGTTAAAGCCAATACCTCTTCTTTAATCAATTGGACAACAATTATCTTTACAAACACTCAATAAAACAAGGTTACTTCCATATTACTGCCGAAAGTCTGCCAGCCACAAAAAGAAAGAAAAAAAAAAAAAAAGAAATAAGTTGTATGGATTTAAGCTTTGGGGGAAAAAGTATTGTATTTTGCAGTTGTTCCTTGATAAGATGACAGTGGGCTTCATTTAGAAAAGTTTTTGAGATAATAAAAAAATATAGACACACAAAACTTTTATAACATTGTTTGGCTATGGAACAAAATACTAGTACAGTGTTGATCTTCATAACGGGATTAAAACGAAAAAAAAAAAAAAAAAATTATAATTGGGTGTTACAAAAAGTGTAAAATCAGGCAAAAAGCTAATAAACATGATGTAGGAAAGTGATAAAGGTAACGGAAAAAAAACAACTGTTTTAAGCACGTAGAGAAAAAAAGTGATCGATGCAATAATTTAAAAATGGGTTGGGAAGCCAAAAAAAGACAAAAAATAACTTAGTAGCTTGGCAGAGGTTTTCAAACAATTTCCAGGTGATCACATGACCAGTCACCATCTTTAATAAAAAAAAAAAAAAACATTTCTGGGGCAAACGTCAAAAATATGATCTAAATCAACAGAAACATTCCATAGGTTCCCATGGCTACTGGACCACTTTAGATTTGTACACTAGGATTGTCCTTCATATATATATAAGTTACATAGAAGGTTATGTATAAAAAGTGTCATTTTTTTATGATAGTGCGGTCAGTTTTTATATGTCCTAAAAGGTCCTAAAATTGAAAGTGGTATTAAAAATGGTGCAGCTGTAGGTCATTTTTATAATCTAAATTGTGATCATTTTAACAAGCCATAATCATTTAGACGGTTTTCAGTTTTTTCACACATGGCATTTTGTGATTAGTTATTTGCAATTTTCAATCTCTATTCTAGTAACAACCTCTGTATTAAAGGACAATTGTTGCAAAACCCTAAGCAATGTATAATTGAAAGGTTGCATGGAGTATAGAAATTTTTAAATATAAAATTTTTAATGAAAGAATATAAATAATGCTCCTTCCTGAGCCCTCTTTGCTCTGTATAGCTATAACAGGGAGCGGACATGTTGTTTAGAATCTTAGGACAGTTCTTCATTCACCTTGGTTCCGATGAAATCTGACCCAAGATTCTAAACAACATGTCTGCCCCCTGTTAAAGCTAAACAGAGCAAAAATGCCTCAATTAGGTACGTTACTAATTTCTAATCAAAGTATCTACACTTGATGACATCTTTCAAATAAACATTACTTAATTTTTTGCTACAGTTGTCCTTCAAGGATTCAAACCACTTTTAAACATAGGATTATGACCCAAACTTTTTTCTTTCTACATAATGGCGTGTGCTTATGCCACATTATGAGAGTCTGTGCGGTGTTTGATGGTTACGGTTGTGTCGGCACTCATTGCGTCGGGGCAGACTATGTATAAAAAAAATAGGCACTGAAAAGCCCCTAAATAGCGTCAGGGAATTTATGCCAAACATCGCCTGGCAGCGGACCCTCTCCCACACTGAAAAGTGTTATGATTTATAAAAAAGCGCAATCGCCATTATAAGTAACAAACGGCGACTGCGCCTTTTGTTTACCTCTCCAGACACTTTACAGTGCGGGAGTTTGTGTGTTTATTATTTCGGAATGCCTTTCCATTTTTTTCCGCTTAGATTAAAAACAAGTTGAGAAATATTCATGCTCAGTGAGAATAATTATTATTTCAGGTGAATATTGTTTTATTGACATATTTTGTGGCCGTAAACATACCGCAAGCTTAGCACGTTTTACCTTTTCGTTCAGAACTACACTTCAAAAGCGAGAATTGGCTCGAGGTTAACTAGCTCAGCTTTAAAGTCGAGCTGTGCAAAAAAGTTTAAACACTCTGGGTTAATTGAGTGTTTAAAGTAAATTTAAACTCGACCCAAATGTGCATAGCTTTTCAGACTTCATACATTGCTTTTTGGTAGTTTAAAGGGACACTAACAACTGTATTTTTCACTCGTGCTTCTGATATAGACGCACAAGTGAAAAGTTAGTTTTCCCCAGTGTGAGGATTAACTGGCAGGTACTTTTGATAGTACATACTTTTCCCAGTTCTGATTGGCAGCTGTCATGCTTCCGTGGTAAGCATGCAGCCAGGTCTGGTAGGCAACTGGGTTTTTTAAATTGTTAGAATAATGAAAAAAACGTATGGTTCCAGTTGTCTTTTGATGATATTTTTATGAATAGCAAGCATGGAATATCTAATTGTTTCTGAGCCTCCCAGACATAGAGTGACTAGAGAAGTCACATCTGAATTCAGAGATGTATCACCATGCTGTCAGCCACTGATAATAAGTAGGAGATAGATTGAATTTTACCACAGCAAATGAAACAAAACTTCTCAACTCAATTACCGTATACTCATGTGATTTGGAATCAATATTTATTTTATCTTTTTCTGAAGAGAGAAAAGAGAAAAAAAAAAAACCTGTGTTCAGCCACTTATCACTTTGCAGAGAAATAGCTACAACCAATGACATCTTTTATGATAAAATATATAAAAGCTTCGGACCGTTGCACTGTTGTATCTGAATCTCTGTAAAGTGAGAAGTTGTTGAATACATAGATACATTTAGCCAGAGGTGTCACTAGGGTTGATACAGATGCCTGTATTATTGTGCCATTCATATGCCTGTATTATTGTGCCATTCAAATGCCTGTAATATTGTGCCATTCATATACCAGTAATATTGTGCCATTCAGATGCCTGTAATATTGTGCCATTCAGATACCAGTATTATTGTGCAATTCAGATGCCAGTAATATTGTGCCATTCCGATAACGGTAATATTGGGCCATTCAAATGCCTGTAATATTGTGCCATTCAAATGCCTGTATTATTGTGCAATTCAGATGCCTGTAATATTGTGCCATTCAAATGCCTGTAATATTGTGCCATTCAGATACCAGGATTATTGTGCCATTCAAATGCCTGTAATATTGTGCCATTCAGATACCAGGAATATTGTGCCATTCAAATGCCTGTAATAGTGCCAGATACCAGTAATATTGTGCCATTTAAATGCCTGTATTATTGTGCCATTCAAATGCCTGTAATATTGTGACATTCCATTCCGCACCCCCCTCAGGACGTCACTGCATTTAGCATCATAGAATATATAGGGTCTATTCACTAAACAATGAACAGAAAATGTAATGAAGAAAATAATAAAATACACTGGAGAACCTGTAAGCAAAGTAAAAGAATCCCAACATTTGGACTGTCTCTTCTAAAGTCAGAGAATGGGGGGCATGATCTGGTCTTCAGTATGCTTTGCACCTTAGACTGTCTATGATTTCCCCAAAGTGCTCCCTTAGGCCTGCCTGGAAGGTTTGTATGCGATATAGGCCAATAATAATACAGTCGGAACTTTTCCCCAGATTTTACAAACGGCTCTGTTAGAATGAACGTCCTCTTGGAATGTAAACAAAAGCAGGAGAATCCTCCACATACAAAACCTGTACAGCAGCATTCAGATTAGCACGTGTGTGATATGTACCAATTTGAATTGTTGTTAGCACAAAGCCTGTGAGGTGAATGATAAACAAAATAAAAATTGGAAAACCTGCACACACAAATCTTGCAAATGATGTTTGGAATGCAACCTTGGTTCTAACAAATGTATATCTTTAATAGCAATATTATGCACCAAAGCTGCAAAAATGTCTTGCGTGGTTTATCTAAAGACTATTCCAGTCTGCATGCTTCCTTGCACAGAATAAAAATAAATTAAAAGCGTGCAGGAAAATACTGGGTTAAAGAGTGAATCAAACTTTTTTTCTCTGTCAATAAATACGAACAGGAATTAAAGAGAAAGAGAGAGGGAGAGAGAGAGAGGGATGGGGGGAGAGTAAGAAGAAAAGCACAAGGCCGACAGGAAAGAGATCTGCTTCTTAAAGAAAGCCCAACGTCAGAAGCAGAATGCAGGCAGCTGTGCTGTGTTATTGTAACTATACACGGTAACTCAAGCACAAGAAAGGGGGCAGCCCAGCAGGGCACCGACAGGGGAAAAACGCACGCTACGCCATTTGCACACATTGTTGCTCCCTTTTCCAATCTCCCCCCTTTTTTTTTTCCAGTCAGGGAAAGCAAGAGGCCATTTTCAATCTAAATCTTGTTATGGATTAATAACCAAACACTTTCCCGCTTATTATGCAATTTATCATGATGAAAATTGCCTGGGGCGTTCCAAGGCTACATGCTGATACATTCATTTATTCAGGTATAGAGAGCCATACTAATCTTTATGACAGCTAAGGATGTAACAGCAAGATTAAAATTACTTATGGAAAAAAATGTGCAACCCCCCACCCCCCCGAACTCTAACGGCCAGTGTAGAGGATGGATTACTGCTTCCCGTTTGGTAATTCCACATGTATTTGTCATTTGCACTTTCCAAATTATATTATTTACAGAAAAAAATATAAAAAAGAGGCTTAACCCATTCAAACTAAACTGGAGTAAGGACAAAGCCGTTTTCGCTTCGGTTGCTAAAATTGATCAGTTCCAAACTGCTAATAGGACACAGGATTGAATGTGTTAGAAGATCTATGTAATGCTATAAATATTAATAAAGTCCCTTTATGGATGGGAGAAAAAAAATCTCTAAAACTAAATAAGACATGGAAGGTGGGTATTTTAAACAATATAAATAACCTACATCTGTATAGGTAACAGGCCTAAATCAAGGGCAGGCGCCAGCATTGTTTAAGGTGGAGATTCTAATAATGTCCCATGGACCTTCACAGACGTTGTACGGACATGTTGCCTTTTCCTGTTCATTTTTGGCAGGCATTCGACAGCACTGTGAAGACTACAGGTTTTTGGTGATGGCTGAAGGCCTTCAAATCACAGTGTTCAGCAGACTTATCTATAATGTCAATTTTCTCACGTTGCCCCTGTAAGAGAGTGCGTCCTCATCATTGGTGTGCCCACCAACTAATTCACTATAAAGCAGTTACAAGCATAGGCCAGGAGTAAGTCAATCCTATACCTAACAAGTTGAACCGGCATTTTGCAGATAAAATAATTCCTGGTTTACGCATGTCCGCGCTTTGCAAAATGGATGTTTCAAGCCTCAAGAACTAGCGGAAAAAATGTCCCGCAGATCCGTAGTCTGGTCGAGATAAATAATAGTGCACTGGGTCACCATGGTAACCACAAAATGTGCAAACGCAAAATAGTGGAGAAAAACAAAAAATATTTATTCACTTACTTACCTGGTCCAAAATTAAAAGAGACACAAGACGTAATCCTTTTATTAATCTATAAAATGTGAAATTATGCCCCCCTCCCCCTTTGGCACCCCATTTTGCAGGGGGAATAAATTGGGAGGTATGTTTTATGGATTAAAAGAGCAAAGACCAATAGCAGCATCTAGAGAGAGGTAGCCTATATCCAATACACCTAGGGTTTAGAAGGAGAGAATCGCAGGGCATTAAAAAGGAAACTTTGCTATTTTAGCCAATTCCCTCTCACAGAAATTAGGCCCTTAGATTTATAGACATCACGTTCATCTCTGTCCAAGAAAGAAATATCTAGCTGCAAAAACTAGTAAAACAAGGGATTATGGGCCGTGTAAACTCTATTAACAGGGAGATATTCAAATGAAACAAGAAGGAATATTAAAAATAATTATAAAAAATTCCCATAGCTGCAATAAGGCTGAACAATCTGGACCATTCGCTGACACTAAAAGATGAATGCCACAAAGAGGAGTGAACTTTTTGGCACCCCCTCTTCTGTAGCCCGCAGTGTGGCCTTGGGCCTCACCAGGCTTTTCATTGCAATGATACACATAGAATGCACAGACGTCTGGAGTGTTGGCCTCTTAGAATGATTGTTGAATTACTGGAAACATTTGTTGTGGAATTGGTGGAGACAAATGGTCATCTCTGAAGCGGTGATAACGGCTGAACTGTAATATGCATGGACACACTGCAACAAGAGATCAGATATTAAAAAGGCAGTGTTAGACACCCATTAGCATTGCTCAGTCAGTTCTACCTTTGATAAGCTTGCAAGCTGAGCCCACAACGCCTGTATTAAATTGGATAGGATGGTCCGAAATTAAAGAGCTGCTAAAGCAGGGACGTCAAACTCTGGAACTCCAGCTGTTGATGGACTACATCTCCCATATTCCTTTGTTATTTTAAAAGGGGCAGGGGAATATGGGAGATGTAGTCCATAAACAGCTAGAGGACTGCACTTTGCTACATTGATGCTAAAGTTTCTTACAGAAATCAAAAATTATTTTTGTGCACTTAGATACACACTATGGACAAAAGTATTGGGACACCTGACCATTGCACAAACAGGGGCTTTTATGACATTGTATTCTAAATACATAGATATTAATATGTAGTTGGCCCCCCCTTGCAGCTTTAACAGCTTCTGCTTTTCTTGGAAGGCTTCCCACAACATGATGGAGCGTTTCTGTGGGAACGGTCGCCCATTCATCCAGTAGAACGTTTGTGAGGTCAGGTACTGATGTTGGATGAGAAGCCTGGCTCCCAATCTCCGTTCCAGTTCATCCCAAAGGTATTTGATGGGATTGAGGTCAGGGCTCTGAGTGGGCCAGTCATGTTCTTCCACACCAAACTCATCCAACCGTGTCTTTATGGACCTTGCTTTGTGCGCTGGGGCACAGTCATGCTGGAAAAGAAAGGGGCCTTCCCCAAAATGTTTCCAAAAACTTGGAAGCATAGCATTGTCCAAAACGTTGTGGTATGCTAAAAGCACTAAGATTTCCTTTCACGGGATATATGGGGCCTAAGTAAAAACAGCCCCATATCATCATCCCTCCTCTACCAAACTTTACAGTGGGCACAATGCAGTCAGGCAGGTAATGTTCTCATGGCATCAACCAAAGCCAGATTCGCGCATCAGGCTGCCAAACATGTTTCTACTGGTCCAGAGTCAGACAGTGACAGCATGCTTTACACCACTCGATCCAACGCTTGACATTGTACTTTGTGATGTGAGGCTTGCAACCCCTTCCCATAAAGCTCCCACTGCACAGTATTTGTGCTGATATTAATGCCAGGGGAAGTTTGGAATCTTCAGCTCTGGAATCAGCAGAGCATTGGCCACTTTTACACACATCATGCACCTCCGCACTCTGTGACACTACGGG
Source organism: Pelodytes ibericus (assembly GCA_036172795.1). Classification (NCBI taxonomy): domain Eukaryota; kingdom Metazoa; phylum Chordata; class Amphibia; order Anura; family Pelodytidae; genus Pelodytes; species Pelodytes ibericus. The sequence continues at coordinate 202,597,343 of CM069860.1, forward strand.
GTCTTACACTTTGTGGCCGAGTTTCTGCTTTTCCTAAACGTTTCCACTTTCAGCGTACATTTTACAGACAGACTTATTGCAGCGGTGGCATTTATCACAGTACCACGCTGGCATTCACTCCATTTTTTTTTCCACAGATGTTTGTAAATGCAGATTGCATGGCTAGCAGCTTGATTGTATATACATGGTCAATGAGTCTGATTGAAACACCTGAATTCAATAATTAAGTGGTGTGTTCTAATATTTTGTCCATATGTATGTTAAACAGGAGTCATTTTTAAAGTGATTTTTTTTTTAAATGTATGACGAACACACAGAACATAAGGTTAAAACATATCGAACATGGACAGATCCAAACCAAATATTACTCCACCTCCCACTTGGATGGGGATTCAGTTTCTAGCTTGAACTTAACTCCCAGCATCCTTAGCGAGACTTGAAGTAATTCAAAGTGCTGGGTGTTGAAGTCCATCCACTGCTGGGCACAAAACCGTGTTCGAGAGGCTCGTCTAGCTTAGATAAGAGTTTGTGATATTTCTAGTGACGTTAAAACACTTATATTTCAGAATGCTTCGTAAACAAAGAGATATTTGTATTTGTTGCCAGAACAGTGACTACAAGCTATTAATGTGTCTTACACAAGCCTTTCTTCACACACCAAACAGAACAAAAAAAAATAAAAATACACAACACAGAAGATGAAAGGCAATCAGAGTTTTTATTCCGTGTATTCCAAACACTTTCTAGATAGCACAAAGCGCTTTAAACAGACGAAGAAAAGAAATCAAAAACCTTGGCTTGACCCCAGCTGACTACAAGGATCTCAGGAAGCACATTGGCATCACTTAGCTTTCCACAAAACAATGTCAAGAGTACAACGGGCCAAACAGAACGTGACTTTAAAAATCACAACAAAGACAAGGAAACAAACATATCTGAAAAGATTTGTTCATGAGCTCTTCTAGGGAGAAAGGAAAACCCGTCTCTGCTGCAGTACTTTTTTATAACCGATTTAAATAACAGAGATGGCTGCCCAGTTCTCTTCTTCTGAGCTACTTCACTGGATCACCGCGTACATTCCCACAGGTCCAATATCCCTGGGCATCGAACAGATATTGGGGGTTAGTTATAATGAGGTAGAAACATAGAATGTGTTGGCATCTAGTCTTGCAATGGGTAGCGCCTAATACTAGCCCAGAGCAAACACTGCTAGGAGGAGGTTCTTCCCCTGCACATAAAGGATAGGATTAGGAGCATCAGAAGAGGAGAGAATTTGGTTATATTTAGGATCCAGGAAAATGGAACAGAGTTTAACATGGAACAATCAAAAATAAATTAAGCCAGCGGCAGGGATTTTGGGAGCCCTGGCTCCTGAGATTTTACCAAGCCCTGCTTTAACACAGTTACTGGACTATGAGATTTCTCTTTGTGTAACCGTATAGCTATTTTATTTTGCTTTTTGTTTTTTGACAGAAGCACAGCAGCCAGGCTTACAGAACCTGTCTGTGATAGAATTAGGAAAGTGTTTGGGACAGTGGTACATGATCGAAGGATTGTAAGTTGGCTCCCAGCGGTGTAGGTGTATGATGGATTAGCAGCACTAAAACAGTAGCAGGGCTTTAATCACTCAGCTGTGCAATTACACCCATTATACTCCCAAATATACACTATGTTCCACATCTTGCTCACCGTCAGTCATTTTAAAGATATCATAGTTAAAATGTAAACCCAACAATAATCAACGATACACAGGCAACTGACATGCAAACATGGTGTATAGAGTACAAGTTTATGCATGTTAGTAAAAAAAAAATATATATATATATATATAAATAAAATTATGTTTTACTTCCAAAAATAGACTGAGGCTATATTTACCTGCACCTAAATGCATGACATTATCTGGTACGAACCAAGAAACCATGCAAAGAATCTCGTCTCTATTCTTTAATTGTATTATAGAAGGTCAACTCAAGTTAAAAGATTTTTTTACTGTATATCACCAATGGAGAAGTACTGGAAATCTTCTATTGTCTTGCCATATAATGTAATTTAACAGCATAAGAGACAGCAGTATGAATGTAAAGGACTAAAATCCAGAAGAGCTACATCTCTCTCTGTAACGGAATAAATACTGTACGAATTATATAACTGATTAACCTCTCCTTGATACGCATTCATCAAGCTCCTTTCTTTAAAAATAATCTACCCTTCCTGTCCCCGAAAGAGTTTGGACTAAAGCTGCATTAAGAAAGCCTTCCCCCTTTTCTGGTTGAGTACTCAGTTATGCTTAACCCGTTAAAAACAAAGCATAACAACCCCCCACCCCCAAAAAAAAAGTAAAAAAACAAAAAACAAAAACACCCCTGGGCTAATTTGGGAAATTGTGAACACATACATTGGTACACTCAGAGCTTCATCCTAATGTAGGGAGACCTAGATATGTACAACTGTGACATCACACAAATCCACATCACGCACTCTGATGACTCACTTTAATGAAGAAGAGGATGTCGGAAATAACCTGTAAAAGGTAGGTTTCACTATTTCATCAAAGAATGGTCATCTAAATTAGGAAACTTACATTTATCAACAAACAAACAAACAATGCAGCTGGTCGGGTTGCCATCTTTTCTACAACAAAATGCCTGCTGCCTCCATAGACTTAACATTGGTCTCAAGACTTTTTTTTTTTTTTTTACCAGCCTACCGGTAAAATACCAGCCAGGTGGCATCCCTAGCTGCTGGTTTATATACGATGCAGCAAGCCCAGGCATCCTCAGGAACACAGGTCCAGAGATGACCATTACTGCATTCCATCTCTCTCTCCACAAAGCCCACAACAAAACCTTTCTTCACAGATTGCACAGGCCAGAGAGGACACTTTCCAGTAAGTTGGCAATCCTCCCAAGAGGCCGACACTCCAAAACTTCTGTGCATTCACGCTAGTGATACACGCACCATTACAATGAAAAGGCTGGTAGGCCCTTCTTCTATTGAGTCTGGTGATGCCCGAGAGCACACTATAGAAGAGGAGATGCCAATTGTCCAATATCTGGTACTGCTGGAAATTTGGCAAGTGCAGTCCTTTCCTTGTGGTCCCTCCTCAGTCTAAGACTGTGACCTATAGGTTTCAGTTAGGTAGCTCCCCCCCTTCCCCTTCAATCTCTATCTCCATTTTTTTTTTACTTGGCTAAGAAGTGGCACTTTGGATTTAGGGGCGTTCCTGGAGGGGGGCATGCCCGGGGCGGTGGGTGTGTCGGGGGAGAAAATGACCAGGGAAGCGTGGCAATTCGAAAACATTTTTTTAGATAGCTATAAGCTTGAGAGAATGAATTATGCAATTAGTAAAGTGAAAAAGGTTAATTATTGACAGTAATTTCTAAAACATATTTAATGCACATTTACAACAAAAATATATAAAATAAATAAATAAAAATAATGATGCTGAAACGAACGTCACTATAAACAATTGTAATTCTATCCAAGAGAAGCAGGGATTAAGTTCTTTTGTGAACGCAGAAGCTGGATGGAGGGAATTCCCTAATCCTCGCTTGTGGACAAACGTTTTAGAAGTTCTAATCTGCAGCCTTTTTAGTTTGTACGTTATTGTCAGGGCTGCAATGCAGAAGTGCACCCGGCAGATAACGTCACTGCTGGAAACAGGAGATAAGATTCCAAGTGGCAGGGTTCACCTAATCGCGAGTGTCACGCTGGGCCTGGCCAGGTGTCTCAGTGGCACTGTCGAGGAGGTAAGGGCGCACAGCAGACCACGAATAGGCTTAGTTATCTAGGAAACACTGGATAAATAACCTTTGCAACAGTAAAATATTAATGAGAGCTCTGGATTTGGGTGCGCCACTGCTTGCAAAACAGTATTATACCTATATTAATAGAGATCATGCAAAAGCAGGGGGGGGCATGTTTCCTTATAGGTGCACATGTACAGGCCTCTTTATTCCTTTCCCCTACTTAACCCCCTGTTCGTGAGCCAATCACTGCAACATTAAAGACCATAAAAATACTCTATAATACTCCCCCCCTACCCCCGGGAGGGTAATTTACCTGCAGGCAGGTAAAGCAAAACGTTATATGCAATCAAACACATAGATTCAAAATAATTGTGATCCGATATGAGGGAGAAGAGACAGTAGAAGAGATTCAAACAGGGTCTTTCCAGAGACAGTGGGTCTCTGCCACACAAATGTAAAGGGTCTGGGTCACCTATTGTGAAAGTAGCTATACATTGTTTAGGCAGAATTGAAAAGCTTTATGTCTCACTGTTGCGTGGAAAAAGTTCTATGCTCATAGTCATTGCGGCCATCCATTTGATGTTCCATGCCGTTCTCTTGCGTTAACATTATTTTCTAAATCGTTTCAAAATTTTGTCCTGTTTCCATGTTTTTTAACTTTATAGGGCAATAACCAAAGGTAGTGTTTTTTTTGTTTCTTAACCATTACAATGACCTTTTGACTCCAACCCTAATCAAAATCCTAACCCCGATTATAACCCTAACACACCTGTAACTCTAACCCTATCCTAAAAGTTAATATATCTAGGGTCAGTTTTATTCTTTTTTTTTTTTTTCAATGTAACGTTGCAGACTGCCTCTAGGGGCAGTCAAGCAACAGAGCGACAGAAGTGACATCTAATCAGTCCTCACATTTGTGCTGGATACAGGGCAGCGCTATATTGGAGAAAAAAGGCTGCTCTCCAATATGGCACCACTAATCACTATGTGGGGTGATCGCGGTGCCCTGGGGGGCAACATTTTGGTGTTGCATGATGCCAACACTTTCAAAGATGCGTATTTCACAGCAGGATATACCAGGCATGTCCTCTGTCACTAAGGGGTCAGAACATATTTTTCTCTTGATTTATGCATTTGCTTGCAATTACTCTAACACAATGTATAGACCATTTTTCATTAATTTGTTCAATTTTACCCCATCCCCCGTTTAAACAATGCTTAAGCAACAGGGTCCCTTTAAGGACTTCCTGACTGCTGGGTGACATTTTGTATTCCATGAAAGCGAGAGGCTTACTTTGCGAGCTGTTTCTCAGCGTCCGCGCACAGCTCCAGAAGACCCATCAGTACAGCAGACACATCCATGTATGGCTCCCACACTGTAAAGCCTCTCCCAATCAGATCGATAGCGGTTCTGCGAATGGTGCTGTGAGGCGGCAGCTTGGGGCTTGGCGGCTGCAGCAGGAGGAATGTCAGAGCCTTGCCTGTCATAAAAAAAAAAAAAAAAAGATGTATGGTGTTGGAGAGCGCTCCGTGAACGAGTAAAACGATTTCTACAAGACTTTACAGCAGTTTAAATGGGCCCTATCTTAAAGCAAAAGCAGCTTCCTCAGCAGATAATCCTGAGGACTTCCAGCAGGACATGGCCTAAAAAAAGCATAAAAGTTAATGGGGAGGAAAATGGTTTGCCAGACAAATCATTGAGTGTGACCCGTAAAGACGTGAGAGGGGCAGCGGAGGGAGATGAACTTGAATTGAATCCAACAGATACAGATCATTTGGAGGGATTTGGGGTGTAGCTTACAAACTCTTTCCGTATTATATAAACTGCCATTACTGGGAATAATACAAAACACGTAATATTACAAAACACGTAACATTACAAAACACGTAACAATACAAAACACGTAACAATACAAAACACAACATTACAAAACAAGTAACATTACAAAACACGCAACATTATAAAACAAGTAACATTACAAAACAAGTAACATTACAAAACAAGTAACATTACAAAACACGCAACATTACAAAACACGTAACATTACAAAACAAGTAACATTACAAAACACGCAACATTACAAAACACGCAACATTACAAAACACGCAACATTACAAAACACGTAACATTACAAAACACATAACAATACAAAACACGTAACAGACTAATAGCAGAGAGTTCTGTATGAATAATGGCGTAATATCTGTGCGTAATCCGCAGTCCTTCAGTCAGGTTTTTGCTCTCGTGTCTTTATGGTATGTACAAAGCCGTCAGGACAAGCTCCATTTATATTTATATATATATAAAAAAAGGGGGGGGGGTGCAAAATGGCCTTTTTTTCACTTTGTAACTCTTTGTTCAGTGCAGATAAACCCAGAAAAGGATTGGCCAATAACGTGATCTCAAATGAGCAACATTGTGTCTTTTTTTTATACATAGCATGTGACATCAAACAATATTTACATCATTATTTTTTTTTTTGGAGTGACTGGCGCACTGACTTTTTTTCTGGTGGAAATAACCTTATAGATACATGAAACTCCTCCTTGCAGCGTGATTCACTAAAACCCTGCTCAGCTGTGCGAGTCCATTTTTGGAGGTAGAGCGTTTCGCTTTGTGTGCCCCGGTTGTTGGATGGGTCTGCAGGGGAAATGGTGTCAAGGGCAGAGGTGAGCATGCTGTTGAGAGGTAAGTTAGCACCTTTCTCTGGACATGGGAATTAAGTTGGGGGGAATGATGTGTAGTAGTTGGCTGAGATAAAGTGGGGTAGAAGGTGAGAAGGTGGTTAGGGGGGAGTATGATGACAACACAACGACCACACGTTCTGTCCCCAGGTCTTGGGGTGTGGCTGAGGAGGAGATGAGGTGTCAGGTGAGCAAGGTTTCCGTGAGAGCAGGGAAGTTAAATGAATGGGCGATGAATAGATCATGTATGGCCGTGAGCTTGTTCCATACATAACATGTGTTTAACAGGGCACAGCTGGAAAGGGTTTACTACTGCAGGGGATAGATATCATGTTATCATAGAAACACAGACCTAGAAACATAGAATGTGTCACCGGCAGATAAGAACCATTCGGTCCATCTAGTCTGCCCAATGTTCTAAATACTTTTATTAGTCCCCAGTTCCCTATCTTATAGCTAGGATAGCCTTGTGTCTATCACACGCATGCTTAAACTCCTTCACTGTATTAACCTCTACCACTTCCACTGGAAGACTATTCCATACATCCACTACCCTCTCAGTCAAGTAATACTTCCCTGATATAACTTTTAAATCTATATCCCTCTAATTTAAGACTATGTCCTCGATTTGTTGTCATTTTCTTCTTTTAAATATACTGTCCTCCTCTACTGTATTGGAAAAGGTAAAGACTTTGTTTATTCCCATACCGGGAGTCAAACCCAGGTCACCTCGATTAAAACCAGGAATCCTAACCGCTACACATCCTCTCGCTGTTCTCAAACACTGATAGGATTAGGAAACTTACAACTCATCAAGCTATAACACACATAACCAATCTCTGGCCAAACCCACCTAGCTCCAAACATCCCCAATTCTGTACCACCACCACCTCCCTTGACCTCTTCACTCTCTTATGTGTCTTATGTCCCCCACTCCTTCTAGATTGTAAACTTGTGAGCACAGGTCTCTTTAACTAATGTATCTGTCTGTTTGTTCATCTAACTTAGTATGTAGTCCCCCTCTATACATTGTACCTAGTGCTATGTAATTTGCTGCTATATAAATGTTAATGTAATGTAATGACAGAAACACCTTTAAAGGAACATTAAACATTGTTTAACGCTTGCATCCTTGAAGGAAGCAAGGGTTAAACAAAACATGTCCCTGGATATTTAAGTAAACCCAACGTGTATCTTAATAGATACACGTGGGGTTACTAACAGCTGTGTCTCACATGCGAGACACAGCACTTCCTGGTTGTCGCGTGCTGCACAGCCAATCAGAGCTGGGGCTTGCCCCACTCTGACATCCGAAAGCAAGGTTCTCTCATGCTAGCACAGAGAGAGACCCTCGTTTTTGCATGGGGGACCTGTTTAAGGCCCCCTGCTGATCCCATGCAAAAACGAGGATCTCTCTCTGGGCTAGCATAGAGACAGTCGCCGACCAGACGGCTGCCTGCTTCCTATGGAAACATGGCAGCTGTCGGTCAGAGGATAAACTGGCGGGTACCATCAAAAGTATACGCCAGCTCATCCTCATACTAGGAACAACTAACTTTTCACTTGTGCTTCTATATTAGAAGCACAAGTGAAAAATAACATTTAGCGTCCCTTTAACTATAACCCCAAACATATCTAAATTAACGTAATAAACCTGACTTGGTAACCTACAGTACTATTATATTTAATGTCCCATTTTAGGGACTCAGGTGACCCCTTGAGTGCCAGAGACATGAGCACTGGATTATAATATTTATGGAGATTTATTTTTTTTACAAGCCAGATATCACCCAAAACAAATTATGGCAGTAAAATATGAGCCTTGACTTCTACTGATGACCTGGTTCAGTTGATTGTTTACAGTAGAAAGTGAACAGTAAACAAAATGATGGGGGGGGGGGGGGGGGTCAGCCAGTTTCCAGTTCATCCAATAAGGAGGGGCTTGGAGAGATAGGCAGGACTGTTGCTACAGCAATAACTCTGTTACTCTTAATGTGCAGTCTTTTGGAGATAAGAAGTGTTGAGGAAAAACTGATAAGACAGGTCTGTTTATTTAGCTTTACATAATGCAGTTCTTCTAAAAAAAATAAAAAAAAATAAAAAAAAATAAATACATATATATATATATATATATCAAAAGTGCCCCTTCAACAAAATAATAGGGAATATCAGAAACAAAAGCTTAAATCAAATTTATTTTTTATTTCTTTGCATCGACTAAGCCATTTAGACCACATTAAGCACCATTTTCTTTTTTAGGGGGGAGGCCATTCCCCCCCCCCCCCCCCCCCACAAAGAATGCAACTAAGTGCATCTTCCCCTTTGTCATTGCGGATATGCTTAAATAGATTGCGCCTGTGCCGACTGCATTGTACAGACTGCTCACGTCTATGCTAGATTTGAATTCTGAAGACATATGATGTCATCACAGCTGTCTGACAGCTTAATATCACAATTATAATCCGCTCTGTGGAAAAGCAATTAACTTGTCATCTACGTTTAAAGATTAAGAGAATATGTGGACTACTACATTACCAGCTCATAGAAAAGAGGAATAAAACATAATATATAGACAGAGAAATTAAAGACAGAGAAAAAGATCTGCAAAAAACGTTCCAAGGTTACAAATACGTATATATTTTCGTTGTACCCAGCTGTGGCTGCACATTAGGTCTGTGCTATCTATATTATGCTGTTCGTGTCTTTGTACTCCCTTATTATCTTTTTTTGTGTGTGTGTGTGCAGTAGGAAAAGGACAGGCAGGTCAGTAGCTGCAGCCATTTTGTATTCAGGCCTTTGCAGAGGTCAAACAGAGCTGCTTAGACAATTCTCTGGACAGCTTCGCTTGGCATTTAAAAAGGAACCTTGAAGGTTATTCCTTGAGAAAGCGCACAGATTGTGCCAGAAGGGAACTTATAAAATTTCCAAACCCAGAGCAGAAATCTTCCTTGTTTTTCATGTGAGCTTACATAGAACCCCCCCCTTGCTCCCCCACCACAACACTTTCATATATCTTTTTAAAATAAGAATGTCTATTGGGTATATAAATTACACGCTCAAGGCGGGGATTATTACCAAGGTCAGTGTTAGCAGGCAAACTGAATTAAAGATGCAGACATTATTCCTGTGGGAAAATCATGGAAAGACCAAACTGCTACCTCTGCACTGTAAATATGTGCAAAACAACACACAGGCCTTTTTCCAGATAGCATTGGCCAATTTATGTTCTTCCCCACTGTGTCTGCAGGAACACTACAGGGTTTGCAAAGTATATATAAGAAAATGAGACAAAGATTATGAGTTCATCTTTTACCAGTGTAAAAAGGGGCAGTCATTTCTTAATTGGGGACTAAGGCCACCATGGTAACTTTTAATTAGCTAGAAGTCGATTTCTGCCTTAAACAATGCTCTTCTAGACCAGTTCTTCTCAAAACTGTCCTCAAGGACCCTCAGCGGTCCATGGGACCCCCCATTGGGACATGCCAGCCTTCCATAATAATTGACAATCGTTTCTGAATAGTGCTCTAGAGCAGGACTTAAATCTGTCCTCTAGGACCCCGAACAGTCCAGGATTTAGGTATTACTCGGTTGTGTTTAAATAAGAATTTGTATAGCATCTGGTGTGGTTTCCTAACTTTTACGGAACCACACCAAGTGTTATACATATTCTTATTTAAACACATCTGGGTAATCCCTAACTCCTGGACCTTAGGTCCTTGAGGACAAGTTTGAGTCCTGCTCTGGAGCACCATTCAGAAACGATTGACCATTATTATGGAAGGCTGCCATGTCCCAGAACAGAGGAGGAGATCATAACTACTTCCTGCCCCCCACAGAATGGCTGTTTGGGGGGGAGACGGTGGCTGATCATGGGCACGGAACCACACACCATGTGATGAAAGCTCGCTAGTCTCTACTTTTGCTGTATGACCATGCCAACTTGGTGGACCATTCAAATTACACATTGAATGAGGCACAAAAAGCCTTCAGACAGTATACTATGCATTGTTAATGTAAAGTAGCTTTGAGATGAAAGATTTGGCCTAAAACACTGAATTTGGATGTAAATGCACTGATAAGGTCAGTAACGTTAAATCATTAGCAATTCTTAGCAGTTAGAACATCAGCAGAAAAAAAATCTTCCTAAAAGCACATTATAACCCAATACTAATTTGTATGCGATAACGACCCTGCTGTGCTTCTATGACTTACACTTTATTACAATGTATTTAAATCACAGTACAGAAATAACAAACCGATATCCACAAGTTACTTTTAATTTGAGTTGGTGAGTTTAAGACACTATTGCCCTTTTTTTGATGCATCTGGTAGTGTTTGACATGTATAGTTACATAGTTAGTTAGGTTGGAAAAAAGTCACATAGTCCATCAAGTTAAACCATTTCACTGTATTGCCTTTATATACAAATTTATGCAAGGAATCCTTTGAAATGGACTTTCGACATTTCCTTTTCTAGCCCTATTGTTTATATTTGTTTATGTTTACAGAGTGCCTTCTTTGATGTTTACTACTTGTCTCAGGACAGTCAGGACATTTGTAATAGCACTGGTGACATCACTGACATCCTGCACATGTGCAACGGTCATCCCTAACTTTTAGGAGGAGTGCTGCTTGTGTAAAGAGCAGCCAATAAGTGTATGGCCAATCTGCACTACAATGCCCAGCACTCTTAGCATCCAGGAGATGCTAATTCACTGTTATACTACATTCACTTGACCTCACTGTTCCGGACCCCAGGCTTGCCTTAAACCATTGTTCCGGTCTGCTGCTGTTTGGCTCATGTCTGCTCTTGTTACCTGACCCTTGCCCTGCCTCTGACCTTGCTATTCATTATCCATCTCCTGTTTTGGTACCCTGCTATATCCTTAGCTGGTCAGCAGACATTTTCAACCAATACATTTACTGGGTGGGTGTCAAGTCATATGTCAAACACTTCAAATTAAAGCCAAAGACTCACTTCAATTTCCAAGACTTTGGAGAAGTCTTAGATTAACCTTAACCTGCCCAACACTGGAGAACTCAAATCAATATTATACAATTTTAATAAATGTGAAGTAGTAAGACTTTTTTGGGCTTTCTTTTTTCTCTCTATTAATCGCTTGTGGACCTCATTTTAAAGTGATTCTGTGACAGTATATACAAAATAAACACATTTTTGGATAGATCTTCGATCTTAAAAACAAAACAAAACAACATGATTGAAAATGATCTACCTTTTAAAATCAATATTAAAAGTTAAATAATAATAAATGTTATAATAATAAAAAATATGTGTGATTCACCTACAACTATCAGATCTGCAGCTTCCAATGATCCTCACTTATCACCTATAAAAAAATGCTGTAAAGTAAGAATGCGAAAGTGACCACCCTTTGCCTTCAACCCAGCATCACAACTTCCCTTGCACACAGTTTTTTTGGTAAGGAAGTTGTCAGGTAGGTTGTTTCAGACATTTTGGAGAACTAAGCACAGTTCTTCTGTGGATTTAGGCAGCATCAGTTCTAGGACTCTTGATGCTCTTTATGCTGAAGATAGTTTTTAAAGGACAACTAAACTTTGTCATCCCTGGCGACACACTCAAGGGAGGTGCACACACAGGGTATAAGGGAGGTGCACACACAGGGTATAAGGGAGGTGCACACACACAGGGTATAAGGGAGGTGCACACACAGGGTATAAGGGAGGTGCACACACAGGGTATAAGGGAGGTGCACACACAGTGTATAAGGGAGGCGCACACACAGGGTATAAGGGAGGCGCACACACAGGGTATAAGGGAGGCGCACACACAGGGTATAAGGGAGGCGCACACACAGGGTATAAGGGAGGCGCACACACAGGGTATAAGGGAGGCGCACACACAGGGTATAAGGGAGGCGCACACACAGGGTATAAGGTAGGCGCACACACAGGGTATAAGGTAGGCGCACACACAGGGTATAAGGGAGGCGCACACACAGGGTATAAGGGAGGCGCACACACAGGGTATAAGGGAGGCGCACACACAGGGTATAAGGGAGGCGCACACACAGGGTATAAGGGAGGCGCACACACAGGGTATAAGGGAGGCGCACACACAGGGTATAAGGTAGGTGCACACACAGGGTATAAGGTAGGTGCACACACAGGGAACCAGGAGTAGGACCTTCTAAGATGACCTTGATGCAACAAACAGAAGAAAGTGAAGACGTATGATTGAGAGGGATTCCTGCTCAGGCTAGAAGTAATAATACAGTGGAAAGATTTTTTTTTTTTCTTTTGCCGTTGCCGTTAGGAGAATTTGCACAAAATTCTAAATTATATTTAGTGAAATGTGGGATCTATGACTCTCTCAATGTAAAACCATCTCAGATACACACGTTTTTATTTTTAAAATGTTTTATCAACTTTTTCCAGTGTTCAGTTATTACGAAGACTAATTATTTACAATATATATATTTTTTTTCTATTGCTCCAGTTTTAACACTGCTACTCTGACACGATTCAGGAGATATTTATGAACCATAAAGATTTCACATAAGAAAAAAAAAAATATGATTAGTGTCAAAAAACAGCCTTGAAGACATGAGGCAAAGGGAAAAAAAAACTAAAAAAAAAAAAAAGAAAACTCTCCTGGCTATGGCTTAATAATGCAAATATTCCTCACTGCAAACCGAGAGCACATTCTTCAGAATTCAGCCAACAAAATCAATACTCTCCAGACAAGGGAAAGTAAATGAATAAAGCACTGAATGTGAGTTATTGAAGAGGCCATTGGGGTTTTTTTTTCTTCCAATTTTGGATACAACCATTGCAGGGGAAAAAAAATCAAAAAACACAAACCCCCCCAAAAAAACCCCAAACCCCAATAACAATAGTCCCCACCGTGACCAACCTTTTGACCAGCAAGTGAGGAGAACGCTAGAGATGAAGACGAGGAGGTAACAGACATTACAGCATTTAATTAATTGCTGAATTACTTTGGCATTCTTGTGGGATTACTTATTACATTCACTTAAATTCCAGTTGGATGCATCGTGATTCATGTTATTGCAGCCACTGCTGAATGAATTAGTAATAAGTGGCTACTTATTTAAATGTGTTGATAAATAGGACAACCAATTAAGAGCCTTTTGTGCAGCACACTGGCGTCGGACCGCCTCGATGGTTAAAGTTGCTTTGTACTGGTTGGGACGAGGGATATGGAGATAAGGGGAGGTTGTGGGCAGGTTTTCAAACTGCATTTATATCCCCAGTATGCACCTAAACCATAGAAACAGAATTAAACTATTATTTTATGCTTAATATAATAAGGTTTGGGGAGAAACAAATTGGACAGCACTAACTTTACATAGTTCATGTATTTAACAGGACAGTCACATTTTTTTCCCCAGTCCCCTCCCATCAAATTCAGGTTTGTCCCGACGTGAGTGAGATCTATGGACCATGCTGCACGGTTAGAAGCGAGCGTTTACAACATGTCTAACACATACATAGCCTACAGGCGCAAGAATCGAGCCCTGTAGGCTAAGGAGTAATGCAGAGACGCACAATGTTGTGTGATGTCACATTAAACACCCCCCTTTTGGCTCCCAACCTTCTATGTCCCGGAACCCAGTCCCAGAATGTCGGGAGGTATGACCTTAATTTAAAATAGCAACCTAAGAATCAGTAAGCAAACCTCTAGATTGTAATAATACAAGCAGGGCCCTCAGCCTCCTATAACAATCTAGAATTCCTTCTATACTCTGTACCAAGAGCTCCGTAAACTGCTGGCACTATATGAATAAATGAAATAATAAGGAATCACACAAATAATTAACATGGGAGGTAGATAGAAATTAAAGCTCAGATTAATGGTACGCAATATATTTTGTAAAGTAATTACACATGATGTATTTCATTCTATTATTAAACTCCTTTCATAAAACGATATTTGCTACATAGATCATGCAATTTACACGGTAATAAGTGTAGCCTGTCCCACCCAACATAACGCCTTCAGTCATGTGATGAATCAGCAAATATGCACAAAAAAGAAGTGTACCCAGCGCTGTATTCAAATAGCTCTCAGCAGCACTGTGGTAGTGTGTCCCTAAACCACACACTTGTGTTATTGTATTTTGTCTAATGTGATGAATCAGATTAGGATTCTCATGTACTCATGAAAATGGGATGTGGAGTGGCAGATATAGGTATGGAAGCCACCTATAAAGTGTATTGACTCAACAGTCCGATGTTATTTATAAAGAGCCATTATGTCGTAATTCTGTGTAAGAAGAATATAGACACGAGAAACCAAGAAAACCAACGTGGTCTGCCATTTTAAATATAAGAATGCAAATAATGCAGAGTCGTCTTTGCTCCAAATAATATCTCTGACAGGGAGCAGACATGTTGATTAGAATCTTGGATCAAATCTTCCTTCATTTGACCCTAGACAACATGTCAGACCACTTATAAAGCTATATAAAGCTACAGTATTTGTTCATTAAAACACTGCTATTTTTTAAAGGTCCAGACTTAATATAATCTTTATTTTAAACATAAAAAAGAATTTTTTTTTACCCTACAATTGTCCCACCAGGCAGTGGGATTTTTTTTTCATAAAATGAAGAGACGGGTCAGGTGTGATTCAAGATGTGGGAACACTATGCTAAAAAAGTAAAATAATTAGACATACTGGCCATGTTATCACATATATTCTTCTACACAGATATGATAAAACTAATGTAAATATTGGGACTAAGACTAGACCTATTCCTTTTCCTTGGGGAGTTCTCTCTATCCTAGAGCTTAATTACAACACTTATTACATGAATCGCTTATTATGTGTTATAACACAAGATAAAAGCTACGGGTATCAGCAGATTCAAAGAACACCTAGTAAATCCACCAAGAAGTAAATTACCTGATTTGCTTGAAGATAAGATGACCCCCCCAAACTTTGGATCTTAATTTAGGCAACAAATATTTAACTATAAGATGACCCTATCGGGAAAAAAAAAATGTATTACTAAATATTCCTTCAAAGATCTTTTTTTAATATTTAATAAAAATATGATTGAAAGAAATGCATTTCGTTTTTATTTCCTTTCTCTGTCCCTCTTCTTCTGCTCACCTTTCATTATTTCCCTCACAGCAACCAGATTCGCCAATGTGCCCCCAGACTTGCCAATGCGCCGCCAGACTTGCCAATGCGCCGCCAGACTTGCCAATGCTCCGCCAGACTTGCCAATGCGCCGCCAGACTTGCCAATGTGCCGCCAGACTTTTCCGTGTGACATTTCAAATGTTTGCCCAGCATTCCCAATATGCCTTAAGACTTTACAATGTGTCCCCAGACTTGCCAATATGCCCAAAACTTACCAATGCATCTCTAGACTTGCCAGTGCGCCTCCAGTCTTGTCAATTTGCCCCAAACGTACCAAAGCAGCTCTAGACTTGCCAGTGCGCCTGCAGACTTGCCAATACACCCCTTGTAATCCCAAGTGTCTAGTGGGGCAGCTAGAGGATGTCTGTGGGCTGCTCGATAAGACATCCTTCAATGCTATCCAACACTTCCACCAGGTCTTCATGCAGAGGAATTGCCAGTTAGAATCTGAGTATGTCTGTGCGCAGTGCCCACATATCCACTGGATGCCTGCGAGGAGGATCCTGGTCCCCTGTAGCGCTGCCTGGTTTCTAGTCTTATAGTCAGAGCTCAAATGGATTATAAAAATAACTAAAATTTGCTCTGGAAAAAAAAAACGTGTCTTATATTTAGGCAAATACAGTAGTTTTATGAACTCTGGCTACAAGTGTATGTGATGTAGACTTATTTCTAGATGTTGCCGGTCTATTACAATATTTAGTAATATTTAATTTTTTTTTTTTATCTATAAAGTGTTTTACCAGGAAGAATACATGGAGATTTGTATCATTTTCAAGTTCAGGTTATCATTATTCACCCTAGAAAAACGGGTCAAAAAAGCCTCTCATAGTTCATCGACTGTGAGCGGGAAAGCCCTTATTTTTACTCCCCGTTGCCTGCACTAGCCATGTCAGACCTCCCAAGCCCCCTACACGAGGGAAGAAGATGGGGGTATGTTGTTTATAAGAACATGGTGAAAAGTAACCCTATCCAAATATTAAGTTTTAAGTGCAGGCCTTATATTTATTTTATTATTATTTATTTGACCACTAGTGATTTAAACAAGTGAAGGCCAGAGTGATGGGGTCGGGGAGGGACTGTGGCCAAAACTTAGACCCATACAAAGTTTCATTCCAATAATCTGTACAGAACCCTTACAGATCAAAGAGAAGGGGGTCTATTGATGCAGGACTACATTGATAAGTATCCATATGGCCGTCCTGAACTATGTCCTTGAACACATTTCTTTACATATCCCATACACCGGTTACTTACAAGAAGAGGAACAAACAAACAAATAAATAAGAGAACACAAAGACACACATGGAATAATCTTGTTTAAAGGAAGGTTCCTAATTCTGCCTGTTTCTCAGCCTGGACATCTTTGTTTAAACTTTGACTTGGCTTAAATGAAGGAATTAATATTGACAAAAACATCAACTAAGCTAATGAGTTGTTAGTTAAGGCAATAAACATGTCACATTAGAGTCAGTGCAGTAAAGAGGTAATTAGCTGTGGAAAAGCTCAGCTGATTGGGAGCTGTTGAATCTTTGCTCTTAACCTTTTAGTCCATTATCTGCGATAGGACAAGTAGTGCAGATGCTAATGCAAATTCTCCAATACACATCAGCACTGCTACAGTAGCCAAGGACTGCATTAACCTGCATTAACAGTGCTGGGTTAATACTGGGATCTTATCATTTACAACATCTCCATCCATCACACACCATCTTCCATGGAAGGGTTTATAATTTGCATTTCAATAAAAGGTTAAATAAATGAAAATAATGCAGAACATGTGTTTTATGGATATAAAGAGGATGCAATCTAACACAATTTGGTCAAGATGGACGACTTATAAGCATATATCTGCTATTAAACTTTAACTAAGAGATTAAAATATGTGCAGCAGAATGAGTTTCAGTTTAAAAAACTATTTATGATAATAATGTAGAATACATTGAATTATAGATGTAAACAATACAACATGGATTAACCCCTTAAGGACAAGATGTTTTTGGACCTGTAGTAGGACAGTGGCTGTTTTTACATGTCTGTGGTGTTTGTGTTTAGCTTTAATTTTCTTATTTCTCATTTACTGATCATATTATGTAACTTACTGTAAAAGAAAATATAGTGAAAAATGGAAAAAACCAAAACACTTTCTGATTTTTTCTTACTTGAAAAATATTTTATTAATATACAAAGCTAATGAAACCTGCTCAATAGATTCAAATATTTGTCCTGAGTTTAGAAATAGCCCATGTTTACATGCTTTTCAAGTTATACAGAAATAACTCAAAGTTGATTATTGCCATTTCCCAACCATTTTCTCTGACAGTGATCCGTTGTCCCCAACCCTGATCATCACCCTAACATAACTCTAACCATAACCCTAGACTAACTCTAACTCTAAACAAGCTCTAACCCCAACCCAAAACTAGTTATAACCCTAATGCTAACCCTGACCCTAGATCTACAGCTAACAAATGTTTTTTTTTTCTTTTTCAAGTGTAATGTTGCTGACCGCTTCTAGAGCAGTCTAACAGCAGCAACAGAGCGGCGGAAGTGAACATTGGTCACTTTTGAAGCTCTTGCCCACAATGTTCCGCACCATAACGGAATGATTTGCTGCCATTCCAATATGGTGCCCATTTTATTTTCATTGGGAGAATCATGGATCCTTTAAGCACCAGAGGGGATGTAATAAATGATCGCATTCACCGCTTGTATTAACAGAGGACGTTCCATGCCATCACTCCATCCGAATGGCACAAAACGCCATGACGTCTTGTTGATGACCTCCCTTGGCTTGAAATTCAAATTACACATTTCTGACTGAAAGCAAGTCATTTGAGTATCAATCGACAAGGTGATGTCATAAACTGGAGACACTATTATATCACATTTCCCCCTAGACTTGCGCACATGCTTGCCAATTCTGAAAACACAATATATAGATAATTTGGGATATTTCTTTCATCTCTACAATATTTCTGTAATGGAATCCCTGTAACGTTAAAACAGATCTACATATTCCAGACAAGTCAGCAGGACTTGCTACAATGTATGAGGCATCTTATAGTCCTAAAGATGGACCACTATTGGTTATCGAGGTGACTAGTCCACTGTTATAACTTTGCCCCATAATTGACCTTCATAAATAACTTCCAAAGTTTTAAAGGGGAAGAAACCACCACGGAATCCTAACAAGTTTTAGAAATTTGCCTCACTATGGCTCTTTATAACTCCCAATGTGCTTATATATTAGAAAGAAAAGAAAACAGTTTTGTAAAAAGAATGTACTAAGTGTCTTTTGTAGCTATAAGACAAACAAACACAAAATAACAGTATTTCTTGTATTACTTCAAGGGTGAGGACATCCTGGCCATAACTGCCATAAATCAGCTCATGTACAGATGAGAAAAATCTTGTAAAAAAATAATAATGTGCAGGAAAATAGAAGGCAGCTTCAGAATGTGTAGTTATTCTTATTTATTTACATGGTGCCAAAATATTTTATAATGCAGTATACTCTAGGGAGAAATCGCAGAAAGATATAAACAATAAATGTAACGATTGGTAACTTCAATTACAGTGGACGAAAATTGTTCCAGAAGGTAACCTGCTAAATACAAACTGTAAGGAATTTGGTTCTGCCCCTTGTAATACGACTGTCTTGGTTTGACATACTGGATCCAGGAGAGCTATCTCACAGTGAATAACCGAGACCGACACCAAGGCAACTGTGAAACAACTCTGATTTTAATTGTTTAAACAAGCGTATATAAAAAGCATTAGTTACTACGATATAATTGGTTATTCTAATATTCTAATATGCAGAAAGGCGTGTTTTACAAGAAAATGCACTTAAAACGTAATATGTAAAATAGTGTTACAAAAGTCGTTCTTATGGAAAATGACAGAACTTTCAGAGACAATATGTTGATGTTCCAGAAACCTCTGTTCTAGCCTTGGAATAGTAAGATAAGACCATTCTCATAACAATTACGCTACTGGTGTGATCTGGCCTTCCAGAAGGTGCTGCAGACATCAGCTTCTTTGTCACACTGTCGGCTTTTAACCCTCACAGATCCAAATTAATCCTTTCACAAACTGAACATAGATGTTTTGGAGACTGTGTGATGTGAGCAAGAGTGCGTGAAGGGAGCAAGAGAGGGTGCCAGCGAGTGAGCGCGATCACGGGAGTGAGTGTGAGGCAAGAGGAATGGAGTGAGCGTGAGGCGAGAGGAATGGAGTGAGCGCGAGGCGAGAGGAAAGGAGTGAGCGCGAGGCGAGAGGAAAGGAGTGAGTGCCAGGCGAGAGGAATGGAGTGAGCGCCAGGCGAGAGGAATGGAGTGAGCGCGAGGCGAGGGAGAGCGAGTGAGCGCGAGGCGAGAGAGAGCGAGTGAGCGCGAGGCGAGAGAGAGAGAGAGTGAGCGCGAGGCGAGAGAGAGTGAGCGCGAGGCGAGAGAGAGTGAGCGCGAGGCGAGAGAGAGTGAGCGCGAGGCGAGAGAGAGTGAGCGCGAGGCGAGAGCGAGTGAGTGCGAGAGAGAGAGAGTGAGCGCGAGGCGAGAGAGAGTGAGCGTGAGGCGAGAGAGAGTGAGCGCGAGGCGAGAGAGAGCGAGTGAGCGCGAGAGAGAGCGAGTGAGCGCGAGGCGAGAGAGAGCGTGTAAGCGCGAGGCGAGAGAGAGCGTGTGAGCGCGAGGCGAGAGAGAGCGTGTGAGCGCGAGGCGAGAGAGAGCGTGTGAGCGCGAGGCGAGAGAGAGCGTGTGAGCGCGAGGCGAGAGAGAGCGTGTGAGCGCGAGGCGAGAGAGAGCGTGTGAGCGCGAGGCGAGAGAGAGCGTGTGAGCGCGAGGCGAGAGAGAGCGAGTGAGCGCGAGGCGTGAGACGAGAGAGAGTGAGCGCGAGGCAGTAGCGAGTGAGCGTGAGAGAGAGTGAGCGCGAGGCGAGAGAGAGCGCCAGAGAGCGAGCGCGAGGCGAGAGAGCGCGCGCGAGAGAGCGCGAGACGAGAGAGAGCACGAGACGAGAGAGAGCGCGAGACGAGAGAGAGCGCGAGACGAGAGAGAGTGAGCGCGAGAGAGCATAAGCGAGAGAGAGCGAGAGAATGTGTGTCTCTGCTCTAAATTTGTTATCAGGGGGCAGACATGTTTAGAATCTTGGGTCAGAAGGAAGATATCAGGGGCAGAACCAATATAATTTGTCTTCATTTATTAAAGAATTTCTATGTAACCCCTTCACGACAATTGATGTACCACGCACAAACATGCGGTTTGTGACAACTGATGTGTGTGGCACGTCATGCGGTGATATGAGCACATAAAGTGATCAAAAGTCATTTCCTATGCTTAGCGGGAGTTGCTTCAATACCTCAATATTGAGGTATCCAGCAACACCAAAATTTTCCCCCAGGAAACACAAGTGCCATATTGAGAGGCAGCATGCTATTTCAGCATGTTGCTGCTCTATAATGGGAAAGAGCTTCAAGATCACTTCTATCGCTCTGGATGTGTTGCTAGATTGCTCCTAGAGGTAGCCAACTTTTTTTTTTTTAAACCAAGATCTAGGGTTACAATTAGAGTTAGGGTTGGAGTTACAATAGAGTTAGTACTAGGGTTAGGGTAATATTAGTTCAAAATTCACTGCAGGAGAAAACGGTTAGGAAAAAGCAATACGCTACTTTCAGTTATAGCCCTATAACGTGCATAACGCATGGAAACATGGGCTATTTCTAAACTCATGAGAATCTATTTAGAAGGATTTTTTTTATTTGCGTTTATAGATGGGTAAAGTATAGAAAACAGCAATTGTCCAGCATGACAAAAAATGTTCTAGAAGTCAAGTCACTAAAGTGTTAAAATACCAACACTTAATAAAATCTTTCCATTAAACATAAACATTTTTTGCCTATGTGTTCCATATCCGGAACTGCGCTAAAATGGGTTTTACCTGCATCATTTACATCTGATTTTTTTAAAGCAAAAAAAAGAATAAAATCTACAATTTGTAACTCCGAATGTTTAACCTGAATGCCTTGCAAACATACAAATATATATATATATATATATATATATATATATATATATATATATATATATGTTACCAAACGCAAGATAATTACTGCAAAACAAATGCTGCAAAACAAAAACCTTAGAAAATTGGAAAGCGCAGGAAATAACCAGGAATGGGGGGATAATAAAACAATATTGCAACACACAATACGGCCTGTCTTTCCCGTCTCCCCGCGGCTCGCTTAAACTGACCTAACAATGCTATTTTTCTTCCTATCAAAATCTGCGCTCTGTGAATCAAAAGTGAAAGCCAGATCAATTTCATTCCCAGACAGTAAATGAGCTTTAGATCAGATTTGGTGCAATGTATGGCGTGAACTGAAATCCCCACCATGTTCATATTTAGCCTTAAAGGTCTGGTACAATCTGCTTGCTTGAATAGTAATTAATGCTGATCATCCCAAAGTGGAATTGCTGGGTTTTTATATTATGCTCTTTTAAAAGATATATAACATTCCCCCCCCCATCCCCCTGTAGATGAAATCTATATCCCATAGTAAGTGAAATAGTTCAATTAAAATAGAGGGTCTGTCACTTGTTACCATCCTTCGCATTGGCTGTGAGCGCCAAAAGCAGCAGAATCTTATTGGCTGTGAGCAGCATGCGAACAGCTTTCACAAGAGGATCAAGCTGATCAGCTGCGCCGGGGGAGAAGTGGCATGTACCTTTTTAAAATTTGTGCTGCTTCTCCCTTTGGGTAGAAGCAATAAAAAAAATAACTTTTGCTTGAAGTCAAAATAGCAAGACCTCCGAATTAGGAAATAGGCATCTCGGTACCTAGATCTGGGTAAATATGTCCACTGACTACTCTCTGAAAGGGGATATAACTGTATGCTTTCTTTAAAGTATTTCTGTTTCAAATTTCTGAACTTAATGCAATCTTTCCATTAAACGTAACTTTTTTTGCCTACCGTTGCCCTTTAAGATGCTGCCATGTTCCATATCCAGAACTGAAAGTGTTTCACTTGTATCCTTTAGCGGAGACTATATAGCTATAGAAGCAAAGACAACTATGAATCTTACAAATTGTACCTCAGAATATTTCATTTGAATGTCAAGTTAAATAAATATACATTACCAATTGCAAGATTTGAAAAGATGTGACCACCTACCAATTCGACATGTCCTTCTGTCTGCTTTCTAACCAGACTTGGTCCTAACCGCCAGACGCCAGCATGGCAAACCAGTGGGGTTTCTCACCCCCTTCCCCCCCACCAATTAGCTATTTTGTGCTCCCTATTCCATAACCCAAAAGTGTCTTGCTTTCGTTGTAATAGCTGATTCGTGACATTTGTTTGTGGGCCAAGTATTTACGTTCTGGCTTACTCTTTCCTTGGACAAAGTGTTTAATTAAATACTGTGCCCGTTTCTATGAAGTTGCTTGGTAATGTAACAAGGCATGGGTCGGTTACCATCTGTCTATGAGCGAATCATACCCCCCCAGAAGCCATTCCCCCCTTATTCAAAAGGTTTATGAACTACCATCCACTTTAGGACTGGTCCTAACAGACCTTCACACAGCTGGGACTGGCTAAGATCTTTCCACTATTCCAGGAGGATGAAAGTGGAGATCTGGATGGTGGTATCAATGATGGATGGACCAATAAACACTAAGGTGGTTACAACAGATGATGTTTGTAATGGAATAAGAAGGGAAACATACCAATATTCTACAAGCAGAGCAAGATATCAATATAAAAAAAACACACATTAATTATGAAATAATTTGAACAAACACCACATATACCACAAATATAGAGTGTTGTGGGCCCTGAAAGATAAAATGGGAATTATATTATTCTCAGTGTGCACTTCTCTTTTAACATCCGGTACATGTTCACAAGGTAAAACAAGATGAGATTCCATAATTAATACGTTTTTCTTTTCGCACGTCAGCCCTGTGTGTTCCCTTCACACCACACAAAGTAAACAAAAACATCCTTTATTGAATATGTTATTTTACTTGTTGTCTCCTTGGGAATCGCAGACCACAACACATTTTTAGGAATTACAAATGAGCTGTGTCTAACTTGCGTAGTAATACAGTCCAGGATACTTCCACAGACGTTATACTCCAGAACGCACATACTAATAGCCTTTCTGTATATTTTACATAATAGAATATATGCTGTTACATTACTATGTCTGTTTTATTTCATGAGCATGCTTAGGACTAAGCACATGGCGTATCCTGATCTAGGGACCTTTAATAAATTGGTGATATTATTTACCTGGACATCTGGTGTCAACTGGTGGTGGGTTTTACTGTATGATATCCTAGCTTCCAATATGTGCTGCATAAGTCAATGCCAAACACGGGGGAGAGGGTGTGGCTTTGGAGTGTCAGCGCTACCGCACATGCATTCACACTCGAGAGACAGTGAAATCAGGGCAGCGGACTAACTGTGCTGAATTGGGACCGACCCGCGTAGAGTGAGCGGTATATCATTTATTTTTCGAGTTTGTGAAAGTTGCTCTCAAAATCTAGTCTTTTAAAATAAACCGAGTGTTGTCAGGAGACCAACTAACAAGCTCCCAAGCCACAATTAGAAAGATGCTCATCCATACGAATTGACCAAAGGATGTATTCTGTAGTTTGATGATTTATGCCAATCTTTAATCACTCCCCCTCCTTTTCTACCTTTGCAGGACACATTGAACTATGGTGGTTCCTATATGCCCTTACCACCCCCCCCCCCCCCTCCACCACGACCACTAGCCTACCCCAAATGCTGTTATATTGTTATGAAAAAACAAAATGTAATTTACAAAAAAAAAAAGAAAGATGCTCATCCATCCGCCTAGGACGTGGTAATAAATTTAAAAAACTTTATTTTATTTCATGTTTGAACACGGCACATATGCAAATAGTGCCAAATACTGATTATCAACGCCGTGTGCGCCAATGCCTCGAGCAGACTCCCGACAGATTGGTGGCGTCTGTGCTGCCTCCTCTGGTTACAAACATTTTGGTTGTGCCGATACTCATTGAGCAGAGCAGCTAATGTGTGTGTATATATATATATATATATATATATATATATATATATATATATAAATAATCAGTAGCTGAAAATAACTTAATTAGTGTTAGGGAATCTCCGCCAAAAACAGTATGGCGGAGGTCCTTCATACTGAAAAATCCGGATTTATAAAAAGGCGCATTCGCCGTTGTACATAAACTGCGATTGCACCTTTTTTTTTTTTTTAAACCTCTCCCAACACTTTACAGTGCAAGAGTTTCTATCCAGTTTTATACCCTAAATATACCGCCGGTGGGAGAGTGACGTCATCATTTAAACAAATGTTGGTTGCTATTCACTAAAAGTCAGTTCCAGGTGAGTTGATATGAATGTCTCTATAATAGTTAAATATGGATTGAGCCCTTCTAGCAGGAGAAACTCACCAGGCTTGGCCCTGAACAATATATGATTAAGATGGGATCACAACAGAGCCGCAACTTGCTATTAGCCCCCTTTAACTGTGCTTCTAGGTAAATACCGGTATATCCAGCTTGCTATCACATAAAGTTGTGGAAAAGCATTGCATAGTTGCCAACATCGGTCATGTTTCCAGGGACACACATTTGTTCCACATGCTGCAGAAAGAGCATGCAAAGTGCAGCCCGGCAGTATGTAGGATGGATATGCACACGGATACAATCCAATTAATTAATCAGAGTGGAGATCTTATTAGGACCTACCATGATTAATTAATTGGATTGTGCCTGTGCTTATATCCATCCTACATACTGCTGGGCTGCACTTTGCATGCTCTTTCTGCACCATGTGGAGCAAATATGTCCCTGGAAACATAACCGATGTCGGCAACTATAGCATTGATATAATTGTATTTCTATGTCGCAGGAAAACTACAAATATGGCTGCCACACACATCCGTCTCAGCGGCCATATTGGTAGAGGCAGAAGAACAGTCTTTTTAATCTGGTGATTTCACCACATAAAGCTGAACTTGTCAACCACAAATTTTGAGAATGACATCTTCACTTAAAAGAATGGGCTGACAAACGTTTCCTTACAAGCTAGAATACATGATGCTGCCGCTAGTGTGATGATCACACTGCATCTGCTGGTGACATGTTTTGCTGACATCACTGGAAATGCGCTACTATAACTCTGAAGGTGAAGGGGAGATGGGTCACCGGGGAATTTATGAGCAAATGCTGTATAAAACAAAGGACGGGAAATTTATGTGATATGTGTTACTTCTGATGTACAGTGGTGATAAAAGTAACTTGCTGACAACGCATTTTTTTCATCTGGACAAAGCTCGGAATAGAAGAAATCGCTAAATAAAAAAGGGGATTTGATCACTTGCCAAACACACACACACACACACACATATATAAATATAAATACATATATAATTTTTTTTTACAATTCTACCTAAAATGTACAAGCCAAACAGGATAGAATTAAGTAGAGATTGTACACATGGTGTATTAGAATCCAAAAACTACTAATATGACATTTTGTATAAAAAAATAAAGTACTTCTATTAAATACAAATAAATACCAATATCTCATCAGTGAAAAAAAAAAAATGAATTGTATGAAAATACATAAGAAAGAGGACGTTTCCGGGGGTGTCTGGCTAGGCAGAACACCGCCATTCAGTTATTCTGCCGGATGTCACCTGACATCCGACAATCTCAGAGTGTGACGGGCGAAGATTCAACCCGTTGCTGCCCATTGCCCGTGTGACCGTCTCACATGGAAAGGTGTGGCGCTAGCTGGGTAGCTGCCCCGTTTGCCCACAATTTGTTTTTACATTTTTTTTAAAGGGCCAGGGACGGGTGTATTGCCCATCCCCCACTGATGGCGGATATATATATCACCTTAACAGTTCTCTCACTACTGCAAGGGATTCTGGGTAGGCGTATGCCTCATAACTCCACTTTATACATGGATTCCTTAGAGTATGTTTCTGCTGTATACACCAGCTTTGAAACATAACTCAGGAGAAAAGTCAGTGAACCTCTCGTGGACAGCTGTTTCGTTGTTAATGCAACCCATCAGCATGAGGTTGGTTACTGGTTTGCTATGGAGGCTTGGCGATACATGTGAAGAACATACCAAGAGAGTTGTGGTGTGGATGAAAACTCCTTCCACGTGAAGTAACGGGGTAGTTAATACACTGCTAAACACATTGGAGAATTTTTCCAACTTGGTTACTTTAGCTTAAAGTTTGAAATTCCCATCTCACTCCCCTGCAATTCTCTCTTTATTAAGTAGACCCTTATGAGTTTTAGACCTCCAAAGCTCAAGACATTCTAAGCACCTATAAAAGGGGGAGGTCACTATATAAGGGTCCTCCCACTAGGATGCGTCACTAGTACTGCCATCATGGGAGCTACGACAATACAGTAAGGGGCGTGGCTGACAAGGGGGCAGCATGCCCTGCGACTAGGCTGTACCATATGGAGCAGGCCAGACATGGAAACTTGGTTCCTGCTCGTTTACCTCTTTTCTGGTCTTGTACTATCTAAGGCCTACCAGAGCGCAGGCAGCCCAGTCTCAGAGTGTCATGGGCCATTTGCCATTAATTCTCATGTATTAAGATACATTTTTGGTGAGGCCTGATAGTGGCAATACCAAAAGAGAGGACAAGAGATTTCAGGCACAGAAAGAAAAATAAAAAAATAAACAAAAAGGCTTCAGGCTTGTACAACTGTATACAATAATCAAGTGCTGTGCAAACTGTTGGCGCTGTATATATAATGACTGACACACCCACACACCAATGGCTCCAATAATGTCATGGCCTTCTGTCCAATTTAACCATTTGTTTTTGTCTGGCAGGACACATATCAGTGCACTTACATGTATGTCTTGCGAGAGAATAATTGGAGCCTCCAGTGGTGAGACCAAATCCCTCAGGAATCTGACTGGAGCTTCGGGGCCTCGTCAACAACTTTGGAGGTTCGATCTCTGCTCCAAATTCGGCCCCAATTACCCCAAGCAGTACGATCGCGGTTGCTTGTTTACGTCTCTCCTCGTAAGAAGGTGCTGCTTTTTTCATAAGTGGCATATTGGAGAGGCAACCTGGAAAATAGACAACATTATATATTATTTAAGAGAAGAGTTATACTATTACTAGGCCAAATACTTTTTCCAGGTCAATTAACTGCTTTCAACTGCTAAGTCAGGTATTTGGCATCTGCGTGCAAATGTACACATCTCATATCACCTTTATTACATAGAAAATGGAATTTAAAATGATTCTAGAATTCAGAAATCAGGTATATTATGGAGCATTATTAGAACATGAATTTAGAAGTTATTTTTCAAGAGAAGAGTTCAGCATAACCTAACTTGTTGGTTGGTCTAGTCATGGCATACAATATAGAGAGATGGCAAAAGAGACAATGAGAAAAGGGGGACAGAGAAAGAGAGTGAAGAGAAAATGGAGATTGGGCAGACAGCAATAGAGGGGCAGAGAGAAAAGAGAGGACAGATAGAAAGCGAGTGAGGAGCAGAGAGAAATGGAGAGGGGCAAAAAGGGAAGAGAGAGGACAGATAGAAAGCGAGAGAGGGGCAGAGAGAAATGGAGAGGGGCAAAGAGGGAAGAGAGAGGACAGATCGAAAGCGAGAGAGGGGCAGAGAGAAATGGAGAGGGGCAAAAAGGGAGAGAGAGGACAGATAGAAAGCGAGTGAGGCGCAGAGAGAAATGGAGAGGGGCAAAAAGGGAGAGAGAGGACAGATAGAAAGCGAGAGAGGGGCAGAGAGAAATGGAGAGGGGCAAAAAGGGAGAGAGAGGACAGATAGAAAGCGAGAGAGGGGCAGAGAGAAATGGAGAGGGGCAAAAAGGGAGAGAGAGGACAGATAGAAAGCGAGAGAGGGGCAAAAAGGGAGAGAGAGGACAGATAGAAAGCGAGAGAGGGGCAGAAGGAAAAGGAGAAAGAGAACAAAGATATAAAGAGGGATGGACAGAGAAATAATAAGAAATGGCAGACAGAAATGGGGAGAAGCAGGGGAGAGTTGGGAATAGTCTTTAACGTGTCTGTCTTTCCAACTCTGTTATCGTGCAGTTCACTTGTCTGTTCATTTGTTGAGTGAATAGCCCCAGAGAGTGGGAGATTCTAGCCATATATACCATTATGTGTATTCAATACCCCCCAAAAAACAACTAAGGATTCAGTATAGTACATTTTATCGTTAATTTATTGAATGACGTATACACAAACAGCTGTGAGCTCTAACCCTGGAAAGCATTTCTCTACATGGAAGATCAGCCTCCCCCCCACCCCAGTACTAGCGGGGTCAAACAGGTGCAGTCTTGAAATATGATTTGATTTGAAGCAGCTAATGCTTCGATATATTGCAGCCTGGACATAGGAAACAGACAGTCCGTCCCCCCCCCCCCCCCCCCCCCCCCCCCGCAGCAGGCCCAGCGAGGAGCATGCTCTGTAACAATGGTTGAAAGCTCCATCCTGCAGTAGTACTGATTGTTCTGTCAGCTGACCTCTGCAGAAGGGGAATTGCTAACCACTGCCTGCTCCTTGGCTGACAAATGAATGATCGTAGCTTCATCTACTTTGGCCATAGCTGCCGCTAGCCCAGGTGCTCAGACAGAGAGCCCGGTGTGACATCTTAGATCAAGATGAATTGGCACAAACTCCTGATCCAAGATTGTTTTATACCATTTAATTTAGTTTCTTCCCCTGCTTGGATGAGCACAGCTCTGGTTATGGATTTCTATTCTAATGTACTGAAGCAGACTGAAAGAAGCCAATGAAGCAGATGCTGGAGTAAAAGGGGAGGGGGAAGGGGGGGGAGCAGGGACGGCAGGGATACTGATCAATAGGCAAGCCACTGACCCTGTTGGCTGTGCTTCTACAATTGCCACTGCTTAAAGTGATAAAACACACGTGTGCAGCTTCCAGTAGGAAATTAAACAGCAGGCGCACTTGGTGAACTTTTTCCTGCTGCTTTCCCCCCGCACTTTTCCTTCATTATAAAAATGTGTGCGGTCGGGTGACAGGCTTAGCATGTCAACGAATGCGTGCATGTAATTATTTCCTGTAGGCCTCACTGAATGTGACATAAGTAGCTCAGTGCGATGGGGAAAAAAAAGATATATAGTTACATTGTAAACATACTATTGCAAACACCGTACGCTGAAAGGTTGCAGTAATTGTAAATGTTTAAATAGAAATGCTTGAATAAAAGAATACAAATAAAATACCGTATTGAGCCTGCTCTGTTTAGCTCTAGAAGGGAGCGGACATGTTCTTCGGAATGTTAGGTGATGTTAGGTGACCAGTGATTCTAAACAATATGTCTGCCCCCTGGTAGAGCTAAAAACGGTACTAGCAAAACAAGAACGATGAACAATTTGTACACAAAAATATTACTTTTCTTAAGAGAAAATACATTCCGTAAGCCTGTCAAGTACTGTCCAATTACTGTACATTTAGAGACGGAAAAAAAGGAAAATAAATAACTATAGATAAATAAATAATATAAAAAGGTCCAAGCAACAATTTCATTTGTCTCATGAAAATGTGGTATTCTCTCACACCGACTTGGCTTCGTTTAATCATGCTAAAGGGCGACAGAGAGATCCATTTTCTTGACAGAACGGTTGATCACCCTATCACAGTGAGAAAATTAATAACCTGAAATAGCCTTATGTGAAAAACAAGACTGATGAAAGGAAAAAAAAATAAAAAAAATAAAAAAACCACACAAAAAAACACCCTGTTCAACAATCAAACTGATGTGGATAGAATAATCTCTCAATACAGTATATATTATTTTAATAAAAAACAAAAAAACAACTTTAAAAACAAACAAAAAAAAACCAAGCACATTCCTGCTTGTATCATAGCCTCAACTATACACTGATATTTCTTAAAGGTACTCGGTCTGACTTATTTCCATTGTGAGATGACTAATTTGCATATCAAGTCACAGTGTGATGTCATAAGCAGGAGGCACCATAGACACATAAAAAAATACATATTTCTGATGCATTTGCTTGCAATTCTGCTAACACGTAGATTATGTTCATATTTTTTTCTCTCTCTACATTCACAGAATAAGCAATCTTTAGACTGACAGTCTCTCTAAGGAATCGTCAATCAGCGATGTTCCCATTTGTTTAAAGAGGGAGTGGTGCCGAAATGTTGAAACTATTATAAAATCTGCCCCCCGACGTTTTTTTTATGTACTGATCTTTCTAATAATGTGACATCAGGAGAGGGGTTGGCAGAAATTACTATAATACACTTTTAGGGAAAACCCATATATAAAACTTAAAGCGGGAGGCATGTTTATATCCGATTTGGACGACGATATTAGATATGCTCTCAAGTGCCCTCGAGGTAAAGATTCAAGCAGATCCAAAAGGACGCTCTTCTACACACCAACAGCCCAAATCCACAACTACCCAAACATAAACCACCTCATTATCCACAGGGTCTGCTCAGCAACTACCAGATCTAACGCCACGCATTGGAAAAGTGAACGCCATTCCCTTTCACTGATGCAAGAGGTTCACCTCTGCCATGGAAAAGATGACAGCCAAACTTCAGGATAGAAGATCTTCACAAACATCTTGGAACCCTGGTTATTTTAGTCAACCCCGACACCTTAACTAGATCCAGCTCTATGATTCTTGTAAATCTTGGAGATTCCTATCCTTGCCTTAACCCACGTAGTCTCCTATCTTAGTCCTCCTCTCACCCCACTTTCCCTATTACCCCTCTCTGGTGCCTTCTGCCTCCTTTCCTTTCATTATGGTAAGCTAGGGTTGCCACCTTTTCTTGAGAAAAATACCGGCTTTCGTACTGTCTCCATAGACTTAACATTGGCCTGAAGCCAATTTTTTACCGGCCTGCCGGTAAAATACCGGCCAGGTGGCAACCCTATGGTAAGCCCGACTAATTTATCATGTATTATCCATTACACTGTCCATTAGACCGTCGTTGATAACCTGCCACTGAATATACAAGTATCATTTGTGATCTATAGGAATACTTGTTCTCATTGTCTTACTTTGTATATCTTTTATTGTAAACGTAAAGTAAAAAAATAAGATAGTATATTTTTTTAACCTAACTTTACGTTTATTCAAAGTTGTAGTATCCAATAAAGGAATACCGTGCTCCAACGAGGCAAAAATATATGAATGTGTCCAGCACTGGTGTTTAGCCGAGTGTGCTTAACCAAGTGCCGCCCTCACTCGCCAACCAAGCGTTCCAGAAAACAAAAAATAGAAGAACAAGAGAAAAATCGCACTCTGGATACTCCGTATAATCAATAGTGTTTAATGGCAGAAATAAAACATATGCAGCAACGAAAAAACGTGTGGAAAAAGGGAGCAAGTGACTTATGATTAAGCGTGTTATCACGCGAAACGCGTCAAGTGCTCCCTTTTTCCAGACGTTTTCGTTGCTGCCATTAAACACTATTAATTATACGGAGTATCCAGAGTGCGAGTTTCCTCTTGTTCTTCTATTTTTTGTTTTCTGGAACGCTTGGTTGGCGAGTGAGGGCGGCACTTGGTTAAGCACACTCGGCTAAACACCAGTGCTGGACACATTCATATATTTTTGCCTCGTTGGAGCACGGTATTCCTTTATTGGATACTACAACTTTGAATAAACGTAAAGTTAGGTTAAAAAAATATACTATCTTATTCTGGTTTGATTGCCTGGGTCAAGGACAGGAGTCTTTAGCGTAATTTCCCAAAGAGATAGCCATAGCTTTTTAATGGTGCGCCCCAGGAGTATCAACCCTGAGCCATTTAAATAAGACAGAAGTGAACATATATGGCTGTGGAGCTTTCCAACCCTCTTTAATAACACTTGCAATGACCCCTATATATTGTCACAGACAACTACTTTAATATATCCCTTAGCTTGGTCTATTAAATAAAATAACTAGAGTAAATGACAAATAGATCAGGGAATTAATGGACCCCATAGTGTCCGAATAGGTGCTAATTTAGTTGCACGATACATAAAATATGGTAAAGCGGTAGAGCTGGGAGCTCGGGAGAATCCTCACAGTTTAAAGCACTTTAAGTAAATAATTTCTCAGGCCTTGTTTAATTGGCTTTGGAGATTTCCAAGGTGAAATTAATTTTATCCAGGCTTACTTTAAAGCGATTAGAAGACATGTTAAGATCTGGAGGTTTAACTGGAATATAAATCAATTGGTTTGGATTGAGACTAAATGTGTTTACATGGGCACTGGACTGCTACGTAATATGTTATACTTTAAAAGGATATTTATTGACTCCAGGAGAAATTGAGTTTCCTTATAAATATCTTTTGGCTGTGGTGTACAAATAATATATTGGACATTTAAAGGGTCACTGCCAGCACTTGGTTTTCTATTATTTTATTTAACTGTAAGCACAGGTAGAATAATTTGCTAAATAATTAGAAAAAAAATAAACATACAAGGAGGCTATGTATAAAAACTCCCACATTGCCAAGGGTCAGGAGTTAAAAGAAAAAAAAAAAGAAAAGAAAAATCGCTGTTTGATATGTATAACGGCGATGGCGCTTTAAAAAAAAAAAAAATTATAACTCCAGACACGTCGCAGTGATGGAGAAAGGGACCTCCATCAAACTACCCCGACACAAATACGGCGCCTGATTTTTAATATATAGGCTGCCATGCCGCAATGAGCGCCGATACAAACGAAATCTACGCCAATATTTGGAGCAACCTGCATGAGAGCCGTTTTTATGCATGCTCTAAAATTTCTTTAACAATTACATTCAAATGCTCTCTATTAATGTATGGACGATAGCAGAAATATGTCTTTCATCTCCAGAATAAGCAATAATAAAAAAATCTGTGCAGAGTAATATTGCAAAGGAGATCTGGATACATGCAATTGATAAAATAATAATAAAAAAAAAGTTGTGCTGTCATGGAATAAGAGAAGGTGTTTAAACATGTATGTGATAGGCATAAGGATATCCTAGAAATTAGATAAGGCCAGGGACTAATTAACAAGATTTCTTTTTATTTATACTAGATGGGGCAAATGGTTCTGATCTGCCAACACAGATCTATATTGTTTTTTATTTTTATTTTAAACTACAATAGCCTATGTTTAAAGTTGGGATTGGGAATATTTTTTTTTTTAATTTAACGGTCTGTTTTACAAATTGAAACCTTGCCATGAACAATAAAGTTGGATCAGCCAGATGTAGTTCCTCCTTCCTGTATGTCGGGCTCACTTACAATGTGAGTAGCCAGTGTTAAAACTACTCCACCTTGTAAATGACCTGTTTCTTAAAATACGATTTAAAGATCAATAATTCTAAAATGTATTTATTAATACGGACGTATCGAATTATTTATGGTCTTCCACTTCTACTGATTCTCCTACTCTGCTCTCAAGCATTTGGCTGGAGCACTGGAGAAAAATAAAACAACCTTAAAATTATTTTTATTAAAAATACAACAATTATAGTATTCATGGAGGCACAAATTCATTAATTTAAGGAGGAGATACCAATGGAACTACATTGATTTATGTTCACATACTGCAGGTCAGCATGTAAAAGTTATACACGTCCCTCAAAAATAAAATGGCCGACCATACAGCTGTATGCCTCGAGGAAGACCGTAAGTGGAGTTATGGTAAGATCTAGTCAGGTTAATAGCAAGGAAATAGTCACAATTTAGATAGCGTAATTGAGAGGGATGGCTGCTAATAAAAAGTGGTAAACCTTTTTTTTTTTTTTTTTTTGCTTGGAGTGGACCCTTAAATATATTAAACAAAATTCTAAGAACAATCCTGTCACCTAATCTGTAAGCATGCTTTGTAACCAACTGCAACTAGGAGGTAATCATCTTCAGCTAGACAGTCCTGGAACTATTCTGAGCCCCTACTGTGTTTAAATCCACACCAATGAAATCAATACCGCACCATTCTGTTCAAGGTGAGGCTAAATAAACCTGTCTAGAAGCCTTGAGAAATAGACTTGCAGCATACTTTGAGTGCTAAGTGCCTTTCCGCCCAGAGATCTATCATTAAATAATCATTAACCATCATTCACTCCTCCTAAAAACCTTAACATATAAACTTGCTCACCATGTACTGAAGGATAAGGATAGACTACAAGGTGCTCATTAACAGCGAGGGATGGTAATGACACAGGCAGGACAGATACTGACTGTAATGCAGCTTTCCTGGGACAGCGTTACAATGAATTTTTATTTTTATATATATATATATATATATATATATATATATATATATATGCACACTGTGATTGGGTTTCCCTCCCCAGCACAAAAATATGCAGCATGTCCATTTGCAGCTCATTTCTACACTAAGGGAATCATATTAATCATGCTATGTGCTTCGTACCATAAAACAAAAAGATCTGTTTGTTTAAAGGGACAGTCTAGTCCCCAAACTCACTTTGGTGCAAGATGAAGATCACTGCTTGTATAGTGCACAGGCTTTTTTTTCCCAGTGTGATTTGACTCAAGCCCCCCCCCCCCCCCCCCCCCGTGATTACTCTGCATGTTTACTGCAGGTGCGGCAGCACGGATTCTATAGACACTGAGGATATAACGTTTTGTTTCATATAGTCACTTCCTGTCCTCAAATTGAGTCTATTGAGTGGCCTATGAGTGACCTTGCTCTTGTACACAGTAGGATCTCTTGACAGTGCAACACATTGTCTGATGACATCACTAGAGAGACAGGATATTCCATTAATTTGAATGGCATTATTCTCATTGGTTCCTGCAGCAAAAAAAAAAAAAAAAAAGGAAATGACTTTTACTCATCTAATGTAGGAGGCAGTCCTTGTTTCTTGCTGTTATTTCACAATTTTTTCTAGCTGTAAGTATTTTATATTTTAAGCAATACAAAATGTAAGACATGCATTTTAAAGTACTTTGAAAGCACATTAATATTTGGAAGATGCATTTTGGGTACTAGACAGTCCCTTTAAGGCCAACTGTACCTCTTTGGTCAGTTTCTACAGGCTCCGCAATCATTAGAGGTTCCACTTATGAAATCAGGAAAGAGGTTCTGTCCCTTTAAAGGGACTGCAAGTAGGGTTTCCAGCTTTTCTTAAAAAAAAAAAAAAAATACCGGCCTTGGTACTGTCTCCATAGAATTAACATTGGCCTGATGCCAATTTTGTACCGGCCTGCCGGTAAAATACCAGCCAGGTGGCAACCCTAACTGCAAGTAAATTATTATATTATTATTATAAATGGATAGAAAATAATGGGTTTTATGCATGTCTGTGGCGTCTCCTGTTTATGACATCACTTGATATGCAAATTACACATTTCCAATTGCCAGTTGAATATCAAGCCACACGATGATGTCATAAACAGGCGACACCATGGCCACATTTAAAGTACATTTGCTTCCAATTCTGCCAGCACAATGTGTGGATAATTTAAAAAAAATTCCTCATACATTGTAATCCATGTTTAGGCGACAGTGTTCAGCCCCCAAATTGGGGTTTTGAATGGAATGCAGGTAAAGTTTTAACAAAAAATATTGAAAACTAATTAAAAAAAAAAAAAAATGACTTGCGGATAATTTAATATAGAGGCAATAACATGGTCCAGAATAGGTGTCAACCTTAAATACAGGCCAACACTGAAAGACTGTTTAACAGATCTCAAACTCTGGAAAAAAAAATAGATAAATATAAAATAGTTGTAACAGGTTTTTTGTCAAAAGGATGTAAAAATGTATAGCCAGAAAGTTATGCATACAACTAACATCTGTATCCAGAGCACGGCTGATTTTCTAACAAATGAAGAATATATCCATGCTTTGCAGTGTCTTGCAGCTTCAGGACTGAGCAGTGCCCTGCATGAAAGATCAAAACACAGGGTTGTTTAATATTTAAAAAAAATTCCCAAGGAACATTGGCCGTGATCAATATTTCACCTGTCATTTTACTTCTTCTAATGTGCAAAGGGGAAGTCTTACAGGAAATCGGCCAGATCCAGGTTTTAAATGGGGTTAATGTGTCTGGATTGCAAAACCTTTTTCAGTGGGAGCCTGAAATAATGGAAATGATGACATGTGAGCATGTTTTACATTCACGTTTGTGGGTATAGTATGATGCTGCTGATCAGGGTTGCTAAAGGCTATATAATAGCAACACATTTATTTTTAATAAAGGCAATTTCCATTTTATCTCATAGTTGCTCGGTCATCAAATTCTTTCAAACACTGTCTAAATATGTATACTACTTTGAAACTACACATCGTCCTGGTCATTTTGAAAGCTGGTCAGCAGTTCAGTAATAAAATATTTCTAACAAACCTGCTTTGGCTCATTTCCCTGGGCATATTGCATCATTTATCCAATCCTGCACAGTGGAATGTTGGGAGTATTCAGCTTCTAACTGACTGCAGTTATTACCTTGTACAGCAGAGACGTACCTGATATATCTGGCAACACGGGGGGAATCATATATTTGACCCCCTGCACACCAAATACCTTTTTTTTTGTACAGTGTACCAGAGGCATCGTACACATGGTACCACATAGTTAGTATACAGAGTGGTACAGCACATGGTACAGTATCGAATCTCTAAGTATACAGCATGCCAGAGACATGGTACAGCATAGCATCACACACTGTACACACTGCATCTTCCTTTAAATGTTGGCCTCTCTTCACCATGCCCCTTTGTCGGTTCCCATACCCATCGTGTCTGTTGTAGGTCTCTCTTCCATATCACCAAGGCCAGCTTTTGGGGTATGCAACCTGTGCGAGCACGACAACCAGGGGGCGCCACGTAAAAAAAGAAAAGAAAAGAAGAAAGACTGCTGGTAGAGACACTGCCTGGGGATATCAGAAGATCTCCCCTCACCAGCCCTCTGCACGGCTACAGAGCAGGATCCTGGGAGGGGGCGGACCTCACCGGGTGAGAGGTACGCCCCCACCCTGTGAAGCAGCGCAGCGTCTTCTTAACGGGGGAGCCGCGGGCAGCATAGTCTCCAGGTGTTAAAAACACACAGAGCTCATGCTGCCTACGCTACAAGTAAGCATGGGAGGGGGAGGGAACAGAGGAGGAGGGGGAGAGAACAGAGATGAGGGGGTTAGAACAGAGATGAGGGGGAGAGAACAGAGATGAGGGGGAGAGAACAGAGATGAGGGGGAGAGAACAGAGATGAGGGGGAGAGAGAGTACAGAGATGGGGGGAAGAGGTGGAGAGAGAACAAATATGGTAGAGGAGGGGGTGAGAACAGATTTGGAGAGGGGAAGTAGAGATAAAGTTATAAGGGGAGAGGGAAAGAGATATTGGGGGGGGAGTGAAAGAGATATGGAGAGGGAAAGAGATTTGGGGAGAGGAGATAACAGACATGGGGGGGGGGGAGAAAACATATGGGAAGGGGAAAGAGATAACAGGATTGGGGAGGAAGAGCCATATAAATGTAGTAAGAGTAAAGAGACAGACAGACATGAGGGTAGAGGAGGGGGGCGTTAAGGGGGTGGCCCGCACAGGACGCCTGAACACGTAAAGCCAGCCCTGCCCATCACCTAGGGCTTCCACCTTTTCCACAAAAAAATACAGGCCTTGCTATTGCCTCCATACACTTAACATTGGCACCAAGTCAGTTTTTTACCAGCCTGCCATAAAAATAGCGGCTGGGTGGCAACCCTACTGTCAGCCCTTTGTAGGTCTCTCTTTCCCGTCACCCATTCCCACAAGGAATTGAACCTGAAACTAAGAGGGTGCATGGATGCTACCGATGGTACATTGGCCTACTGTATGTTTGGTATTTTTCTAATTTGCATGACTATATATATATATTCATGCCTATATAACCTTATTATACATGAAGAAACTGGGTCACTTTAAAGGCACACTGGTCTGATGGGTATAAATGAAGGTGGCACGGTATAGTGAAAGGTAATGTTACCTTCAATTATAGCTACATTTACCGTCACTTGGTTATATATTAATAATGTTAATCTATTGGTAATATTGATTTCAATCGATGTCTGCATAGATACTTTCTTGAGTTAGGACAGGATTAAAGACCAGTGATATTTTATATCAACATTCCTTTCTGCTTACCATACAAGGTACTAGTTTCCATCAAGAAAGTCTGATTTGTAATAATTATTATTATTATTAATCAACCAATGTCCTTTTCACTCAATCTTGCAGCATACGACAAGCAGCTATGGATCATACCGAAGCCAAAATGAAATATACGATTACAATCACAATACAAATTGTAGGACTGTCCCCAAATCCATGACCGCACATGATTGAAGTATGCAATGGGACCAGCAATGACCTCTATTTGTTAAAGGGACTGACACCTGAAAATTGTTAAAACTGTGACTGTAGAAAAGAAAACAAAAAGGTCTATGCATCGTGTTAGCCGAATTCCAATCAAAAGCCTAAATTAGGAGAAACATGCGTATTAAATGTCTGCAAATGACATATATCCTATCGAGAAGCAGTTCATTTGCATACCAGACATATTTCAAACACATTTCTATACATTTTGCCCATCTGTGATCATTTTTGATTCTCTATTTTCCTATCAATGTACACAGAGTAGTGGTATATCTGAGACACGTTTTCCCTAACAGCATTACAAGTCTCAGGCGATGCATTGATTGTACATGAAAGCTGGTTCCGCTATATTCCTAGCGTCCATGAGAAGCCGACTGAGGGTGGTGAGAGCTATCCTCCTTACCTATGAGTCTACAGCTCTATTATGGGGCTGCTTTTTGCTCCATTTTTTCCTTAATCCGTGAGCACCCTTCAAAATTAGTAGCTACACCCACAACTTATTTTTCAAAAGAAAAAAAATCAGTGAATAGAATACTCTATTCAAGTTTAACTGTCGGCATCACAATTCTGTTTAATTGAAATATTGTGCCAAGTTTAGGCCTTATTGAGCCTTCCTTGCTTTGTATAGCTCTACCAGGGGGCTGACATCTTGGGTCGGATGAAGGAAGATCTGACCCAAGATTCTAAACAATATGTCTGAACCCTGATAATGGTTTATGAAGCAAAGAGGCCTCCAATAAGGTACTTTATTTGCATTCAGTCATTAAAACATTTCCATTTAAAAGATTGTTCAACTGAACCTAACTTGATTTTTGACAAACATTTCCTTTTAAACTGAATAGATCTGAATTCCACATGCTGTCTCTATCTAAGCATGGAGCTGTATGCCATTTGAGGAGCGACACTTTCCATAACTTTTACTAGCTGCGGAAATAGGATTCATGCTATAGGTGTTCAGCGGGAAAACGGTACATTAGTTTGTCCAGATTGGAAGGCAAAGTCTTCTGTGGATGCACAGAACTAGTAACTATCGCACAGCACATTTGTGGCGGGCAATCAGCTGTAAGTCGAGTTCGAGCCAATCAGCATCTGAGCGACTGCGCCATTGTGCATTTGCATCACACTCCCCTGACGTCACGCCTACTAGCATCTTGCATTTCCCACCACTGCATTGAAAGGTATTTAATACCCATCGCATTTTACAGGTATAACCAAAAAAAAAAAAAATAGAAGGCTGACAATCTTTCCACACACCACTAATTGGGTATAGGGTTACACAGGATTGCAATTAAGAGCAGAAATTAAACAACAAAAATGAATAAATCGATTATAAGTTGCAGGTAGGAGATGTGATTTAACTTTTTTACATTTTTTTCTATAGTTTCCTTTCAGGTCTTCGATCAATAATCTAGTTTACACTGGGACTGAATCACCTTAACAGTGTTTTACTGTGCATGAAGAGCATAAAAAAGTATTATAATAGATCTATACATTGTATTAGCAGAACTGCAAGTAAATGCCTAAATTAGGAGAAAAATGTGTTTTAAACGTGTCTGTGAAGGCTCCTGCCTATGACATCACTTGTGGCACGGTATGCAAAGGACACTTTTCCCACTGAAAAGCAGTTCATTTGCATACCATGCCACGAGTGATGTCATAAGCAGCAGACTCCACAGACACGTTTAAAACACTTTTTTTTTCTCACAGTAAAAACAATGTTCAGGTGATACAGTCCCTTTATTCACTTAAAGGGACACTTTAATCATCAAACTAACTTTGATGTCTATGACTGTTTAACTATTTAACAATGCACGCAGCACAGAGGACATCACTGACATCCTGCACATGTGTAGTGGTC
Organism: Pelodytes ibericus; assembly: GCA_036172795.1. NCBI lineage: Eukaryota > Metazoa > Chordata > Amphibia > Anura > Pelodytidae > Pelodytes > Pelodytes ibericus. The sequence continues at coordinate 202,638,142 of CM069860.1, forward strand.
ATTTACATGCATCTTCTGTGACTGGCTCCCTGGAAAGGCAGCAGATAGCCCATTTCAAGTACTGTGCTATAACAAACATGAAAATGTATATGTAATATACATGTAATTGTTGTATTTATTGCAATAAAGCATGCAGTAAGTGAAATAAGTATAAAAGGTGATAATAAAGCCATGTTGCAGGTCCAGGCCGCTGATGTTGGGAGTCACCAGTTGCCTGGTGTGATAAAAGAATTGACAAGACAATTCAGAGTGAGTTGCAAGCTAATATGAGGACAGGGGGCCCAATCACTGTCTTTCAGCTACTCCAATTTGCACATGGCTTTATCAATAGTCCTACTGCTGCATTCAGAACACACACTATTTGGCTTCCAGTCGATTAAGCTTTAAGCTGTCAGCAAACAAGGCTTCTAAGCTAATTTCGAGTCACTGCGAATCAAGTTAGAGGTTGTGAAAGGCCACATTCATATGCCACTAGAAAAAAAAGGACCATTTAATTGTCTCACAATAGCTGGAATGTGCTGGAGCCAGCCTATTGCACCAAGGGTTGGGTATTAATCAAAAACCACAAAATCAAATCTTAAAGAATACATCATGCAAAGTGCTATATACAGTTCATTTCCTATGAACCTCGTCAGACAGATTTACTAAACTGTGCATGTGCCTCTTCAACATCCAGTACTGGGGACCTAGCGGCTCTTAACCCCTTCGTGACGCATGGTGCTTGCGTAGCAAACGACGCAAGCACCAAAACGTCACGATTTGTTCCTGGCCACCGATCACAAGGTGATCGGTAGCCAGGAACACTCTGGCAGAGACCCGATCAGGGTCTTAATAGACCCTATGGGTCCTTGCCAAAAAATCGCGAGACCTCCGTCGCTTTGAGCACCAGCTACATTTTCCCTGTCAGACTGAGGCCACTCAAAGTGGCCTCATCTGACAGGTGGGATCCAGCTGTAAGTGGCTGCAGCGGGATCCGAAAACAGCTCATCGCGGGGAGCCGCGATGAGCTGTTTAGTACAGGACCTACTATGCCGTCCTAACGACTTTAAGCCACTTAAAGTCAGGACGGCATAGAACGTCCCAACGTCACAAAGGGGTTAAAGGACAGCTGTAGCAAACATGAACTTATGTTTAATTTAAAGATTGTATCAAGTGTAAATGATTTCTAAGGAAAATCTTTCATATAAAAAGACAAATTACCTTATTGAGCCTTCTTTACTCTATCCAGTTCTCTCAGGGGGCGGACATGTTGGTTAGAATCTTGGGTCAGATCTTCACTCACCTTGGTTCAGATGAAGATCTGACCAAAGATTCTAAACAAAATGTCTGCCTCCTGGTGGAGCTATATGGAGTAAAGATGGTTCAATAAGGTACTTTATTTGTATTCTTTTATTAAAGCATTTCTATATAAAATGTCTCGATGCAATCCTTTAATTAAACACAGGTTCATTTTTTGCTACAGTTGTCCTTCACAGCGTACCTGTCATGAAAACAATTAGAAGCCATTACTTTTATATAGAAAGTAACTGCCACCAGTCCCACATTTGCTGTACGATTTTTGTGGGGAAGGGGGAGATTCCAGTCTAATTTAGATGGGAAACAAAGGGTTCCTGGTTGCCATATCACAGAGCTACTGCTCCCTTACCTAGCAGCTCTGACTGGCTGACCCTCTCATCTCTCACCATTGGCTGTGTGCCGCCCGATTGATGCAACCACACACCAATGACACAGAGAGAGATGGTCACCTGACTGTCTCCCTCTGCTACCACAGAGCAAAGCTCCATCAATTGGCACCAAGGGCAAAGTCTCAAGCACAACAGGTCCACCATTCAAATTACAGTTTTGAAGGAGGGAAAAGTGAACTTCTGCCTATAAATAAAAAAAAAAAAAAAAAATTAGTGTTTAGCTCTAACACTGTAAAAAAAAAAAAAACTATTTTTTTTTTTTTTTTTTACAGAGTGTGTGTGTTTAAAATTGAATGATATATTCCAGTAGATAATTACTTTAATAATGATGTATTTAAAACATTTAATTCCCTTCTGCTATTTGGACACAGGAGAGAAAAACAAAACAAAACAACCACCTTGGTTCTGTTTCCAGGAGTCGTCAGCAGTCAGTATCTACCTCTCCACGGTGATTGCTTGACTCACACATTTAATAATAGGAGGTCAGGACCAGAGGCGTTCATCGAGGCAGCAGTGAAATTCACGGATAATGCCTCCTCTCACCTCAGTGACCGTGTTTGCTATTAGGTCACAGGCGGTGTCATCCTAACACGCGCTACTATCCTATTAGTGGACTACCCTAGAACGCAGATCAAGAAATTGAGAAATGTCACCGTTCTTACATCTTATAACCGGGAGAAACCTGTCACCTTTGCAGTAATACTGGATATCAAGTCTGCCAAATACACTTAAAACGTATAAATATATTTTTAGAAAAACATAACCCTGTGTCAGCTAGGCCCTCCTAACCTTATATTCTAAAATGCTTTCCCATTACCTATTATTTGGGCCTTTTGTTTGGCCCTTTCTATGTCTCTGCAGCATATGATTCCAAAATAAATAACTTTATTCGCTGGCTGCTATTTAAGGCCATGTTTTAACAGAAAAAAGGCCTACTGCACAGTTAACATATGTTATATACCTTTAGAGTTAACACATAATTTGCAACTTAAAAATAAAGATAATGGTGGATCGAGAGTTAGCAGGTTTGGCATTTATTAATAGTTTAGTCCTTTACCCCCTTCCACCCCGATGCTCCCATAAAGCAGAACATATCTGTTTGCAGGAAAGGGACAGGGACATTGGGAAGGATAATCATACAATTCAGGTCAAGATGGATGAATTTGATGAGGTGGGGAATCCGTAATGATAGGGCAATATTTTTTTTTTTTTTTACTTTTGGTATTTAATTTTTTTAAAAATCTAATATTGGTATTTGTGGCACAACAATGTATCTCTAGTTCCACCTTGAAGTAGTTTTGTTTGCCCGCTCGGCAAGATCATTATTAATGTGTTACCGAGTAAGCAAAGGAAGTAGCTCGTTAACTGAATGTGATTGGCTACGTTAGCAGCGAGTTCCAAGTTGGCAATCCTCTGATCCTAGAGAATCTTCGGAGTTAGTTTGGGTTAATTTTTGGCTGACTGAACAGGCTCCCTTCGCAAATCTGGCCAGAATAGTTTCCTGAGCTTGAGAAAATAAAAATATAAAAAAGACAAATCTTTAACTTATCCCAAAAACATTGCGGTAATTGTAATCAAGAATAGACGTCACTAGAAAAATGAAGTTGTTTGATCTCTGTACTGCTTCTTTCTGCGTTGTATTGAGTGTAGAGACATATTCATTATTTGTTATCAAGCGAAACAGAGGTCTTTTTGTTATGGCCTCATTCTAATAATGAAAAAGGAACAAAATTGTCATTTCTTGGATGCTTGACATAACAAACTGCCCATACTATGTGCTGATAAGAAGAAACGAACTGCAAATCCAATATCCTCTGTTCCAAGATGGATCAGGCTTTGTGTTGAGCAAGTTGATTTTCATAAAGACCTTAACGCCTTTTAAAAAATTAGAGTCTGGTTCATTTTAGTTCCAAATGAACTCTGGAGCACAATTAGTTTCTGTCCATATCAGAATTAAAATGCTGGTCTTGGTTTGCTGCAGGACATTCATACACCATTAGAGAGGGCCTGACCCATTTTTATTGATTTTAGCAGCCAAACCGACCAATTCTGGAGCGAGCCTAGTTATTTATTTATTTTTAGGAGTTTATGGTGCTATCTTTAGAGTTCCATGCAAAAAAATAAAATAATAAAAAGCAAGGAGCCAAGTTCTGCATTACCAACATAACTTCCCCATCCTCAACTGTGCAATATCTGCTTGATAAGTCATTTTTTGCTTGTTTGAGTATAGTCACCCATGGTTCTTGACAAAATTCACAGCGCACGTTGCTATCTTACGGTTTCCTTTAGGAAGGAGAGAGGTACAGATTTAAAAGCAGAGGTGTTTTGTCCTTCATTGGCATCAGGCCAATTTATTTGTACCAGCCTGCATCTCATCGCCCAGGTGGTTAAAGGTGGCAGGTCGCCTCCTGATGAGCTGTCTGCGTGCCACAATGTTTGTCAAGACATGTAATGTGAGAAAGCTTTGCGCTCTCTTTTTCACGCTGCAAAGGTCTGACATCACCAGCTGCATATAAAGAACTCCCGCGTGCCTTCAATGCGAGGAAAATCCTTACAGTGAGGCGGCAGCAGCAATGTGAGGAAGAAGCAGGGGAGAAAACGAGAAGGAGCAAGGAGAAGAGTCATAACGAGGTGGAGCAAGGAGAAGAGTCATAACGAGGTGGAGCAAGGAGAAAAGTCATAACGAGGTGGAGCAAAGAGAAAAGTCATAACGAGGTGGAGCAAAGAGAAAAGTCATAACGAGGTGGAGCAAGGAGAAAAGTCATAACAAAGTGGAACCAGGAGAAAAGTCATAACTAGGTGGAACAAGGAGAAAAGTCATAACGAGGTGGAGCAAGGAGAAGAGTCATAACGAGGTGGAGCAAGGAGAAGAGTCATAACGAGGTGGAGCAAGGAGAAAAGTCATAACTAGGTGGAACAAGGAGAAAAGTCATAACTAGGTGGAACAAGGAGAAAAGTCATAACTAGGTGGAGCAAGGAGAAAAGTCATAACTAGGAGGTGGAACAAGGAGAAAGCCATAACCAGGTGGAGGAAGGAGAAAAGTCATAACTAGGTGGAACAAGGAGAAAGCCATAACCAGGTGGAGCAAGGAGAAAAGTCATAATGAGGTGGAGCAAGGAGAAAGCCATAACCAGGTGGAGCAAGGAGAAAAGTCATAACGAGGTGGAGCAAGGAGAAAAGTCATAATGAGGTGGAGCAAGGAGAAAAGTCATAACTAGGAGAAAGCCATAACCAGGTGGAGGAAGGAGAAAAGTCATAACAAGGTGAAGCAAGGAGAAAGCCATAACGAGGTGGTGCAAGAAGAAAAGTCATGATGAGAAGGAGAAAGGAGAAAAGTCATAACGAGGTGGTGCAAGAAGAAAAGTCATAATGAGAAGGAGAAAGGAGAAAAGTCATAACGAGGTGGAGCAAGGAGAAAAGTCATAACAAGGTGGAACAAGGAGAAAGCCATAAACAGGTGGAGCAAGGAGAAAAGTCATAACAAGGTGAAGCAAGGAGAAAAGTCATAACAAGGTGGAACAAGGAGAAAGCCATAACCAGGTGGAGCAAGAAGAAAAGTCATAACAAGGTGAAGCAAGGAGAAAAGTCATAACAAGGTGGAACAAGGAGAAAGCCATAACCAGGTGGAGCAAGGAGAAAAGTAATAACGAGGTGGTGCAAGAAGAAAAAAAAGTCATAATGAGAAGGAGAAAGGAGAAAAGTCATAACGAGGTGGAGCAAGGAGAAAAGTCATAACAAGGTGAAGCAAGGAGAAAGCCATAACCAGGTGGTGCAATAAGAAAAGTCATAATGAGAAGGAGCAAGGAGAAAAGTCATAACGAGGTGGAGCAAGGAGAAAGTCATGACAAGAAGGAGAAAGGAGAAATTCATAATGAGAAGGAGCAAGAAGGAGAAAAGATAAAAACTGAAAAGAAAAAGTCAGAAAGAGAAGCAGCAGGATTAAGGAGAAGGAGTCCTGGAGGATGTTCTCCCTAAAGCTTGTAATATTAAATTAAAGTTATTAGTTTAATTATTAAAATATTTTATCATGGCAAATCCCATACTATAACCAGTGGTATTGCCTCTAGTTCACTCCTGATTTGCTCACATAAGGGGGCAATAGGACATGTACTATAATTATATATATATATATATTTTAACTTTACTTTATTATTGGATGCATTATATTAATGCACTATTAATTTATAATATTTTTGGTAGCTGTAGAGCCTGAAAATTCGATGTGGCAAAAAGAATGTAGCAAACGGGCACGTCAGGTGACCGTGAGCATGGAAGGTAGATTTCACGCGGGAGAAACTGAACGGGAAAGTTCTATTCCACAAATGGCGCAACTGGTTTAATGATAACGGTTTACATGCAAAATTGGTAGTTTATTTCTGTGGCACATGATGTAAGGTGATTGGCATATGTATTTGGCAAATGTAGGTCTTCTTATGAAGACAGTTTCTAGGGATGTAGAACTTCAAACGAAATGGAGCAGCATTGATGGGTGAACGCGTGCTCTCCCTTTTCTTCCATATTTCTTCTTACATTTTGGAAGCAGAAAAAAAAAACTGCCAGCATTTTATTCCTGTAGCACATGATGAAAGGTGGTTGGCAATTGTTTTTGGTGTTCCAAAAAAAGTATGTCTGTAAGTAAGTTCTCTCCTTTTCAAGAGGTAATCTTACAATAGGTGCAACCTGGGAGAATCGGCTAATTTCAAATGGTGATAAAAAATATTTAAAAAAAGATCGAAAACAGTTCAACGACTGTAATGTTGAAGGCATCAAACAGCATCAAACGATTAATCTACTACCCCTTACTTGAAATGTTCCAATGGAGAATAACATTAAGACTGAGAACTGTGTTGCTTGATTGTAAAACAAAAACAACAACAAAAAAGACATGGTTTAATGCATTCTTTCAATGAAAATGTAAATGTATTACTTTACAGAATAATTATTTAATTATACAATTTTATTTAATAAACAACTAAACATTAAATTGGCTATTCACGCTCCATACTTTGGCTAGGTGAATAAATTTGGTTTTGACGTACAGAGTGAACTTTCCCTTTAAATACACCCAGGGGCGCAGCCAATATCTGGAAGGACAGGAAGGAATGCAACACGAAGAGGGGGAGTAGGAAAGGGGGGCAGGGAACATGGCCGGGATCTTTTTTTTTTTCATGATAACTTTTCCTAAAAATAGGACCTGGTGCCGACCCACAGCACACTGAATGACCTACATGTTTTATTTATAAACACACACACACATAAATATTACATATATAATAATTGCATGCATTCTACAAGTATATTTTGTATTGTGTAGTTAAAGGAATTATTAAACATTATCTATATGCTGTGTGAGCAAAATTACACGCAATCACATAACACAACATTCTATTAAATGACCTTGATATGCAAATGAATCAGAAATGTCTATATAGCATGTCCACGTTGAGAGTCGCTTTATAATATTTGGCAAATTTATACCCGGTTTCATATTTCTTGCCTTACTGCCCTTAGTACTACTATATATATATTTTTTTTTTTTTACTAGAAGTTGACTAACCCAGTGGATTAAATACTTTAGAATATAACAGTGTTATTTGTCATAGCAGAATATATATTGTCATTTCATACTGATGCTTACAATTGTATTGCTATTAACCGTTCTGTTAATACTTCCGAGTTCACAATACATTAGATCTTTTTGCTCTGTGTATTTTGTGTTCAAAGCGGCAGAATAAAAGTACAACACTGTCTTTTTTTTTTTTAATATATAAATTTGACAGCAATCTAAGAAAGAAGGGGAAAAAAACAAATCAATAATAATAATTTAAAAAAATAAGTTGCCAGTCGACATCTACACAGAAAACAACACAAGTGTATAATAGCAACTTGGAGTTACAAGACCCAAAGAAACTCATCAATACGGAATGTGACACGTGTGGATAGGTCCTCCCAAAACACCAATTCAACTAGAGACAAACAGCGATTGTTTTATATCTCTACAACGTGACGAGCAGAAAATACAGCAATAATATAAAGATGGGCTAGAAACGTCCAAAACCGGAGAAATAAATAACCACGGGAACGTAATGTTTATACCCAAAAATGATCAGAAATAAATCTCGAGATGCGGAATTTGGCCATTGAGTAAGAATATTGTTATTGAGTGGCATCCAATGAAGTACAAAGATGTTTACCACCGTTTGTGTTAAAATGTGGTGCTGTCAGGAGAAAAGAAAAAGAGTGATGTGTCCGGCGAAAAAATGGTGTAACAAAGGAAAATCCATAAATAAAAAACAACATGCAACAAAATGTAAAAATAATAATAATAATATTATTAACTTATTAAAAATAAATATATATATATATATATATATATATATATATATATAACGTGTGGCAAGTTTCAAGAGAAACGGCACTCCAGGAGCCAGTTTAAAGGTGAAAAAAGGTGCCTTTTATTCTTGCATAGAACAAATAAACAAGTAAATCCACAACGGCAGTGCAGGTGTCAGGTATACATTGTAGCTTCACCTTTTTCACCTTTAAACTGGCTCCTGGAGTGCCGTTTCTCCTGCTTCTTCCTTATCCTCTATGTATTAGTGTGAGTCGAGCACTAGCAGGAGGCACCGGAGACCTGGTAAGGGCGGACATCGCTTACTTGGATTTGGCGTATGCCACCCGGGCAGCTCAGAAACATTATCTGTGGCAAGTTTCAAGCATACTTAAAAGGACCACACTAATTCCAGCTTGTTTATTTACATTTTCAGTCTTTTATTACTTAGTGTAAAGAAGCCATCTCTCAACCACACTTTCTGAAATTCTACAATTTAATTATTACATTGACTAGTTTAATTACCATAAATCCACACATACACCTCTGGCATCAGCCTTTTTTTTTTTTTTTTTTAAGAACACATCATGGTTAAAGGCTGCCCTTCACAATGTATAATTCATGTGTGTTCAGAGGGAATTCAATTAATTAATCAAGGTAGGTCATGCGTGAACCGCTCCTTGATTAATTAGCTTGTTCTCCCTGGATATATAGATATAAACACACAAAACTGGTTGACCTGATAATCCTAGATTATGCTCTGTACAGAGTCCTGTGGCAATACATGTACGCACACACTGCTGTCATTTGGGTTGCTTTGATTGTTGCAATTTTAAAACAAACGCTTTCAAAGATTTCAGTTTCCAGCCAAAAGGGTCTAGGACTCTTTGTCCCTGTTGTTTCACTGCGGCAGTTACAGCGGCACTGAAGTGTCGGCATCGACAAATATAAATCCCTCCTATTAAAGTCACCCCCAATTCCTAAAAATAACCCCTAAAGCCAATACTAACCCTAAAACTAACTCCTAAGCCTCAAACAAACCCCTAAACCTAGCCTAAAACCAACCTGAGCCACCTAAAACTAACCTGCTTCGACGATCGCGTGACAGCTCTGAACAGTCAGGCGATGTAAGATCTGCGCTGAAGCGGCAGCTGTGAAGATTCCGCCAGCCAAATTCTGAGAGCTGAGGGTGAAGATCAGTACTAACCTGATATTTGTAAATATATGTGCGTAAATGAAACATATTTACAGATAATCCAGTTTACTGAAGGTATACATTTTTATACCCGTTTAATTTTAACAATGTAAAAAGGTAGGTCATTTTCAAAAATGATAGTGGTCCTTTAATAAACAAAACAAAAAAAAAAATTTGCTAAATCTTCACTACATACCCAGATTCTCCAAATCTCATATCATTTTGCACATCACATATTTGTTGTATTATTTTATCACTCTAGTTTTATCCCATTCTTTAAATGTATTTTACAATACAAAACATCCAGTGAGGTGAAAAAGTGTACTTTATATGTATATATATATATATAATTATTTATAAAAAATAATATATATTTGTTTTTTATACATGTAATCGATTATATCTCGAACTGAAATTTAAGACTATTCATGGATATAAAGTCAATTGCTGGCTGGCTCGTTGTGTAAAGCAAAATTAAGAGAGCACTAATGAGCTTTGTAATTGACCTTCAAACTATTTGTTCCGCCGTTAGAGCATGTAATGTTATTACGTGTTCCTGAATGCATCGACCACGCATGGCTTCAAAAAGGGTCTTCGTTCAATTACGAGCGCACAAAGAACCTACGCGCTGTTAACAATCCCCCAGATATCTAGGGAATTTGTGTTGATCTACCCACCTTCTCTATAGCATCAGTTTTTTTTGGAATTATTAAAGATTATATGAATTAAAAATGATTGTCCGATAAATGGAGGGGTTGTGAGAAGCTTTAAGTGATTATTTGTTTTCATAATTCTGTCTTAACAAACAAAAAACCTACGAAACACAATACAGAAAATGTCCAGTTATTTGTCTAACAATCCAGGTTTCCAGGGAGTGGGGTTCATCATTTCTTGGGAGACCTGTATTCTACTAGGCTGAATATAGTTTGTGAAGTGGCTTTGATTTCACAACCAAAATGCCATAATATACCACTACAAAAGAATAAGAATAATTAAAATAAAAGAATAAATAGTCCGTGGCGGGGTTGCTTAGCAAAGTTGAGCTGTTAATCAAAAAGTTGGTGGTTTAATGTTGCCATTTTTTGCCGGCGAGTTTGACCCTCAAGGTTGCAGGTTCAATTCCTGGCAAGCCCTTATTCATTCCAAGGTAGATAAAATGGGCACAATTAAAATAGAGTAGTTACATACCCTGTATATTGGGCAAAAGTAACATCCCTGGACATCCTTGACAACCAGAGAATATCTGAACATGCATTTCCTGGTTAAACACATTTTGTTAAATGGGACTGTCTAGTGCCCAAAATGAATCTTCCAAATATTAATGCATATTAAAGTGCTTTCAAAATACTTTAGAATGCATGTTGTACATTTTGCATTGCTTAAAATAGAAAATACTTATAGCTAGATGAAATTGTAAATTGCAGCAGTTTCAAGAAACCAGGACTGCCCACACTAGCTGAGTAAAAGTAATTTCCTTTTTTTTTTTGCTGCACGAACCAATGATAATAATTTCAATCAAATGAATGGAGTTTGCTGTCTCTAGTGATGTCATCAGACAATATGTTGCCCTGAGACCCTACTGTTTACAAGAGCCAGTCTTTTACAGTCCACACAATGTATTCAGTCCGAAGAGCACAGGAAGTGACTAAATGAAACAAAAAACTTTATATCCTCAGTGTCTACATAATCAGTGCTGCCGCACCTGCAGTAAACATGCAGAGTAATCACTGGGGAAGGCTTGAGCCAAATATTAAATGTGATTTATGCAGAATGCCTTTATCAAATCACACTCTTGCACCAAAGTGAGTTAAGATAATTAAAAGAATCAGTTAAGGATTCAAGTGTTTTGAGGGATTAATTTGAAATCACAAAAGAGACTGCCTGGCCCAAAACTGAGAAGTACCCTCAAGATTGGCTTTGAGAAGCTATGATAAAGATGAACACAAATGAGGCTGTTTTTTTATTGAGGAGGAAAGTTTTGTTTCCTCACTGTCATTTTACACTAATAGAAGTAATTAACTTAAGGAACTCTGACATCTATGCTACTGTTTATAATTAAGTGTTGGCTTTTAGATGCTTCCTCGTTTATCTTAATCATGAGTTCTCCACGCCAATCTTGAGGGTACCTCCGTAGTACGTGATGTCAAGCACTCCCTACATGAACACAGCAAGGCCTTTTAGGAGTTCCGATAAATCTCTCATAACATCAGAACCCCCTGACTGATCTACGTGTTAGGAGACCCTGATGGAGCCACAAGACTTCCATTGAGACCATGGAATCTAAATTCTATGATGCCCTGGAGGATGCAAGTTAGACGACTTGTTTAGAAAACCCAAGAGGCCGCAGGTATGGTAACCCCAAGTATACAATAGATGTGCAATAGCCTGGTTCAATGGATTTCACTCCTAACATCAAACAGTTGTTTGTTTGACTTAGTTTTGCTTTAAAGAAACAGTGGAGACCTCTAGCTTACGTGTATATACTCTGTTCATACAAATTCACTAATACAAGGGAACCTAATCTGTAATGAAGATTTTTTTTTTTTAAGAAGATGCATTACATCTTGCTTTAAATTTGATGTCTCTGGCACTGCTCCAGCCACAGCATACGGAGATGATGTATAGTAGGTGTGACCCACAGGCTGTTGGGCCATACCATTGCTAAGAAAAGAAAATATATATAAAACTAGTTCTTGTTATCAGAGAATATCTAGGAAGAACTGTTTGATGAACATGCTGGGGAACAGAAAACTAATAAGACCCAACATCACTATTATCTTATATTAACCTGGTGCATAGACCTGTGAACGACTAAAAGAGATAGTAAATTATAAAATGCTTTTACAAAAACGAATAATTGTAACTAGTTCGTACATGAAAACATTTGCGGTTGTTTAATTATGTTTTTGTTTTTTTTTGTGACCTTTGTTTTTGTAGTTCTAGCCTGGCCTCTGGAGAGCTCGGACCAATGACTTTCTTTACACCTTCTCTCCATTTTACAGATTGGAGCAGTAAACGGTTCTGACAAATAAGGTATATCCAAAGCCAGCATTAGTACAAAGACCTACCTGAATTAATTAACAGGCCAGGAATCGGCTTACATATGTGAAGTCATGTTATTTACTTTGATGGCGTTAAAATGACCCATAATTCAACAAGTCATGAAAAAAAAGAGTTCATACGGGTATGGAGGTGGGTTTGATTTTTCAATAGAAATACAAATATGGAATTAAAAATGTTTAGTCCATTAATACATTTGTGACAGCCTTGGCGAAGCACAGGCATATGTGTAAATAATTTATACCGTCTATAGACGTAGGACATAGGACAGTTTTCCTCTGCTGCGGCCATTTTTTCTGCTTCTAAGCAAATACAAGTAGAAATAAACAGGGTCAAAAAAAATTGAGGGAAATAACACGATAGTGACAGACAAAAAAAAAAAAAAAAACAGAAGAGGGAATCCCACATTTTGCATATTCCTGCCTGACTTTTTTGAATGTCGCGTCACTCAAAATAAACGCACTCTCGGGGCTTTGTTAATGAAAGAGAGAATTGCAAGGAATAGAGACGCAAATTTAAAAATTGAAGGCCAAAGTAATGAAGCTAGAAAAAGTGGGACAATTTTTCCAGCTTGACTAGTTATGTCTGATTTATGCAGAGCGGCAGGAATAGGAAACAGTGTTTACAACAATACATCCCCTGTGAAGTAAAAAAAAAGTTCCATGGGGCACAATTATGTGAATTATATAACACTTAGAAAAACACTGCATTTCTATCTTTATATACTTTGTTATTTTTATCTTATTGCATTTTTATATATTTCTATTATCTTCTGCACATATACTTGTGATATTATAATAGTTTCTATATTTTATGTAAATATATATATATATATATATATATATATAAAATCTTTTCTGTTAAGTATTATGGATCTATATCTTATTTTTATTTCCCCCATATTGTAATCTATATTCAACTAATTTGTTTTATAATTTCTGTAACTTAATGACCTATGTCTTTCAAAACTCAAAAAAAAAAAAATATTTGAAGAGAAATAGTGTATACAAATGATATAAATAAAGTGAGAAAAAATGTGTTATAAAGATTTCTCTGGTTTATGACATTGACTTATTACTCAATACATAAATTACACATTTCTCACTGTAGCTTATTTGCATATGAAATGACAAAGTGATGACAAACAGGAGATGCAAGAGGAACATTGAACCCCTTTGTGACGTTAGGACGTACTATGCCGTCCTGACTTTAAGTGCCTAAAATTCGTTAGGACGGCATAGTACGTCCTATATTAAACAGCGCCTCGTGGCTCCCCGCGATGAGCTGTTCTCGGATCCCGCTGCAGGCACTTGCAGCGGGATCCCACCCAGGGGAAATGGAGCCGGTGCTCAAAGCGAGCACCGGCAATGCCTCCGTGACGTCACACGTGACATCCGGAGGTCTCGCGATATTTTGGCAGGGACCCACAGGTCTATTAAGACCCTGATCGGGTCTCTGCCATAGTGTTCCTGGCTACCGATCACCTTGTGATCGGTGGCCAGGAACAATTTGTGACGTTTTGGTGCTTGCGTCGTTTGGGACGCAAGCACCTTGCGTCATGAAGGGGTTAAAGACATATGTATCTATTACTCTTGCAAGTCTGTTAACACAACATAAAGATCCCATTTTTTTATTCTGTTATAGTACCAATGACAGACAAAAAATAGAAACGCTCTCCCCCAAACTTGGTTTAATAGAAAATATTAAATTATCTATATGTATCTATTTTCTTGCAATTCTGCCAACACAACACACAGATCATGTTTTTCTTCTCTACATTCAAAACACAAAGAATGTTTAACATGAAAGAGTCACTTTAAAACTAACTTTTTGGACAGCGGAGTTTGAAGTATAGGAATCACCGAATTACCGTAGTGTGTCAGAGATGAAGTTAATCTATGCATCGCTAAATGCTTTAGTTTCATTTAGTTTCAGAGAAGTTACTTCCTTTGTTACATATCTTTAACTCTCCAAGAGAGCAAGAAAAGTTGGGGGGGGGGGGGGGGGAGAGAAAAAAAAAAAAGTAGAAAAAAGTTTTTCGTCCGGAAGATTGACACACACTACACTAACATCTGTCATGTGTGTCACACACATGCCAACTTCTAAACCTTTAACAAAGGGAAGCTAAACTGTATCAGGAGGTTTATATAGGACATCTGCTGAACAGACAGATGTTCATGTTGGCTACAGATATTTTTGTCCTTTTAAAAGACACAAAACTTACCATTAAAATCTAGGGTATAAAATGTAACAACAACAAAAAAAGCCATGTCAAGATCATTTGAAGAGATTTCAAAAAGACATGGTTAAACACAAATTAAATGATTCTTTGATCTTTGTATTGAGGGCACGTGAGCCCACGTACCAAAATGTATGTTGACAGGATCCTTACAAGTTTAGAGTAACCTCTTTGAATGAAGCCCAGCAGGAATTCGGTCCAGAGGCTGACTCTTTCAGGAGGGGGGGGGGGGGGGGGGTAGCTCTTATTGTACAGAACAGTGGGTCGTTGACCAGTTTGTTGGGGGTGGCAGATGGTGTCGTTTGTTATGTACGTTCCACTCTTTCTAAAGTTTAGGTTGTGGCTTGATTAGAGCTGAAGTAATGTGCGGTTGCACCTGTCCTGGCTTTTGTCTTTACTTTTAAAAAGAGAACAAACTTCTAAATGGAAACGTAGGTGACCTGAGATCAGACATAAGGCCACAAGGCACCCGATGCAATACACCAAAAGTTACCAAACAGTATTAATTAAACGTTTGGTTATTATTTCAGTTATAATAAGCAGATACAGATAGAATAGAGCGCAGATTGCCTTAAAACTGTCAAATAAAGGGTTGTGTGATACTGGATAGCAGTATCAGCAATAATATAGAGATTAGATGCCGTCGGTACCGCTAATAAGCACAAACTTCACACTTACAATGATCACGCAAGCACCTTACACGTGAGATAAAACAGGCACAAAACCTCACATTCAATTTGTGGCTTGGGATAACTGGATTTGTAAATAAATAAGAGATTTGTTAGCGGAGCTTGTGGAATGACTGTTCAGATATCATTTCCATACCGTTTTAATGGTCTTACAGG
This sequence comes from Pelodytes ibericus, assembly GCA_036172795.1. Classification (NCBI taxonomy): domain Eukaryota; kingdom Metazoa; phylum Chordata; class Amphibia; order Anura; family Pelodytidae; genus Pelodytes; species Pelodytes ibericus. The sequence continues at coordinate 202,653,498 of CM069860.1, forward strand.
ACAAGTGGGGACATTACTTAAATGCATTTGACGTGTAAGAAGCATACACTTGGTAAATGGCCTAAGTGCGGGATGACTGGTGTGGAGTGGGTCACAGACGTGTGCTTTGGTTTTGTTAAAAAGTCAAACTTCTGATGGAGGGGGAGGGAAGTTGACCTAGTGACGCTTGCTCTGTTCACAGACGGAAGCTGAGAAGTCTATGAAGGAATGAATGGCGCTGTTTTGATATCTCTCCCAGTAACCCCTCTAATATTAGGAAACAGCTGAGGCTTCACCGTTTCAATTTCTAAAAATTCACCTGAGAGGGGTCAAGTGAAGTTTGGGCTAAATGTGCCCGTCTAACTGAAGTATATAGAAACATCACCCCAGACTTTGAGGAGCAAAAATCATCTCTAGCTTCCCCCTTTAGTTCTAATTAGTCTCATATGGGTCAATGGCTTTTTATTTTTGGGGGTTTTAGCTCAATAGCACTTCATTTTTACTTGCACTGTGCTTACTGCACTATTCATTTTTTGAAGAAGCCGTCCTTTTGTTTGTTTCGTGTTTTGAACAGTGCGTATATCCATTGTGGAATACTGTACAAATTGTTTTGTGGAATAAATTAGAACATATTTCGGAAATTAAATTATTTTTGGGTCATGACTTAATGGCCGAGGACAAATGAGGGTGCTGAGGTTAGACAGGTTGAGAATCACTGTTATAATCTATATAGGTAGGGTGCCATTAAAATCAGCAATAGTGGTCCGCACACCTCTAACACAACGAACATTCACATGAGACGCTGCATGGAAGTAGGGATGCCATCTTTTCTTCAGAAAAATGCTGCCCATGCTATTGCCTCCACAGACGTCATTATACTTTGTTGCAATCGTACAGCAGAGTGGACTTTACGACATTCCAGGCAGCGGTCTCAATGCCACACCTCTGTTAATGTGGGTGGAGTCATGCAGCGATATAATCAGACTTGGCTGACCTGGACACGGAGTTGTTGGCATCGATGGCAGAGCACTTGCTTCCTGGATTACACCTCCTGTTAAGCCAGTGTAATATTTTAATAGATTATTGCACCAACTGTAGCTCTTCAGAATTGGTTTCATCCCAACGGTTGCAGATTTAATTCATGGTAATCCACTCTTTCTTTCTAGAGTCGATACGACGAGTACCATCAATTCGAGTAATAACATTCTCAGTCGCCAACTACAGTGTCCAAGAATTTGCGCTAAAAGAGCTTTGATAGCTATCCTGGAAGAGAGCTCTATAAGAATGATTATGTCACTCTGAAAAGCTCATGTGCAAACAGAGAGCTTGGAACGCATAGACGGGCTCAGACGGCAAAGTCAGAAAACGGCTGGAACATAACCGATTCAGTGGCATTTTTCTCAACTGTGCTGCATGGATACCTCGAAAATCATGTCAAATTAAGCTTCTAGTAATCCTAAAAGTAACAAAACAGAAGTATGTACTAAATGTTTGCGACAAAATCTGTTCTATATACAGATAGCCTTGTTCTGCTATTCCATGTGGAGTAGATGACTGCACTGGATCCTTTCCTCTTTCTCTCTTGTGGAGAAATGTCTCCGGGTTTACCATATGGGCAATAAAAAATACCAACCGGTGTTTGCCAGGCTTTGGCCTGATACATCACAGAGAAAGGTCAATGTGATTATAACGCTGCAGCAAATCGAATATTAAAGGTTATGTCGTTTGTTTCCACTTGGGAAAACGAGCCCCTCTTGTCCATATTATATATAATCTGTACAGACAAGTTTATCGTAAGCAGGGGTATAAAACTATGCAATATATAGCGCTTTCCACATTGCTCAAAATATACTTAAAGGGACTGTCTGGTACCCAAAATGCATCTTCCAAATATGTAATACATATTAATGTGCTTTCATTTTGTGTTGCTTAAAATTTAAAATACGGACAGTTAGATGAAATTGTGAAATTACAGCAGTTTGCAAGAAACCAGGACTGCCCACGCTAGCGGAGTAAAAATCAATTTCCTTTTTTTTTTTTTTGCTGCAGGAACCAGTGAATATATTGCCATTCGAATGAATTTCCCGTCTCTCTAGCGACGTCATCAGACAATGTGTTTCACTGTTAAGAGATCCTACTGTGTACAAGAGCAGGTCTATTACAGTCCACACAATGTATTCTATTCCAAAATCACAAGAAGTACCTAAAAAAAAAAAAAACTTTATATCCTCAGTGTCTAGATAAATCAGTGCTTCCGCACCTGTAGTAAACATGCAGAGTAATCACTGGGGAGGACTTGAGTCAAATATTAAAAAAGTGATTTATGCAGAATGCCTGCATCAAATAACACTGGAAAAAAGACCCTGTGCACTATACAAGCATCTTGCACCAAAGTGAGTTTGGGGACTAGACTGTCCCTTTAAATCTGGGGAAAAAAAAAAATTATTTTCTTAATAACAATTCAATTTTATCACAAAAATTAGAGATGGATATTTTTTATTTTGATTAAATATATATATATATATATATATATATATATATATATATATATATATATTATTTTTTTTTTACATGCTAAACTCTATTATAACATTTTCCATCCCGCAGCCATGATGTTACCATCCGGAACAAAAACCATCAGACGTAAATCACGTCAAATGGACCCTTGATGGCGATTTTACAGTTCTCCGAGGTCAAGGTTGCCTGTTCCTGTCAGAAACCACAGGTGTTTTTCTTTCATCAGCGTTTCTGCAGTCTGCTGGCTTTATTGAATAAAAGGGGGTTAAAAAAAAAAGAAAAGAAAAAGGAAACTGAAGTACAGCCTTTAATAATGGAAGAGCTGCTCTGCGGTGTTAGGGATGCATGGCAGGAATGGCTGCAAGGAAGTGTTCTGCAAATATTAATGTTATTACACTATTACCTTTCCAATTTAAGGTGATCTATAAAAAGAATCCAGCATGTAAAAATTATAGAGAAGAAAATTCAATTCAGACAGGTTTTTTGCAATAGTCCAGTGCTTGTCAACCCTGGGAGGGGGGGAAAGTGTGACATCTCCATGGGGTGCATGAGTACTCCAGGCATTTTTACTTTCATTTACAGGACTCTAGTAGTTTAACGTTGACAATAATTTGTCAGCGACATCTACAAATTTTGCGGCATCCAATAAGTAGGACTTGAGAGGTGGGCAGAACTGTCGCTGTAGCATAGCCAGTTTCGTAGGAGGTAGACTTGGTCTCATCAGGATTTCCTCAACACTTCCGGTTTCTTTTTCTTTCTGCTACAGCACTTACTGAAAATATTTTGTTTGAACACAGCAGGTGGAACAGCCACATTATGGGGATACAGTACATCATCATTGGTTCTTAATGGGTTAAATAAATCACTGACTGTGTAGGAGAGATAGACACTGTCTTGAACATTGCGTCTATTTTACTTTTGCCCAAAAAAAAATGCACACGTTCTAACTACATGCATGGCAAAGACGCTTGGGCAATAGGACCACCCCTAGGATGTACTTGGAAATAAGTATGCAGGATTTGTACTGTAAATATCGTGTGCTATTAACCCCTTCACGACTGATGGTGCTTTGGTCCTTAACACCATTAGCGTCTCCAATTGGCCTCATCTAACATCGCGGGGGGCCCCAATGAGCTGTTTAGTGTTGGACGTTCCATGCCGTCCTACTAGAATCTTGGCACTAAAAAGTAGGACGGCGTGGAAAGTCCTACAGAGACGGGAAGGGGTTAATATAGCACGGGAGCCCAGCTGATATTTTTTTAGGCAAGATGAATGGCGTGCAACTTGACCACACGCAGCAGAGTACACAATATGGCGGTGTTACGTATGCCGCACAGCATTCACATTTCAATTTAAAAAGGACTTTGGTGGAACAAACTCAAATTGCTCTCGGAATTACTAAAAATAAAAAAACACTTGGCCACCTGCTTTGGGAAGGGATTGCAGCTTTTAAGCTAGAACGGTGTCGAGCCCCAAGCAAAAAAACCAAAAAACCTACTGCCGGACGTGTTGGCGATTGGCAGGATTTGTCGAATATTTCGATGCATTGAGACTAGACGCAGGGTTTCTTCTCAGTATTTGTTCTTGGTGCATTTAAGGCACATTGTATGGTAATAGAGACGTTTTGATACATTACTTGTGATAATGGATTGTCAGGCAGGACACATGGTCAGTCAGGAATCATTTGTCAACAAACACACTTTCAATCATTACTTCAGCAATGAGGCTTGAAATTACTATATATCCCTTTCGACACGCTTCCAATTAACACTAATTCTTCCACCTCAATAAAGAAAAATGAACGTGTCACATGCTAATTTGGCCCCTTGTTTGTCCTCTGCTGTGGAGTTCTTCAATGTTGTTATTTGTTCTTTTTTCACCACCACCAACTGATATTTCCAATCCCAACAAAGAAGACCGATATGGACGACAAACAAGACTTCAAATAAACTGCTAGTGCACTAGTGATCGAGCATTGTTACAATGGACACGTTGGTAGACGCGTAATCTATAGGAATATCCCCAAATCAGTCTTTATTTATGGTTTTCCTTTCTTTTGTTGAATTCCATGTTCTCAAAAGCAGCTTTTGTGTATTTTAACAAGAACAGACCGATACATGAGGTAGAGAGCCCTGCTCGCAAGCTTACAATCTAGAGGAAAACACTGAAACATGAGGTAAAGAGCTCTGCTCGCAAGCTTACAATCTAGAGGAACACACTGAAACATGAGGTAAAGAGCTCTGCTCGCAAGCTTACAATCTAGAGGAACAGACTGATACATGAGGTAAAGAGCCCTGCTTGCAAGCTTACAATCTAGAGGAACACACTGAAACATGAGGTAAAGAGCTCTGCTCGCAAGCTTACAATCTAGAGGAACACACTGAAACATGAGGTAAAGAGCTCTGCTCGCAAGCTTACAATCTAGAGGAACAGACTGATACATGAGGTAAAGAGCCCTGCTTGCAAGCTTACAATCTAGAGGAACACACTGAAACATGAGGTAAAGAGCTCTGCTCGCAAGCTTACAATCTAGAGGAACAGACTGATACATGAGGTAGAGAGCCCTGCTTGCAAGCTTACAATCTAGAGGAAAACACTGAAACATGAGGTAAAGAGCTCTGCTCGCAAGCTTACAATCTAGAGGAACACACTGAAACATGAGGTAAAGAGCTCTGCTCGCAAGCTTACAATCTAGAGGAACAGACTGATACATGAGGTAGAGAGCCCTGCTTACAATCTAGAGGAACAGACTGATACATGAGGTAGAGAGCCCGGCTCGCAAGCTTACAATCTAGAGGAACAGACTGATACATGAGGTAGAGAGCCCGGCTTGCAAGCTAACAATCTAGAGGAACCGACTGATACATGAGGTATCCTCCTGGTAAGTCCAGCAATGTGGGTGCAGGGGAAAGAAATAAAAACAATTATTATATATATATTTTTTTCAGTAACCTTTTTATGACAAGTGTAAAAAGTTTAAATTATAATATTTTTTTTTTCTTTGGCCCAGGAAAATGTGTAAAAATATACAATGTGGCCATTGTACTGAATGTTTGGAGAACCCTGGCCAGGAAAGAGGCAGTCCTTAAATACACGTTGGCACAGCCCCTTTAATGACATTGCAGTCAGCAGTGTCTGAGTCTAAATAGCGAGAACATCAAGGTAGGATCCGCTGGGAGCTATTGAAGGCAGGAACACATACGGGGAGACACATTGTGCTCGGAGGTTCGAGATGCCAGGCGCACCTCCTGCAAGTGAGTGTCCTGGCCACGTGGAGACATGGCAGCATGAGCGGCGCTTGGGACACAACACAGATACAATTGTTTAGAATGTTATCTGTATGCAGCCAATCGAATGAAGAACCCCACTCTGCTTATCTGCCATTGGCTGCACAGTGTTCTAATTTGTTTATAACATTGGCATCATTATGACACATTATTCTATTCCCGAGATTCTACTACGGATTCTAGCGATAGTTCACTCATTTGTCTGACTTCTTCGTACTATACAGAGCACAGTGCGGACAGGGGATACCGCTTTCTCAATTTTTTTCATGGATTTCCAAGGACACAATGTCCAGGCTATCCGGGATGACAATATAAAGCTTATGACGGAGAACGGAGAGTTGAAAAAGAGGATGGCTCTCATGCAGGAAAACCTGGAGATGCGCTGTGCGCTGCTAGACCATGAGAATAACATTCAGACATTGTTACAACCTGCCCCCTGCCTGATACAAACGCCCAGCAAATGTGTGGCCCCCACTCGTACAGAAATCAAGTTACGTGGTCCCTGCGGAGAAGCTAAGTATGGAGGGTCTAAGGACCATTCTGGAAAATATAACATCAAATCTGGACGCGAGCATGGAAGACGTCGTTCTAAAAGTTCCTCGCGCAGTGACTCCTCTGGATATGGATGTCACCGCAACTCCTCGGATTCAAGCACAGGGCAGAACACCACAGGTAGAGAAGGGTTTGGCAGAAATGAGCAAAATGCATGACATATAGATCACATCACTATGCCCCAAGAGTTGCACAACAATGGAATTGTGTTTAATTCAAAGATTGCACAAAGTGTAGGCATTTTAACAAGAAACACGTTGTTTGGAATCTTGGGTCAGATATTCCCTCTTTTGACCCAAGATGCTACCCAACAGGCCTGCCCCCTTACAGTGCTATAAAGAGCAAAGCTTCTAAACAACATGTCTGCCGACTGATAGAGCAATTTGAGGCCTGAATTGTAAAAACAAAGATGACTTCATACGGTACTTTTTGAGTTTTATGAGCTAAAGTTGTAAAATATTTGTAAAAAAGTCAGGAAATTCTTTAAAGCAAAGCAATAATTTTAAAAAGGGTTCTGATTGCTCACATATTTCGTGAAGGGTTAATTATAGGAAGAAAATGGTATTCATCTCTTTAGAACTCTTTATTAATGCCCCTTTTATAATCTAGGTATTAGAACATTCTAGAACGTAACAGACTGTACCATTAGGATATTGGGTGGGTTTGTCTGCATAGCAAAAGCATGCAGCGGGACATACTAACTTGTTCGCTTGAGGAAAGGCTACAATTGGCTGTGGGTATTTAAAATGGTGAAAAATAAGGTGCTTTATTATCTTTAAAAATTATGCATACAGATGAGATGAATAACATCCATGGACTGGTAAGTCAAAACGCAGGGGGAGGACCACCTGACGCGTTTCGCATGTTGCCACGCTTACTCATAGGTATGTTACAAGTGGACACACAAAACTTAAATATGAGTGATCAACCAATGATTGACAAGTGTGTTAATTGTGTATTGGGTGAACCTGTGCAGAAAGACCAACAAATCAAATAAAGAGGAAGACAGAGAAAAAAAAAACACAAATAGATCAATGAATAAAATATGGCAAAATATGAAATATCTGAAATGAGTGGGAAAATAGAGAGAGATGTGTGTGAAAAAGAGAGTAAAAAATGTGAGTAAAAGAGAGAAAAAAAAAAACCTAACAACTATACAAGAGAAGGCAGGTGTAAAATGAGTGTAAAAGCGTGTAAAGGCAAGTGTGAGAATGTAGAATATGTGTAGAAGTGTAAAGTATGTGAGGGGAAAAAGAGAAAAAAAAATAAACACAAATAGATCAATGAATAAAATATGGCAAAATATGAAATATCTATATTCTAGATATTTCCTATTTTGCAAATATTTTTTTCATCTTTCTCTTTTTCCCCTCACATACTTTACACTTCTACACATATTCTACATTCTCACACTTGCCTTTACACGCTTTTACACTCATTATACACCTGCCTTCTTTTGTATAGTTGTTAGTTTTTTTTTTTTCTCTTTTACTCACATTTTTTACTCTCTCTTTTTCACACACATCTCTCTCTATTTTCCCACTCATTTCAGATATTTCATATTTTGCCATATTTTATTCATTGATCTATTTGTGTGTTTTTTTTCTCTGTCTTCTTCTTTATTTGATTTGTTGGTCTTTCTGCACAGGTTCACCCAATACACAATTAACACACTTGTCACTCATTGGTTGATCACTCATATTTAAGTTTTGTGTGTCCACTTGTAACATACCTATGACTAAGCGTGGCAACACGCGAAACGCGTCAGGTGGTCCTCCCCCTGCGTTTTGACTTACCAGTCCATGGATGGTATTCATCTAATTTGTATGCATAATTTTTAAAGATAATAAAGCACCTTATTTTTCACCATCCTGGAGCGTGGAGTGCACACCTTGTTGCTACTTCTGTGTCTACATATTGCGTCTGTTCAGCGCTGTGGAAGAACCCACCCTTCATGTGCTGGATTGTGTGGAGTGGAGCTGGATTGTGAGCCTTTTTTCTTCAAATTACCATTTGGGTATTTAATATGGTCTTTTTTTTTTTTTTTTTTTTTTTTTTTTTTTTAGAAGCTTGTAAAATGGTGGAAAGTTTCTCCAAACTTCATCTTCAGGAAGCAGAACGCAAAGAGCATCATCGACATCACCCCATCATGAAGATGATGGCGGGAGGTTATAAAACACAGAACAACATTTAAATAAAAGTATTTAACAGTTATAAAGAAAATCTATAAATGTATGGAGAACAAATGTCTGAAATCTTTATTGTGGAAAAATACTAAGAGCCCAGACACGTGGCCCAAACGTGGAACTCAGACAACTCCCTAAAAGTTAAATCTATTAGGCATTACACCAGAGACACAGCGGGAGATTAGGGAGATTAATGTGCGGCTGCGAAGGTGGTGTAAGTAAGAGGGATTTGGGTTCTTGGAGCAATGGGCAGACTTTGCAGTTGGCTACAGACTCTATGGACGGGATGGACTGCACCTCAATGATGAGGGGGCTGCAGTATAAGGGGAGAGGATGGCTAGAGGGTTAGATGAGCTTTTAAATAGGCTCTAGGGAGGGCAGGTTCAAGATCAAAATGAAGCTATGGAAGCTAGAGTAGATTGGAAGGTGGGTCTAGCTATGGGAAATGAGAAGGAAAGCTCATAGGGAGGTACATACAATTAAATGCCCCGGCTGCCCAAATCTCCCTGGTGGGTAGTGGGGGCAGCCGGAGGATGTCTACAACACACGCACAGAAATCCTCTGCTGCTGCCCGGTACTTCCGCCGGGACTTTTATGATGAAGCTGGAAGGTCACATGACCCCCCGGCTTCCGTCATAGGAGTACGGTATTTGGATTGAAAATTGGCTAAAAGATAGAATGCAGAGGGTTGTTGTAAATGGAAAATCCTCAAAGTGGACCAGGATATCAGGTCTCTGTTTTAGGCCCTCTTCTTTTTAATTTGTTTATTAATGAGCTCCCAAGTTGTGTTGAGAGCCATGTCTCAGTGTTTGCTGATGACACAAAATTAGGTAAGGTAATACAAACTAACCTTGATGTTTGTTCTTTACAGGAAGATTTGGACAGTGGGGGGGACTGGGCAATTAAGTGGCAAATCAGGTTCAATATAGACAAATGTAAAGTTATGTATTATGGGAAAAATAATAAAGCAACATACACTTTAAATGGTATTTGCCTTGGAAAAACTACTAATGAAAAAGGATTTAGGAATAATTGTAGATGACAGATATGGCAACAGTGTTCAATGCCGGTCAGCAGTTGCAAGGGCCAATAAGATATTGGCATATAAATAATCATCTTGCCTCTTTACAAGTCAATGGTAAGACCTCACCTTGAATATGCAGTACAATTCTGGGCACCAGTCATTAAAAAAGGATATTATGAAACTTGAAAAAGTGCAAAAAAGTGCAAAAGAGGTATACAAAATAATAATACGATCTTAGTTACTGTGAGAGACTTAAAAAATTGCATTTATATACGTTAGAAAAAAGGTGTCTCAGACGGGATATGATAACATTATATAAATATGTACAGGGACAATATAAAGAGCTCTCCAGTGACCTGTTCATTAACAGAAATGTCCAAAGAACAAGAGGTCACCCCCTCAAACTGGAAGAGCAAAGATTTCATAGACAGCAAAGGAAGGGATTCTTTACGGTAAGTACAATTAAGTTATGGAACTCACTGCCTAGAGAGGTAGTGCTATCAACCACAATAGATGCATTTAAACATGGTCTGGATGGGTTTTTTTTTTTCCAGAAAAGCAGAACATACAGGGCTACTAATAATAGAATAAGCATTAATAATAGAGCTTATTGATCCAAGGAGAAATCTGATTGCCCCTTGGAGTCAAGAAGGAAGTTTTCCCCCTAGGAGGCAAAATTCAAAATAGCTTCCTTAGGGATTTTTGCCTTCTTTTGGATCAAAAGCTGGAATGATAGGTAGAAGGGTTGAACTTGATGGACTTGTGTCTTTTTTCAACCTCAATTACTATGTTACGAGGGCCACCATCAGACACCAGGCATTGGGTGTCTTAAAAAAACAAAAAAACAAAAAAAAACACACACCAGGCACTGGGTGGAAGGGAGGGGAGACAAGATAGTATCACATTGCACGTGTAACTGTTTGTGAATGTGTGGCTGCATGTGCATGTGTACATTTGGCTGCATCTGACATTGCATGTGTGAGTACATACATGTGCCTGCATTTGTATGTGACACTGTGTTAATGTGTGTGTAAATACTTGAGGGTAGGATCAGCAAGGGGCAGCAAAATAAGTGTTTGCCTAGGGCGGCAAAAAGTCTTGCACCGGCCCTGGATGTGTGTGTGTGTGTGTGTATATATATATATATATATATATATATATATATATATATATATATATATATATATATATATATATATACACACACACACACACACACACACTGGTCTAGCACAGTGTTTCTCAAATCTGTCCTCAGGATCCCCCCAACGGTCCAGGATTTAGGGATTACCCAGTTGTATTTAAATAAGAATATGTAGAACAACTGGTATGGTTGCTTAATGGTTAGGGAACCACACCAGGTGTACATATTCTTAATTAAATACAACTGGGTAATCCCTAAATCCTGGACCGTTGGGGGGATCCTGAGGACAGGTTTGAGAAACATTGGGCTAGCAGGTAAGAAGATTTTACAGGTATAGGAATGCAGTCAAAGTGTATTCTCCCCAGTGCCAAGAGAATGCAATTGCCCTTTACCAGACTGTGATTTATAGGCCATTTAATGTTAGCAGGTGCAAGATGTTAAAGGCATGTTGCATCTACCAGATATACTACTTGTAAAGGTGCAGCCGTCATAGAATTAATACTATTAACTCGTTAAAAAAAATCCTGATTTGAGCAAAACCAGAAACCTGACCTTCGAGTAAAACGGCAGTAAAACATTTTATTACATAATTAAGCTTTTCCCTTGGTGGTTATCATTGATGTTCGGAAAGTATCAGTAATACTAAAAAGCACTTCCTGATATAAATAGTTTGAGTAATTGATCAATTTTTCTGCTGAAATTAGGTGCTGTGAGGAAAAACGGACAACTGGGGGAAAAAAAAAAATAATAAAGTATAATATTCCACAGGACTAAATTTACAATGTTCTTTTAGCTTTGCCCAATTAATGTACATAGCCCTCTTTTTCAACATACTGGAGTATCTCCAAAAATGAATTTCTTCTGCCTTATGTATCACAACTATAGGAGATGATTTCCAACAGCTTGCAGCTTTGACCAAATCGAAAGCCCCATGTGTTAAATACAGTACGGTGGCAGAGTATACAAGAAGTGTGCGTGACAAGGTCACCTCCATTAAATAAAATAGAGAAATAAGAAAACCAACCAAAATACACAAAGCTAGATTCAACAAAATAGACTTCTATAGCAAAGTCATTTATTACAGAAAACAGATAATATATAGTCTCAACTATATAAATATTTAAAACTTTGACAGACTCCAAAACCCCCTCCACTTCTCCGATCTACCAACATCGTCGTCAAAATACGTGGAATGACATCAAGTAGTCTACTTTCCCGTAACCGCCTTTTTTCCCACTGGCTGAAAATTGAAATACATTAATTTTTAAAAAGGATTAATGGGAAAGGGATCCTTTTAACAAAATGATGTGGATAAAGGAAAGTGTTTGTTGAACCTTAAGTTAGACTGAAGAAATTCTTGTTGACCACTGTACACCAGTCATTCCCCGCACAGACGATCAATAGATATTAGCTTTAGAAAACGCCGGTTATAGCAAAAAGCCGCCTCGTATTCGAAGACGGTCGGGTAAAGACTGAAATTGTCTCAATCAGGCCTTTTTTTTTTCTCCCTTCTGTCTGTATCCCATCTGTTGTGTTTCTTTTAAGACTATTCATTTAAAAATAAATGTAATTAGTTTGAATTGATTCTGCACTACATTTGGGTAGCTGGATCTTCTTCTCAGAATAAGTTAGCCTTTTACAGCCACAAAATGGAAAGATACTCTGTTGTGTTGAGTGTTTTTTTGTGTTTAAAAATAAGAAAAAATGAAATGGATATCGTATCTTTTCAGTAAGAATGACACTGTAGACCAAGCACTACTGGTAGATAGGCAAGTCCTATATTCCTTACTTTAGAAACAGGTTGTTAATAGGCCTAGCGTGTACTTGGAGTATTGTACGGGGTGCATTGCCCCTCTAATTTTAAACTATGTCCTCTAGTTGTGGTAGTTTTTCTTCTTTTAAATATACTCTCTTCCTTTACTGTGTTGAATCCCTTCATGTATTTAAATGTCTCTATCATATCCCCCCTGTTATATCTTTCCTCCAAGCTATACATGTTAAGATGCTTTAACCTTTCCTGGTAAGTTTTATCCTTCATCCCATGAACCGGTTTAGTAGCCCTTCTCTGAACTCTCACCAAAGTATCAATATCCTTCTGGAGATCCAGTACTGCGTACAATACTCCAAGTGAGGTCTCACCAGTGCTCTGTACAGTGGCATGAGCACTTCCCTCTTTCTACTGCTAATACCTCTCCCTATACAACCAAGCATTCTGCTAATACCCCTCCCTATGTAACCAAGCATTCTGCTAATACCTCTCACTATGTAACCAAGCATTCTGCTAATACCTCTCCCTATGCAACCAAGCATTCTGCTAATACCTCTCCCTATACAACCAAGCATTCTGCTAATACCTCTCCCTATGTAACCAAGCATTCTGCTAATACCTCTCCCTATGTAACCAAGCATTCTGCTAGTACTCTCCCTATGTAACCAAGCATTCTGCTAATACCTCTCCCTACGCAACCAAGCATTCTGCTAATACCTCTCCCTATGCAACCAAGCATTCTGCTAGCATTTCCTGTTGCTCTATTGTATTGCCTACCTCCCTTTAAGTCCTCTGAAATTATTACTATTATTATTAAACCCAGTATTTGTATCTGTATAGTGCATTGAATTTTAATAACACTAATGCTCCATGAGCTGGAGACTATATTTTGGAGCCACGGAATTGGTCAGTGACTGCTTACATTTTGACAGGGTAGCACCTGAGAATCTTTAAGTGTGTCCATAGCAGACACTCAATAGTTAGTATATTTTCCTAGTGGAGGGAGGACATTTTTCTTATCCACTGCCTGGGGGTAACGCTATCAGTAACAAAATGGGATCAATATGAACTATTACTCAACCTTCTTCCGACTGCCAGCTCGTTTCGACAGTCCCTTTGGTGCCAAAATACATTCTGGAATTTTTAGAGAAGGAAAGCCAACGAGTGATATAGATATACTAGGTACCTGTATACCCTGTACCCATGCAGGGCTTCATTAAAATTACTGTTCCCCTGTATACTGCCTAAGAACAAAGAAGATTGTCAGTCTAGGGTTGAGCGTATTTGGCTTTTTTTCCCACGTTTTTGGAATCATATAATAGATCATTTCATAATAATGTCATAATACAGTAGTATTTAATATGATAATCACCGTTGGACCCAGTTGGAGCATTATCAGTCTCTGAAGCTCTGATGTACCATGATATCGCATCATATCGGGCTTAGCGAGGATAGCATGGGTGAGCTGGGATGGGGGGTGGGATGGAGAAGGCAAAGGAATTGGACCAGACAGAAGCAAAGAAATGGAACAGTGGAGCTTTGATTGGAAACATTCATTACCTAAAGAATGCTGGAGGTGACCCGCCAACATATCGTTTGATGAACGCCAGAGAGCGGACACCTCAGAGGAAACGCAGTAATGTAGAAGTGTATTCATATTATATGATGCACCCCGGAGATAGAGAATGTGTGGCCAGATCCGAACCAGTCCATCTAGTCTGCCAAGATTACTACTTGCTGTAAAGTTCTCATTCCTCATATGGTTTTATCTTATGTTCACTATACCCTTATTCTTTAACGGACTCCACATCCCAAATATGGTTTATACGGCAAGTGTAGAGAATAAAAAAAAGAAAAAGAAAATGGGATTACAATATGTTTGTTGCGTCTCCTGTTTATGACATCACCAAGTATGGGGATGTCCAAGATTTGTCTGAAGTGGGCTGCACGCTCAGAAATGCATGTATGTTTGGGTAGCATTAAACATTTTCTATTTACACTAAAAAGGAGAAAATAAATCGTGTTAGCTATAGAAAAAGGCTTGGTTATTTAAAAGAAATTAAAAAAAACTTTAGTAAATGAAAACAACATTTATAGGGCTAATGAGAAGATGGGTAATTAAATCAGGCGCCTGGTTTGCACATTGGATGACTTGATTTGCAAATAACACATTTCCAATTGAAAGTAGTTCATTTGCATATCAGGCAAATTATGATGTCACCACAGGAACATTTAAAACCTCTTTTTCGCTAAATTTATGCCTCTTGATCTATGCATTTCTGCTAACACAATGTACAGATCGTTTTTGAAAACATTTCTATTTTTTGCATTCCTGTATTAACAATGTTTAGGTGATAGAAGTGCCGAAGTAAATTACATCACAGGGTATGTTATATATCTACCGGGCTTCTTGTTAATGCAGGGATTTGTTTTACGCATTACTTATCGCTATATCCAATGCCGAAACTCCTGATGAAGCTGGCACTGTAATTACCTGGCGAAACGCGTAGAGGAAGCGTTTTTATGGGACTTTATTGGATTTCTATGCCAGGGACTTCTTGTGGACTTCACTGTTGATTTCTTTCACGTTTGGGCTCTTTTTTTCCCTGTGAATATTGTATATTCACTTCCGTATGCAGCTAATAATACACAGATGATACTGCACTATTTTTATTTATTTTTAATATCTACAGAGTAAAGAATTGTAAGCAGATCTTCACAGTGATCCACGTCTTATTTCATTTGAGACACTTTTACAACAGAAGTATGCGAGTGGTTCAACAGAACTTTATTTTATCCATTTCTATTCAGACGTATTGCACTATTATAGGCTTCTTTTCGTTTTGCCTATCCTGCTTTTACATGGACATTTTATACAAAGCACTGTGAGGAGTGCTAATAAGAGGCAGAGTTTATCCATAAAAGGGTATTTATTGTCATTTTTTATTTTTGGGGGGGTGACACACTTAGCTTTCTTTTATTCCAATATATCTTATTGCCCTAGATCAATATCACAGTCCATGACAAATAGATATTAAACGTCACATATGGCTTTACATATGTTGAAACACAAAAACAGTAACTGGCCTGGGGCTCCAATTACATTAAAATGTGGGGTCTAAGATACATGTTATTCGTACTATGACATGCCAAAGCCATTTTACGAGTTTTCAAGAGAGATGTAATTTTGGCACAATCCACATTGGTATTATCCAATCACTAGAATAAAATGGAAAAGGACCCCCCAAAAAAACAAAACAAAAATCCCCCCTCCAACAATGTATGCTTACACGTATCTATCCAGAAAGAGTTCTCCATTACAGCAGAAAGAAAAAGAGAAAACAATACAAATAATGATGGCTTTGCAATTGTCTAGGGAGATCATTAGACTCGAAGAAGTTTCAGTTTCCCAAAGGAAAAGTATTAAATCCTTTTAAGGGAAAAGAGCTGGTTATGGACATTTCAGCGGGAAGGGAGCAATGTATTCGAAAATGGCGATGCAGACGACTGTATCAACAGGAAGCAGGGCCACCATCAGAAATTTGGGGGCCCCTAGCTCATCACTCTCAATCACACATGCCCTGCTATTGCACCCCACCCCTGATAGCGAACCCTGACAGGATGAAATGGACAATGGCCACCTTTAGTATAGAGCTTTAACTACAATGTTCAAAATATCCATTTCAGATGGAATGGGAAGGTTAACACATTTAATTGACATCTAAGCAAAATTTCAAATGGCCAAAGAGGGACCATTGTATTTTAGGTGAATTTTGGAATAATAATAATGCATTATATTTAAAAAAAAAAAAATATATATATTACTACATTTTAAAAACACACGCTTTGGAGCGCTGCGATTTTTAAGGACCTATAAAATAAGCCTAGGAAGAAAGAGGGGGATTTGGAGTATGGTTTAAGGTTATAACATGATAAAACTTAAAATACACTTGAATTTTTGCATCAGGTCTGCAATATATAAATGTGCACAATCATAACAAGGGTATATGGAGTAGGAAATATAGATACAAATGTTAAATTGTATTTTTAAAAAGTGTGTGTATATTTATTGACAGCCTTACCTGCTGTGATATCATCGTCTACAAGATCATGCTCTTCCTCTTGAACTTTGACCTCTGACCCCACCGAGTCAGGACTCGCGCTGCCAGTCTGAATAGATTCTGCCGTCACCCCGGCTGCAACAAATTAAATAAGGCATAAATAGAATGAGCCAAATTATGAAATACAGGAGATTATCAAGACACATAAAATCCCTTTCTCGTTTCGGTGTAGCATTCCTCATTAAGCATGCATGGTTATTTTTGCATAACTAAGCATACAACTAGGGTAGCTACCATTTATTGGCTAAGTCTTTGACACCAGAGAATGCATACTGCGCTACCGCACTCCCAAACCACATCAACGGGTGTTGGAGGAGATGGGAGGTATGGCCACCCCCTATTGGCTCTCAAGAGATGCCGCGAATACTTATTTCAAAACAAAATGAAAACATGTCATCATGAGAGGATCAATCCCCTGGAGTAAGCCTGCAAAATGTAAGACTTGGCTGTAACTACTGTAAAAATGAAGGAAAAAAATGATTTAATTAATAAAGCCTATACTCGAGGGTCAGCTTTCAAAAGCCACTTCATTATTTTTATCCTAGTGATCCTTTAACCTAAATCCTTGTTACACAACCAGATTTTTTCCCTTTCAAGTTGTTTACCCATCCAATAAATAATCCTTCGTTTATAAATCATGATCCCAACACAAATAATCCGCGGAGCCAAATAATAATAAATACGAGTGTTTGCCCTTTCATTTTTAAACCAATGACCTCCGTGCAGTAGAAATGCACGGTCAGATGAGGAGGAATATAGTAGACCTCTTCCTGGATTGCAGCTGTTACTCATACATACTTAATACAGATTACGTCTGGAGCTTTTGCACACTAGACGTGGCACAATGGAAGGAATGCTCAACAAATGGAACGGCGTGGACATTATATACGGTGCTGTGTGATCTATGCCAAGCACTTGGGAAGAGAGAGAAAGAAATATATCCTGTAATGGTTAACAACAAATAAATGAAAAATCCATTGGATTTTGCCTGACTAAAAGAAGCAGAGCATACATCTAAGTCCTGCAGCCATTACATTAGCATAAAATTATTATTAATACAGCACTGGGTGTCTGAAAGTGGGCAAACATAAATCATAAATCCAGATTAAACACATTAGGCAGAAACAAGCTGGTTAGAGGAGATGTTTGCTGGTAAATGGGATTCTTGGAAACAACACACACAATATACAGTTTACAAATGGGATGAAGGGGGTTGGGATTGCTTTATTAAAGGGACTCTAAAAGGGACTCTATTAAAGGGTCACCTAAGCTATGTTTATACAACACATGTAGAGAATATATATATATATATATATATATATATATATATACATACATACATACATACATACATACACACACACACACTTGTACGTTGTAGTAGAATTTCAAGCAAATGCATGTATTAACAGGAAATGTTTGGTGTTTGTCTGTTTGTGACATCATCTTGTGACTTGATTTTCCAATGAAGTTAATTTGGATAGTAAACCGCAAGGTGAGGTCACAGTGCTATACGGACTAACTTTGTTTCTGAGTTTCTAAATACATTTTGGTTCTAGAAGTGAAAGGATCATTGCTGACAACATGAACCTTTCTGGTCCTCCCCATCCGCAAATTCTCTCTTTTACGTGGTTAAATAGTTTGTGTAAAGTACCCTACTTTATAGAAATAATTTACAGTATCCAGAAATTAGACGGTCTTCATTGCTTTTGTCTTGTCACAAGACAAGAATTCCTATGTCTGTTTGTCAATGTTCTACTTTGCTGGACAATGGTTGTTTTACCATGTCTGAGGTGTTTGTGTTTAGCTGAAATTTTCCTCCCCCTTAACTGTACCCACACAAATTAATTATAGTATTTGTAATAATAAGTAGGGTTTTCTTTATATCATTATTATATCATAACATATTATAAAAAAAAAAAAAAAATATATATATATATATATATATATATATATATGGTGGAAAATTAAATTGGGGGAGGAAAAAAAAAATCACTGTTTCCAACTTTAACTTGAAAAATATTTTACACATTTACAGGGAGTACTCTGTATTTTACTTATTTTTGGAGATTATAAGGCAATTAGTAAAAGTAGCGCATTTTAACTATTAAAAAGATGTGTGATGTCGCCTGTTTACGACATCACCATGTGACTTGAGATGCAAACTACACATTTTCCCATTTAAAATCACACACTGCATTTACATATCAAGCCACAGGAGACCGCACAGACACCTGCAAAACACAAATGGATGCGTTTCCTTGAATGTGGAGAAGAATAATTCTGCTAAAACTATTTTTTAGATTATAAACCACGTTTAGGTGACATGTTATTGAAAATGGCCACCCGCAGTTTGGTAAGCATTTCTACTTTAATAATACCAATGAATGTCTTTGGAGAAGGTACACAATTCCATGCGTGCCATAACTACACAACAACGGATTGCTTGGAGATTCCCGCACTGTTATTAAGACCTCATATCTTGGTTTTAAGGGAATTAATACTAGCTAGAATTCAATTAAAGTCCAGACCAACACTTCAGTGCAATTTCCTAAGCTATCAAAGCCTCTCTCGTTTCAAGGCATCTTCAATTAGGAAACCAACACATACGTTAACCCCTTTCTGTAAACAGGTGTTTTAGTCAATGTAGGCCTGTCGCCCCAAGTAACCACTTCTTGTCATTCACTAGAGCACAATAACAGCCTCTCCATAAAAACTGCTTAAACAGGTATAAGCATGGTCAATATACTACCAAACTCTCCAGTCTCTCTGCCACTCACTTCTGTAGAATCTCCAGATCTCTCTCCCTGCTGATCTTCCAAGAGATTCTTTTTAAAGAAGCTCTACTACACCTCACAATGATCTGTTAACCTACCCTCGCCTAACAAATGCTCTCCATCTTTCCAAACACCTTATGGATTTGTTGCCCCACATCCTCTCAAGACTGTCGACATGCTAGTTGGTCACTTTCTACTCTATAGGCAGGGGAGGGCTTGCAAGAGGTGCAAAACCAGCAATTGATAGAACTCAACAGAGGATGGCTACGGACTTGATCTGTCTGGCTCTTAAAGTCTTCAAAACATTGTAAAGACCAGAACATTCATATAACGTTATGGGTCTGCAAGTGGTTAGTGTAGAATCAGAGAAGCTGGTTCTGCGTCTCCCGTCAAAATGCACGGCTCTCTGGGAGAGCTCTGTGAAGGAGGGAGAAGCATTATAGGGAATGCCCTCTTTCTACGAAAACATTTGAAGTCCAAATGACCTGCATCTTGAACCCACAATATAATAATATTTTGCAGCCATCAACCCACCCGATGACCTTAAAAAAAAAAAATCAAAATATTTTTACAAAATAAGCAAAAAAACAAAAACAAAATAAAAACACCTCTTGCTCTGTATTCGATATTAACCCAAACCGCAGACAAAACTGTACAGTCTCCGATTCCACTCCAGAGAATATCCCTAATGATTATCTGTATTGTGGTCTTTTAAAAATGACTCCTGTCATTACCCTGATCAATGAAACTCCAGATATGTTTCATCACCCGTTCCTCCAGATAACTTAAAAGCTGGATTGGGCGATAATTTATTTATTTATTTTTTAATTTCTGGCAGGAATAGAAACAATTTAACACTGTGTATAACAATGACTAATGACATTGAGCCTTGGGATTTTACAAAAAGCTTATCTCTTTTGTTTATTACGTCCTCCTCGGCCGAGACTGTAAAACGGTACCGACGACATGGGGGAAAGGAGCCAACAATACTTCCGAAATCGTTGCATTTTTCGTAGAACAGCGAGAACGAGGCTTTATTTGCACAGTCTAAAATGAAAGGGTTAAAATAAATCCTCAAATGCCAAGAAAAAGCAAAAGATAATAGGTTTCATATCGGGCAACGTGAAGCAGATTAATGCCTTTTACAAAAATGAATTTATTTAAATGGTTAATGTGCTAGACGTTTGAAGAAAAAAAAAAAAAGGAACGAAAAACAATAAATGTAAAATATTATGTGTAACGGGTAGCGAGGTTGTGGAAGGTTCTTGGTAATGAGTGGATTTATAGGAAAGAGATCTGTGTAGTGAGTGCCTTCTATTCCGCGCAATCTGTATGACAGACAGACTGCCTGCCTCATATTAATTCACTTCACACCACTTGTATCGATCTAGAGCTAGTTCCCCAGTCTCTCTCCGCATTGCCTGTCTGGTAGCCTACATCCACATCAGCAACTACACACAAAGGCCAGGCAAAGATAACCTTTTACTTTCTATTAAAGGCACAGTGGACATTTGCCGCCTGTGCATCTGGGGGTAAAACACAGAATATATAATAAATCCGGGGTGTGCCAGTCTGTCTGTCTGTCTGTCTGTCTGTCGGCCTGACATTAGCTCTCCTGAGGATTGAGAATTTAGAAAAGCTCAAAGTGAAGTCTATGAAATGGTAATTTTAACAAGGCCGGCTAGAAGAACTTCATTTAAACAAAAAGCAGGGATTAGACAAACATAAGCAAAAGATTAGGTTGAGGGAGAAAGGTTTTCCTGATAAACGCAGTATAAAGTTGCAAATTGACAAGTGTAGGAATCTAATCCGTCTTAAATGAAACGGCTCTTTAGAGGAGACCCTGCCCTGCGGGTAATGTAGGGGAACTCACCCTGCCCTACGGGTAATGTAGGGGAACTCACCCTGCCCTGCGGGTAATGTATGGGTACTCACCAGGGCCGGACTGGGAACAAAAACCAGCCCTGGAAAAAATTTATATACCAGCCCCATCGCATAAGATTTTTAAACCAGCCCATAGCATAATATAATTTTTTTATTCATAGAAGGGAAAATCATGCATTTTAAAAAGCACATCTGAACAGTGTATTATTTATAGATAAGACTGATATATAAGCCTCCAGTATGTACACAGTTATATGAATTGCCCTGTGCAGAGGTATATATCAGGGCAGTGTGTGAGACATATCCTGCCTCTCGCATATCTGTAGCCTGTCTCTCTCTGTCCTTTCTGTGGCGTCTCTCTCTCTGTCTTTTTTTTTTTTTTGTGTGGCGTCTCTCTCTCTGTCTTTTTTGTGGCGTCTCTCTCTCTGTCTTTTCTGTGGCGTCTCTCTCTCTGTCTTTTCTGTGGCGTCTCTCTCTCTGTCTTTTCTGTGGCGTCTCTCTCTCTGTCTTTTCTGTGGCGTCTCTCTCTCTCTGTCCTTTCTCTCTCTCTCTGTCCTTTCTGTGGCGTCTCTCTCTCTCTGTCCTTTCTCTCTCTCTCTGTCCTTTCTGTGGCGTCTCTCTCTCTCTCTGTGGCGTCTCTCTCTCTCTCTGTGGCGTCTCTTTCTCTCTCTGTGGCGTCTCTTTCTCTCTCTGTGGCGTCTCTTTCTCTCTCTGTGGCGTCTCTTTCTCTCTCTGTGGCGTCTCTTTCTCTCTCTGTGGCGTCTCTTTCTCTCTCTGTGGCGTCTCTCTCTCTCTCTGTGGCGTCTCTCTCTCTCTCTGTGGCGTCTCTCTCTCTCTCTGTGGCGTCTCTCTCTCTCTCTGTGGCGTCTCTCTCTCTCTCTCTGTGGCGTCTCTCTCTCTCTCTCTGTGGCGTCTCTCTCTCTCTCTCTGTGGCGTCTCTCTCTCTCTCTCTGTGGCGTCTCTCTCTCTCTCTGTGGCGTCTCTCTCTCTCTCTGTGGCGTCTCTCTCTCTCTGTGGCGTCTCTCTCTCTCTCTCTCTCTGTGGCGTCTCTCTCTCTCTCTCTGTGGCGTCTCTCTCTCTCTCTCTGTGGCGTCTCTCTCTCTCTCTGTGGCGTCTCTCTCTCTCTCTGTGGCGTCTCTCTCTCTCTCTGTGGCGTCTCTCTCTCTCTCTGTGGCGTCTCTCTCTCTCTCTGTGGCGTCTCTCTCTCTCTCTCTCTGTGGCGTCTCTCTCTCTCTCTCTGTGGCGTCTCTCTCTCTCTCTCTCTGTGGCGTCTCTCTCTCTCTCTCTCTGTGGCGTCTCTCTCTCTCTCTCTCTGTGGCGTCTCTCTCTCTCTCTCTCTGTGGCGTCTCTCTCTCTCTGTGGCGTCTCTCTCTCTCTCTCTGTGGCGTCTCTCTCTCTCTCTCTGTGGCGTCTCTCTCTCTCTCTCTGTGGCGTCTCTCTCTCTCTCTCTGTGGCGTCTCTCTCTCTCTCTCTGTGGCGTCTCTCTCTCTCTCTCTGTGGCGTCTCTCTCTCTCTCTCTGTGGCGTCTCTCTCTCTCTCTCTGTGGCGTCTCTCTCTCTCTCTCTGTGGCGTCTCTCTCTCTCTCTCTGTGGCGTCTCTCTCTCTCTCTCTGTGGCGTCTCTCTCTCTCTCTCTGTGGCGTCTCTCTCTCTCTCTCTGTGGCGTCTCTCTCTCTCTCTCTGTGGCGTCTCTCTCTCTCTCTGTGGCGTCTCTCTCTCTCTCTGTGGCGTCTCTCTCTCTCTGTGGCGTCTCTCTCTCTCTGTGGCGTCTCTCTCTCTCTGTGGCGTCTCTCTCTCTCTGTGGCGTCTCTCTCTCTCTGTGGCGTCTCTCTCTCTCTGTGGCGTCTCTCTCTCTCTGTGGCGTCTCTCTCTCTCTGTGGCGTCTCTCTCTCTCTCTGTGGCGTCTCTCTCTCTCTCTCTGTGGCGTCTCTCTCTCTCTCTGTGGCGTCTCTCTCTCTCTCTGTGGCGTCTCTCTCTCTCTCTGTGGCGTCTCTCTCTCTCTCTGTGGCGTCTCTCTCTCTCTCTGTGGCGTCTCTCTCTCTCTCTGTGGCGTCTCTCTCTCTCTCTGTGGCGTCTCTCTCTCTCTCTGTGGCGTCTCTCTCTCTCTCTGTGGCGTCTCTCTCTCTCTCTGTGGCGTCTCTCTCTCTCTCTGTGGCGTCTCTCTCTCTCTCTGTGGCGTCTCTCTCTCTCTCTATGGCGTATCTCTCTCTATGGCGTCTCTCTCTCTCTCTATGGCGTATCTCTCTCTGTGGCGTCTCTCTCTCTCTCTCTGTGGCGTCTCTCTCTCTCTGGGGTTTCTATCTCTGTGGCGTCTCGCTATCTGTGTGTCCTTTCTGTGGCATCTCTCTCTCTCTCTCTGTCCTTTCTGTGGCGTCTCTCTTCCCACCTTCCCCCTTAGTGTCTTTCACCCCTTTCCCCCTGTAGTCTTTCACCCCCCCCTTCCCCCCCTGTAGTGTCTTTCACCCCCCCTTCCCCCCCTGTAGTGTCTTTCACCCCACCCTTCCCCCTCCCCCTGTAGTGTCGTTCACCCCCCCTTCCCCCCCTGTAGTGTCTTTCCCCCCACCCTTCCCCCTCCCCCTGTAGTGTCTTTCACCCCCCCCCCCCTGTAGTGTCTTTCACCCCCCCCCCCCTGTAGTGTCTTTCACCCCCTGCCCTTTATGTCTCACTCACCTTGCTTTCTCTGCTCCCCATCCCGCCGCCGGAACTGCTGCTGCAGCATCCGGCGGCAGCAGGCGAACTTCTTAAAGCGGCGACGGCCGCCGAATTGCTTAAAGTGGCCCACCGCCACTTTCAGCAATTCGGCGGCCGTCGCCGCTTTAAGAAATTCGCCTGCTGCCGCCGGATGCTGTAGCAGCCGAACTCTTAAAGTGGCGGCCGCCACCGCTTCACTTTAAGTGGCCAAGGCGGCCCCGGGGCAGGCGGCCCACCGGGATTTTTCCCGGTATCCCGGTGGGCCAGTCCGGCCCTGGTACTCACCCTGCCCTGCGGATAATGTAGGGGTACTCACCCTGCCCTGCGGGTAATGTAGGGGCACTCACCCTGCCCTGCGGGTAATGTCGGGACACTCACCCTGCCCTGCGGGTAATGTAGGGGCACTCACCCTGCCCTGCGGGTAATGTAGGGGCACTCACCCTGCCCTGCGGGTAATGTCGGGACACTCACCCTGCCCTGCGGGTAATGTAGGGGCACTCACCCTGCCCTGCGGGTAATGTAGGGGCACTCACCCTGCCCTGCGGGTAATGTAGGGGCACTCACCCTGCCCTGCGGGTAATGTAGGGACACTCACCCTGCCCTGCGGGTAATGTAGGGACACTCACCCTGCCCTGCGGGTAATGTAGGGACACTCACCCTGCCCTGCGGGTAATGTAGGGACACTCACCCTGCCCTGCGGGTAATGTAGGGACACTCACCCTGCCCTGCGGGTAATGTAGGGACACTCACCCTGCCCTGCGGGTAATGTAGGGACACTCACCCTGCCCTGCGGGTAATGTAGGGACACTCACCCTGCCCTGCGGGTAATGTCGGGACACTCACCCTGCCCTGCGGGTAATGTCGGGACACTCACCCTGCCCTGCGGGTAATGTAGGGGTACTCACCCTGCCCTGCGGGTAATGTAGGGGTACTCACCCTGCCCTGCGGGTAATGTATGGGTACCCACACTGCCCTGCGGGTAATGTAGGGATACTCCCCCTGCCCCGCGGGTAATGTAGGGGTACTCGCCCTGCGGGTAATGTAGGGGTACTCGCCCTGCGGGTAATGTAGGGGTACTCGCCCTGCGGGTAATGTAGGGGTACTCGCCCTGCCCTGCGGGTAATGTAGGGGTACTCGCCCTGCCCTGCGGGTAATGTAGGGGTACTCGCCCTGCCCTGCGGGTAATGTAGGGGTACTCGCCCTGCCCTGCGGGTAATGTAGGGGTACTCACCCTGCCCTGCGGGTAATGTAGGGGTACTCACCCTGCCCCGCGGGTAATGTAGGGGTACTCACCCTGCGGGTAATGTAGGGGTACTCACAATGCCCCGCGGGTAAAGTAGGGGTACTCACCCTGCCCCGCGGGTAATGTAGGGGTACTCACCCTGCCCCGCGGGTAATGTAGGGGTACTCACCCTGCCCCGCGGGTAATGTAGGGGCACTCACCCTGCCCCGCGGATAATGTAGGGGTACTCACCCTGCCCTGCGGGTAATGTAGGGGGTCCTCACCCTGCCCTGTGGGTAATGAAGGGGTACTCACCCTGCCCTGAAGGTAATGTAGGGGCACTCACCCTGCCCTGCAGGTAATGTAGGGGCACTCACATCCGTGCCAGTATATTGACTGGCTGTGGTAGAATTTTATTAAAGGGACTATAACACCTAAACATTTCTTTTACTGTAAATGTGGAGAATACAAAATTATTTTTCAATTATTTATACATTGTATCAGCAGAACTGTAGGCAAATGTCTAAATTCGCAGAAACATGTTTTAAAGGTGTCTGTGCAGTCTCCTGTTTATGACATCATCTGTGGCCTGATATGCAAATCACACAGTTTCCATTGAAAAGCAGTTCATTTGCATATCAGGTCACAGGTGATGTCATAAGCAGGAGATTCCACAGACACCTTTAAAACCCATTTTTCTCCTAATTTATTAATCTGCTTGCAGTTTTTCAAAACACAATGTATAGATCATTTTCAATATTTTTTTTTACCCCTACATGCACAGTAAGAACAATAACTAGGTGATACAGTCCCTTTAAACATGGAGCCCTCTGGCCACATCAGACTTTATCAGAGGAAGAAAGCTCTTATAAAATGTACTGTGTGCATGTATACACATACTGGTTTGTAGGCGGATTTTTGTCAAGGTTAACGAGGTCATCTGAACATTAAGTGTCCTGTGAACCTTTTTCTACCAAAACAATACCTGCCAAATTACTGCCTCCATAGACTTAACATTGGGTCTAAGCCAATTTGTAACTGGCCTGCCGGTAAAATACTGTCTGCGTGACAAACTGTGAATGTAGAGACTAAAAACTCATCTATACGTTGTTGTTTTTTTTGTTTTTGTTTTTACTGAACCCCAGCTGGAGTAAAATGGTTAACAATGGTTGTAATGCTGGACAAAATGTCTGTCAGAGGCACCCGGGAGGGATGGCCCAGGTGCATTATGCCTACTACAGCTCACATTGTCCCGTCTGTGGTGTCTATTGTTTATGACATCATCTTGTGGCTTGATATGTATAATCTCCCAATGGGCAATGTGTAACCTGCCTGTTACGGAACACAAGAACATTGTGATGCAATTCCAAGATGGCCACATCCAAAATGGACAAACTGTGATTTTACATAGTAGTTTAGGTTGAAAAAAAAAAAAAGACTTGCGTCCATCAAGTTCAACACCTTTTGATTTAGTGACTAATTGTAAAGGCATTTTTAAAGGTAACAAAGCTGCTTTAATAAAAATGTCTGAAAATGATCTATACATTACAATGTGTTCGCAAAATTGCACATTTTAAATGTGTCTGTGCTGTCTCCCGATGATGACATCACCTGTGGCACTGGGGGCGTATCGTGTCCCTGAGTGACAGGCATGCTGCCAGTCCGGAGCACACACGTCATTCAGGGACACGATGTATTTCGTGTATTTCCAGGGTTTGTGTCCTGCGAACAGACAGCAGACAAACCCGGGAAATACACAAAATACATCCGAATTTTCATATACTTTGCGTGCTGGTCGAACTGGCAACAGAGTGAGTGACTGATGCCAAATTTGCTGCTGCTGTCTGTCTTCCCGATGTGTTTCTGGGGTTTGTGTGCTCCGAACAGAATGCACACAAACCCCAGAAATATACAGCGCGGCTGTTCCGTGGTACGTGTGGAACGGTATGCAAATTAGAAAAAAAAGAAGGTGAGGGATGAGCAATCCAATGGTGCCGAAACGTCACTACCAGCACCTGCTGCCAGAAAGGGGAACACAGAATGGTATGCAAATGAACTGCTTTTCAATGGGAAATGAGTAATTTGCCTATCAAGCCACCGGTGATGTCATAAGCTGGAGACTCTACAGACACATTTAAAACCCATTTTTCTCCTAATTTAGGCATGTGCTTGCAATTTTGCTAATACAATATATAGATATTTTTTAATGTTCTACATACACAGTAAATACAATGTTTGGGTGATACTGTCCCTTTAATATCATACAGAATTGAGATCACTCTCCTTATTACAGGACCAGTTATATTATGTAGGCGATACATTGATGTAGCAATGAAGAACTTTAATGTGAGTCTCCACGATTAATGAAAAAAAAATAAAAAAGCTTAAAAGCAGCTTGTGCAGCCTGCGAGCCCAGCAGGGTCACCCAGCTTCCCCTGGAAGGGGATGAAATTAACTTATTGGTAGTTGCCATAGTAACAATATATTTGGATGTTACAGGACTGACCTAGTCAGTCACTGAATCTCATTAAGTTTCTTTGTTTTGAAAAGGTCAATAGGAGATTTCACACCAATGAAATGAACATGGCATGCACAGTGTGTGTGTGTGAACACAAGAGCAGTAAGTTCTTACCATACCTTCCTAATCAGCAATAGTGCAATCTAGTGTATTAATACTTCAATTGGATGCTCTCCCTGTTATCATGGGAAGATGGCGTGGAGTGCGACGGGGCAAAGTCGTATGTGGATGGGCCAGTTTGATTGAGGATGGGAACAAGTTGTTTTACCCCAGCAAGGTTGAGCTTTTCAATTTATTGCACATTTACTTCTTATGTAAATTCTATCTCCATGTCCTTTTAGACTGTAATGTCATTTTAGTGTGATCTTCTTGCTTATGTCTACAATAGTTTTGTTATTTATTGCATATCTTGGTTGCCCCATTGTACAGCGCTACAGAATATAATGGAGCTTTATAAACAAAGGCATAAAAATAATGGTGCTTGCAGGAACAAACGGACCCAAGGAATGGCGCATAAAAGGAACGCACACACCAAAAGGAACAAGGAATACCCAGCGGCAAGGAATACCGCTTACGGGAACAAACAATGGCAAGGAATAACCGCTTCTGGGAACAAACGATGGCAAGAAATAACCGCTTCTCGGAGCAAACGATGGCAAGGAATAACCGCTTCTGGGAACAAACGATGGCAAGGAATAACCGCTTCTGGGAACAGCCACAGGCAAGGACTAGCGCTTCTGGGAACAAACGAAGGCAAGGAATAACCGCTTCTGGGAACAAACGATGGCAGGGAATAACCGCTTCTGGGAACAAACGATGGCAAATAATAACCGCTTCTGGGAACAGCCACCGGCAAGGACTAGCGCTTCTGGGAACAAACGATGGCAAGGAATAACCGCTTCTGGGAACAAACGATGGCAAGGAATAACCGCTTCTGGGAACAAACGATGGCAAGGAATAACCGCTTCTGGGAACAAACGATGGCAGGGAATAACCGCTTCTGGGAACAAACGATGGCAAGGAATAACCGCTTCTGGGCACAAACGATGGCAGGGAATAACCGCTTCTGGGAACAGCCACAGGCAAGGACTAGAGCTCCTGGGAACAGCCACCGGCAAGGACTAGCATTTATGGGAACACCGGCAAGGACTAGCGCTTATGGGAACAAATGGCGGCAAGGAATAGCGCTCCTGGGAACAGCCACAGGCAAGGACTAGCACTCCTGGGAACAGCCACCAGCAAGGACTAGCATTTATGGGAACAAATGGCGGCAAGGACTAGCGCTCCTGGGAACAGCCATGGGCAAGGACTAGCGCTCCTGGGAACAGCCACAGGCAAGGACTAGCGCTTCTGGGAACAGCCACCGGCAAGGACTAGCATTTATGGGAACACCGGCAAGGACTAGCGGTTATGGGAACAAATGCCGGCAAGGACTAGCGCTCCTGGGAACAGCCACAGGCAAGGACTAGCATTTATAGGAACACCGGCAAGGACTAGCATTTATGGGAACACCGGCAAGGACTAGCATTTATGGGAACACCGGCAAGGACTAGCATTTATGGGAACACCGGCAAGGACTAGCATTTATGGGAACACCGGCAAGGACTAGCATTTATGGGAACACCGGCAAGGACTAGCATTTATGGGAACAAACACCGGCAAGGAATAACCGCTTCTGGGAACAAATTCCCATCCACACACGAGGAACAGCAGTTGTCATTTTCCCTTTAAATGTTCTGTTATTTAATCTAAATCTATAGACTATGACAGAAATCTTAGACAATACAATAAAGAACACAAAACCCCAACTGTATCAATCAAGTAACAATCCTAAATAGGCAATGTACACAATCTTAACACACACATTTTAGCATTGGCTACACCACGGACACCAAAAACACACCCAATAATGCCAAAATCCACTTACGTGACATTATGGTATCAACATATTGGGGTAGATATGGAGCCCAGAAATCAATTGTTTCTTTGCGCCCTGTTTGTCCAATTCTCCTGAGCTCAGCAAGTAAAAGAGCTTGTGCTGCCTCTCTCACCTGGAATACAAATAAAACGTGTTACAGATCCAAGGTACGATAATGGCAACAAAAAAACACCCCAAAACAAGCACTAAAGATTAGTTCATTACGGTTTCGGTCATATGTTGATTTATTCTTTTTTAAGTTTTAATTACAGAAAACATTTACTTCCCCAGCTGTTGTTGAATTACAGCCCTTATGAGCAAGCCATTGCCTCACTAAATAAAGCCATTGCCTCACTAAAAAAAAATGTGAGGATCATGGGAGTGCGTAGTCCAAAACCGTTAAAAGCTACCTCTTGGCTCCTGCTAGTGTAGAGGGGATTTTATACGCAGGACTAAACCCTCATCTTTTAATCCCACAGAGGGTGACTTCTGTACAATGCTCCT
Organism: Pelodytes ibericus; assembly: GCA_036172795.1. Taxonomy (NCBI): domain Eukaryota; kingdom Metazoa; phylum Chordata; class Amphibia; order Anura; family Pelodytidae; genus Pelodytes; species Pelodytes ibericus. The sequence continues at coordinate 202,683,588 of CM069860.1, forward strand.
AGGGATGCCTCCAGTAGAGGATTGTTTGGCCATGTCTTCGACGTGATTCTCTACGACCTGGCAGTGCTGATTGGTGGGAAGCGTCTCTGACTATGACCAGGTTGATCATCTCCTCGCCACTGATTGGTTGTTTGGAGTACGATTGGCATACCCATCAGTGCACCATTCAAAGTGGACTCTTAATGAGGCAGGAGTGGGTTGACTTACTCAGAATATCTGAATTCTAAATATGTTTAATCTACTGCAAAATATTAGGTTTGCAGCTACTACTGGTCCTCCCATTTAACTCTACCATTGTGGCTGGGGGGGAGGGGGGGGTATGCTATATTGAAACATGCTTTAAACAAAGTCTTCAAAATAATAACACTACATGAATGTGTGCATACGTGAGCCTGTATAAAGCATACATCTATAGGCTTCTTTTTTTTTTTTTTTACCTGTTGACAAATGTGTTTAAAAATGTGTCTGTCGTGTCTCCTGTTTATGACATCATCTGTGGCTTTATATGCAAATTACCAGCTTCTCAATGGAACTTTACAATTTGCATAAACAGACGTCGTGTTGGCAATTGTTAGAAACACAATGCAGAGATCATTTTTACATCATTTCTTATTCTCAACTTTCACAGAGTAAGCAATGTTTAGGTGACAGCTTCCCTTTAAAAAAACCTAAAGAACAAGGTAAAAAAAAAAAAAAAAAACTGCTGGTATCATGCAAAATGAAAAAGTGGGGGTTACAAAACGGTAGGAGACTGCATGGGGATGTTCTCAATGAACCAATTAAATATGATTGGTCTGTTTCCTGAGAAGAACATTGCTTTGTTTAGACACATGGCGATGTTCCCACAAGATTGCAGGTTGCCAGTTTCCAATTAAGCTATCAAGTGGCCTAAATTTCATCTGTCCAAGACTCGGGGCCCTGTATCGGCCTTCAGATCTGCAGACAAACACATTTTTTTGCGGCGTCAGAATAGGTGTGATGTCAAAACCATCAAGCCATTTATCACTTATAATTCCTTCAGCGCTGGGGTTAAACATATTATTAAATAAAAATGGTGGCCTTTAGCGGTTATGATTACCAGGCCTTACTGTGACACGTTCATGCGCATGGAAGGCTGGCGCGGTTTAAGTGGGAGATTTAAGCCGTCGGCTCACGCCAGACCTTGCTACAGAAATGGTCAGATTTCTTGACCAGACGAAAGCCAGCGCCCCGGGAAGGTGCGTGGTTCGGCATTAAAAGGGACGGTCACCCAAACATTGTTTATATCATGAATGATTCATACACTGTGTTGGCAGAATTGCGAGCAAATGCGTGAACAAAAAGAAGAGTGCGTTTTAAATGTGTCGGTCATGTCTCCTTGTTTGTGACATCACCAGTGGCTTTCCATATCGAGCCACAGGGGGTGTAAAACTAGGAACCCCACAGACACATGTAAGAGAAAACTTGTCTTAACGTATGTAGTTGCTTGTAATTCTGCTAACACAACGTATAGATTCTTCTTGGTATTTTTTTTTTTTTTTTTTACTCACATTATAAACTATGTTTAGGTTAAAAGAGTCCTTGTAATGATCTTTCTATTACTGTAATGCAAATTAAATTATTTTTTATTTTAAGAAGAAAAAAAAAAAGATAATTTGTCTTCTACAACTTCTAATGCCGCTCATGTCTGCTGTAGACACACATGAGGATAACCAACAAGCACTGTTGAGGCATGGGGCACGCATAAATGGTGTGTATTCCTTGCATGCATGGGATGTGACCCATTATTTTCAATGAGGAGACTGCTTTGCAAGCAGAGTTCTAAGCATACAGCTGTACACAAAAATTGAAAAACATTAAAAATATTGTATTACCTCTAAACATCGGTCCTGCCATCTTCGTGCCAGCATTTCAAGAAGCGGGGGTCTAAATTTGTCCAGTCCGAGCAGGTCGGGCAGCATGACGCAGTGCATAGCAGCGAGCTGACTCCACCCTACGCGGCAAAAGCACAAACATGGAATTCATACAAACACATAGTCAGTTGTTAATTACGTCAACCAAACAAAAGTACGCAAAAAAAAGGATAGGATACATGATACCTTTAACAAATATTTAAAAAAATCATCTATAGAATATATAAATATATATGTATATATATATATATATATATATATATATATATATATATATATATATATATATATACATGCACACACACACCACTACAGTGGTGACAAATCAACAATACCATCTGCTGGACTCTCTTACCCTCTCAGGAGGGTAAGATTCGAATACAACCTTGGGATCTTTATACTACATGATTTTTTTTTTAGCATTTTTATATATAAAATGTAACCTATTTGTGAGTTTGTTTTTAATAAATATATCATTTTTTTTATCATATACATTATTATATTTATTATGTTTTTTTCATATATGGAACTCTACAGTCCACAATACTTTTGAATACCCTTTTCCCTGCCTTATATATATATATATATATATAACATTTTTTAAAAAACAACATCTATCAAGAGGTTCAGCATGGATAAAGTGCTACCGTATCTCCATACTAAGTGAGAGCGTGTACATTGGTTGTATAGATGAACCAGAGGCAGGCTGCCCATTGTGGAAGCTCACTGACCATGATAAAGGGACTTGGGGAATTGTCCCCTTGTCATCTGGTAAAAGTTACAGATGTAAGCGCTTTTTCGTAGCCTCCGTTTTGATATTGTGTTGGCGCCGAGAGCCTCAATTTATCCAGCCATTGATACACAAATCAGTATTAAAACTTCATCATGTGCAGCCGTGGAAATCTGGATTATTCGACTAAATAATTCACTCAATGAAAAGACGCGTCGAGAAAGAGGAAAAGCAGACGAAAATATGTTCACGTCAGCTTGAAAAATACGGGAGGAAAAGGAACATTAATAAATTAAATGGCAGACAAAGCCTGGGAGCAAGGCTCTCTACCTCCATGGATCAGTCTGCTCTCGTTCGTCCAACTTCAGTATGTAATCCCATCCTCTACGCTCTCCACCTAGCGCTACGTAAATTGTTGGCTTTATATACATAAATGTTATTGTAAATAAAGGACTGTCGTCAATAAAAATGAAATAAAAAAAATAAAAAAAAAAAGACAAAAAGGCAAATAACTATAGACTTAGTGCTGATGGATAACTGTAAGAGCAAAAACAACAAAAACATCCAGATTTAATAAGCACAAATTGAAAATGATCTGTGTTTTATCCTAAACTTACATACAGAGTAAAAACGAAGGAAGTAAAACTATGAGGTTTTTAGGACTGTATATTGTAATAGACTGTCAAACAGTGAAGACTCCACGGTAGGGATCGACCGATATTGATTTTTTAGAGCCGATACCGATAACCTGTGAACTTTCAGGCCGATAGCCGATAACTTATACCGATATTTTGTGCATTTTAATTTTTTGGGAAAAAAAACAATTTCTACACAAATCTGCTGTTAAATGAACATGTTTATTGTTAACGTTTAGCTTTTTTTTGTAAATCTTTTTCATTGCTAAATAAAAATAAATAATGCAGAAAAACAATGGTGATATGGTCAAATACAACAAATTGGACCACTTTTTTTTTTTTTTTTAAATAAATATCAGTCAAAAGGTAACAAGAACAACAATGTTCAATTGCACATAGTCCATACTTAGATTAAATCTTAGTAAAATGAGCAGCAATGACATAGGCAATTATATCAAAGGGACACTACAGTAAATATAAGCAAGGCATCAAAACAGCTTAATTAACCCCTTAGTGACAAGACATTTTCACCTTGACTTTCCCTTGGTGACAATGGCTGTTTTGACATTTCTAGGGTGTTTGTGTTTAGCTGTAATTTTTTGCTTTCTCACATACAGTACCCACACAAATGATATGTTGTTTTTATCGTCATAAGAAGGGCTTTCATTAGATACCATTATGTTCATCATATCTTATAATTTACTACAAAAAAATCATAAAATATGATGAAAAATTTAAAAAAACCCACTTTTTCTAACTTTGACCTAAAATATAATTTACACAAATAAAATCATTAAAAAAGACCCCGGCTAAATAGTTTCTAAATGTTGTCCCGAGTTCAAAAATATGCATGTTTCCATATTTTTCGGTATTTTTTTTCGAGTTATGGGGCAAAAACCAAAAATAGTGTTTTTTGGTTTTTTCCTATATTGATCTTTTGACCCCAACCCGAACCCAAAATTTAACCCTAACACTAAATTTAACCCCAACTCTAATCCTTATTATATCCCTTAATATTTTTTAACTTTAATTTAATTTTAACCCTATCCCTTATGCTAAAAAATATTTAATTTTAACCCTATAGGCTAATATAGCTAAATAACCTATTTTTATTTAATTAAATATGTATTTTAATTATTTTCCATTGCAATGCTACTAAACTACCACTAGGGGTAGTCAAGTAGCATATTCAGAGCGACGGAAGTGAAGTTACTTTCACTTCCGAAGCTCAGACCGGCAGAGGACTTAGCCATATTGACGGAGCAGCTTCATTCAAATATTATCGGCATTATCGGTAAAGTTAGATGCCGATACCGATAATTTAGGAAACTGTGAATATCGGCCGATAATATCGGTTAATCCGATAATCGGTCGATCCCTACTCCACGGTACACATTCCCACTGCTCAATCAGATGCATTGTACTTGGTGATGCGTGGCTTACATGCAGCTGCTTGGCCACGGAAAACCATGCCATAAAGCTCCCCGCTGCACGGTATTTGTGCCGATATTAAGGCCAGTGGAAGTTCGGAATCTTCAGCGATGGAACCAGCAGAGCATTGGCCGCTTTTACACACCATGCACCTCTGCACTCTGTGACCCTGCTTAGGGTTGCCACCTCAGCCATTTTTTACCGGACACATAATTTGCTGGCTGCCTTGCAGTATGCAGAAGTCATGTGACCAGAAGGAAATCAATGAACTAATTAACGTGGATCTGCGGGATCCACCTTAGATTAGGTCATTGATTTCCTTCTGGCCACAAATATGACTTCTACATCCTGCAAGGCAGCCTGCAAGTTATGTGGCCGGTAAAAAAAATGGCCGAAGTGGAAATCCTAACCCCACCCTGTGCCTTTAAGATGGTCTTCCACTTCATGGCTGCTGTCCCTAAACACTTCCACTTTCCAATTATACCACTTCCAATCTGACCGGGGAATTTGTAGCAGGGATTAAATTTAACAAACTGTCTTACTGCAAAGGTGGCACCTATCACAGTATCATGCTTGAATTCACCAAGCTCTTCAGAATGAACCATTTTTTTCCCCCACGCGGCTGCACGGCTAGCTGCTTGATTTTATACACCTGTGGCACTGGACCCGACAAACACCTGAATTCAACAATTAAGAGGCGTGTCCCAATACATCTTCGGCTCGGACTCATTTTGAATAAGTGATACCCGACAGGTTCATTCCTGGCAGTATGTAGGATGGATATACGCACAGGCACAATCCAATTAATTAATCATGGTAGGTCCTGTGAGATCTCCATCCGGATTAATTAATTGGATTGTGTCTGTGTGTATATCCATCCTACGTACTGCCGGGCTGCACTTTGCATGCTCTTTCTGCAGCATGTGGAACAAATATGTGTCTCTGGAAACATGGCCGATGTTGGCAACTATGCTAATCATGTGGAAATGATAAATAGGATAATAATAAAGTAGATGTTCAGTGTGTACACTTAATGAAGGGAACTTTCTGGGATTAATGAACCGTCCTTTCAGAAAAGCTTTAAAACACTTTAAACCCCAACTGGAATGGGTTAAAAAACGCCCACAAATCAACTATTTTTATTTTTTAAGAGATGGGTTAAGGCAGCAAAATGATTACACAACGGCATCCCATTGACAATGCGGACAGATAGAATTTCAGAGCACAAAATCGGTCAAAGTTACACTGCCTACAGAGATGCAACAGATGTCTGTACAGATTCTATAGGTTGCTGTCTTTAAGCCAGTGAGATGTGTTTCAGAGATGGGATGGTTTTGGCCAATCGGCTCTTCCTTGAGCAGAAGGAGGCAACATACCCTTCTTCCAAACCGCAGGAGGAAAACAGAAAAGCTTAGTGATTTCATATACCTGCTATGGTAACAGATTTAAAAGTATTACTAATGCAAGTTCAAGTACTTCCCTGGTGAGATCAAAAGAGGGTCTTGTCACTTAAGTAAGCCCATGGCCATCTGTGCCCCCCTGTCAAACGCAGGAGATATAGAAAGTGGTTTTGCTTTTACAATAGCCACGGAAGTGGTGATGCTGGGCACATTAGAAAAATAGGGTAAATCGCTAAATGATTCCAAAATGGTTAACCTTTTTATACGTATGTAAGATGCTCTGGTTCATTTAAAAAAAAATAGTGCTGCAGAAAGCAGCGCTCAGTATTAAGTAGTAGGATTAGTGTGTCATTGTGGAGCCATGCTGTGGGTTTAAGTAGAATGGGTGAAAGAACCAACACTTTGCTCCGAGAAGGTCATCTCAATAACAGCAAAAACATATTTCTTATTGTAGCAGACCAAACCTTCGGCGGCAGATGCATGAGAAGTGGAGCCAAGCATGAAAAAAAAAACTTGCTTCTCTTCTCCTATGCAAAGGAGAGGTGCACATGGATTTTACATTGAAAAGGGATTTTACAGGGGAGAAATGCAACAACAACAAAAAGGGGAACCTGTGTAATTTTGTTATGGATTTTTCTAGCAGATAATAATTGGTGGTTGTGTAGGAAGAGCAATATTTTAAATGTATCTTTAAGAGGTAGCAAAAATAATCCTAAAAATTCTATTTATCCGGTAGAATATCTTTAGGAATCTATACATTTCCAAATTCCGATGGTAATGGGTTTAATAATATTCAGATTTAAAGAGAAATATTTAGTATTTTGAAGGTCCAAGCAAAAAAGAAAAAATGTTCTCCAATTTTTTATTGTATGTTAACTAGTTTGTCCCCCCCCCCACGCATCAGTCAAACAGACCGTTGAGCAGGAGAACCGGCAAGAGTGTCAAACCAGATATTTTTGAGTAAATGAAATACGTTGTGAACACAAATATTTTAAATATTTAATATTACTGAACTTTACTATGTAAAAATAAGATGACACCACTCGGAAGTAGGATACCTGGAGTCAACATAAGGCACAGACCTATAATAATGGTTCGTGGTTATGACATCATCTCCATGGGACATCGTACCATATGCAAGTAAACTTTGGCATCACAATAATGTATTGTGAGGCTAACATCATATTAGATGGGGGCCATTTTCACCACGGTCTGTATCAGCTAGCAATTTAGAAATCTTTCTCCCATGCCATACAAACCTGTCGGAAACAATCTTTGGTTTCTGGTATCACTTTCATCTAAACGTGAGTGATAAGTAAAATAATGTTCCTAACAATAATGGCCTCTGTCTTTTTAGTATCAAAGTTCACTGGTGTCCAAAATGTAGTCAGAGGCAATGCAGTTGGTCTCAGTTGGTAACAATGTGTTTAGAGCAAAATGTGTTTGTAGAAAACTAAACTCTCCAAAACGGGATTAAAACATCAACATGTTTTTCTTCTCTTAGAAACAAAATATATATATAAAAAAAATGTTATTATTCTAATGTAGTTTGTCATTAACTCTTCACAAGATATTACGGTTTTGCTTCAGTACTTACTTCTAATTAGACGATCCATTTTAAACATTATTGCTTGCTTAGAGATTTTCAGATTCCCAAGTGACTTTTTACAGATTTTGCCATTCACACCTTCATCTCACAGGCACATTTGCCACCCAAGGGCTGTTTTTTTTTTAAAATATTTTATTAAACACCTTAGACACAACTGGGGAATCCCTCATTCCTGGACTGGTGGGTGGGCTTCGAGGAGCGGCTTGGGAACCAAGGAACATAGCAAGAACATCAACATAATGTTTCCGAACCATTTACTGCTGACCACTGCAAACAGCAGGACATGGTAAACCGTACTCTGACACTAAGCTCCTTTCAATAAAGTTTGATAAACCACTCTTCTGATAAACCATAAAGCTGCCCAACCAGCGTTTACACCCTTTTAGTAGTGATCAGCATTATAGACCTACTGTGTGTGATATCTCCTTGTTTGGAGAGGTACCAAAGCCTACAGCTACTCTCTGAGGAAGAAAAGCTGCAAAGAGATTTTGGAGTTGTAATGTAAAAGCACAAAAAGGTGAAAACAAAAAGACAAGCAAGTTAGAGAACCAAGAACAAGCAGCAGAGACAGAGATAGAATACCTTCATTGACTGAGAAACAGGAATGTAAAGTGCGTTCAGGGCCGGAGCCATCAGCTTCAGCGCTAGCAGAAGCATCGGGAGCAACAGCTTGCAGAGGAGACAAGAGAAGAGAGACAGAAGAAAATGAGGAACAGTCATACTTTCTGTTAAAAGACAGGAACAGGCAGAGCACAAACAGGTTTTTCAAAACAAAAAAAAAAAGATCTGAGGCAGATTCCAGAAACACAGTACTGACACACAGAACAAGAGAAGAGCACGGATATGCAAAAAGTAAAAAAAAAAAATTAAAATAAAAAAGGGGGGTTTTACCCTCACCGGTATCTGAAATTATTGCTACTTTGTGTGTTGGCTGCATGGGTACCAATGTACGTGGGTAAATAAATGGGTTCTACGGTGATGCTTTCATTTTAACTCTTTTTAACCCAAAACTTAGCAGGTAGAGAATAAAACAAAAATCTCCACACTGTGTTCGCAAAATTGCAAGAAAATGCAATCCTGCTTATGACATCATCCTATGGCTTGATATGTAAATTAAGCCATTGCTTATGTCAGAAGACACCACACACACACATATTCTCTCTTAATTCGTGCATTTGTTTGCAATGTGGTTATAGATGTGTAGATCCTTTTTCATTAATTTTTTTCCCCTTCATTCGCAGTATAAAACAATGTTTAGGTGACGAATGAATGATGATTATGAGGCTTAAGATTGTCAATACTAAGCTCCAGTTAAAGTGAGTGGATTTGTTATTTTAAAAAAAATACATATGTATTTTTTTGATCCTTTTTGAGACAGTGTACTCTCCTTGTTTCATACTCTACAACTCCTTTATATGTAATAGAAAAGCTGCAATTTTCCCATTTCCTTAGAGTTACTAGTTCCACTCTAAGCAACAGTTTTTATTTGAAATCACTGCTACCCAACATGTAAATGTGATTTTGGATTCCTCGGCTGGGGTACCTCTCACTTTCATTTCTGGATGCAGGAAAAAGGCAGCTCCCAGACCAGAAAGAGGGACTGTCACACTTCGTATAGATGAAGGACCTGTATTTGGGGTTAAAGCTAAGCTGGCATAGGCAGAGCTAAATGCCCTTCTTACCTGACCATTGCCACAATCAGCATCCCTGGATTTTCACCAGAGTTCCTAGTTATGAGAACGCCTCTCGTAAGGAACACCCTTTGGAGAGCGAGCTTTGGAACTGTAACCAACAGGCTTTAGCCATAATTATATCTACAAAGCCACATTGAAAGATACATTCTTGCCCACCATTACACCGACTGCGACAGTCAATCACGAAACAAAAATAACTTTATAGAAATACAGTCTGCCGGGAACTTGCCTTTCACATGTGGTGTGACCCTGTCATCATTCTTTGCCAGCATACATGTTTTTAAAATGTTCTGAGGCAGCTTTAAAAGTTTTTTTTTTTTAACTTTTTTAAACTTTGGCTCTGTAAAAGAATCAGAGTGGTCCCTCGTGGCTCTTGTCCGTTTGTGGTCCAAGGGTGCTGACGTGTTTTAAATAATCAACACAGTAAAGGATGAGAGTATATTTAAAAGAAGAAAAACTACTATAACTAGAGGACAGTCTTAAGTTAGAGGGGCAACGATTTAAAAGTAATATCAGGAAGTATTACTTCACTGAGAGGGTAGTGGATGTATGGAATAGCCTTCCAGCGGAAGTGGTAGAGATAAACACAGTGAAGGAGTTTAAGCATGCGTGGGACAGGCACAAGGCTATCCTAGATATAAGATAGGGAACTGGGGACTAATAAAAAGTATTTAGAAATTTGGGCAGATTATATGCCAACACACGTTACCTAGTTAGGGTCTATTTTAAAGATTAAAGGTTAAGGGTCTCTTGCTTCTCTATCAGTGAATGACAGTCGGCAACTGGATCAGGAAAGCACAGAGGCTGAACAGTCAGAGGATAAAATGGCATGTCTTCAAATAAATAAATAATTCTGCTGCCACAGACTCAAAAGTAAAACAAATAAAGGGTTTCATTAATTCACACAACAATGTTACATTTAACAGAATGGTCGAAATTGAACATCCTTTAACTATTAGAAGTATTGAATCATATAAAATATACCTGCAAAACCATTTAGCCCATCTAGTCTGCCCAAATTACTCTCTGCTGTAACCTAGAGCCGCTCAAAAGTATTTTAATACACTTGTCACCTTGTGCTGTGCAAAACGGCAGTGTTGGGGATTCTCTACCATCTACTGCCTGCTCTGGGGGATTAGACATGCTGCCTGGGGGTAATAAGAATGATCAGTGAGCCGCAGGTGAAGTTTGAAGTACTCTCAGTATTACTCTGGAATATTTTCTTTGCAAAAAGCGTTCGGCTTCCGACCGGCGGCATTTGCTTTGAGCCGCGTGCTCCCCAGTATTACGGGAATGCTAGAAGGTGCACTAGATGGCTTGCTGTCTTAGCATATGAAAGGATATCAGAGGCCCTTATGGCAAACACATTGTGTTAGTGGAGGTCAATGCTAAGATTTAGAGGTCACTGCCTGACACTTCCTTCCTATAGAGAAATTACCATATGTCATGCACACGCAGCTTCACATTAATCCCCCTCTCGCACATCCACAATACACTTGGGTTCCTTGCGCAAGTTAAACAATGTTTTGTAAAGCGTCTGTTTGCTTTTCATGCAGTTAGGGGGCCTTTGTCGCCCTAGGACATCTGCATGGTAACTATCCGTTTCATAATTCGATGCAAATGTATCATAATGTCAGAGAGGCACGTGTGACCGCCCCCCCTCCCTTCTCCCCCCCCTTCTCCGGCATTTAGTGGAAACTAAAAAGCTTAATTCTAAGGAATGGGATGCATTTGCATTCAGCGCCTGATAATACAAACAAGTATTCTCGATTTGAACGCCTTTCTCAGGCTAAAAGGGGAATTACTCCAAAATGATGTGCCAGCACAATAGCTGTATTTAGTGTGATGGGGAGGAACCATTTACTCAATAACACAGAGAGTCATTTCACAGACCAATTGTTTGGGGGATAATTTTTTTTTGGGTCCATTTGGATTGTCACCCAAACAAAAAGGAATTAAAACTGGAAGAAAGAAAAACAAAGAAACGATCCTGTTTGTTTTATACAAACATTGTTTAAAATATATATATATATATTTTATTTTTTATTTTTTTTTTTAAGTATAATTATGATATTATTGTAACTCCTGGAGGATTTTTTTTTGTGGGTTTAATAAAGGATTCTGTTCCAACAAGCTTCCAGAATTTCATACTTTTATAATGAAATATAGCACTGGAAATGTTCTACCTATGATTTTGGATTTCTATAGTCATGTGATCGAAGGAGCTGACAGATAGGTGGGATATCTTTTTTTTTTTTGGCCAACAAATGTTTGAGATGTTTTTCATTTGTTTAGTACAAAAGAGTGCAGAATCTTTAAAAAGCGCTCATACTTTAAGGGTTCATCTCTTTTTTTTGGATCTCTTAATTTTTTAGGTATCCGGTGCTTATCTAGTGATTGTGTTCATTAGCTTAACTTTTTGTTTTAAAGAGAAAACATTTCCCCCAACCAAAAAGCAAGGTGTGATGTAACAGAGATGGGCTAACTACATATCAGGGTGCTAATTGGGAGGAGGGTTTTGCTTAAACAAAGTTTGGAGTGCTTGGTGCCAAAACGAGTGAACAGTAAGACCCTCACCCTACTGAGAGACAGGGCCAGGATATGTTGGATTAGCTTAATTGTGCTTTGGCCAAAATCATACCAAAAGTTCAAAGTAAAATGATTTACATTCCCTTTCTTGATGGAAAACACCATAGATTCTATTATAATACCCCCCCCCCCCCCCCACCCCGCTAAGCTTGTGCTTGGTACATGGCCCTCCACTTTAATATGCTCTACAGTACTGACTGCTGCTAGGGTTCAGGAGCCTTACTGTAACATCACACAGGACCATGTAGTGCAGAGCCAGTGCCAGACTTTGAAGCCTAGCCACTAATTAAGAGCACGCATGAAGAGAGTCGTAGAATCATGCAATGCGCAGTATTCTCTGGTAGATGTCACCATTCCAAATTCTGAATCAAATAAATTGAGGACAGTGAGTAGCGAGATGACTATTGCTTGAGTAACCTGCCTTGGAAGCAGACACACACCAAAGTGGAACCCAATCTGATGCCCAATAGTGAAATAAAAGTACAGACGAATACTAGACATGTGCATTCGTTTTCGGACGAATGCATTTTCGTCCATTCGTCCGAAAAACGAAAATGCTAAGCTAACGAAACCGAATGAACGAATGGTTAATAAACGAAAATCATTCGTCCATTCGTAGTACTATTGCATTCTATAAGCCGAAATAGAGTCGGTTTATAGAATACAATAGCATAGTACACTTACATTCCATAAACCGACATAATGAACGACTTTCGGTTTATGGAATGCATGTAAGTCTATTGGCATTCTATAAACCGAACGTTCGGTTTATGGAATAGCAATAGGATTACATGTATTCCATAAGCCGAAAGTCTATAAACTGAACGTTCGGTTTATAGACTTTCGGCTTATAGAAAACATGTAGTACTATTGCCTTTCTATGAACCGAACGAGAGCCCCATTCATGAGAATTTCTTATTAATGGGGCTCTCGTTCGGTTTATAGAAAGCCAATAGTATTACACGTATTCTATAAAACGAACGAATAAAACAAAATGAAAATAATGAACGAATTTCGTCTGAAACGAATGCAGTAATGAACTAAATTCGTTTTAGACTAAATAAATATCATTTTCGTCCGAATGGACGAAAACGAAAATTTTAGTTGTTCACATGTCTAATGAATACGATCTATAGACCAATACAGACATCAATAGAATGTCGTCTTCTCATAGCTATTGCAATCTACCATAGTGAAACATGAATATACACGGTTACATTTCTATTAGACATTGTTATTTCCAAAGGCACTAATTACATTGTATTATAATTTCTTATACCTCATTTTAAAGATCAAAGAAAGAAGAGTCTACGCAACCAACAACCAATTCAGAAATGTGGGTGACCAATTATGGACAATCTAGATGTTCCTGGATTACATCTCCTTTAATTATCTCTTATTTGGAGAAAAAGGTTGGGGAGTTTTGTAAAGATCCAGTCCACCAGTAGCTGGAGATATTAGATCGAGAGGAAACTCTCTCTATTATGATGGATCAGCTAATGGTTAATGTTGGGAAACACTTTCCGGAGGTCTTCCCACCTTCTGCTTTCAGACAGGTTTCATTAAACTTATAGAGCTCTGGTGGGCTTTATGGGTCACACCCTCCAAAAGCGCTAAGCAGTTATGAATACATGGCGAAGCATTTAATGACTGATTTTTAACCCGGTGTAAAATTGTTTACTAGGATTAAAAAGGGTTTAAATGAATTTTTAAAAATCGGACTTCACTGCGCTTTCTTTTTTTTTTTTTATTCTTTTACAGTGCTGGAATTAAAACAGCAATAGATAACCAATAACTGTGTGCAATCTTACCTTGTTTGATCTGACTTTGCAATACACTGCTGGAACTCTGAGAAGGAACCTTGCCTTTCATCATTTGTGGAGAGCCAGATTTAGGAGGCCTTAATATAAAAACAGAAAAAAAAAATAAAAATAAAAAATTACAAAACAAAAATCAAACACAAGAAAACTGAAAAAAAATGCATTAATGCTTAGAAAATTACGACATTACTTCCCACTTAAAAAAAAATAAAAAATAAAGAAGAATTCCACTCTGATCCATCAGCACAAGCCAAAATAATAAGCAATGCTATATCTGGATTGACATACTTGTTTTAGGTTGAAATAAAGGGACATGTAATTTTGTACCTCTGTGGGGCCTTCTTCATATGATCTCCAATGAATGTGGCGTTGGTCATGCTCATCAATGTATTTGCCAGAGATATAAGTGACAGGAGATGTTGTGTGGTGACAGCACGTGACACGCCATAAGTGCCCTTTCCAAGTCCTTCACTAATTGACATTTTTCTTCCTACAGCTACATTTTCATCTGGTACTTTATAAACTGACTGGTTAAACCCTGGAAGCATCAGGGACATGTGGCCGCCTCTGGAGAGTAGACCGAAAGAGACTGGGCAATGTGGCTTAAGCATCCCAAGGCGTTCGAGGCAAACTTCGTCGAGCACGCCATTCAAGCCCCAGGCGTGAAGACAAGACATAAAAAGCTTGGCGGTGTCCATCGTTAGGTTGTACTCTAGTAGAGTTAACGGCTTAGATTTGCCGGATCGGTACTCGGGGTCGCTTTCGTCCCTCTTCTGTCTCATTGCTTCTTCGTCTTCGTCGTCATCATCAAGGAGATGTTCTTTAATGTTCTCTTTGATGGTTTCCTTGACCTGTTGGAAAAGCACCGCTGCCCGTTTACCAGCCAGGAAAGAGCCTCCTTTGTCAGAACTGCCAGATGCTTTCTGTAAACTCTCTGGAGAGATAAGTGTAGTATTTGGCCTTGAGGCTTCTTCAGTGAGTAGCTGAATAATTAGAGCTTCCACATCAAAGAAGAGCAGGTGTATGTCCGAGTCGGTTACATTTGTCTTTATTGCTTGAACCATCAGGGAGTTATGAGAATATTTAGGCAAATTCCCCTGCAAAAAAAAATATATATAAAGTAATACTAAAAAAGTAATGTCATAACGTAAAACTTTGTTTTCAAAGAATTTTGTGGCATGGGCAATGTTATGTAAAAATAAAAACTTTAGTACGGTAATAATCTCTGCAAAATAAAAATGAGAAAATGTTATGTACAAGTAAAAAATAAATATATATTTTTTATAAGTTGTATAAAAAAACATCTTCACACTATTCAGCTACAATATTCCAAGCATAAAAGCAATATAAAATAACAAACATTATAAAATTTTATAGAGCAACAATGTCAATTTTTTTCAGGAAGCAGAGATCTAGAACTAGCAGCTTTAATATTCAGAACCAGAGATGGGCACACAAAGGTTAATTGAGTTGGGCTCACAAAAGGTTAATTAACTATTGTGATGGGCACATAAAGATGAACTATAATGATGTGCACACAAACATTAATCTGAAAAGGGGGGTATGGCAAAAATTAAAATTACACAGAGAGGGGGGGGGGGAAGAAAATAAATTAATGGATAACAGAACATGTGTTAAAATCCTAGTGCATCAGAAAAGCACACAGAAAGAAAAGAAAATGACATGAGAGTATTCACAGACTAAATCAAAACACAATAAATGATAATGATATATTTTTTTAAACATTTTTGAACTTCTGAGGTAGGGACAAAGAAGAGCTATACCTACTTTTTTTCTGTATTGTTTAACTGGAAATCTGATGTACCGTAAACTAAATGAATTTGTTTTTAGAAAAGGACCAAAAAAAGAAAATGGTTTAAAAAAATATAAACTCATATTATATCTCAATTTGTATTAATAGGTAAATATTTATATATATATATTTTTTTAAAATGCTTTCAATAAAACGTGTTAAATTGCTATATTGCAAACGTGTACAGAAGTGTACAGATATAGAATATTGAAAAATATACATTATCGTGACCGCGGTTTACAGGTGATTCATCATCTTGCTAATTTCAAAACGTCAAAAAAAGTGTTGATCCTACTTTGGATACACAAAGAGAATGGATGCTACAACTGAAGCAGAAAAAGCTGCTTAGCACAGACATGAATCCTTTTATAAAGAAAAGAGAAGAACGTCAAGGCAAGAAACCTAGGTTTGTCCTGACCCCTGTGCCCTTTTTTAAGCTGCACTACAGGACAGAAAGCAGCAGCTGGGAAGGAGGTGGGGGGGACAAAGGGTGCTGCCATCCTTGGGGTTTTCATCAATTGTAAAAAAAAAAAAAAAAACCTGAGGATGGGACCGGTTCCACAAAAGATGCGTAACGGTAACATGCTTTGCAGACCTGATGGTGTCGAACAATATTATCTCCACTGAGCACCACACGAGTGAAAACAGCAGCCCTGGCGATTCGATTAATATTGTATGCTAAGTTGTCTCACGCCGACCGAGATGCAGGATTTACGGTAATAGTATTTAAAATGCAGGCAACAACTGAAAAGAAAGGTGCATTTCAACATTTACTTGTTGGTTATCTTTGAGGTCCTCCGAAGACTTCATAACGCCAGGATCCCAGCGGAATTGGTGGGAGGCGATATTGGGTTGCAACACAACGTTTCACATAACCGTGGATACTTTGCAGAAGTTTTTCGATGCCAGGGTCGATATTACAGACTTTAAACTGGAGTTCTTTCGTTTTGTCATTATTATTGACCGGTTATTAGGAACATGGAGTTTCAGATTGGCCTATTGGCTGAACTACTTTAGCCAATAGGTTAAGCAAATCGAATTTAAATGCAGGGTCTGCCTCGAATTCTAGAATACTGGTTCAGACTAACATTGGATTTGTCAAATGCTTAAAGATTCACACCCAGTAGAATTATTGTTCGGTTGGATGGAGCATGTTCAGCTTATGCATAGACAATCACATGCTGCTTCTCCTCAATCTGTCTAACATGCTCAGCAATTCTCCCCACTGACCATGACGGGCAAAGCACAGTGTATGTATGATAGGGAAATAGTGTACATGTGTGATGTGCATACAGAGGCGCATACATGCCTCTGCTAATGAGAATGTGCATAGTGACAATATTGTGGATACATATGTTGTGCGTATCTCTAGGGGAGACCTCCGATTGGCTCCTAAAAGGTGTCGTTGTGGGAGGATGAAGCCCTGGGAATTTGCATGCAAAAAGTTGTCAACATACATTTCGCACACAAACACAAAACAAACAAAAAAACAATACTTATTTTAATTTGTCAGCTTTTTGATAAAATGTATTCTCTTTTTCCCCATTTGGAATAATATTTATCTATATATCACAAACAAGTGGCACAACGCCAATACGTTAAATGACAAAAGTGATCAACGTATACAACTAATTTCTACTCAATTCATACGACTTGTTAATGCTGAGATATTGTGCATTGTTTACAGATTCGCAAATAGAGACGGAACAGTATATGTTTTCAGTTGTATGCTAATGTTTTAGTTATTGATATTGTCGAGGAATAAATTCCATAGAGATAATAGATTTTCTAAAACTAGAAAAGTGGACGTGTTACTACATTTGTATTTTTATTTTATATTTTTAATGGTTTTTATTTTGTGAAATTCAACGTCGATGTTTCGTTTTTCGTTTCAGGGGAAACCTCCCCTTAAAACTGGGATAATCTCTCATGTGCTCAGCGAGTAGATTTTGGAATTGGGCTGAACTGTGAAACTGGAACAGATTTGTTATGAGAAACTTGTGGATCATACTGCACATTCATTGAACATAGTGTAACAAGTCCCCAACAGTTATATAAAACGTTAAAAAAAAAAAAAAAACACTGCAGAAAAGCAACTAAATTAGAGCTCCCTTATTTATTTTCGCAATTTAAGTGCTAATCAAACCCCTTTGTTTAACGTAAGCAATTACACAGCCAAATCAACGTTACTTTGCAGCCTTTCTAAAACTGGATATTTTGATGGAAATGTAACATTATCAGCAAAGAGTACACACAAAGGCAGTATAGATTTGTTTGATGTCGAAGGTAGCAACATTTTCCATCTATCGCAGGCGCTACGGAAGTCCATATATTACACATAAACTTTCTATTTTCTAAATAGGTGGACATGAGACTCACAGCAGAGTGGCAAAAATCAGGCTTAAAAAAAAGTCTGCCCCCCGGAAAAAAAAACCCATAATGTGCTCACTACTCCTTTTTAATTTAATTTAATTTATAAAAGGTCTTTTAGCAGGAAGAATACATTGAGATTTCTCTCATTTTGCAGTATATCGTGGACATTTAATAGTAAATACGTGGACACATTTACCATGGAGGGCATTCATTATTTTGAACCCAAACTAATGCTTATCTGAAGCATGAATAATAGACACATAATTCATGAAAGCAGCTAATCTTTCTAAGATGGCTTAGAGGATTAGCCAATGATTTATTAAAAATTCAGGGCAATATGAGAAGTACAGCATGTAATCACAATGACAGGAAATATAAGAGAGGATCCAGAGGGCAGAAATCACTGGATGGTTTCTAAAGCAATAACCCCAGTGGTCCCACACGCTGCTTTTGGCTGGTATAGGGCACTCTGCGAGGGTCATCGTTAGATGGGAGATATTGGGGAGAAAGTGACAAACCTTGAGCAGTTACCAGAAAATCCAAAAGGAAACAATGACCTACATCTCCTAAACTTTATGGGATTTTTTGATATATATATACATATATATATATATATATGGGTCACCTGTGGGGCAAAAAAAAAAAAAATAGCCTTGCTGATTTTTCCAAATTTGCCCAAGAAATTATGTTAAACAAACAACTATACCCCATATTTAATCAAGCCAAAACCAGAGCAATTCAGAGTCAAATGTGTTCCTCCTTTAGAAATAATCCCCCCATCCCAAAAAAAAAGAAAAGAAATTGCTCTAATTGTGCCTAGGTAAATTTCTATGGATGTAATGTTAAAGGGCATTACGGTATCACACTATATGTACCTTTATTTTTGTACGGGGTAGCCAGTGCAGTTATTAGTTAGTGTTGAATTTTTGGATCTCATTCTTTACTCTCTTTTTTTATGATACTTTACTATTTTTGCAATTAACAAGGGTCAATATTAAAATATATTTTCAATAGCATGGTTTTCAATGATTCAATCCAACTTGAAATTATTAAAAGGAAGTTTGGGGTAACATCACCAAAACTCACGAAGCAGAAACTTGTAACGAATAAGCACCAGAATCCCTGGGCACACACACACACACACACATTATCACTGGACACTACGCCAGGAGACGAAGAGATGGCCTCTTTAGAGGAGCTACGAGAAAACAACACAACTTTATTAGGAAATACAGACCACGCAACATGTGCCGATATAGGAGTAAAACAAATGCAAACCATATATCGTAGGGTAACAAGAGATGCAATTAAATCAACAAAAGGTTTTCTTTTTTTCTTTTTTTAAAGTTTAATTTTTTTTTTTACAAAAAACAAACAAAAAAAACCTAAATGGTCTTAAGTCATGTGAAACATCACTGTGGAGTAATAATTTCAATTTCAACCAAAAACGTCCACCCCGATTTAGTCATGTATGGTTCAAAATAAAAAACAAGTCCGCCACCTGTACTGTGAGGCACGATTGGAGCAGCGTGGTATTATGGGGATGTGACACAACTATAGTGACAGCGGCACGTGTCCACACCCTTAATAGATGCAGCACCGTACACAGAGACCCTTCAGGAAATCTTTTTAAAGAAAGAGGGAACAAAGGATTTCCTTTCAGAGTCACCCTGACCCCGTAAGCACATTGCTAAAGCTGCACTGACCCCGAGTGCCCAGTCAGAGTCCCCGACTAAATCTAATCAAAAAATTTGTGGCATGACTTGAAGGCTTCTGTCCTTCAAACGTCCCTGAGGAGCGTGAACGAGATTGTGCCATTTTATTTAAGAACATGGTCAAATATTGTCGTAGGACAGCCCTACACTCTCTCTCTCACACACACACACACACACACACACACACACACACACACATGTATATTTGTAAACAAAGATGTTTTCAACCACTTACTGACACACAGAGTAGAATCTCCACCAAACAAAAAGATTGTTGAGTTGTATATTAACCCCTTGCCGACAAAGGACGTGCCAGGCACGTCCTGGGAGAATCTCCCTTAATGACAAAGGCACGTCCTGCAGTGAATGAAGCGGTTTTCGCGATCAACGATCGCGAAAACCGCTTTAACAGTGCTGGTCTATTGCCTCGACATCGAGGCAATAGCCAGCACTGATATTTCTATTTTGGGACCCCCACGATCGCCCCACGGAGTGATCGTGGGGAGCCATATTGACGGAGCATGCTGCTCCGTCAATATGGCTAAGTCCTCTGCCGGTCTGAGCTTCGGAAGTGAAAGTAACTTCACTTCCGTCGCTCTGAATATGCTACTTGACTACCCCTAGTGGTAGTTTAGTAGCATTGCAATGGAAAATAATTAAAATACATATTTAATTAAATAAAAACAGGTTATTTAGCTATATTAGCCTATAGGGTTCAAATTAAATATTTTTTAGCATAAAGGATAGGGTTAAAATTAAATTAAAGTTAAAAAATATTAAGGGATATAATAAGGATTAGAGTTGGGGTTAAGTTTAGTGTTAGGGTTAAATTTTGGGTTCGGGTTGGGGTCAAAAGATCAATATAGGAAAAAAACAAAAAACACTATTTTTGGTTTTTGCCCCATAACTCGCAAAAAAATACCGAAAAATATGGAAACATTAATATTTTTGAACTCGGGACAACATTTAGAAACTATTTAGACGGGGTCTTTTTTAATGATTTTATTTGTGTAAATTATATTTTAGGTCAAAGTTAGAAAAAGTGGGTTTTTTTAAATTTTTCATCATATTTTATGATTTTTTTGTAGTAAATTATAAGATATGATGAACATAATGGTATCTAATGAAAGCCCTTCTTATGACGATAAAAACAACATATAATTTGTGTGGGTACTGTATGTGAGAAAGAAAAAAATTACAGCTAAACACAAACACCCTAGAAATGTCAAAACAGCCATTGTCACCAAGGGAAAGTCAAGGTGAAAATGTCTTGTCACTAAGGGGTTAAAATTCCAAAAGAGCAAACACTTTGCCAGCAATATGGAATAGTTGGAACCGTGGAAATAAAAAAGTAAATGGAATATGTATGGAATCCTCGGATGTAAACATTACATGCTAAAAAAATATTTAGAGAAGTGAAAGCTTGGCATTGATGAAAAATCCATAGCCTACGTAACACACACACACACACAAATAAACAACATGGCTGCATGCATTTTTCAAATCACTGTGTGTATGGCCACTTTTATTCCTGCATAGACAGCAAGCAGAAACATGTAACAAATATGGCCTATGGCCCCCGGACACATTATCATTGGATAACTACACTTGTGATCAGGCAAATAAAGAAGTGCCATTTAAAATCACATTTGATCATACATTGGATTACTATGTATAACACTTGTGTATGTTTACCGGCTTGCTGACTATTACTAAATTTACTGGCAGTAGAATAAAACCCGCCTGTATGCAAATGTTATTTGACTGTAAAAAAAAAAACCTTTAGTGGACTTCTCACACATCCTTCAACCTCAGGCCCACTGTATATTAATAATAAATACCAGCCATGCCATGGCCTCCATAGACTTTACTTGGGCTCAAGCCATTGTATTACCAGCCTGCCAGTAAAATATCAGCTGGATGGCAACCCAAAATATATACTTTACAGGTTGAGTATCCCTGATTGCAAAATCCGTTATTCAAATTGATCCATTATTTAAAAAAAAGTTTTGGATTATGCCACAAGTTGCAAATTCCACACAGCAGTCACATACCTCCCAACATTGATCCCCCCCCCCCCTCCTCGAGAATCAGAAACTGGGGGTGGAGTCTGGGTAGGTGAGCAACGCCGCAACCACGCATGCACAGACGCACTTTTCAGTGCCCTGCGATGGCTTCAGATCCTGGCACAGTGCGGCACCTGAACAGTAAGAATTGTGATCAGAACCACAGACTTGGGGTCCTGAGTCCAGCCGAGTCCTACCTCGGTCCCAATAATATTTATTTGCTCTTTACAGCATTTGCAGTGATACTACTGCATTTCATGAGAGCCGAGAGGCTTTAACATCAGGGGCGTATCGTGCCCCCGAGTGAGCGGTGTCCGGAGCAAGCCTGTCACTCGGAGACTCGATGTCTCTCGTGCATTTCCGGGGGTTTTATGTGCTGCGAACAGAGAGCCCACCCCCCCCCGGAAATGCACAAGACACATCCAAGGGGCCGACAGCAGCTTCGAATTCGGCAGCAGAGTCACTATCATTTTGGATAAAGGTTACTCATTTTGTAGGTATATATGTTATTTATATTTCACATTATGTGTTCTATTGTTTATATTTAGAAATGTGCTTCCCTGTATAGTTGTTTTGTATGTATGTACGGTGTGGAATGTTGTTACGTGTATAACATTGTGCTTTGCTTTCTCTGCAGGACATACTTGGAAAGGAGACAATTCTCAGTATTTTTTTCCTGGTAAAAACCAAACAAACAAAAAAAAAAACTCTCTTTCTAAAATCAAATCAGTGTTTGTTTTTAAGCCGGAGGTTGTGCATTTGTTGTATTAATGCTGTATTAAATCTCCTAATAAATTTGACTGTAAAAAATAAAAACATTTACATTACTTGGGAATTCTGGTGCAGAAGTGAGAACAAGAATCAACAAAAGACAGTTATTTACTGCCTCCTGGTGGTATAAACTGTGTTAGCAGTGGTGTATTATCAACCAATAAAAATATAACCGTTTTTTTTTGTTTTTGTTTTTTTTTTAAAGAATGTTTATGCAATTTGAACTACTTATAAATTCAACAACTAAATTACAAAACCAGTAAGCAGGATTATTATTTCTATTTGTAAAACGCATTGGCAAGGGTGTACAATGGGTTAAACAAAACAGACAGATATTAGGGGACATAATCCTTTAGAATCACTTGAATAAAAGGTGAGGCAGCTCCTTCTGAAAAAGGGACTATGACGGACCGTATTTGCTCGATTATAAGACGACCCTGATTATAAGACGACCCCCCAAACTTTGGATATTCCTTTAGGAAAAAAACTAAAAGCCTGAATATAAGACTACCCTATAGGAAAAAGTTTAACTTGTTTATATATTCACATGTAAATTGCTTTTTCATATTTAATAAAAATTATGATTTAAATATATGCATTTCGTGTTTTTATTTCCTTTTATGTGCCAATGCTGGCTCTCTCTCCCCTAACGGTGTTTCTCTCTCTCCCCCCGCCTCTTTCTCTCCTTTTCTCCCCCCCCCCCCCTTGCCTCTTTCTCTCCTTTTCTCCCCCCCCCTTGCCTCTTTCTCTCCTTTTCTCCCCCCCCCCTTGCCTCTTTCTCTCCTTTTCTCCCCCCCCCCCTTGCCTCTTTCTCTCCTTTTCTCCCCCCCCTTGCCTCTTTCTCTCCTTTTCTCCCCCCCCCCCTTGCCTCTTTCTCTCCTTTTCTCCCCCCCCCCCTTGCCACTTTCTCTCCTTTTCTCCCCCCCCCTTGCCTCTTTCTCTCCTTTTCTCCCCCCCCTTGCCTCTTTCTCTCCTTTTCTCCCCCCCCTTGCCTCTTTCTCTCCTTTTCTCCCCCCCCCTTGCCACTTTCTCTCCTTTTCTCCCCCCCCCCTTGCCACTTTCTCTCCTTTTCTCCCCCCCCTTGCCTCTTTCTCTCCTTTTCTCCCCCCCCCCTTGCCTCTTTCTCTCCTTTTCTCCCCCCCCCCCCCTTGGCTCTTTCTCTCCTTTTCTCCCCCCCCTTGCCTCTTTCTCTCCTTTTCTCCCCCCCCTTGCCTCTTTCTCTCCTTTTCTCCCCCCCCCCCTTGCCTCTTTCTCTCCTTTTCTCCCCCCCCCCCCCCCTTGGCTCTTTCTCTCTTTTTCTCCCCCCCCCCTTGCCTCTTTCTCTCCTTTTCTCCCCCCCCTTGCCTCTTTCTCTCCTTTTCTCCCCCCCCTTGCCTCTTTCTCTCCTTTGAACAATGAACATCTTCGTGATGAACTGGAGCACCAGGTAAGCAAGGGCCAAACCGGCCTACATCCAAGTTTCCTCTGGCAAAGTCTTTGCAGGAGGAGTGGAAGCCCATTCCTATTGAGACATTTCCAAAGTTGGTGGAAAGTATGCCCATGAAGGTCCGGGCAGTCAGTAAGACCAAAGGCAGTACTACGAAGTATTAAGTAAATAAAGTATCATTTCTGTAAGTGTCCAAATACGTTTGATCAGAGTGAATATATTTGATTGGAAAATGGTTAAAAAAAAAAAAAAAAGTTTGCATTACAGGGGATGGGATCATCACGGCTGCAACACCATGACCTTGAACGCAATGATCAGTTCATCACAGGAGAGGTCATTGTCGGACCTTTCACTGAGGGATCACACACAGTGAGTATTAGGGGTTAGGTGTTCGGGTTGGGTTAGTATTAGGGTTCGAGTGGGTACTGTAAGGGTTGGGGAGGCTAGCATGGGGGTTGGGGCCAACTTTTAGGAAAGGGTTTAATTTATATTGGAGGGTGCATGTTTGTAAGAACTGAACGGTCAGTGCTTACATTGCCGCAGTGAAGCGCCCGCGTTGCCTTTCACTGCAGACAGTTCAGTGTTCAAACTTCCACGCTGAACTGTCAGCGGTGAAACTGCCGAGAAGAACGGTCCTAGAGGCTGTATTACATGAATGTCATGCTTGAAAATTCATTTAAAAAAAAAAAAATATGATCACCACCAGATTACCCTGCATCCTGGAATAAATGTTGACGCATTTTGCGCACTGGTGCTCATTCCTAAGCTGTTAATTATTATCAAAACGGATTACTTACAAATGTTTTCAATTAATTATATATATCGTGTGTACTTGAAGAATGAGACTGAAAACATAATTTATAGACCAGGGGTGTCTAACTGTGGCCCTCTAGCCTTTTAGCTATCAAAGCATTATGGGAGATGTAGGCCACAATCATATGGAAGGTTGCAGTTGGGACACCCCTAGCGCAGGGCAGACAGGTTAAAAATTTCCTAAAATCCGGCCAACATGGTGACTGGCTGGACCTCCATCAGAAGAGTATAGTAATAGAACATATCATTAGCTGTTTGATAATACAATACAAATAGAATTAATTGCCATTTGCAATCAAAATACAACAGACGTGCATAACAACAAATGCATACATATAAAACAAAAACATAACACTAAAACATTCCATGGAAACAAAGATTATTCAGTGCGCTCCTCCAAAGAAATAAAATATAGTCATGGTAAGCAGAGCTCATTAAAAGATCTATAAACAAGTCTATTGTTTGTGATTACCAGCCATTTAATCTATAAAACTCTGGAGCCTGTATTCTAAGATCGCAGGAATATTATTTGCCCAAGACAGAAGAGGTTCGTGTCACAGAAGGTCTTGGTGCACGCTCGGGATTTAGCGGGGACACAGAAATTGGAATGTATTACCAGCGTGCTTGTTGTTTTGAAATGTCTCTTAACCCGACATCATGAAATAACGTTCTCATGTTATCAGTCGCGTTCGGCCTTCGTACAGTACAAAATCAATTCACAGCAACAGATCAGTGTAAAATCAAAAGCTACAGCCGGGTCGCTAGTAAAGCCCATGACCGTGGGGGGGGGGGCGAGAAAGATCAAGTCAATGCGCCTAACGCCAAGCGAACCACAGAAAAAGGTCAGCGTCAGGCCCGGACTGGGACAAAAAATAGGCCCGGGCATTTAAGACTGAGCAGCCCATTTTTATTTTTATATGCCAGGATATTGCCCCCAATATGCCATGTTATATGCCAGGATATTGCCCCCAATATGCCATGTTATATGCCAGGATATTGCCCCCAATAAACCATGTTATATGCCAGGATATTGCCCCCAATATGCCATGTTATATGCCAGGATATTGCCCCCAATAAACCATGTTATATGCCAGGATATTGCCCCCAATATGCCAGGATATTGCCCCCAATATGCCATGTTATATGCCAGGATATTGCCCCCAATATGCCATGTTATATGCCAGGATATTGCCCCCAATATGCCAGGATATTGCCCCCAATAAACCATGTTATATGCCAGAATATTGCCCCCAATATGCCATGTAATATGCCAAGATATTGCCCCCAATATGCCATGTTATATGCCAGGATATTGCCCCCAATATGCCATGTAATATGCCAAGATATTGCCCCCAATATGCCATGTTATATGCCAGGATATTGCCCCCAATAAACCATGTTATATGCCAGGATATTGCCCCCAATATGCCAGGATATTGCCCCCAATAAACCATGTTATATGCCAGAATATTGCCCCCAATATGCCATGTAATATGCCAAGATATTGCCCCCAATATGCCAGGATATTGCCCCCAATAAACCATGTTATATGCCAGGATATTGCCCCCAATATGCCAGGATATTGCCCCCAATATGCCATGTTATATGCCAGGATATTGCCCCCAATATGCCATGTTATATGCCAGGATATTGCCCCCAATATGCCATGTATTATGCCAGGATATTGCCCCCAATATGCCAGGATATTGCCCCCAATATGCCAGGATATTGCCCCCAATATGCCAGGTAATATGCTAGGATATTACCCCTTAGTATGCTCGTTATGCCACCCTCCTCCCCCCCTTCCCCAGACCCCAGTACTTACCTCGTTCCTGCTCTGTCCCCCGGTGCTCTGAAGCTGCGTGGCTGTGAGGGAAGCGCTGTGAGCTTCCCTTCAGCCGCGCGGTCAATAAAGTTTGTTTGAAAAAAAAGTTCCAACACACTTTATTGACCGCGCGGCTGGAGGGGAGCTCACAACGCTTCCCTCGCAGCCACGCAGCTTCAGAGCACCGGGGGACAGAGCAGGGACGAGGTAAGTTTTTTTTTGCTCTGCTGGGATCTTCCCCGCCTGCCTCAGCCCATGGCCACCGCGGCCCACCGGGCATTTGCCCGGTGTGCCCGATGGCCAGTCCAGGCCTGGTCAGCGTTGCTCGGACTTGGCTCCGGTGGAAGAAATCGGACATTATTTACTTGGTCATTGGTAACGTGGCTGCAACAATGTTCAATAGACCAAAAGGTTTTGGGGTTATTTTTCACAAAACGACTTCAGCCTTCGTCCGCAATGAAGAACTGGCTGCAATTTAGAACAAATAAATGGTTTGCGTAGCAGAGAATGAATGATGTACTCTGCTAATGAGAAACGCAATAGAGTGAGGGCGGTGCGTAAGAGGGGAAAGGTCGTTCCAAAAGCAAAACATTCATTAGTATTACACCAACACAGTGAAGGGTGCACAATAAAATGTTATGTTTAAAATGTGGTAAAATGGATTCGTAGATGCTAAGCTATACACGTCAAAAGGAATGACAATGCACATCCCATAAGGGTGGATTGTCTAGTAATAGTATAAAGCAAAACAAATAGACACAGCTCTTAGAATGATTAGAGCTACAGCTTCGACTAACATCGGAAAAAAGCAGAAGGACTGTCCTCAACAAGGTCTGGGCATTGTACTTAAATAAATGGGCCCATTTTATAACGGTACCTGTACCTGTTATGGCAAGACTGTTTGTAGAATATGCAGGATATGTTTTGGAATTATTTTGTATATAAAGTGTTAGGCTTTTTATATGGAAAAAGATAAGCTGAATGAGTATTCATTATCTAAGGAATAGCAATTTGTAGAGCCCATTTTGAGCAGGTATAACTTGACAGTGCTAGACCTCTGTTCTTGAAACCTAGACCTTCTCTCTCTATATATCATTGGGGTGTGCAATTGTCAACCGGGACTGCACACAACCAATAGCAGGGTGGGAGATGACTCCAAAGATGAGACCCATCAATATGTACTGTAATGTCACAAAGCGGCGGCTAGAATCATCACTCAAAAAAATTCCTCTTGTGGGTACCGCACCCCTCACAGCATTTCCGTTTTGGAGGGAATATTCCAATATATTAGTAAACCCTTCAAGCCCTTCATAAGAAATATATCCAGGAACACGGACACTGTCCAAAGAATATCTGTGAAGAAGTCTGAAAATGTGAACACTTTGGAAGGATGGAAGTAAGAGGGAGCTGGAATACCGTGAGAAGAAGAGGGAGGATGAGCTCCTCACACAACATGTTGGCACTGTAGTAGAAGAAAGAATACAAAACATGCTGAGGATTCATAGACACGTTGTATGCTTCAGTACATTAGACCAGGACAAAAGAGAAGTGTTAAGCTAACTCTTTATTAGGGAATGTTTTTAATGTTTAGAGTTAAATCCCTATTTAAGCCCAAACTTACTACAATTTGTCAAGTCACATTGCATTGTGGTATTTACACTTTGGACTAGGCATAGAAGTATTACAGTAAATTTGCTGTGCAAAATATTAAAGGTCCCTGCCTTGTAAAATGTGATCCTTCCCCCGAGAGCTGTAGGGTTAATGTGGTATAAGAGGCAGGATGGGGAGATCAGGCAGGAACAGGACCAATGCTTAACAAGGAAAAGCTCTAGTTGCTGGCTAAGTCCTTCCTTCTGTCTGTAATACGAGAGCCGCACCACTGAATTATTAATCCGCCAGGCAGGACAGGAGCTAACTGTGCAAACTGTGCCAGTAAAGGCTCCATCTTCAGGGAATTACCGGATTACTGGCCCAAAATACATTTCTATCAATAGGCAAAAATAACATTTCTTCAAAATAAATATAGTGTTTACAAAGAAGTGCTTCCCATCCTGATTATGGAATATTAAGGCTCGAGATTAGAACTCTGAGTATTTGGTTGACATAGTTTGCCGATTACAGTTATAGGCAAACACAACAATCGTTCAGATATTTTTTGTTCTTACTTGATAACTTCAGTAAAGTCAGAGAAAAGGACAATTAAATATTTTTTTTAACCCTTGCTTCCTTAAAAAGGGTGAAAACACATGTGCTGCTGTTTCACAGTAAACCCAATATTTATTTTACTAGATACACGGTTTACGCTCTGCGTAGATTTGGAAATGCTGATTTTACATTTGAGTTTCTAGACTCGAAGCACAAGTGAAAATTAAAGTTTAGTTGCCTTTTAAGCATCTGCCATATTAAATGGTTAGAGAACCAAAAAAAAGCAAAGTTTTCAACTTAAAAATGAAATACTTCCCAAATAAAAACACATTCTAAGAGAGGGGTGGGCAAACTTCGGCACTCCAGACTTTGTAATGCTGGCAATAATGCTGGCAAAGCATCAAGGGAAATTTACTCCACACCATCTGAAGTGCCAAAAGGTTGCCTACCCCTGACCTAAGAAACATAAAAGACAGACTAAAGGGTAAGAGAACAAAAGATAGCAAAATTCCCCTCTATCAGGGAGCACCTGACAGGAGCAAATGGCATGCAATACAAGAACGGCGAATAGAAGAAAATGACAAAAAAAAAGTCCATCCAGCAAGTAGCAGAAAATGACTCTGTATCATAGTAAGGTCAGGTTTGCGAGAGCATATAGTTTTCACAATGGCACTTCCACCTTTTTAAGTGATAAGTGATATTACACTATATTGGTCTTGTGATTGACACCCAGTCACACTAAGTAATAGACGGTCGGGGGGGGGAGGGACTTAAATGGCCACTGTGATGGACAATTTACTTACCTTGCTACAGACACTGTGGCCACTTTGACTGTCCCTGCTGATGGTCACTGGACAGTCTCAGTGTAGCATCTTTGATTTTTCAACAAAGACTATGCAATATCTTTTGAATGGTAGCTCAAAGAAGAAACATTCTAAAACAGTCTTTAATAGATATAAGAAATACATATTTGGTTTAGTAGCTTTGAAAAATGAAGTCATGTGACCAAATCATTTGGTGTTCCCTATTGCCATTCTGCCCAGGACTTACTGTATAATAATTAGGAGATGAAGTAGGAAGGGGACAGGATAGGTTTTGGCACAGGTGAAATACCTAAAGCTCTATTCAGAGAATTACTGAATTTCCCCCTTTAGTCTCTAAATATGCAATAGAATAGATATAGAAAGTGCAATGTCAAATTACTAACATGGCAGACAACTGTATGCTGTGCTACAGACTTTCTATCAGCTTTACAGCTGGTGACGGGCAGTCACGGTATATACAAAAATATGGCAGGTTCTCAAACCTTTTAATAACCACATGGATGTGAGAAAGACTGCTGGCAATCCTTGTTATAGGCTTGCTTCTGTTAGAGGCCCAAATGAACATCTCCATTTTCTCTAAGCACAGAGAAGGGGATTCTCCAAATTCTCTCATACTGTTCAAGAGTAAGCTACTTGGGCTCTTCACATCACTGAACACAAGAGCATTGTCTTGCGGCTAGGGTTGCCACCTGGCTGTTATTTTACGGGCAGGCTGGTAAACAAATTGGCTTGAGGCCAATGTTACGTCTATGGAGGCGGTAGCAGGGCCAGTATTTTTCTGAAGAAAAGGTGGCCACCCTACCTGTGGCATAAGGCGTGGCTTGGGATGTGTAACTCAACGGATGTCCAGCGATATGGAGTACTCACACATTAACGCTTCCTGCATTGACATGGGAGCACAACTGATCAGCTGTCATCCACCCTTATCTACATCATCGTCCCAGCTCTGCCCTCTGCGATGATGCCAGCAGGGATGCTTTTGCAGATGATGCCGCCCTCTTTTTTATTGTTTGCCGTTGACAATACTTAATTATTTACTAATGAAAAACGGAAGTACAAAGATAAAAAGTTAATGACCAAAATGCATAGTCAATATAGTGCAAAATCTTTAAAAAGCACATAAAGAAACAAACAGGAAAAAACTAAAAATAATACAAAAAAGGGCATGCATAGATAAACATGTTACAGTGCTCCATGAAGCTCTTAATTCGGAATCTGCATTACATGACTTAGCAGCCTATGAGATAGTGTGAGGTCTATTTATCGTGACCCTGAAAAGTGTAACTCAGGAAAGATTAGCAAGTTTTGGTGCCCTCATCACAGAAACTCCTGAAACGGGCAACAAATCAGGCCCCCTCTCTATTGATGACTGTTAGAGATTTTCACTCGTCATTGTTTTTTTTATATGAAAATACTTTCTCCTTAAAATTGGAGGAATGGAGAGAAAGGTACAGGGAATACAGTGAATACATTAAGGAAGGGTGCTGGTGCAAGAGTGGCTCACAGGGTTATCTCCCAGGCTTCACTGTCAAGATTCAGGTAGGTTTACTTAGGCTGCATAACTACGAAGGGAATAAAAGAGAAAAGAAAAACCCTACTATATTTTAAAGTGTTTGGTTTGATATAAAAAGTCATCTGCAGAACTTCATTAAATTAATTAAGGCCTTCGCTTCTGCATATTAATGGGCAAACTGGCCATGGCATATTAATGGGCAAACTAGCCATGGCATATTAATGGGCAAACTAGCCATGGCATATTAATGGGCAAACTGGCCATGGCATATTAATGGGCAAACTGGCCATGGCATTTTAATGGGCAAACTGGCCATGGCATATTAATAGGCAAACTGCAGCATATTCAACCATAGAACCACACAGAATGAGTTATGCAATGGTCATTCCCTCTCTATCATAGATCTCCATTAGAATTCATAAAAGAATACAGACTACACTGCAGAGTCTCTCATAATAGCTCTAAAGCTGGAAGAAAGATTACTTATGGTTGAAATATTATATTATGACGCAGATTAAATCAACCTAGGAAGCCTCTTAGATATGTGCAAATGTAATGAATGAAAACTCCCCCAAAATATTAATGGCGAAAGAAGAAATCCGCTCTGTATTAATGTATCTTGCTATTGTACAGACATTAAAAAGTAGGACCACCAGAATAAAAAAAAAAACGTTAAAAAAAAAAAATAAAAAAATTGATCAGGAAAACCAACTACAGGAGTAAATCAAGTTGATTATAACTTAACAAGATCATAGCGCTGATCATCGTGGGGTTCAGACGTCGGAGTTGGAGGTGTGCAGTTGTGTGCGCACATCTGCGTCCGCGGCCATCTTTGTAGTTTTTCATCACTATGCCTTCACACGGAGATTGCCTTTCCATGATATAAAACTCGATAAAAAGATTACTACGCATGTGCCAGAAAATTGGCCAACTCAATGGGGGGATTATGTATAAGGATGGCGCTATCAGTGTGTGCACCCCTTTATAAAAAAAAAAAAAAAAAAAAAAAAAAAAAGCAGACTCCCAACAAATTTCGAAGATATGTGTCAGCTCAGAAAGGCACTTCCGGGATGGGACGGCGATCAGTGCGCCATCCCAAACAATGAAGAAAAAAATGAAATCAGGCGCCTGGTTATTGTTGGAGGCGCAATTGCCATTATACAATGAACAAATCAGTTATATGTATATATATATATATATATATATATATATATATATATATATATATACACACACACACACACACACACACACACACACACACACACAGATACATATACACATACATACTTTGTTTTAAATTTCGGGATGATTTTTTTTTTCTTCCTTTATTCAGATTGTCAATATAGAAAGATGCATAATCTATACTTTGTATTAATAAATCTTAGGGAACAAAAAAAAGTCAAACACTTCTAACCGCATCTCACAAAGAAAAGGCTTCACCCAGAAAAAAAAATCTAATTATATCTGCAATAAAGAATGTTTTCCATCCTTGCGAAGTCATCCGTTCCTGCGGCCTGCCAAATGTTCTCATTCAAGGAGCGGACAGGCAGCTTTTTCCATGGATTCTCTCTGTGAACCTGCAAATCACTTCACGGGAGGGAAGAGAGGACGCGTCCTAATGAGTCCATCAGCATACATTTTTCATAAAGTGATTATCTCTTTGGCAGATTCATTGTCTAAGGCTTTCGCCCCCTCAGCACTTGTTTTTCCTACAACAATTACCGCATGCACGGAAAAACTATACAATGGACAAGCCACCTACCACAGAACGCACAAGCCGCCTGCCACGCAACGCACAAGCCGCCTACCACGCAACGCACAAGCCGCCTGCCACGCAACGCACAAGCCGCCTGCCACGCAACGCACAAGCCGCCTGCCACGCAACGCACAAGCCGCCTAACCATGCAACGCACAAAACGGCTACCACGCAACGCACAAAACTCCTACCACGCAACGCACAGAACTCCTACCACGCCTGCCGCGCGACGAACAAACCGCCTGCCACGCGACGAACTAAGCACCTACCACGCAACAAACAACCCACCTGCCACACAACGTACAATCCGCCTACCACGCAACAAACGAACCGCCTGCCACGCAACAAACGAGCCGCCTGCCACGCAACAAACGAGCCGCCTGCCACGCAACAAACGAGCCGCCTGCCACGCAACAAACGAGCCGCCTGCCACGCAACAAACGAGCCGCCTGCCACGCAACAAACGAACCGCCTGCCACGCAACAAACGAACCGCCTGCCACGCAACAAACGAACCGCCTGCCACGCAACAAACAAACCGTCTGCCATGCAATGAACACAGGTCAGGCAAAAAAAACGGTACAGCAGCAAGCGTGTGGAATCTCCTGCAAGCCTTAGTTTTGCCGGCCACCATGGCGGTTTTGGAGGCCATTTTGGAAGAGGAAGGCTTTATAAAACTATATATGGTTATTTGCAGGCTTTTTCATGACCAAACAAACTTTTGACAAGGCCAGCACTACATAAGATAAAACAAAAATCATCCACAAAACCTTTGTATAACACTAAAGGTGCACCATTTCACTTTAGTGCAGTCCAATTCACATTCCACAGTGCACCCATTCATCCACACAGGTCCCAGAATTTGCGCCACATACATGCGAGTGAGACTTTGTATGGAACATTTTCAGTTCCAAAGTTCTGGGAGGGCATAAAACAGTGCCTTTTTCTTTCTGCACATTAGTGTACTCAATAGTTACGTTAATATGCATTCAATTTAGTGTAATAGCTCATTTTGTGGGCTATACTATTCTATTAAATCGTGTACAGTACCTTTTCCCTGGCTCCTAAAATTGGTCTGCAGGTCTACAGATATTTGTCAGTCCCTGTGCTAAGATATATCTTTGTTCATTCGTAGCCAATAGCTTTACGGTTCATAAATATCAGACGTAAAAAAAAAATTAAAAAAAAATGAACCTCACTTTGTCGGACGCCTCTGAAGCCAGGAGATTGGTAGCGAGAGTCTGCAGCTTGTGGTGAGCCACTGTTTTCAAGGCGGCAAGACTACGCCGGGTCATAGCCTGTTTCAGGTTCACTGCGGATTGGCTGAGCGCGTCAACGGCAGCGGGAACAGCTTCGTCGCAAGCATTTAAAATCTCCACGGCAGTGATACCCATTACACAACGATCTAGGGCACCTGGAAGAACAACAGGAAAACAAACATATTAAAAGCTCTTAACACCATGATGGAGACCAACGCATAAGGTGATGTCATAAGTAAGAGACAGCATGCCTCCCAGTGGTCCCTGCTTTGAGCAGGACAGTCCCGATTTTGGAAGACTGTCCTGCCGAGCTGTACCTATGTCCCACTTTTTCGGGACAGAGGTAGAGCTTGACGGGACAGCGGTATTCGGGATTGCCTGAGGACAATGGTGGACCTTAGGAGGCTGAGCGTCAGTGCTAGCACTGCCACTCAAACGAGCATTACTACGGCACATGCGCAGGAAAAATATATACTGCGGTTGCACAAACGCAATCACTATGCACGATCGCGCCAACACTCAACTGCCAAGTTTTAAAACACCTTTTTATACATGTGCTTGAAATTCTGCTAAAAACACAACATTTTCCATTCTCTACATTCCCAGTATATACAATGTTTCAGCGACCGAGTCCCTTTAACAACAGACTTGTCCCCATCTTTTCATCTTGGCTATTGATGTCTCATCCGTGCAATTGACTCGCAGTGAATAGTCAACTTTGAAATTTACTGAAAACGCATGATTTATTATACATATTTTTAAACACACGGATTTATTGAACTAGATGAAGGTTCATGGGCAACTCATGCATGTATCCGACAAGCAGTCATTTTTTTCTACTACTAGTGTGTAATAAGCGGATTTGATCACAATTTACATCATTTGTCTACCATATTTGGTTCAGAGGGTTACAAAAGGGCGGATTCCGAAGAATTGGGGGGAACTGACTGACACCAACCCACAAACTTCCTTCTTTGGTCTGTCAAGAGTGTCAATCAAAACAGAAAAGCTGTATCGAATGCTGCTGTTGGTCTGTCAGACGGTCGGTTGAACAGGCGCATCTGCACAGACCACGCCCACAAGCAGACACTGGTGGTGCCAAGTGTTCTAGTGCTTAGTTTCGCTCTACTAAATCAGTGATATCTTCATAATTAAACATGACATAAAAAGGCAAATTTAGAAAAGTGAGATCAGGAAAAAAACAGCAATTTTTCCAATACTCCCCAAATAATAATCATTTTTTTAAAAAATGAAAAAAATATATAACGGAAGGTATAAAGAAATCAAAACATAAGCTTGGAAGTTTAGAAAGTGGCCCATCCTGTTATTCTCCAATAAATACTTCCCATAACTGGGCAAGCTGCGGAAGATTTTCTTTTGTTGACCTTTGCTTTTGCCGAATCCGTTGCAGTCAAGCCAGCAGGTATATCTACTTTTACACAGCAAACCGCTACTAAGCTTGTTTGAGAAAAATCATTGGGAGTAATTGGCTCTGGATGTATCAATAGTGGTATAACCACTAAACCCACAGGCTTTCTTATTGTCTCTCATTCCACCAGAAAACCCCTGCAGGGGAGATTGCTTAATTTAATTTTGATTTCAAGACGATCTAAGGATACACACCGAAGAGTGTGTTAAGATCCCCTGTAGGTTCCTTGGCTCCCTTCAAAGTCCTGGAACATCGCAATTGTGAGAAGGGAAGAATTTAATAAAGTCAAACAAACTTAAAAAAAAGGTAACTTTATTTGCATTGTTCATTCTCCTTTTCAAACCGTGAAACGGTCATGCGGTTATTAGGTGAGAGGAGTGGCATGGGGTACTCTAGAGTGCCAATTTTGGCACTAAGGAAGAATATTAACATTTTCATGTTAAATACGAAGGAAGAAACTCTTGGCACTCTAGAGTACAAATATTTTAATCACAGACTTCCAGCATTTTGTGTCTAGCGACGCTTGGTCATAAGTGCTAAGTGCAGACGCGAACCTACCAGGTTGCCCCTTTCTGGTGGGACGGTAACCAGGTCGGACAGTTCGGCATAGTCAGCCGCTTTATTGTGCACCCTGGACCCGTCATTTTTGGGCTGTCCGAAGTTGTTACCATCCCGCCAGCAAGGAGCAGCCCGGTAGTTCCCAAGAGGAATTTGGATATTTTCACATAAAAAAATGGTGCATTGTGTCTTTGATGTATTTAAAAGCCAAATCAACTTAGTTACTGGCGCCAGAATGACACTGGCATTGCTCTATCGCTCCAGGTACCGGCATAACCAATCAGGAAGTTCAGATCCAGCGCACACAGCACCGTTTCTCAACATTTGTCGTTATACAATGCAGTATTCAGCGCTATCCCTGTGCGCACTCTCTTTATGTAGAAATGTGTTCAATTATACAAGATTATAGATCATAAATGATTACTGATGTGAATACGTTAATTGTTTGCAATTTCAAAGACAGAGCTATATTTATAGGAAGAAATCTCTGAGCTTTTCATAAAATGGCTGCTTGACTCAGGCAACTAGCTGTGTTTAATGCAAGATGGGATTCTACAGACCAAGCTGTATTTAGCTACAGTCCAATTCTATTCGGGCGGGATGTATAAAACTTGTTTCAAAGTGAAAAGTGCTCTATATATCCAAGTGCGCTAGTATCCTGGCAACAGATACATCAACAGATATCATAAAGGGATTCAACACAGTAAATGAAGAGAGTATATTTAAAAGAAGAAAAACTACCACAACTAGAGGACATAGTCTTAATTTAGAGGGGCAACGATTTAAAAGTAATATCAGGAAGTATTACTTTACTGAGAGGGTAGTGGATGTATTGAATAGCCTTCCAGCAGAAGTGGTAGAGGTAAACACAGTCAAGGATTTTAAGCATGTGTGGGATAGACACAAGGCTATCCTAGCTATAAGACCGGGAACGGGGGACTAATAAAAGTACTCAAAAAAAATTGGGCAGACTAGATGGACCGAATGGTTCTTACCTGCCGACACATTCTATGTTTCTATACTTTCTACCAGGTTGCACTAGCAACTGTAGCGCTAACAAATCTCACCATCTCAGCCTCAGAAAGCATTGGTGCAATCACTGGTATACATAAGACCTTCCCAGATTGCACTTTTTTTTAAAGAATTTTTTTTAAACCTAACAGTGTTATCCGCGCCGGTGTTTATATAGAGTCTCCTCACAATCTCTAAATCGATGAAGGTAATGGCTGCGGATTGTATCTTTTCAGGGCTGAACCACAAAGTTTGCACCATAAAAATTAGAGGGGACTGCTGCACATCAAATTCTACTCCAAAAAATTATTCCTTTTCTACTCCAAAAAATGATTATTATTTTTTGCCCCACGTCCAGGGGGAAGTTACAATTACTCAACTTAATGGTGTTCATTGTATCAACCTCGGGAGGATGAAAAAGGTTGATACTAAGCTCTTCAGGAATTGAAACCAGACACCCTGAGAATATAAACCGATTCCTCTGCTTGTGCATTAATCTCAGAGATGTATTTATGTGACACCTATTAGCTTCCTCATAAATCGTAGCAGAATCTCCAGCCAGGTTTACAATGTTGACACTCTTCAGCTGCTCATCTCCTGGGTTTTTTTTTTTTATAAAAAGTAGGACACAGCCAGGAGTAACAGTGACATTTCTTGGCAAATCTCAACAGTGCGAATGTGAGAAGCACAGAGAGGGGCAAGTCAGCATTAGCTCATTAAGTGAAGGTTTCTCCTTGGGTATAGTTATATTGCACAGCCATGAAGATATCTGGGTAGCAAAAAAAATCCCTGTAAATATGTTTATTTATTGTACAGTAATCGAATGGCTGCGCTGAAGAAAAATAATGTTTATTGCAAGATTATAAAACAATTACAAACTGCACAAGTGTAAAATTCAGTGCCCCTAATACGAGGATGAACTGGTATATACTTTTCATAGTACATGCCGTTTATCCTCTGATCAGCAGCTGCCATGCTTAATCTGCACTAGCAGAGAGACCTATGATCCTTAAAGACCCCAATCAGATGATCCCCCCACTCTATTTGGTTCCTCTACTCTCTGCTCCCAGAAAGTGGAGGAACCAAAGTTCTAAAGTGGAAGAATCAACATGGAACCCAATGGCATGCTTCTGTCGTCATAGACCAAATTAAGAATGTTCCCCCAGAAACATTTTTTATAAATAAACTCCAAAGAGTGGTATCTCCCCTACTAAAACGGCGATATCTTCTGAACAAAACATCATAGAAACATAAGTCGAGAAGTTCTAAAGAACTTAAATTATACTCTTATAAAAAAAACTTTTCTAATACTCCCTAATCATCAAATAAAACACAAAATAGTTCCATAACTCTAGAGGAGAGGCAACAGTAAACAAAATAAAGTTCCTGTAAATATATATATATATATATATATATATTTGTAAGTATTACAGCACTGTGCAATTTGGCTGCTGCATAGAAGAAAAGGAATGTTTAATGCAAGATTTTTTTTAAAAAAGGACAAACGAGGGAAATGTTCTTTGTGTAACCGATCTTACCGGTATCCATCTGCCAGACGTAGACAGAGCCGTCTGCACATCCAACCACTAGGTAATCGTCCGATGGTCTCCACTTTATCACTTGAATGGGAAAGAGATGGCGTGACGCCAGCATGATACATTTCCTCTCTCTCAAACTCAGAAGACCGACTGAGTGATCGCTAGCGACGGAGCAGATACAGTGCTGTACTCTCGTCTGCACAGGGGGGAAAAAAGCAAAACAAACAATGCAAAATATTAAAAGGTGGTTTCTGCCATTTAAAATGCATATGAATAGAAAAATAAAGTACTCTGAGACAGACATCTTTCCAATGTGTCCTTGGAGATGGTTTAATAATCCAGTAACTAGAATTACTATACAGGTTTACCGTAGCGATGAAATGTATAACTTTTTTTATATATATTGTAAAAGCAGTTCTCGAGCGTGGATACTGGTGTAGTAAGATGCAGCCATGGAATTTCCCTGGGCGACTTAAACGAGACACAAACCTTTTTTCCTTTTACTTCGAAAATGAAAGCCAAAGTGAGATGCCCAGTGGCCAGAATATGAGCAGAAGTTTGCATGTACTTCTTTAAGAGGGATTACACTCTCCGGACTAGGTTTTAAAAAAGACACAAAGGCGGTCATGTATAAAAATGGCACACATGAAGTTAGCGCCAAATAATGGTAGTATTGGCGTGCGCGTCTATGTATAAAGCAGACTCTCGACATGTTTCAGGAGTCTGCGCTGCATCCACCGGTTACTTTTTGGTTGTGCCGCCACTCATTGTCTGTATCTAACAAGAGCAGACTGAGAATAAATCACATTTAAAGAGTGTTAACATTACTTCAATTCTAATTATTATATATATAGTATATAATTATTACTTAATTATAATTATTATTGTTATCACATATAAACTCTTTAAATGTGATTATGCTCAGTCTGCTCTTGTTAGATACAGACCTCTACATGCACAGTTAACACAAAAATACTGAGCGGTAGAGGTAGACCATAACAGACCAGTCCGGTGGTCCAAGGATGAGAATAAACTGGCATGAACTTTTTCATAATGAT
Source organism: Pelodytes ibericus (assembly GCA_036172795.1). Classification (NCBI taxonomy): domain Eukaryota; kingdom Metazoa; phylum Chordata; class Amphibia; order Anura; family Pelodytidae; genus Pelodytes; species Pelodytes ibericus. The sequence continues at coordinate 202,723,283 of CM069860.1, forward strand.
TAAAGATCATGCCACAAAACAGAAATTGGATTAACCAAGTGTCCCCTAGTGCTGGGATTCCTTGTCAACTTAATCGGCAATATCTTTTGAACAAAACAGCATAGAAGAAAACATTTTTAAACAACAATAAAAAAATATATATTTTTTTAAAACTGATGCATCTTAAAATGCACATGGCATTTTACTAATAAATATGAGCTTATCGCTGCAAAATGAAAAAAGCCATTTAATACACACTTAATGACAAAAAAACTATGCATTAATCCGCTTCATAACATCTAGATCCGCAACAAATATCTAATTTGATAAACAACCCCTATTGATTTGATTTTGATGAAATGTTTTATATTATCAGACTTGTGAAATATCGCTTACTGAAAACGAATGCCTGCTTAGCATATCTGGGATGTTACTCATTCTGGTTTTGAAAGCTAGGTCAAAAAATTAAATAAATAAGCCATTTAATATGAATTGATGAAACGCCTGAGTTAATCTTCTATTGCTTTATTAGGATGGCAAATTTCAAAATGATTCCAAGATGCAGATTTTGGTTTCTGACGGACTCCCTTCTAGAATAAAGAATTAGCTAAAGCTTTTTATTTTTTAATTAGCTGGGGGTTTAGGGTAATTATTTTTCTTATAGAAGGCAATAATTGAGGTAATCAAGTGGAGACCATGCTGGCTGCATTATCCTGTACTGTGGTTTGCATGACGGATACACAGAAGGGAGATCAGTGGTTTGCCGCTAATTAACAGATCAAAAAAATGTGCTATTAAAATAATAATAAAGACCTTGTTACACTATTGGAGTTCGGCGTTAGAGGTGTGTGTTAGGCTAAATTAGGGTACATTTTAGAATATCAGTCTTAACAGTTACTGTGTTGTCAAGGCTTTTAATACCCCAGGACGTAGACACTAATAGCCCACCTGGGTATCCTCACGAACACGCAACTGCTAATCCAAACAAGCACATGTGATAAAGTCATATTATAATGAAAATCTACTTAAGAAATCTGTAACCCTGCTAAATGGGAGAGACCGAGCAATATTATAATGAGTCTATAGTTTTAATTTTAGTAGCTATGTTACAAAGCAATCAAGCGTTATCGTGTATGCAAACCAAAAATGGTTTTATTTAAAAAAAAAAAAAAAAAAAAAAAAAAGACAATTGTATTTATTTATATATACACACACTTCTATAAAGGGCTTAATTTAAGAAAGGGGAAACTTCAGGTAACCGAGAACGAACAAGTAGCCCAGTTGGATAATTTGTCCAAGCTTCCTATTTTTTACCGTAAGTCTGACATTGCCATTCACAGTTCCTTTTTTCAGGAATAAAGCCCCTATAGATGAATATCAAAACACTATTAGTGGTTTATACAAAAATGTGTTTTTAAATATTTTAATTTTTTTTTTCGTTTTATATATACACTTATATAAAATTTTGATATTATATATTTTATACAATAACTTCCGTTTACCCCTTTAGTCCAAAGGCGGTTGTATATAATGGTCCCAACATCTATATTTATAATAACGTTAAGATACAGAATATATAAAGTTGGTTAATAGTCAAACATAATTACGAAATAGAAGACTATGGACTTCTGGCAACAAAGGGGTAAATCTTAAATCGGATATATAGGAATGGCGGGAGAGGAAGTCATCAGAAGGCCTTGAAGAAGCTCTATTAACGAGTAAAAGGCGTAGATGCTGAACGCAACCTACGAGAGGAGGAGTCAGAGCGTGGAAGTCAGGCGGTTTATTAATAAGACATCAGACACATTGCAACCCGGGCTGATCAGAGACGGAGTGTCCGACGGATTGTATTGTATGGATGCAGTAAGCAGATTTTATGTATTAAAATCTTTACAAATTTTGCCAATATTCGGCTCCTTTTCTAACCTCTTCTGCCTGTTATACCACATTTGGGAGTCCTGGGAGATATATACTGGAAAAAGCTCTTACCATTACAAGTTGGGCAGACTAGATGGGCCGAATGGTTCTCACAATTCGCTCATTATAAAGTGAGTTCAGTTAGAAGAGATCTGAAGCATTTTTACAGATAGTGTGCACTATATTGGGTTATTTTCCCCTCTTTCTCCCTATGTATGGATTATGGAGAATTAGTTTCAATACAGTACAACATTAAAATTAGAAATATATTTTGTTTGTACACCCACATATTTATTGTCTCACCTATATTTGGGTGGTGCATACAGGGAGTGCCCCCCTTCTATACATTATAGAGCACACAAATTTCATCATTCCCTGTATGCTTCACCATTCCCTCTATGTTTTGAGCGCCCCCTGCCTGTAACAGAATGTAGCACTGCGACTAGGGTGAAATGCGTCAAGATTCTACAAGTGGAGAAGTCACCATGGAAACCAGTGGAATTGCTCCTGCTGCTCCCCAGAACTGAGCTTTAGAAATAAGCCCCCAGATTCCAGGATAGAGTGTTCTACACACAGTAAACATCGTGACAATGAAAGAGTAGGAAGCTGACTGGGAGGATTAATGGGTCACAATGAGACATGATTGAATTTCTGACAGTGCAGAAGGAATCAGGGATGGATGAAGAATGCCTGCAGGGAGTGAAAGCTCCGTAGGACAATGCAAGTTAAGCCATCAGCGGAGGGAGAAGGTGACCTTCGAGAGGCATGCAGTGGTGCCCTGCCTGATGAGGAAACAATGGACACACAGGGAGTCCGTATCGATTGGCCAGATTTGGAGCTGCTGTAAAAACAACACAATTTAGAAGAGGAGGAACATCACATTTACTAGTGAGGACAATGCTACTGCAAGGAAAAGGAATCGCACAAAACCTTGTCCACCTCATGATTTGTTTTATTTCCATGTTGAATATGGGTCTCTTGTTCTATGATTACATGGTGCCCTCTAGTGGACAAAACCTAGGGAAAGGGTAACTACATGCATTACCGGAAGATTCCAGGTCGCACAATACTGGAAAGACTAACTCTCACTTCTATTATTTATTTATTTTTGCCCAACACACACAATCACTTATACATGTACACACAAACACACACACACACACAATCACCTATCCATGTACACACAATCCCATATATACACACACGCAATCACTTGTCCATGTACACACTATATATATATATATATATATATATATATATATATATATATATATATATATATATCAGGGCTTGACAAATTTAATTTGATTTTAGGAGCCAGAATTTTTTTAGGAGCCAGACAATCACGCAAGCATAAACACAATTCATAAACACACACGCCTACTTCACATATATACAAACACACCTACTTTACATATACCCATATATACAAACACCTCACACACCCATATATACAAACACCTCACACACACCTACTTTACATATACACATAAATCCACACACCTACTTTACACATCCACAAATATCCAAACACATCACACACACCTACTTTACATATACCCATATATCCAAACACCTCACACACACACCCATATATACAAACACCTCACACACACCTACTTTACATATACTTTTACATATACATACAAACACACACCCACCTCACACAGTCTTTTCTTGGGGGTTTCTTCTTGATGTGTCCCCCCTCCCTGCTGCTTTACCTCATTGCAGGGGAGGGGGACATTCGTGCTGCTGCTGATCTCCGTTGGTCGGCGTGCTGAGTGCCAGGATGTCACTTGACGACACCCGGCACTCAGACACGCGTTGCGCGAGGGGGCGGAGCTTGCAGTCTGTGCCATCGGCAAAAATCGGATGGCAGCGGCAAGGGAACCATGAGGCCGACAGTACCCAGGCGCCAGGTCTAATTTCCTGGTCGCCATGGCGACCTGGCGCCTGGGGTTTGTCGAGCCCTGATATATATATATATATATACACACCCACAATCACTTATCCATGTACACACAATCCCATATATATTTATACACACCCACAATCACTTATCCATGTACACACAATCCCATATATATATATATATATATATATATATATATATATATATATATATATATATATATATACACACACACCCACAATCACTTATCCATGTACACACAATCCCATATATATTTATACACACCCACAATCACTTATCCATGTACACACAATCCCATATATATATATATATATATATATATACACACCCACAATCACTTACCCATGTACACACAATCCCATATATATTTATACACACCCACAATCACTTATCCATGTACACACAATCCCATATATATATATATATATATATATATATATATATATATATATATATATATATATATATATATATATATACACACACACCCACAATCACTTATCCATGTACACACAATCCCATATATATTTATACACACCCACAATCACTTACCCATGTACACACAATCCCATATACACACCCACAATCACTTATCCATGTACACACAATCCCATACACACACACACACACACAATCCCATATACACACACACACACACACACTTATCCATGTACACACAATCCCATATACACACACACACACTTATCCATGTACACACAATCCCATATACACACACACACACACACACACACACTTATCCATGTACACACAATCCCATATACACACACACTTATCCATGTACACACAATCCCATATACACACACACACACACACACTTATCCATGTACACACAATCCCATATACACACCCACAATCACTTATCCATGTACACACAATCCCATATACACACACACACACACATCCATGTACACACAATCCCATATACACACACACACACACATCCATGTACACACAATCCCATATACACACACACACACACATCCATGTACACACAATCCCATATACACACACACACACACTTATCCATGTACACACAATCCCATATACACACACTTATCCATGTACACACAATCCCATTCACACACACACACACACACACACACACAATCACTTATCCATGTACACACAATCCCATATACACACACACAATCACTTATCCATGTACACACAATCCCATATCCATGTACACACAATCCCATATCCATGTACACACAATCCCATATACACACACACGATCACTTACCCATGTACACACAATCATTATATATATATATATATATATATATATATATATATATATATATATATATATACACACACACACACACATACATACATACACACACACACACACACATCCATGTACACACAATACCATATATACACACACACACACAATCACTTATCCATATACACACACACCTGTTTAAATGCATGTTGGTAATTAATGGTTAAATAGATGGCTAGTTTGGGATCAATAAAGTTAGAAAACACACTTGACTATGATAAGTTAACCCCTTTGTGATGCATGATGCTCGCATCCCAGAAGACACAAGAACCAAAACGCCAATAAGTTATTATTAGCATGCCGTCCTAGCGACAATAACAATAGTCAAAGGGGAAGGTGGTGGTAAAACAGTATTTGGGCACAGATATAGGTAGGTGGGTTTGGTCAGAGGTGAATTAATATGCGATTCAGTTGGATGAATAATAAGATTCCTTAACCCTAACAGTGTTTGAGGACAGCGAGAGCTGGCTGGGATTGGCTAGAGGTTAATTAATGGCTATTCTAGCAGAATGAGTGGTAAGCTTCCTTAAAGAGGAGAGTGGAAGATTGAGAATGAGGAAGAGAGCTGAATACTCTGCGGGAATGAGTTAAAGAGGAAGGGGGCAGCATGGGCACAGTCTTGCAGGCACGAATGGGACGAGGTAAACAGGTTAGAGGAGAGCCTTAGTCTACTTGAGTAACATAGCTGTTGGGCATGGTAGTACCATATAATGTAGGAGGCAATGTAGGGAGTAGCCAAGGAGTAGAGGGCTTTGTAGGTTTAAGAGCGAAGCAGATGGGAAAGCCAGTGGAGGGCTTTGCAGAGCGGAGAAGACGATGCAGAGTATAATAACAACCAAGTCATCGTATTTACAAAATTATACCCATGTATGGACCTGTAAATTAAATATATCTAGATCTTTAGCCCTCTTGAACTTAAACCAAATGAGCAGCTGATAATAGAAATTATTATTAAGCAACTTAATGGTGCTCATTTAATCCACTACAAAGGAAGGAAGGACTGAGCTGTCCCTGCCTGGAAAAGTTCCTTCAGTCCTGAGGTTTGAGCATGTACTGCAGTTGGAGCATTTACCAACTAGGCTACCCCGCAATTCTGGTGCACAGCCCAGGTATAAAGAATCGGTGGCTGTAAAGTGCCTGATCAGTTTCGGAGAACTTCCGCCGCTCTGTGTTGGGTTGTATAAAAAATTTTTTTTTTTTTTAAAAAGACACAATCACTTTTTTTTCTCACTTGCCTAAACTGTACAGTGCAGGAAGCTCAATACATAACCCCCAATTTAATAAAAACCTGCAGACACAGTGGTTAACTTAATCATGTGCATCAGATGCTACTCCTGCATGAAGAACCTGTCAGGTGGGACAATCATTAGAGCAATTCTGTGGTTTTATTCTTCATCACCTATGTCTATTTGTCAAACATTACTTGGTAGGTGAAACGAATAGCTATAAAATCTTGCAGTCTTACATACCAGTGCCTCTAAAAACACATAGCGAGTTATGTATAAAAAGTCATTTCTGGGGTAAAGTTCCAAAAGTGATCTAATCAGCAGGAACATTCCATTGGTTTCCATGGTGACTGGATCTCTTTTAGAACTTTGTCCCACATTCGACCTTTATACATAACCCCCATTAGATACATAGATTTCCTTTCCGGTACTTACACTGCAGTTGTCGGGTGGGACGAGGAGCTGGGTGATTTCACCGCCGTGAACACAGAAGATGTGCTTCATCTCCCCGGAAAAAATATCCCACACGATCACCGAGAAATCCACCCCGCCCGACACCAGATAGCGCTGGTCGTAACGGGAAGACACTTGGTGCGGATACAGCAAGCAAGTCACTTTGTTCCGATGTCCACGCAGGGTTCTGTGTGGGGGCCACCCTAAAATTCACAGTACAAATTCTTAAAGTGGCAGTGAAGGAAAAAGAAAATTGCATAAAAAATAAAATTAAAAAAAAAAAAAACACATACAAAACAAACAAATAAAACAAAATTTAAAAATAACCCCCAAAAAATGTGAAACGCTGCATGAAGGGAAGTGCAGCGTTTAACTAGCTCTTTTTGCACAAATTTCAGTCCACTTTAACAAGTCATGGCTTAGACTTATCCCATGCATGCTGGAACTCCTTCCCTGTATATCCCTACTACACTTTTGCTGGTGCTATTCCGTTTACTTCCCGTAACAGAATACAGTCTGATTCTGCTGTTAAACTCCTTACTCTCTAAATTTCTAGCCCTTTACAATAAAAGAGGAATTCGTCTTACCTCTCCTCAACATATGCTCCCCTTGCAGAAGCTGGACTATTGCGGTCTGCGTGGCTGGAACAATAATTATACTGCCATCTTCCCGGCCGCACACCAGGCGTCCGTGCGATGGGATGTACACGCTCGCGGTCACTTTAAGCGGCTCGCTGGTGTTCGGCATGAGGCTGAGCTGATCGATAATGCCAGCCGGGCGAAGGGCGAGTTTGTCAAACGCGTCTTGCAAGGAAATTGTGGTGGTTATTTTGAGTCCTTCAACAAAAACAAACAAAAAAAACAGAAAATGTTCAGTGAGACAAAGGTCCAAAAACACCAAGATCTGAAAAGAAATCATGAGATTGTAAAACAAAACAAAAAAAACTAAGTGTTACAATCAATATACAACATGTACAAAAAGTCACTAGTCTTTTAGAAGCTGCAAGGAAATGAGGAGAAATTATTATTATGTGCAATGTTCAATAAAAATGTTCTGCCAAAGAAAGAGGACAATGGTCATCTGTAGCAAACATTAAAATAAAAAAATAATTAAAATACAAATAAAAAAAACTAAAAAAAAAAAACTATAAATTACTATTACTACTAATGAATAAGCTTTTTTTTCTAGCCTTGTGTGTATTTTGTAATATATCCAGGACAAAAAAAAAATGCCGTTAAACACCCAGGTAAGTATATTTAACAGACAAGTAAGCAAAAAAAGCAATATAGTATTTTACCTGACAACATCCTGGGATAGGATGCTGGGACACAGGAGGGGTGGGGCCTAAATTGGGTGGGGCTATGTGACATTCCATGATGCCAGGCACAGCTACAGAACACCGCAAGACTGAACTCAAGTAGATGGGCGCCAATAATGCTTGGGCAGGGGCCATAAAAATGGGACAACTGTTGGATTTGTACCTTCAGCATAATGAAAGTTCTAGTTCAGCAATAACTGAGGCTGCACATGATCCATCCCTGTTCGGACTGAAACAGAACATGAATAACGGATTTGGTGTGGAGCACTTACCTTCCTGGTTTTCGTGTTGCTCCAGATTGTCCGGCACACTCCAGATACACAGTCTGCCTGAAGAATCTCCCTGGATTAAAAGCTTGTGGAAAGACACTCTGCGTCCGTAGAAAAACCTTGTAACTGGAGGGCAGATCAGCAGCTGGAAGATAGAAAGAAATCGTAATTATCACAAGTTCGAACAACATTTCAAAACATGCAAGAAACCTAAAAAAAAATAGAAAAAAAAGGTTGACTGAAAACCACAGTTGAAGCATGCATTGCTAAGCAAGAGATTATGTTGTACCCACAACAGACAAAGCTTGGTCACGTAGACCCCTCTGGCCCATATAACCAATAAAAATATACCAAGAACAATCAAGGAATGGTCAGATTATTATACTAAGTGATCCCATGAACCATCCAGAAATTGGAAACTTGTGGACAATAGATAATGACATTCCTACCACCAAGCAGTACGTCCCTTCAGGTCATGTGCTTTAAAAGACTGACACATTCTTTGGTTCAAAAAGTCAACAGCCCTTTCATTAGCCAAAGTAGGAGATGATTTGTGGCCAAAGGTGAAATGATGCCAGAAAGTGGTCTTCTGCCTTCAACAACATGGCTGAGAGATCGAAAACCAAGGTATTCACCACACCCAATATGATGACTCAGTTCGAGTATTGTGGGCAATTTTTTTGTATAGTTTTTAAAGTAATGTCATTTTTTCCACAACAGTTACATTGAGGAAGTTAGCAGGTTCTGTAGGTTGACAGATCAATAGGGGAGAGGATTAAGTGTCTTGGCACATGCTTTTATTCTCCTACGTACTATCTTTATTAAACAAAACTTGATAGTAAGGAAGTTCGAAAAACCAGACTATTATAGTTAAAGGATTTTGCCATAACTATTTGACTAAACACTAAATTAGGTTTTTATCAAAGAGAAGGCATGGAGAAAACTGCCTTTTGAAAGATGCCAATGCCGTGCTACCGATATTTACCGCTGATCTTTCCAAAGACCAATGGGCTTCATTTCACGGAGCCATACTCCGAGGCAGCTGGTAAAGCTGGATGGATGGCCCTTTTTCCCAGATTAAAAATGGCTTTATTAAAAGGTGCTTCTATTGTACACTATCGAAAATATACTCCCCCGTT